>CM070765.1:147500-771671 GCA_036346245.1 Bonia amplexicaulis
ACGAGGTGGTCGGGCTCACGTTGGAGCACATGGAGATCAAATGTGGATGATGCGTGGAGAAGATACAGGAGGTGCGGTCCTGGAGGCTTCGATACGTGATGAGTTGGAGAAGTTGTAGTTGAAATTTTGAAAAACCCGTGTTAGGAAGGGTTTCGGATCCCTTAAATAGTAGTGGGCTAAAAGCCTGATTGAGATAAAAAAGTTTAGATTTAGTTAAAAGAGTTGTATTTGGATTGAGAGTGGACTCTTAGAATACGAGATTCGTTTTGATTACGGCGTCGTTTCCACGTGAGGCTTTGACGACGTGAGGATTTAAGAGCCGAGGGGCCGGCCAAGAGAATACACGGTTTTGGGGGTGGATGCAAACTGTCGTGATTAGAAGAGAATTTGGGCAGCTCACCAAAGTGAGTCTCACGCTGAATCGACTGACCGGCTCCTTCCCTGCTTTCATTGGCAACTTATCTGAATGGTCTTTCCTATTACTGGATAGTAATCTTTTGACTGGAGCACTTGGGAACGCCAGATTGTTGACGATTCTTGGTATCAGCGGGAATCGCCTACAAGGGGATCTCGACTTCTTAGCCACCCTCTCTAGCTGTAGAGAACTATGGTTCCTCGACATATCCATGAACTATTTCTCTGGGAGCCTCCCTGACTACGTAGGAAATCCGTCAAGTCAGCTGCGAATTTTCTTTGCGCATGAGAACAAGTTAGCTGGTGGACTTCCACCTGCAATATCAAATCTGACTAGCCTTAATTGGCTAGATCTTTCACGAAACCGGTTGAGCAGTGCTGTTCCAGAATCAATCATGATGGTTCAGAATCTCCAGGTGCTTGACCTCTCCATGAATAGCATGCTTGGCCCCATCCCAACACAGATATCTATGCTAAATAACCTACAAAGACTGTTCCTCTACTACAACGAATTCACCGGCTCCGTACCAAATGGCATTGGTAACCTCACCAAGTTAGAATACCTTCTGCTCTCTCATAACCGGCTATCGTCAACTGTACCAACAAGCTTATTTCATATTGATAGCCTTGTCCAACTAGATATTTCTCACAACTCCTTGGACGGCCGATTACCAGTTGATATAGGCTACCTGAAACAAATTGATCAGATGGATCTCTCTGCCAACCGCTTGCTTGGTCGCCTCCCCGATTCGATTGGACAACTTCAGATGATAACATACTTGAACCTTTCAAGTAATTCATTCTATGATTCAATTCCAGACTCTTTTGACAAACTAACCAGCTTGCAAACTTTAGACTTATCCAGTAACGATCTCTCTGGTACCATTCCGAAATACTTGGCCAACTTCACCTTCCTCACTAGCTTGAACCTGTCCTTCAATAAGCTACATGGTCAGATTCCACAAGGAGGTGTCTTCTCAAACATCACTCTGAAATCTTTGACGGGGAACGCAGGGTTATGTGGTGCTTCACGTTTAGGATTTTCACCGTGTCCAAGTGATTCTCACGCAGTCAATAGTCGCAAGCTGAAATTTGTGCTCCCTGCTACCATAATAGTAGTTGGAGCTGTAGATTCCTGTCTATTTGTAATGATCAGAAAGAAAGTTAAGAAGCAGCGAGAGATGACAGTTTCTGCGCGTATGGTTGACATGATCAACCATCAGTTAGTCTCCTACCATGAGCTCGTTCGTGCCACTGGCAATTTTAGTGACGATAACCTGTTGGGGTCTGGAAGCTTTGGAAAAGTTTTTAAGGGACAACTGAGCAACGGCTTGGTGGTTGCGATAAAAGTTCTAGACATGCAGCTAGAACAGGCCAAGAGAAGCTTCGATGCTGAGTGTGGCGTGCTTCGAATGGCTCGGCATCGCAACTTGATAAGGATTCTGAACACTTGTTCCAACCTGGACTTCAGAGCACTGGTGCTTCAGTACATGCCCAATGGAAGCTTGGAGACGCTCCTACACCGCTCCCAAGGTAGAAGACACTTGGGGTTCCTGGAGAGGCTGGACATCATGCTAGACGTGTCGATGGCAACGGAGTATCTGCACCATGAGCACTGCGAGGTGGTCCTGCACTGCGACTTGAAGCCTAGCAACGTGCTATTTGACGAGGACATGACGGCGCACGTGGCAGACTTTGGCATCGCAAAGTTGCTATTAGGTGATGACAACTCCATGGTTTCTGCGAGCATGCCTGGAACAATCGGGTACATGGCACCAGGTACTTCAGTACTTGCGATTGTCTTGCTTGATTAGCCTTGCTAAACCATAATTTGGACCATAATGCTTGATTAGCCTTGCTTTTGTTTGAAATTCCTTGACCAGAGTATGGATCCATTGGAAAAGCATCACGGAAAAGCGATGTGTTCAGCTACGGAATCATGCTGCTTGAAGTCTTCACCGTGAGGAAACCCATAGACCCCATGTTTGTTGGAGAGCTGAGCCTTCGGCAATGGGTTTGTCAAGCATTTCCTTTGAACCTTATCGATGTTGTTGACGACAAGCTATTGCAAGGCGAAGAAATAATAAATCATGCATTTGATCACCAAACCAATGGTTCTTCAGTGGCATCTTCTTCTACCAGCTGGAGTGGCAACTTTCTTGTGCCAATATTCGAGCTTGGTTTGATGTGTTCAAGTGATTCCCCTGACCAGAGGACGAGCATGAACGACGTGGTTGCGAAGCTGAAGAATATCAAGAAGGATTACTCTGCTTATACTCAGGCAACGCAAAGGGCCCGGCGTTAATTAATTGGCAGATCTATCTGACGCTATGTTCCGGGGTCTCCATTAGTGCCAAGTAATAATGTATGTTGTGTTTCCATTACATTTGCAAACATTCCGGATATGATCTTTTCCCCTGGCTAGCATGACGAGCATGATGGTGCTACTACTAATTACCAGACCCTGTCATGATTTGTACCAAATATAGTAGATACAAGAACCCGTGCTAACCCCCCTGGCCCCTGGTGAGGAATCTTTTTCTCGTTCGGGAGTGATGGTGGATGGAATTATGGGCGGATCTGCTATTGTTTAAGGGTGTTCAGTTGAATACCTAAATTTTTTATAAAATACTAGATATATAATAGGTATATTAGATGTATATACTATTAGTTATGTTAAAATTATATTTTATGCCTGCAAATAAATTCAGCTTGCACTCTCCGTATCTCGCACGTAGTTCATGTAATACATTAGATCTATTTTTCTTCCCACATTAGCCCTCACGCCCAAAAAGGTAAAGATATAAACAAAATCCTAATATTCGTTCTATTTCTCATCTTGTGGCTGTCTGTGTGAGAGGCGACTTTGGCTTTCGAGTGGTGTGCGGGCGGAGGTGCAGACTAGAGACGAGTGACGACCGACGAATGCGGATATGGTGCCATGATGTGACGATAATTATGTGTGAGATGACGCATGGTGCAAGATAAATGTTACAGATAAACAGATAATGACATAACAAACACGAAGATAGGAAACGGATGATAAGAAGGAAACAGCACGCTACGCTCGACGACAACAACCACGTGCGGTTTCTTTGTTGTGCAACGAAAAGTTTGCTCTTGGCGTGCATTGCATCAATGCTTGTGACGTGACGCGAATAATGGCCCACAACCCAAACCATCGAGGCCCATCAGCCTAGGCTTGTTGCCCTCTACGTCCCGCTCATTTTGAATTGAAGTTTTGACTTTTAATTTATTTTTTACCATTTATAAATTTTGTTTTTTTGAACTTTTAGCTTTTTAGTTTTTTATCGGTTTATTTTTCTGTATTTGTTTACATTATTCATAATGAGCTAACATATTTTTTATATTTTACTTTTTAAAAGTTTAATTACGTCAAATTAGTCATCTTCAGTTACAATATAATTTTAATTAGCTAAACTATAATTTCAACTATAAACCATAATTTTTCAGTCACAACGGCTCGGCCCGGCTCAATCGGAGGGCGTCCCAAAGTCGTAAATGTATGGAACCCCCCGATGGCGAAGCCCGAAACGCCTCTCAAAAGTATCTCGCATTGGCACGAGCTCTGGAACCTTCACTGGCCAGAACAGAAAACAGAGCAAACAAAACATCCCCCAAACAAATTACACAGATACAAGAAATTAAGGGTAATCAATCATGTACTGGGCAGCACAGCACGAAAATACATAATAGTAAGTGCATCAACTGGACCTAATACTTAACTATATTGGATAATCGGTGGATAATGTAAAAAAGCTCACGAAAATGCATAATAGTAAGGGCATCAACTGGACCTAATAGTTAACTACGTTGGATAAAGCTTGAGCTTGTTGGTCCGAGTGTTGGATCACGCATGCTTCATTTCAGCTGCTAGCTTTTGCATTTTTCACGTGCTTGAGATCATCCACGACTTGTGCCATGTTGGGCCTCTCATCCACATATGCCTTGAGACAATGAACGGCAATCGCGCCAACCTTGTCGAGACAATCTATGTCCGCGGCAGATGTAAATGTCTCATCAAGCATCTCTCTCGCCCTGTTCGTTCCTGTCTCGTAAGACTTTTTAAAGTCTAACGGCAGGCTGTTGTTCCCATTGTACCTCGCCGACTTCCCCGTTATGAGCTCCAAGAGCACAATTCCGAAGCTGTAAACGTCGCTCTTCTCTGTGAGAAGGCCCGTCTGCATGTACACAGGATCCATGTAACCTCTGTCCCCTATAACGAACCCGGAATACTTCTTGTCCGTCGATGATAGGAGCTTGGACAGCCCAAAGTCTGAGACCTTCGGTTGGAAGTTGTCATCGAGGAGAATATTGCCGGATTTGACGTCCCCATGGAGGATCTTGCGGCCATCCCGCTCGGAATGCATGTATGCGAGAGCTTCTGCAGAGCCAATGGCGATATCCAGGCGCGCCTGCAGCGATAGAGTGCTACGCCTCGCGGCTGCGGCTCCACGGGCATGAAGCGCATCGTAGAGGCTTCCGTTGGGGACGAACTCGAAGACCAGCATGGGGATTTCCGTATCCAGGCAACACCCCAGGAGACGGACCAGATTCGGGTGGCTGATCTGAGACTGGATTCTGATCTCGTCCACGAAACATCCATTGCCGGGTGCCTCCTCGTCGACCTTGATGGAGCGTTTAAGTCTTTTAACTGCAACTCGTTGGTTGTCGTCGTTGGTTCCCGAGAAGACCTCGCCGAAGTTGCCACTTCCAATGCTGGTGCTGTAGTTCTTCGTAATCTTGTCCAGCTGCGCTTTTGGGATGAGGTTGATGTTCATGCTCTTCAGGATTTGGCCACCATTTCTGTCGAAAAATACTCCCCGCTGTCGTGTCTTATGCTCCCTGCGAACGGACCATAGTAGGACTACCAAAGCAATGATGGCGCCGGGTGTTGCTGCAAACACAGATAGCATAGATCGATATTAAATCGTGGCGTCATTCGTTGCATTTCCATGCCAACGTGCATGCATGGATGCACATCATCTTGATTACCAGGTCGAATTCAACTAACAAAGGATAGCAAGGTCGATCGGCAGAATCGCGATCTCTGCATCGGATCGAGGTTCTTTATTAGCAGGTCGCCAAACGTAGAATCGAGGTAGAGCATAAGATCTTATCTGATTATACCGAAGAAACTTTTTCTAAATCTACCGCATATTTCAACACTACATTTTTTAACATAATACTTTTAAAACATTTATTTAGAAAATTGTAGTGCAAAGGAAAGTTCATTTGTTGTTTATGCAAATTATAATGGAAATGAAGAGATAAAAAGTATAATTTTATAATTTAAAGGACATATACAAGTAATTATTTATAATAAATTGCTAAAATCGGGTAGGATTGAATGGAAGTTTTTATTATGATTCTACAAATTTTTGGTAGAATCACAAAAATATTAATATTCTACTAAATTAAGACTCTACTCAACCTAGAGTAGGGTCCATCTAGCCAATCTAGGATCATAGAATTGTAAAATCATATGACTTTGAGATTCTGACAAACTTAACTATGAGTAGGGAGAAGCTAATATTAGTGTACTAACTAAAAATATGCTCACCTACATGTCGTAGCAATGCCGCAATGTCGCAATCGCCGCAATCGCAGCGCAGGAAATATAGGCCGACATCCGTTTTCAGGTTTACCGTCCCCTCTTAGCCAGAAATTGCATTTGCACTCATAACCGCCGTCTTTATTACGGCATGTGCTACCACTTTGACAAGGATGTTGTTTGCACTCGTTGATATCTGTACATATATATATTGATGGTAAATATTTGAAGGAAATTCAGTGTAACAACTCGTATTACAAAACAGTGGCTGTTTGCAACGTAGCAGATGTAACAGTTTCAGAGAGAGGTAAGAATGCTCGCGTACAAATTAACTAACCTGTGCATTCGCCTTCGCCGGTGACATATGGATTGCCCATGTATCCATGGGAGCAATTGCAAAGGTACCCACGCCCGTGTGTGGCGTTGATGCAATAGCCGTGGCGCCGACACACGGGAGCTACTGGTTTCTTTGGCGGGCGGGCACGTCCGTTGCTCTGATGTCCCGATCGAGCACCGGTGAATACGTCTCTTGCCAATCCGTCTGTCGTAGGTCATCTCACCTGTACCGTTCAGATCGTTCCGGCTAAAATTGTACCTAAATTATAAACAAGTTAACTGTCACTCGGTCCCATAGGAAAAAACTTAATAATTAACTTCTTTACAGGTCATGGTGCAAACTCACACACACAAAGCACAATATTATCGATGGTCAAATTAGATACAAAATTCATCTATTTATAATAATACTATTATAATATATATATATATATATTATTACTATTATAAAAAAATAAGTTGGTGGTTGTACGTCCATTCTTCTCTATCCGCTCTATTTTTTTTGCTTCTTACCATTCTTCACTTTTCAACTGATTAGAGCAACTCTCTTCTATAGCACGATTATCTATACATTCAATTGAATGAGTTCTGTTGCAACGCATGGGTACGTAACTAGTATATATATATATAATACTATTATAAAAGTGTGAGTTGGTGGTTAGTCCATTCTCCCTCCTCTCTTCTCAGCCATCCGATTTGATTTGGACCATTCGTCTCTCTCCTCCTCTCTCTCGGGATACAACCGCCCACCCCCTCCACTTTTCCCATCTCCTCGCGCATTCTGGCCACCATTCTCTCTCTGTCGCTTGCTCTCCAATGTTTGATGTGTGAAGTTGGCTAGACAGTAAGTTCCGTGTGACACCCCGGCCTATGTTGGCCCATGTGTGTGTGCACATGAATTTCTGGGTTAGTCCCACCTTACTAGCTTACCTTGAGAAACACTTACATTTAAGCCTAGAAGTTCCAATGATAGCACCCCTGGTTAACCGTTTTGCGTGAAACGAGGACGAAAGTGTAAACGGGTTGTTACGTGTGCGTGGCCTATCCAGAATGTGGTTAGGCCTAAGCCGGTTTGGACCCTAGGGTGTTACATTTTGTCTCATTATTTTTATAACTCCATTGTAACGTACGGGTCTCTACCTAATATATATAAACTTTTCAGCTGGGAGTCAAAAGGAGGCACGACAGATCGAACTCCCTCTTTATGACAGTGTATGTATGTAGATATAGCACTTGCAACTTGAGACACTAGCATAACGCACGCAGCGCGCTTCGGTTGTGCGTGCGTACGGTCTTTCTCGACCACGAAGGCGTAGGCTGCAGGGCTGCGCTCCCTGAGGGTTGTCCACGACGATGTCGTCCTTGATGTCCAAGTAGACCTGTATGGTGCTAAGGTTGCTCGGGATGTACGACATCTGGCAGCAACCAAGACCGTCGCATCGCTCACCGTCATGCATGGCGCCATCCAAGCTCTTACACGTCGTGATGCAGCCGGCTAAGTAGCTCCCGTCTTCCTTGCCATAGAGGAGCGCCAGGGTGTTGCACCCGATGGCCGTGAACTCGTTCCTCTTCGGCGAGATCAGGAACGGCGAGCCGGTGAGGTTGAATTCCAAATCAACGATTGCAACGGGATCGGTGGTGTTGGACGAGTTGTAGCAGATGTGCGTCACGGGAGTGAAGACGTGCATCTCGCCAGCAGCCAACGTGATGTTGATGATCTCGATGTTGCCTGTGTATGGTCTCGGAGGGTTAAAGGTGTCGTTGCAAGTGACGGTCAAGCCTGGCCAGGCGCAGTCGTCGCCGATGCCGAATGGGTAAAGAATGTATACGTTGCCGCACTTGTCTTGGCAGTTCGGCCGTCGAGTCGGCATCGGTGACGGCGCCATGTCGGCGACCGGCTGGGAAAGTACTAGGGCGGGAGTGAGGAGAAACCACAGCACTAACTGTGGCATGGCTAGCGCTAGGACGTATCTCATCATGTTGGTAAATAAAGAAACTAATTAAGAGCTGGTTAACTTTGCTAATCCGAGCGTGTGTAAGCCCCGGTTGCTCTCAGCATGGGTATTTATAGGCACCCGTACGTACGTCAGGATTTCCCCTTGCGCCCGGTGTACATGTCTGTTAGGAAACATATATTCTTTCTTTGATTACTACCGGCCACATCATTCGTATATCGTACTACTGTTCTGTACTGTATGTACTGTACTAATTAATAAAACGTACCGTGCTAACTAGTCGATCGAATTCGAATTTCATTTCGGTACCGTATCGTTAAAACGTTCTATTACTTTCACTCATCGTTGTCATCGGGAGCATTACTACCGGTCAGTGTCAGACAGCAAGGGTCCCTGCTCCGCCAGTGCGACACTTTGGTCGGAACGGCGACCTGGCTGCGCTTGGAATTGACGCGGTTGCCTCGTGCGGACCGACCGAGGAAGAGGAAGAAAAACCCGTTGCCTTTTTCTACGCCTGCTGGACGCGGCGGCAAGAATTCGACCTGGCTGTGCTTGGAATTGACGCAGTTGCCTCGCACGGACCGACCGAGGAAGAGGAAGGAAAACGCATTGCATTTTTCTACCCCGTTTATTCGCAAGGACCGAGGAAGAGGAAAGCACTGGACGCTTCCGATCTGGTTGCCCAGTCCGGCACCAGCGGAATAGGCCATCTGTCGAAGGCCCTACCACTTGTATCACGGAGATCTTTCCGGCTAAAATTATACCTAGGTTATAAATAAGTTCACGGTTACTCCCTCCTGTAGAATTTGCGCCATAAGTGGGCTTCCCAGAATGCGTAACCTTTTCTCAGGTACCATGGCCTCTGTATGCGGTACCTCCCATTTGTTCGATCGGCCTTTACGGAACTACGGGGGTATCCAGTTGAGCGGAACTAAACTGATTTATGATCTTTTTAATATTATAATTAGTTTATTTTACATTGTAACTGTCGATGGTTTTTTTATATAGTTAAGTTTTTTTAAAAAAATAAAATACATGTTAGTCTACTTTAGACAATGCAAATTAATATAAAAAAGCCTCAAAAAATAAAAAGCTATAAAAGAATAAAATTAAAGAATAATGAACTAGAAACAAAAACCTGAAACCGAAACAAGTGAGATCTTAGACAGATAGCCAATAAGAAATACTAGAAATAGATCGATCATGCCCGAGCTTCATCCATTTCAAGAATGCATGTGCGTAGAGATAATAATACTACTCTTCAAAACGCACTAGCCACTAATTAACAGGAGATATACGTAGAGATCATCTATCAGCAGACATTGATGGAAAAGAAAGCAATTAAACTGGATAAACTAAACAACAGAAAACAAAAGACAAACTATGAAGTAACCACCACAAAAGTTCAGGCAGGAATAGCAAAAATTGCTTGAAGCCTGACCAAATAGGTGTCCAATCTAAATATCTGATTACAAAGTGAGGTCATTCAATTTGCGATAGGCATTAAGTCCAAATCAAAGACAGCAGCGCGGGCTTTATCTTACTTATTTCTGAGAAATTAAGGCCAAGACATTACTGGTGAATTCAAGAGATATTTGTAGAGCACCTACTTTCTCCATCGATTTCCTCTAATTGATTACTAAGGACATTATCAGCGACTAGAGCCCCGGCAATTACAACACTATTTGGAGACATGGAGTGCTATATAAACGTTAGATGGATTATTTGTAGACTTTTGGAATTTAATTGGTTGTGTGATCTCTAGATGCCAAGTCTTACATTTAAATATTTTAAGGCATACCAGGAAACGATTGATTACACTGTATATGGACTTCTCAATTTCCGAGGAAGACTTAGAAGGAGCATGACTGATCGATAGAGGTGGGACTTTGGTTGACGTGGCTGAGGAAGACTTAGAAGGAGCCTAACTAATTTGTTTAATAGTATTTTTAGGTTAAATAAGATGTTAAACGAGTGGTGAGGAACACATTAGTACCAATTTTAAAATAAAGGAGATATTTAAAGGTGCACTAATTATAGAGGAATTAAGCTCATAAACCAAACAATGAAATTTTGGGAGCGTGTGATTGAGCACCGTTTAAGAAAAGTGCTGACCCCCGGATCGACCCTTCGGACGAGGAGATCGCGTGGTTGTATGGTTACACTTAAATATGCGACAACAGAATTCGGTCATTAATCGACTTAGGTGAGAATCTCCCCTATCTACATGCGAGATCACACTATCACATTTTTCAGTTTATAATATAACTCACCCACGTCAAAATCTAGTTTTTTCATTTCATTTTTATACCAAACTAACAGAGGTTACCCATCTGGTCCAAAATATCAAAATATCCTATTTCCACATGCAATTTTTTCGAATATCTAAACTTAGTGAAAACTAAGGTATGGCCAAACATCTGGACAATATACATAAATGTAATATAACCAAATAGATATTAGTTACTGTCTAAACCATATTCTATATGCTACAACAATAAGGATATCAATATCACAAAGAGAATCAATGCATACAATAGAAATTAACTACGAATACCCGAAAACATAGCAATTTTAGCACAAATATACATTCATGCATAATAATCTTTGAAAACAACTGTAACGCCCTAGGGTCCAAACTGACTTAGGCCTAACCTCATTCTAGATAGATCACGCACACGTAGCAACCCGCTTGCACTTTCGTCCTCGCTTCGCGCAAAACGGTTAACCGAGGGTGCTACCATTGGAACTCCTAGGCTTATATATAAGTGCTTCTCAAGTTAAGCTAGCAAGGTAGGACTAACCCAGAAATTTATGTGCACACACATATGGGCCGGGGTGTCAGACACACCCCCCTCAAAGGACCCGACGTCCTCGTCGGACCAACATACCCACACTGGGGCAAATGATAAGGATCTCCCCTCTTGGCACATGTCCGTGCGTTCAGTGCCAGCACATATGTCATGCCGTATGTCCGCTACGGGCCCACAGCGCCATGCGCCATATGCCCGTGCCCCTGACCCGCACACGCACATGTAACCGCGAGAGTCGACTTTGATACCATTTGTAACGCCCTATGGTCCAAACTGACTTAGGCCTAACCCTATTCTGGATAGGCCACGCCACGTGGCAACCCGTTTGCACTTTCGTCCTCGCTTCGCACAAAACGGTTAATCGGGGGTGCTACCATTGGAACTCCTAGGCTTATATGTAAGTGCTTCTCAAGTTAAGCTAGCAAGGTGTGACTAACCTAGAAATTCATGTGCACACACACATGGGCCAACATGGGCTGTGGTATCACAACAACATATAATAATTGAAATAATAGGGTCAATATAGTCAAACGGGGTGCTTACCTTGCTCTGGTTGCTCAGAGAGTTGCTCGAGATTGTTCTCGTAGTTTTTTGACATGACGATCTAGTCGATAAAACCAAATGAGCACAAATAATAGCTAAATAAATTAAATAGAGATCAATTCAAGTATTTTTACAAATTCAGATAGAATACGATTTTATAAAAATTTTGAGATAAAAAATCACTTAATTTGAAGTTCATATGCAAAAGTTACATGTATTTGAATTTAACTTGGTTTTAAAAATGCAAAGAAAGAAAAGATAACGTCCAAGGCTTATTTTGGCTAGTGTGTTCTTGCCTACTGAGAAAGCGATCTCTCACAAAACTAAAGTGGCTTTTCCTATTTTAAGTATTTTTTTGAATTTTCTTTTTATTACAAATGAGCATTGCATGTCAGTCTCACATATTTTAGATTCTATTTTAATTATAAAAACAATAATAGACCCACATATCATAGACTCATTAGCTTTTTTAATTACTTAGTTAGCATTTAATTTGAGAAAAGCACATAAACACCTTTTTTAATCTTCTTCGATCTCACGGCGTACGTCGCTCACCGACGAGTAGCACGGCACAGTTGAATCGTCGACGCAACCCGCGGCGGTAGCAGGAGCATCCGGTTAGGGTTTTTTTTCCATCTGTTTTTGGTTAAGAATAGCATCCTTTAGGGTTAGAACACGATGGGCTTCCCCTTTCTGGGCTGTAAATGACTCGGCCCAGGCATTTTCTTTCTTTCTTTACTTTTCTTGAGATCGCCCTTCCAGTATTTTTGCATGTTCTAGCTAGAACTACTAGGCAACTAGCTAGTTATAAGGGAGATGTACAACTCCCTTATGATAGAGCACAAGCAAATCCTAACTAATACGATCTACTGGATTAAAAAAGAAATAATGGACGGTCCATACTAATTAATCGGTGGATAATGTAAAAAAAAACTCACGAAAATACATAATAGTGAGGGCATCAGCTGGACGCCTGGACCCAATAGTTAAACTATGTTGGGTAAAGCTTGAGATTATTGGTAGGAGTGTTCGATCATGCACGCTTCATTCTGCCCCTGAGCGCCCTCGCTCAGTTTCAGCTGCTAGCTTTTGCATTTTCACGAGCTTGAGATCATCCACGACCTGTGCCATGGTGGGCCTCTCATCCGCATATTCCTTGAGGCATTGAACCGCAATCGCGCCAACCTTCTCGAGACAATCTATGTCCGCGGCAGATGTAAATGTCTCATCATGCATCTCTCTTGCCCTACTCATCCCTGTCACGTAAGACTTTTTAAAGTCTATCGGCAGGCTGTTGTTCCCATTGTACCTCGCCGCCTTCCCCGTTATCAGCTCCAAGAGCACAATTCCAAAGCTGTAAACATCGCTCTTCTCCGTGAGAAGACGCGTCTTCACGTACACAGGATCGATGTAATCTCTGTCTCCTATAACGAACCCGGAACACTTCTTGTCCGTCGATGATAGGAGCTTGGACAGCCCAAAGTCTGAGACCTTTGGTTGGAAGTTGTCATCGAGGAGAATATTGCCGGATTTGACGTCCCCATGGAGGATCTTGCGGCTAGCATGCTGGGAATGCATGTATGCGAGAGCTTTTGCAGAGCCAATGGCGATATCCAGGCGCGCCGGCAGCGATAGAGTGCTACGCCTCGCGGCTACACGGGCATGAAGCGCATCGTAGAGGCTTCCGTTGGGGACGTACTCGAAGACCAGCATGGGGACTTCCGTATCCAGGCAACACCCCAGGAGAGGGACCAGATTCGGGTGGCTGATCTGAGACTGGATTCTGATCTCGTCCACGAAACATCCATTGCCGAGTGCCTCCTCATCGACCTTCATGGAGGGTCTAAGTTTTTTAACTGCAACTTGTTGGCTGTTGTCGTTGGTTCCCAAGAAGACCTCGCCGAAGTTGCCACCTCCAATTTTGGTGCTGTAGTTGTTCGTAAACTTGTCCAGCTGCTCTTTTGGGATGAGGTTGATGTTCATGCTCTTCAGGATTTTGCCACCATTTCTGTCGAAAAAACCTCTCCGTTGTCGTGCCTTTTGCTCCCTGCGAACGAACCATAATAGGACTACCAAAACAACGATGGCGCAGAGTGTTGCTGCAAATTAACACAGAGAGAATAGATCGATATTAATTCGTGGCGTCATTCGTTGCATTTCCACGCCAACGTGCATGCATGGATGCACATCATCTTGATTGCGTTAATTCAACTAACAAAGGCCAGCAAGGTCGGCAGAATGCGATTGTGCGGGGTCGAGGTCTTCAGTAGGATCGCAAAATATAGCATTGAAGCAGAATATAAGATACTATCTGATTCTACCAAAGAAACCTTTTTAAAATCTAAGATGTATTTCAACACTACTTCATTTTTTAACATAATACTTTTAAATTTTTTATTTGCAACAATTTAGTGTAAAGGAAAGTTCATTTGTTATATATTTATGCAAATTATAATGGAAATGAAGAGATAAAAAAGTAAAATTCTATAATTGAAAGGATATATACAGTAATTATTTATAATAAATTGTTATAATCGGGTAGGAATATTGAATGGAAGTTTTGATCACGATTCTACAAAGTTTTAGTAGAATCGTAATAATGTTAAGATTCTACCAAACTAAAACTATCTAGGATTCCGTCTAATTAATCTAGGATCATAGAATTGTAAAACCATATGACTGAGAGATTCTAACAACCTTAACTAGCTATGAGTACAGAGAAGCTAATATTAGTATACTAATTAAAAATGCGCTCACCTACTGTCGCAACTGCAGGCGCGGGAAATATGGACCGACATCCCTTGTCACTTTTACCATCCCCTTTTTGCCAAAAATGGCATTCGCACTCGTAATCGCCGTCTGTATCATGGCATGTGCTACCACTTTGACAAGGATATTGCTCGCACTCGTTGATATCTGTATATATATATTGATGGTAAATATTTGAAGGAAAGTCAGTTTAACAACTTGTATTACAAAACAACAGCTGTTTGGAATATAGCGAATGTAATAGTTTCAGAGCTAGGTAGAATGCTCGCGGACAAATGAACTGACTTTTGCATCCGCCGGCGACATAGGGATTGCCGGAGTATCCCTTAGAGCAATTGCAAAGGTACCCCTGCCCTTGTGTGGCGTTGATGCAATAGCTGTGGGCGCTCACACAGGCGGGAGCTATTGCTGGTTTTGCTACGAGGGGTGGTGGGCATGTGCCATTACTCGTGATGGCCCAGTCAAGCACCAGCGGAATACGTCTCTGGCCAATCCTTCTATCGCTGAGATCTTTTCGTCTAAAATTGTACCTAAATTATAAATAAGCTCATGGTTACTTCCCTTCTGTAGAAAAAAAATCTTGATAACTTCTTTACCTGTTATATATATATATATATATATATATATATATATATATATATATATATATATATATATATATATATACGACAAGACAGTAGAAAGGAGCACGGCAAGGATAGAAGTCCCACTTTATCTTAGTGTACACAGATTTACCACCTGCAAGTTGGAACTTGTGATAGACGACGTGTACGTACGTACCAGCCTTTCGCGGCCACGAAGGCATAGCTGCAGGGGCTGTATTCCCACGCAGGGTTGTCCACGGCGACGGTGCCGTTGTCGTTGATGTTACCCCAGCTGATGGCTAGGGTACTAAGGTTGCTCGGGATGGACGGCACCCGGCAGCAACCGAGCCCCGCGCACGGCTCACCGTCATGGGCGGTACCATCCAAGCTCACGCACGTCGTGATGCAGGCGGTTAAGTAGCTCCAGTTGTCTCTGCTCTGGAGGAACGCCAGGGTGTTGCATCCGATGGCCGTGAACTCGTTCCCCTTCGACGAGATCCGGAACGGCGAGCCGGTGAGGTTGAAGTCTGAATTGGCGATTCCACCGTAATCGGTGGTGTTGGACGAGCTGTAGCAGATGTGCGCCACATGAGTGACGACGCGCATCTCGCCAGCCTCCAACGTGATGTTGATGACCTCTTTGCCAATGTAGTATGGTCTCGGAGGGTTAAAGCTGTGGATGCAAGTGATGGTGAAGCCCGGCCAGGCACAGTCGCCGCCGATGCCGAATGGGTAGGGAATGTGTACGTCGCCGCACATGCTAGGGCAGTCCGGAGGTGGAGCCGGCATTGGTGACGGCACCATGTCGGAGACGGCGTTGGCCACCGGCGTCGACACAGGCTGGGAAAGTACTAGGGTGGGAGTAAGGAGAAACCACAGCACTTGTGGCATGGCTGCTAGGACGTATTTCATGTTTGTAAATTAAACGAGCAGCTAGTTGGCTTGCTCGTCCGATCGGGACGCGCGTGTATATATAGGCAGGATTTTGCCCAGCGCCCGGTGTACGTGCTTATCTGTCGCGGGACTTAATAATTATCACGAGATCCTTTCTAATTAAATATAGCTACCCGAATTTTCCACATGACCGCCGGCTAGCTACTACTATACATATACTTTCATTTGAAAACGCATGTGTATTTATTATACAACTCTAATACTTATAATTAAAAATAGAGCTGTATTTTTTGTACAAATTTAATAATTCTAATATTTATGTGATTAATCTGCACCATTACAATCTGAACTCACCAAAATAAGAGTTGTTGATCTTTCTCTTTTCCCTCTTATCAATAAGAGAATTTCTAACCTTTGAGAGCGAACACGGTGGTGGTTTCTTTTTCAATCATTTTAATAACTAGCATACACAAAAGGTCATCACAGACAGTTCTAAACTGTCATCACAGACAGTTTCCGAACCATCTGAATTTATGCGTATGTGATAACAAACGATTATTACAAATGGTTTCTGAGCCATCTATGATAAGTAACAACACAGACGGTTTTTTATAAAAACCATCTGTGAAGTCCAACGATCACAGACAGTTTTTTTGAATAAACCGTCTGTGATAGGTAAATATCACAGACAGTTTCTACAATAAACAGTTTATGATAGGTGGATTTCACAGACAGTTTCTACCCAAAACTGTCTATGATATGTCTGATATCACAGACGATCATATTTATGAACCGTCTATGATATGTCCGATATCACAGACGATCATATTTATGAACCGTCTGTGATAGTAGACATATCATAGATGGTTTTTTTGGTAGAAACCGTCTATGATATTTATCCATCACAGACGGTTTGTGCCAAAATTCATCTGTGATAGTTCATCCTACATCTAGTTTTTTCTATTTTTCGGCTAGCCTCAGGAAATGCTAGACATGCCCTCTGAAAATAGATACATAGATATGGCAGATATATATCACAGATATGACAGAGATAAGTGAATTACAACTCAAAATTAATTACAAATTAAATGTGTGTTCATGTATTGTCGCTAGAGTTACAACTGAATTATAAGTCAAAGTGAATTACAATTGAACTAATTGTTTGAACATGTATTAAGGATTGTCGCTGTGGTGAAACTCTCCTACCGAATGAATGATCCAAATCTATATATATAACCAATCGGTGATATTTAAAACACCTCATTTGTTTTCAGGACAAAAATCCCACAATAATTCTAAAAAAGAAAAAAATCATAGAAATTCTCTAATTAATCAAGAGAAAAAAAAAGAATGCATATACCGTTTATTTTGGTGGGATCAAATTATAGCTGTGTGGATTAATTATATTTAAATATTACAATTTTAAATAAATGTAATTGTATTTTCAATAGTAAGAACTAGAGTGGTATAATAAAGATATAATATATAGCCGTGTAATTACACATGTAATCCGCTAGTTGTGTAGACGCTGGCACGTCTCTCCTTGGAATCTTTACGCGTTCTTGCGGGCAAAACACATGCATGTTCCTTCCGAGATCTAATTACTCGTCAAACAACTGATCATCTAGCTCTTATGATGCATATCAAATTAGCTTGACTATGTAGGTTTGTACTAACTATCAAGTGGAGCATCGATCACATTAACTTCGACTTTATAGGTTTGTACTATCTACTAATTATTGGTAAGTGTGGTGGTTCTTCTCGCTCAAAATGAATAAGACACGTGTAGTGTTTAATATTAGTGCTAGTATCCAATAATTTAGCCCCTGTTGGTTACGCACTTCGGTGTAGACTTGTGAGATGTAAGTCTTGGAGGGAAGTCAAGGTTTTAAAAGTTCAACTGGACGTTCATGAAGTTGCTGGTTAATAGGTAATTTCCCGTGAAAGTAAATGATCCAAGGACGAATGTAACTTTTTCTCATCGTTAAGTAAAAAAGAAGGTGACGAGATATAATAATCTTCTAATTATTATATAATTATATTCTTCAAGTATATTCTTATCGATAAGAGAGAGATTTTATAGGGTAGACGTAAGTCCTTCTACGACTATCTAATCGTAAGTTATTTTACGACCACTTAGTCAAAAATCCTTCTAGATCACTCTTTAGTCGTAAGTCTTTCTACGATCATATAATCTTGAATTTTCCTGCAACCACCTCGTGGTCGTTGACCCTCCCACGACCAGTACATCTCCAACTGGCTTGTCTACGACGACTTACTGCATCGTAAATCTATCTGACAAGACGGTTAGAACGTGCACTTATTTCTAATAACCGCACATGATCTCTCTCTAACAACAAACGTCGCATGACAAACTGGCCACCACGTCTCTATGACAATAACTTCCGCTAGACAGTTATCTTCTGAAGCATTGAGGTGTCTTTTACCGTGGAATAACGGCCGTCACTTCGTCAACTATATAAAGATTGACGTCAGAGGGGAGAAGCCATGAGATCGAGAGATAGTGTAAGGCATTTTGTGTTACATTCTCAATTGTAATTATTTCTCTAAGCAATAGCCACACAGAAAGTAATGTTATTATTCTCTTAGGAGAAGACCTAAATCTGTATAAAAATCCCTGTATCTCTACTCTTTGTGATCTAGTTTAGGTCTTCAAGAGTTTTTCCTAATACTAAGAAATGTATTAAAACACCCGACAGAAGGTGCCCTCACAAAAGAAAAGGTAAAAAGAACACGTGCGTGGCTTGTATTTTTGGATCATCTTTTTAGTGAATGTGCTGGCTACCCATTGGAGCTGCAGATACAAAATACATGGTCGAATGTGCAGAGTCAGTGCTCGTGGTGTTGACCCATTCATGTATATCAAATGGTCTTTACAGCACGAAAGCTTACCTTTCCAAATGGAATGATTGGGTATTTGGGTTTACTGTAACACCTCGCTCATCCTCTGAGCACGGAATGTTACCACCAAAGTAAAATTTTACCCTACTTCCAATTGCTAGAAACTCAATACTACTATATTTAAGTAGCAGCGATTAGATACATCAAAGTTTTTCTTTAACCCCTACTCTAGCAGTCTAGTAGAGACTAAAATAAACTGACAAAAGGTAGTACAGGGAGTGCGATTAGTGAATGAAGATTATTCATGTGCTACTCCCACCCTGAGCAAGACGTCCTCAACGATCACCTAAAAAATAAAACAACAAAGAAAGGGTGAGTCCAATGACTCAGCAAGTACACAATAGAACGATAAATACCAACAAAATATGAAAACAATTTAACCCAACCATAACATACTCTGCATACATAGCCATGCTCGTATCATCATTCTCAAGATTCCACATTGATCGTACATACTCCACATGCAATTTCGTGTTCCACATTGCCAAATCAATAATGCAATGCAACTCTGATCTACATGCACATTTGCTCATCACATTGCAAATACCGGTATTGCCGAGTGAACATCCGTCGATGTTCACCCATAATATTGGGCCCGCCCATTTCGGCACGGGGGTCTCTCCACTCCCATGGAGGCCTACCGAAGTAGGTCTTACTCAAGAGCGCTCCGGATTAGTCAACTAGCTTTACTCGTAGCTAGAGACTTTCTCACCGCCCTAACTCTTGAGTGCACATAATGCAAATGCAGATGCTCATTGTCATAATCATACTCATCATTAACATCATTAGCAGGTAAGCATCATTGCCCACCTTACACCATCATCATTACCATCATTTACCATGCAACCTTATGTCATATAAACATCACACTTCCACATAAACATCATCATATTATGTAAGCATCACATATTTTCATAAACTTTTCGATCTACCGCTCTACCATGCACTTGCCTGTTAGCCAAGCGGAGCGGAACGACGTGCGGACGACGTCGACTCAGGACTTCCACCTGGACAAGAAATTAATCCGACTTAACGCATCATAACGAAACCAGAGATTAAATAGGCGACGGCGATACTACACGTATATCCCGATTCTGGCGTAAACATAAGGGTTTCAGGGACATGTCGCGCAGGCACCAAAACCCTTTTTTTCTTTTTCTCCTCTTTTCTTTTCTTTCCTCTTCTTTTTTTTCTTTTCTCTCTTATTTCCTCTTTTTCCTTACCCGACCGCTCCCTCTCTCCTTATCCCCTTCGGCCGAACTGCCTCGCTCACTCCACCTCTCGTTTCTCTCCCTCCCCCTCTCTCGCGCGGGATGGCGCCCAGCGCCCCGTGGTGGCGGCATCTGACCCGGCGGCATCGCCGGCGAGGCTTATCGCCGGCGGCCCTCCGTCGCCCCACCTCTCTCTCGTGCACAGGCGCTCCTCCGGTGGCTGGGCTCATGATCGAGCTTCGGGCTCGGCCCGGGGCTCACCGCCGGTCGGCCCCGCCGCCTCCGCCTTCTCCTCACCCTTGCCGCCTCTCATTTCCCCCTCACTCTCTCTCCGGATCCAGTAGGCCACGGCCAGATCCGGCCGTCTTCTTCCGGATTCGGTACGGCTAGGGCCAGATCCGGCCTCCCTCTCGGCAGCCTGGGGTGCTCAGCCAGTCCGCCGACGCAGCCACGGCGTGAGTGGCTCGAATGCCTCCCCGAGCCCACCGCTCCCTGTGGCGCCTCCCCTCGCCCGGCGGTCGGTGCCGGAGCTCGCCGACTCGGGGTCATGGGCTCACAAGCCTGTCCCCACCGTCGGTTGGCTCGACCTTCAGCCGCTCCCTACGGGTTGAGCTCGTCGTCCACGACTTGCAGCCGACCGGCCGTCCTCTACTGCTACCAGGACGGTTTGCTTCACTACTCTGTGTTCTTCATCTACCCTTTTGCATGCTATTGAGTTGTGCTAGTGTGACCGGGTTGGAAAAACATGGGGGATGGGCAACCTACTTGATTTAAGGGACTAGAAACGGAAGTGGTCGTCTACGAAGGCTGGGGTTCTCGGTGGCTGTGGTTGGTCTCCTCTGGGTGCAGTTGACGGCGTCGCTTGAGCCCCGTTGGGATCTCCTTTCCACCTTGCCCTTCTCCTTTCCTTCATCCTTGCCTTCCTCCTTCTTGCCTTCCCTCTCTTTCTCTCGGCTGGGGGGTGAAATGATGTTGCTTGGCTTTGTGGCTGTGGTAGAAAGTGGAGCAGGTAAAGGGGCTGTGTGAAGTCTTGTCTACTTAAGAGGCATGGCTATCACACTCACTGCGAAATGCCGCTTCTACCCCTCCCTTTTTGCCTTGGCTGACTATGGCCCTGAGGGCTTTTTGGTCCAATAATAGCCCTACACTATTTGGTACTCTTCTACCGTGGCAGGTTAATCGGTAACAGGTAAGAATAGAATTTCCTGCCGAATGACGAAAACCCACAACGCGAGACGGTGCCGACCAGCCCTGGATGGTGCGAGCGTTACTTATTCGGCATTAAAAGCTGATGGGTCTGACGGCAAAACCCACCCTTTCCTTTCTTAACCCTCTTTATTACAATTCAGTGGTATTACATTTACGAAGGTAGTTAGAGGTGGCAAAAAAAAACAGAGTATGACGAAATTTTCACTTGTAAATCAAGACAGCCACCACTCAAAAACTCTGGGATTCCAATTGACAAGAAAAGAATTAGAATCATTAATTGGAAGTGCACTGAAAATAAAGTTGAGCACGCTTTGGGATGTTCCGATGCTGGCAATGCAAAGTGTTGGCAATAGGTGAAAGGTTAATTCTAGATAACTCTGTATCAAGGTTGTGTGCATGCTGCAATAGTTCGAGGCCTTTCGTGCTGCCTCAACTATTTACAAAACTCATTATAAATAATAGTATCATATCCCAGAGAGTTAGTACAAGTTAAATGTGTTATCAATATATGACACACTCAAGCTACTGATTAAGAATATTTTAATAGTACGACAACCTACACTAGCAATCTAGTTTTTCATAAAACATTAAGACCGGCAAAACAACTAAGAAACACATCTTTAGTCTATACTAGTTATACATTTTTCTTGTACATCCTCTTGAAGATCGATGTTAAATATCTTCTCTTCAAGTCCGGGTACTTGACTTTAAGCATCAATACAGGATATCCTTTGCCTGACTTAATGACGATCAACACATAAAGCCATCTCAAATCATCTATCTCCATGGGACATATCTTATTCATCCAACTTAATGAAAATATTAGTTCCACAATATAATTATCATTAATTACCAAAACATACCATTAACTTATAATGGTGGGTCTAGACTCTTCACAGTTGATGTGTGAGGGATCAAGATGAGTTCAAGATATGCCGCCTATGGTGCATTGGTTTATGCATGAGTAAGATACTGTAATACCATATTAACTAATAAGATAATTTGCCACATATATAATCAACTAATTGCTTGGGATTAAATAGAGGTATACATTTTTGAAAAAAAATAGCTAATGGAGGAAGAATTGGGGCATACAGCTACATGATCTATGCATGGTGGAGAGTGATTATATTTCTAAGAACCACAATACCTTATCATGATTAGTGATTTTCTTCCATCAAAACTTATTTTTCAATTACATTACTCAAGTTGTTTTTTCTTTCGAGCTTCTATTGTCATTGTCTTAAAAATCAAAATAGCCTACACGATACGTAACTATATTCTCGATCATTTAAGTTATATCATTTGATAATACAAACATTGAAATAAATCTAGCCAAACAAATGTGCGGGCCACCCTGCTAGTTAATATTATTATATTAAAAGATATGGCGGTGATTTACATCATCTAAGAAAAAGGTGATTTAAAATTGCTAAGAAGATAAGGAAATATGCTAGAAATTCTCACAAAAGAGTCTAATCCTTAATTTGGCAAACCCTAATTTTAAAAATTTAGATTTAGTAGTTGGCTTAGATATATAAGAATTTTAAAATAATTCTCACAAAAAATCTGATCCTTAATTTGATAGATCCTAATTTTGAAGGCTTAGTTTTTATAGTGGCTTAGAGATATATTAATTTTAAATATATATATATATATATATATATATATATATATATATATATATATATATATGTAGTTCTACCTATAATTTAAGTGTTGCGAATGCGTAAAATTGCTAGGAGAACCCACCTCCCAATTCTATCTCTCACATATAGGAGAGAAATCTCAAAATAAATTGTGCTAATTAAATATGAACTCAAATACCACATACATGTTATCAGCCGCTGTCTTCAGCCAAAGGAGTAAACATTTTAATCTCAACTGCTCAAGTAATGTTCATCGTCGATCGTTTGATCGCCAGAATAACCTGCGTATATACGATGACTAGTAATGTGCTTGTACGTTGCAACAAAATTTATTAAATATATAAATAATCATGCTATGAAAAAGAGTTATTTTGATCGGTTAAGAAGTAGAGAGTGGTAAGTAGAAGGAACGGTGGTTAGAGAAGAATAAACATACAACTATCAATTCGTTCTTTTATAATATTATAATAGTAATGAAATTATATGGACGCTGGCATGCACGCATGTCTCTCCTTGGAATCTTTACCGGTTCTTACGGGCAAAAGCCCATGTTCCTTCCGATAATTAAGCACCTGTTCTCGTCAAACAATTGATCCATCTAGCTCTTATATGATGCAAGAATGAGCGTGTTTTCATTACGTTGGCAACATGACTTCATCACAGGTCGATATAATTAATCGGGTCAATAACATTTCTGAACTATCGATATACACTAGCATGATAAACTATACAAGTGAGGCATCGACCGAATAATTAGCTTGACTTTGTAGGTTTGAACTGACTACCTACCTATTATTGGTAAGTGTGGTGGTTCTTCTCGCTCAAAATGAATAAGACACGTGTAGTGTTTAATTTTAGTGCTAGGATCCAATAATTTAGCCCCACTTGGGTGTAGACTTGTGAGATTCAAGTCTCCGCGGGAAGGAGAAGGTTTTAAAAAGTTCAACTGGACGTTCATGAAGTTGCTAGTTGTTCCAAAAATATGATTTTTTTTAAAATATGAATTATCTGATATCATTGAGACAAACTACGTACATTGCATGCATGAAGTAAATTAGAGGCTGTGGAGCTCCTTTGCGATGCTATTTCCTATGTTCACTTCTTTGAGATCGGTGTTACTTTTTCTCATCGTTAAGTAAAAACGAAGGTGCCCTCGCAAAAGAACAGGTGCGCGCGTGACTTCTATTTTTGGATCATCTTTAATTTTAGTGAATGTGCTGGCTACCCCACTGGAGCTTTAGATACAAAATACGTGGTAGAATGTGCAAAGTCAATGCTCGTGGTGTTGACTCATCCATCTATTATCAAATGGTCTTTACAGCACGAAAGCTTCCCTTCCAGATGGAATGATTGGGTTAACGAAGGTAGTGAGAGGTGGCAAAAAAAAAAAAAGCAGAGCATGAAGAAACTTTCAATTGTAAATCAAGACAGCCACCTCTCAAATATATATTATATACACACTCCGATCCCGTATCAACTAGAAAGATTTGACCATCTATCTCGCAGATCTAAGTTATAATAGCTTATATTAAAATAATAGTCCATATCAAATACAATATAAATTAACTGAAATTCGAAATTAAAAAAATAAAACAAGCAATTTAATGTCCATACGATATATCTAGTAACATCTATAAATAACTAAAATTTAGAATAATAATTAAATAAAAATTAGTAAATTAAAAAAGCTCATGGCAAGTACAATCCAAATTAACTAAAATTTAGGGGGAAATTAGCAAATTGATTTCTATACAATTCCAAAGTAAATCCCTGAAAAATAAAATCTATCTATTATATACTAAAAAATTGATGACACGAGTTTTGTAAGTGCCAAGAAAAAAAGAAATAAGGTAGACATTATCATTAAAAAATCCATTCCCCAATCCAGTAGACCTTTATTTTGGTTAGTAAACGATTATTATTGGATGTTTTAGATAAAATAAAGAATCTTATATGACAAAAATACCTATTATAAATTCTAGATGAATCTAATAAATAAAAATAATCGCACATGGGCCACACAAAAAGCCACGTAGGTGAAGAAAAGAATATATGGTCGAATGTGCAAAGTCACTGCTCGTGGTGTCGACCCATTCTTCTATTATCAAATACTCCCCTTCTTATGCCCAGGGGGATTCACGGCCCCCGGGCGCGTCCACGCCCCCACAGCGCCGCGCGTGGCGGGGAATCTTCATCTGGTAAGGCGGTCATTTCCTTCTACTTTTTCGAAATTACGTATAGGTCATTGGTTCTCGCAAAAAGGTCCTTAGAATTTTTTTTCTATTCTGGAATTTTTTTTAGTCCCTCTATTTTGCAGGATGGCCCCCCGCGGTTTCGAAAATTGCGCACGGGTCCCGTTTTTTACGTACAGGTCCTCGATTTTTTCAAAAAAACCCTTTGCTTTTTGAAAATTCGTTTTTGCCCCCCGGTTTTTTCTAACGGGTCCTCTTTTTTTCGAATGTCCCCTTTGCCTTCTCTGAAATTACGTTTTTGCCCCCGTTTTTTTAAAAAACTCATCCTTTGCCTTCTCTGAAATTACGTTTTTGCCCCTGTTTTTCTTAAAAACTCCTCACGAATTACCGTCTCTTTTATTTTTTTACGTGCGGTGGCTGTCGCGGCGTGGCGCCGTGCCCATGCTTCTAGTGGTCTTTACTACACGAAGGCTTCCTTTCCAAATGGAATGATTGGGTTTACGAAGGTAGTGCGAGGTGACAAAAAAAAAAGCAGAGTAAGAGAAAATTTACACTTGTAAATCAAGACAGCCACCTCTCAAATACTTAGGGGTTCCAATTGACGAGAAAAGAATTAGGATTTGTTCTTTTTTAGCTGTGGCTTGTAGCTTTTGAGCTATTTATGTGAAAGATTACAGAATAACATAAACTCACGTGTGGTTTTTGTCGATATAAATGAAGTAGGTATAGTATGTACTACAATTAACTAGTAATCTCTATCTTAAAAAGATACTCCGTTTAAAAGCTACTAAAAAAACTGAAAAATAGTTTTTAGAAGCCGAAAAGAACAGAGCCTTAGAATCATTGATTGGAACTCAACTCAATCTAGACATATACGGTAGCACAAAAATGCATGGAAATAAATGAATACAAGGAGCAAGCTAGTACTAGCGGAGTGTGTATATCGATCCCTGCATGCATGGCAGGGTAAGCTCTTACTCGCTGCATGCATGGCGGTAATATCCATGGCCGCAAGAGCCACCAGGAAGAAGCAGGCAACCCTAGTATAATCCTTGTTGAGGAATGCCATGAGGGAGCACGGCTTTATTTGCTTGATTGTCCTTTTTTTGGCAACGAACCAAATCAAACCAAATCCTGGTTTTATTCATTCCTTACCTTATCTTTAGATGTCATTTATTGGCTGCCTTTTATTTTTTTAGGAACCTAATTTAATTTTATTAGCGGCTAATATTAATAATTAAGTACTGGGCCCAGCAATCATCACCTGGGCTTAGGCTGGCTGTTTACTGGGCCTCGCAAAGAGGCGGTGACATCGTCGCTTCACGCCCTGCTAGCTAGGGCCCACACGTCATACCACTCATCGTCCTTCTAAAAAAAAGCACTTCGTCGGTGGCGGTGGGGTCCGATTGCGCCGCGCGGCGAGCCACGCCGCCCCCACGGATCGCCGGTGATGCGGGCCCGACCTCGTCCTCCTCCAGTCCTCCCCAGATCGTACCTCGGCAACCCTAACCCTAGGTATGATGTGACAGGCCATTCTCTTCTCGCCTTTCGCGTTCCTGTTATCTGCGCCGTCTCCGCGCTGGTGATGATCTGGTCGGTTTTTGGGCGTTCCGCCCGCTGAGAATTCTGCGGTCCTTCGTTTTTCTTCTTTGTTCGTTCGTATGGAATTTGGGAGGCTGGCGTTAGTCGATTTCGCGGATTTGGGATCCCCGGAGCGGAATTCGCGTAGTTTGCAATTGAAGTTGGGTTCTTCGATGAGATTTGGTGCTTCGAACCCGAACCCTGGTACTACGAATCGATTGAATTCGGATTCGGGTTTATAGTTTTTTTCTTATTTGTTTGGAATTTGTGGGGCATCGATATTTGGGTCCCGACGAACCCGAATCCTAGGCACTACAAATCTAGGCCGGTGTTAGAGGAAAGTTGAATTTGAGATTCCCGTGGTGGGATTCGTGTAACTTTGCTCTTCTTTTGAACTTGCATGTCACGATTGGAGTTCGGGTGGATTGGAGTTGTGTCCTATGAGATTTTGCACGCCTAATCCGTGCCCGTGTCCATTACATAATTAGGTGTTTCAGTGCTAAATTCCTTCTTTACTTGTGTAATTTGCGATGCAGGGAGCCCATGCCCGTGTATAGGGGAATTGTGGATTTTGGGATTCCCTTATTAGTGGAATTCATGTAGCTATTGATTCGTTTTGTGGTGTCATACTGTAGTTTGGTGGTGGTTTTGATGGTGTGTAATTTCTTCCACTATTTTAATGGATGGAAGCTATGATCTTAATCTGGTCTTACTGCCCTTAGCTTAGTTTAATGCTACGGATAGCTAATTATGTAGCACAGGATAATGTGGCCGCTGTTGTGGTATTAGTATTACTGATCAATCAAAGATGGTTTGGCGTGTGGTCTGGACATACGGAGTCCATCTTTAGGGGAAAGGTGGATTTGGGATTCATCTTGTGGAATTCAGTATTCGTGTATTGTACTGATTTAACTCTGTATTTTCTGAACTTGGTTTATTGTGATTTTTGTGGAATAGATCTTTTGTGATTTGGTTTTTGATAAGTAGATCCATGGATGTGATAATTTTAGGTTGTGTGCCGAACTTATTTTGTTTCATGTGACGGACAGCTCATTATGTAAAAAGGGCTGATGAGGCCAATTAGTGCTGTATATGAAGCTCAATCCTCAGATCCATGATAAGGCCCCTAAACCCATCAGATTGGAGCAACATGAACTACTGGACTGCTTGCCCCTTATACCTGACCCCTTTTCTCGAAAATAGATGGAGCAGAATTTATTGGTCATAGTAACGTCGTGTTGATTTTGAAAACTAAAAAAGATTGTTTTTTTACTAGAGGAGTACTACAGTATGACTTTACCAAATTTATTTGGCGTGCGTCCGTTGCGTACAATTAAGTAGCCGCGCTAGCTAGCTGATGGCTATATATATGAACACAAGCAGCAGCTAGCTAACATCAAGAATTGCCATCACTTACCGATCATCTCTAATCTGCTCGGTAAGTTGATTAATTAATTCACATGATGATTGCTTCCTCTTATTTCAGATGTTCTCCGCTAGCAACGGCATGTTGCAGCCTGCTGCTTATCGTCGTCACGAGCAGCTGCCTGCTGTTGGTCGGCTGCGACCCCCTCGGTGAGTCAGCAGCAGGCGCCGCCGCCAACGATGAGAGCGTGTTGATGGAGAGGTTCATCCGGTGGATGGCGGTGCAGAAGCGGTCCTACTCCTCCATGGAGGAGAAGCAGCGGCGGTTCAAGATATACGCGAGCAACATGAGGTACATAGAGGAGGTGAACGCCAAGGGGCTCTCGAACGTGCTCGGCGAGGGCCCGTTTGCCGACCTGACGCAAGAGGAGATCGTGGCGCGGTACACCGGCGGGTTGAGGGTGCTAGCTGTTGACAATGGGGCGGCTAAAGTTATTGACAGTTTGTCAATAGCATTTTTAATTTATCTTTTTTTAATTATTTTTTTGATTTTTTTATTTAGAAAAAGCAAAACAGTCACTACAATGCATTTGTCTTACAAAAAAGGCCAGAAGCCCACAGCGGCTTGGAGCGGGGGTTAGTGTTGATGATGCTTTGAATGTGAGAAGAACCATCACATTGAGACTTGGGTTGATCTTTGCTAAATAAACTATTGAATTCCATCAAACTTGTTAAACTGAGTTATAGAAATGTGTGAAGCTCTAGCCTCCTGAGTGACAATAGTAATGGATCTATCCTTTTTGTTAAACAAAAAAAAAAAGGCATTCCTAGCCTTCCATACGAACCATAACAGATGAAAGATGAATTCTCTATCTTGTCGGTTATGAACTTGGGTAAAAATAATAATATGCAGAATTTCAGAGCAGCATTTACGTTGAAAGAGAGGGTTATCTGTTATAAGCGCATACTATGTATAATAATATTATCTTGTCCGCCGAAGCGCTGCTAGTTGTCCGCCCTGCAAGCTTGAGGCCTGCTAATTGTCCATCCAAGGAGGTCCGAGCCAAGTGTGAGGGACATACCCTCGTGAGCCAAGTGTGAGGCCCTGCAAGCTTGAGGTTATGAACATATGTTTGTGTGTGTGTGTATATATATATATATGTATATGTACGTATGTTTGAGAGAACTTGGAAGAATTTTTTTAAACACAGCTTACATGACCTACTGGGCCGGATCATGTTTCAGGTTGGGCTGCCTTTCCCTCTTGCGTACTTCAATTTGAGCCTGGCCATTGCTGGTCTCCCCGCCCATTGCTATGGCTTGGCGCCGCCGTGACAACATCGCATCACTCTCCACCAAGAGTATAGTCCTCTTCTTTTATTTTTGTCATCTGTTTCTTTTTTCTTCGAAAGTAAAAAAAACAAACATCAGAACGACGCGGCCTTTATAAACGTGTTCTTTAAGCGGTTTTTCAAACTCAAAAACATATGTATCATTAGTATCGGTGTCTTCACTATACATTACCGTATCAAAAACACGAAAAACCACCAACCACAGTAAAAAAACACCTCAAAATCTATTGTCCGTTCATCTCGTCATGCTTCCTTGGTTGTCATTAATCGAGGAGAAAAATATGAATGCAATATAGAGCCAGAACACCCCACACACATGTACCTGCTGCATTGAATGTTTTCTTTGCTTGGTTGTCCCAAGTACGATGGACATAATCAAACCAAATCTTAACTTTGGAGTTCATTGGTAGTTTCTTGGATGTTATTTGTTGGCTGCTAATAATATTTGATGTCCTCTCAAAAAAAACAAAATAATTGATGCATTGGGCCCAACGACCTTTTCCTGGGCTTTAGTTACTCGACCTCGGCGAAGAGGCCGTAGGCTTGTCTATGGACTAAACACAGAATAGAAAGCAAAGCTTCAGAAAGGGGCAAAAGGATTGTGCCACATCCAACAAACTGACGGCTTTTTAGTCTTTTTCTCCTCTTATTCCTCAGCAGAACACTGGTTTGTTACACATGCATTTTATTCTGATTCACTCCACGATCCGGCCTTTGCGTCCACAAAGTCCAGACCCACTTCTAAAAGAGAGAACGCACGCTACAGATAACAGATAAAAAAAGAAACACATGATGCTAACTAAAACATGGTGTGGTGAAATTAACTAATAAGTGATACAATCGTCTTCATAATTGTCTCTTGGCATATCACTAAAAACCATAGCTTCACATTGGAGACAACTGAGGCGTCGAAGGAGGAAAGTCAATGGCTGTCTGATCAACTTGATCGCAAATCATTTGCCCTTGCCTTTGCATCCATTCCTTTCTCACCAATTGAAGATGCCCCAAAACTTGCTTCATGGTGGGCCTCTCATCCACATCATCTTTGAGGCATTGAACTGCGATGCTACCAATCATCTCAAGACAATCTATTGCTTCAGTAGACGTGATTTCCTCATCAAACATCTCCCTGGCCCTACTCTCTGTCATGTAAGAGTTAACAAAGTTTAACGAGAGTGTCTTATTACCGTCATACCTTGCCTTCTTCCCGGTGATGAGTTCCAGGAGCACAATGCCAAAGCTATATACATCACTCTTCTCCGTAAGAAGGCATGTCTTCCTATACGCAGGATCTATGTAGTTTGTATCCCCTATCACGGACATAGTGTGGTGTTTGTCTATAGATAGGAGTCTGGATATTCCGAAGTCTGACACCCTTGGTGTGAACTTGTCATCCAGGAGAATGTTGCTTGGCTTAACATCTCCATGAAGGATCTTTTGACTAGCAGATGAATGCATGTAGGCTAGCGCTTCTGTGGATTGAATAGCTATTTCTAGACGTACTTGTAGTGAGAGAGGATGTTTTATAACATCACCGGCATCAGTAATATTACCGTGAAGCACATCGAGAGGCTCCTTTAGGGATGTACTCATAGACCAACATTGGAATATTTGTCTCCAAGCAACAACCTAAGAGTCTAACCACATTCTTGTGGTGATTTGAGCACGAATGGCAATCTCATTTGCAAAATCCTTTTTGCGCCTAAATCAATCAGTAATGGAGCGCTTGACCGCTACTTGTTGGTTGTTGTCGAGTTCCATGTAGACCTCACCGAAGCCACCCTTTCCAAGGATTTTGCTGTAGTTCTTTGTAATTTGGTCCATTTCATCCTTTGTGAAAATCTTAATGCCCATGCTTTTAATTAGTTGACCACCATTTTTTTCAAAAAGATCTCTAAGCTTCCTTTTCTCACGCTCCATGTGAAAGAAGATTAGTAGGACGGCCAAAATTGAGATGGCACAGATTGTTGCTGAAAACATATATTGTGTTGTTATTGTTTTGTGTCAGTTAAGATTTCACAAACTATAAAAGGATAAATTATTATATGAAGAGGGTCTTACCGATCACCGCTATTGCTGATTTGGGCAGTACGAGTTGACAATCCTTGTCATTTTTACTATTCTTTCTTCGTCCAAAATTGCATTTACACTTGTAGTCACCTTCTACATCGTGGCATGTCCCACCAAGGCAAGGATATTGTTCTTCATAAATGGATGGATTATTTTTTCGAAGCTCACACTCATTAATATCTGTAAAATGGAGAAAAAATACGGTGGATGCTACATAAAAGAGATATTGATAACCGAAATTACTATGTATTTCAATTTCTTTTGTGTTGCATGCCTTTGTTGAGTTAGACATCAAATTGCATGTAGCAGTTAACTAGAGGCTACCTCCTCAAATCGTTAAGAAACTAAGGACTTATAGTATGATCTCGAAACCCTTTCTTTTTGTGCAAACTGTTGCTCGAACGGTCTCGTCAAGTTTGCCAACTCACAAAAGTAGAGTCAATCGATGATTAATGACTAATTAAGGGGATAGCATAAACACTGTAAGTTTATATACGAACTTGATTTTAGGAGATATTGAAAAGACAAACTTTCAACTATAATTATCTTTCTTAGTCCGTGTTTTCTTGTTTGAATGCTCTTTGTCAATGAAGAGTCGATGTGGAATTTAGCACAATGATAGATGCATTCTTGCAGCCAGCTGTACATCACCAGATGTTCCCCTTTTGCAAAAAAACAAAGAAAGAAATAAAAAAGAACAATGATTGACAGACATGTAAGACTACAAGTCAGTTTCACTACTTTCTTTTCCATGCATTTCAGTTGATGTACGTCTATTTCTGTAGCCTCGTAGTGTTTCGAAGAACAGTATTAAAGACAATGTATACACACGCTAGCTAATAACTGTTTTTCCCAAAGTTTCGTGTTGAAAATTTTTTAAGACTAATTCAGTTTTTTTTTCAATTTAAGTTTTTCAAAAAAGAGAGAGTAAAGACAGGAGTTTATTTGAAACTGGTACATACTTGGTATTTAGCACAAAATAAGCTGAGAGGTTCGTTGTTTTCTGAAGGAAAAAACAAACGGACTTACTTGTGCATCCCCCGGTGACGTAGGGATTGCCAGTGTATCCCTTGGAGCAATTGCAGAAGTATCCTTCACCATTGGTGGCATCGAAACAATCGCTGTGCGCACTCACACATGCGTCTCCGCCGCCGCCCGAAGAGCACGTGCCGTTGTTCCTGATGGCCCAGTCGACCACGAGAGGCACACCCCGCTCACCAATCCTTTCGGCAAACGTCATGCTACCGACGACGTCCTGCCGGGTGAAATCATGCCTACAAGGATAATTAAGTACATGCAGCTAATTAAGCAAGCATTATAGCTCTTACTTAATCGATTCGATTGCCTGCACGCGTGTACGCGTGCATGTGCATCAAATCGTTGTTTCTCAATTTTAATCTTCATCAGAAACCTGTATTTTTATAGGTACGTACCAGCCTTTCTCGGCCACGAAGGCGTAGCTGCAGGGGCTGTATTCCCACGCAGGGTTGTCCTCATCGGTACCACTCGCCCAGTTGACGTCGATGTTGCTGAGATCATTGGTGATGGACGTCTCGCAGCATCCGAGCCCGGTGCACTCGTCAACCTTGACCTCGCTCGCGCTCGCGCAGTAGGTGATGCAGCCGGTGTTGTAGGTCCCGTTGTCCCGGCCCGAAAGCATGGCGATGGTGTTGCAGCCAAGGGCAGTGAACTTGTTCTGCGTCGGCGAGACCAGGAACGGCGTGGAGTTGGTGAAGTTGATGGACCAGGTTTTCTTTGTTGATTGGTCGGTGGAGGTGAAGCAGACGTACGACACCGCCGTGTAGATGCGCATCTCGGCAGTCTCTATTGTTATGCTGATGATCTCCACATTAGCCATGTATGGTCTTGGAGGTTGAAAGCTGTTGTTGCATGTAATTGGGAAGTGGTCGAAGCCTGGCCAGGAACAGTTGTCGCCGATGCCAAACGGATAAGAGATGGGTACGTCGCCGCACTTGTCTTGGCAGTTCGGCCGTGGGGCCGACGCCACGTCACTGGAGACGACGGCGGCGGTGATGAACATAGCCGGCATCGTCACCAGAAAGAGGAGGGGGGAGAACCAGCTGTTCACTTGTGGCATGGCTGCTAACTCTGATCTTTTCATCGACACCAGCCAGATAGCTAGAGAGGAGCTTGCTTGCTGGCTGGCTGGCTAGATCATTGTATTTATCACACTACTAGCTAATAGCTCTGGTGGTGTGGCTGTATGCAGCAAGCTCCTCTCTAGGCATGCATATTTATAGCCGCAAGCGCGCATGTGCGCGTGCGTATATGCTGTCGCGACTCGTACACGATCCGCTCGCTAGCGTCGTGGCAAGTTGCACCTTGAGTGTCAACGAAGGTTAGGTAGATTCCCCGGCAGCCAAGGTTGCATCATCGGTTTTTGCCGTTCACGTGGCCGACAAATGTAGGTTTTAGCGAAAGCTACTGTAAAGAAAACTATACTAAATGTTTTATTATAGACCACTCCTCGAATCCATTAATATTGTAATTAGCATGATCGAAAGTTCGATATGATTGGATTTTTCTTTTGGCTGCAATTAGCATTTCGATTCCGAGTGCGGACGTGTATAGTAAACTTGATTTAACTCTTGCACTAAACGTGAAAGCGCCTAACCGCGGGCGCTCTCACAGGAATTTGGTAGGCTGGTAGCAGGAAAGCGCTATGTGCGAATCTCTTACAGAGAAGAAGTTATTAGCAGAAATGAATGAAGGTTGGGTAGCTAGGGCTTTTGAATTTCGTTTCGGTTTTGATTTGTTCTTTGACCAGACCTTCACTGCAGTGAAGAAAACGAAAAATTCCCGTTGGTTCTCGCCGTTGACGTGCCCAGTAATTCACTGCAGTGCCATTGACCCAACTGAAGCCACATCGTTCAGTATGTCAGTGCTCGCTAATATTGCCAAGAAAAATAAATCGTTGATCATCTTCCGAACGCATCGCTGTTTTTGCCCCGTAGTAATTTTTTTTTCTTCAGATCTAGCCTCATCTCCGTGCGGAATTGTAATTGCCCCCTCCTTCATGCGGTAGCTGCGGCAGGTAAGGATGTAGATGGAGCGGATACAGACGGATATTATTTATACCGTATTATTTTTGATATTTTTTGTCGGAGTCAGTCGGACATGAATTGAGCGTATTTATACCATATTTTTTTCCGATCGGAGGGCCGATCGGAGGCCAGCTAGAGCGGAGGGCGAAGCGGTCGGAGGGCGGGCGGACGGCCAGAGCAGAGGGCCGAGCGAAGTTCGGCTGGAGCGGAGGGCGGAGCGCCAGATGCGATGCGATGCAAAACCAATGCGTTCCGCTCATTTTGGCTTTAGCTTTTGACTTTTGGCTTCTAGTTCATTCTTTAATTTCATCCTTTTTAAATTTTTTTTGGTTGTTTTTGGGCTTTTAGCCTTTTCTTTTTTTCCTCGTTTGTAATAACCTATTTTTTCTATTTTAAAATTTTAAATGTAATTACACCAAAAGATCACAAATAGTTATAGTGTAAAATAAACTAACTACAGTATAAAATAAATTATAAGCCATAAAAAACCCAAATAAGCAGCTCCAAATCACTTGTCCCATTAAGTAGTAGTAGGCTCAGAATTGACGAGAGGACTGGTAAAGAAAAACTAAACTTATCCAGCGTGTCCTCTAAATTTTTTGGATGAGACAAAATTATCCAGCGTGTCCTCCAAATTCCAGCGTACCCGTTGCCATCCCTACCTCTAGATTTTATGGTTATGGGTCACCAACTTCCGAGGCAAACAGACCTTCAACCAATACTTGAGCGCAGCTAAGCATCTCGATTTAAACTATGGCTTAGTTTTTTTAGTTTATAATTTATTCAAATAAATAAAGAGATAGCTTTTTCGACGCTGTTTTGAAGCAGTATATTAGGATAACCTTTTCAAAACAATTTATTAAAATAATATTTTTAAAATAACTTATCGACTTATCAATATTTAATTTATTCGTATAAATATTCATACTGAACTATAAGTTATCAGCCGCAGAAAAAACATTCTCCATGATTTTGTAGATGCATCTCGACAACTAGAAGGCAAGTTGATAGACGGTTACATAAACTATCATCCGTTTGGTTTAACAATCGCCACTGGTAGCAAGCTGTCTTCTCAAGATATGTCTTCTCCGTTGACTGTTTGACCGATGTTGACATCTAGGCCAGCTGGGATGCACGCCTCGACTAGGAATCTTTACCGGTTCTTGCGGGCAAGCAAAACCCATGCACGTTCCTTCCGAGACCAACAAATCACTTGTCCCAAGGAGTAGGCTCAGAATTGACGAGAGGACTCGGTTAAGAAAAACTAAATTAATCTAGCGTGTCCTTTAAATTTCTAGAATGATGCTTATTTGGCTTATGTTTTTGGTTTGTAGTCTTATTTAATACTGTTTAAGGATTTCTTTACTGTAGCTACTGGAAATTTTTAGGTATAATTAAATTTAAAAAATAAAAAAATACAAGTTCTCCGATCTTGGATAATACAAAGTAATACGAAAAAAGAAGAGATAAAAAAGTCCAAAAAATCAGAAAAAAACAAAATTAAAAAGCTAAAAGCAGTCGCTCAGATTATTTTCTCCGAACTTCCAGCGTGCCCCGTTGCCATCCGCCCATCCCTACCTCTGATCTTATGGTTATGGGTCACCAACTTCCGAGGCAAACAGACCTTCAACCAATACTTGAGCGCAGCTAAGCATCTCGATTTAAACTATGACTCAGTTCCTTCTAACTTATGATTTTCTCCGAACAATACTCGAGGTTAGCCCATCTCGGTTTAAACTATATATGATCTCGTAGACGGCATCTCGACGACTGACAAGCAAGTAATTGATCGATGGCTCCTAGGCATCGATTACATAAAACATCATCCGTTTGCTCTGACAATATAATCGCCACTGGCAGCAAGCTAGCTAGCGACGGATGGATTATTAGTTTTCAAGTGTCTGATGAAGAGACCTCGATCGGTGCATTATTAGTTTCCCACGTTTAGATGAGATTTATATACGGAGTGGCATGCACGTCTCGACTTCTTGGATTCTTTACCGGTTGCGGTCAAAAACTAATGTTCCTTGGGAGACCTAACCACTTGCCCTCGTCAAACAATTCATCCATCTAGCTACCTCTATTATTATATATGCATGAATGTACGTGACAAACAATTGATCCATCGGTCGGATAAGCTTGGGTTTGTAGGTTTGTGCAAACTGTATCTATTAGTGCCAGTATCGAGTAACGTGGCCACTTGGTTCGGTGTAGGCGTGGACCTGTGAGATGCAAGTCTTGGAGGCAAGGAGAAGGTTTCAAAAGTTCGGATAGGTTCTTTTGAGCTCCGTAACTTATGATTTATGGCTATATCTTTTGAATTGTGGTATATTCATGAGAGACAGTACGTAGAGAGAAATATTCGTATATACAGTTAAACTCGGTATAATTTATAATATAATTTTTCTGTAGACCCCACCTTATGTACTGTTTATCTGTACAAAAGCAATAAGCAAAAAGTGCAAACAACCCAGCATTCAACTGGGCATCAAGTTGCTATAGTTGTTTTCGGGATATACAAAATTACAAATGGACAAGAACTCTGGCTGAGTTTCGGGATATACAAAAAAAAAAAAACAAGCACAAGAGAAGACAAAATGGGAAGCACAAGAGAAGAGAAAATGGGCCAAATTCGGCCCAAACTTTCAACCACACACAACCAAACCGGTTGGTCCAAAGCAAAAACTTATTTGTCCTCCTCTTTTTCAAAGAGAAAAACTAGAAAACTCTACCATTCCAACAGTATAATATTCTCTCTCACTCTCGCTCTCCTGGCTGCCGCTCCATCAGGCTCTCTCTTGCTCACTCTCGCTCTCGCATCGCCGGGGCACTGAAAATGGGTCCATCACGCCCCTGGGATGCAGAGAGAGGTTAGTGGGCGACGGAGACGTACTGAATATTATGTTAGACGAGGTGCAGACGGTGGGGGAGAGGGAGACGGTGGCGCAGCGAGGTGGTGAGATCGCCACTAGCCGCTATACAACAGATGATATACCAACTACTGCGCGGCAAAAATGGCCACCGTCTACCGTGGTGTGTTCTAAACCCTCACTGCTACTACATCCCCCGGGGCATTTTCTAGCATTTTGCACTTTGTTACTAGTTTTCAGGCATAGCAAGTTAGTGATCCATCGGCAGCAGTGCAGCAGATCAACTCTCTCCATTTCACAGAAAAAAATACTTATTTCATACTTTTTGAAAACAAAAAAAACACTTGAGTGTACATGTCCAGAAATATTATTTACATGCGCATACCAACGAGATCGATGTAGAATCATGGAAAGAGCAGGTAAAAGTTTGTTGCAGCTGATGCAGCAGGAAAGTGCAGCAAGATCAGTGAAACAAGTTCAGATGGTTTGTGTTTTGCAGTCAATCAAAACTGACTGCTCTGCTGTCTCTCTGTTTCTATTTATACTCAGCCGAAGATATTTTCTGATGGTGAATATTATACATTGTTACAATCTACAGTTCACGACAACAGCGCGATGCAGTTACAATCTTCAGAATACAGGATCAGAACAGAGGAAGAAAATACAAGATATTCAGTTATTGCACAGCTAGTGTATCAACTAAGGATAACAACCAGCGTATCAAGGAAGGATTTGTATCCATAAACATACCCATAACACTATTATTCTCCACATATCCCAACATATAACATATCATCATTCTCATGCCCCATCATCATCTATCTATTAGTGCAATGCATCACTACTCTACATGCTCTTTTGTTCATCACATTGTGTATATCGGTATAGCCAAGTGAACACCCGTCGATGTTCACCCCATCATGGGCCTATCTTTATCGGCATAGGGGTCTCTTCACTCCCGTAGAGACCTACTGAGGCAGATCTTACATATCCACCTACGATGGATATGAGTGCACATAATGCAAATGTATATGTCCATTGTCACTTTCATTTTTCATCAGTATCATCACTGGCAGGATAGCATCATTGCTTGCTCTGTTCCATCATCATTGTCATCATCATATAAGCACCATCATATCATGTGAATATCGTATATCTCATAACACTAACAGTCTACCGCTCTAGTATGCACTTGCATGTTTATTCCTATGGACGATGTATGGATGGTGCCAAACAAGGACCTCCACCTGTACAAGCATAATCTAGACTCAATATACCGTAGCAATACATGTACACATACGAACGGTATCGTTCCTACGCGCAAACCTAGCACAATCATCCCCCGTTTTAGTCCCAAAGGCCATACTGTCCTATACCAAGCAGCAGCTGACTCAAATGCCTAACTTCCAATCCGTTGTGCTGAAATTGACGTTCCAGCATTCTATATAGCTTTAGTCATTACTTACATTAATTAGTCTACACTAATTATTCTATACTAATTATTCACTCACCTCATTAACCGCATATACTAATTAATTACTTACACTAATCGATCACCAATTAGTCTTACACTAATTAGTCATCTACTAATTAACCTTCATCTTATCTCCTACACTATCCTATTCGGCTGTGCACCGACACACACACAAGCTCACTGCCCAGCCGCAGCACACAAACACACGCACTACTCAACACACTAGCACTAAACTAGTACTGCTACTAGTTGTGACTACTAGTCCAGTATGGCTTACTGCTAGTACTACTACTACCTGCCAACTCCTACTAGCACTACTAGTGCTACTACTTACTTGCACTACTACTATTACTACTACTCCTACCAAAGGTATTTTCGGATGGTGAATAGTATACATGGTTACAAGCTACAGTTCACGACAATAGTGCGATTCAGTTACAGTCTTCAGAATATAGGATCAGAACAGAGGAAGGAAATACAAGATATTCAGTTATCACACAGCTAGCGTATCAACTAAGGGTAACAATCAGCGTATAAAGGAAGGATTTGTATCCATTACTTCTAACAATCAGATCGCACATCGTCACTGGGCTGCACTCTGCGTCGCTGCTGTCGATTTGGCATACTCCTTTTTTATCTTCTTCAGTTTCACAACAACATCGCCCATCATCATCCTTTGGTCAGGAGAGTCACTATAAGAAGAAGACAACATTGTGGTCCTGCTTTGCGTGCATCCTCGAAAAAGACCTCACCTGAAATGAGAAAACATTTGTGTTTTTTTTTTGTACAGAACTCCCTTCAATGTCGGGTTTCTCTTGTAGCCAAAAAAAAAAAGTCATGAATTGTTTGGGTGAATTTGTGCAAGGAAGGAATAAACAGTTGTAGTTTGTTATACCCATGGACCAAGAACTAGAAATAGATCAATTTGCCCAAGTTTGCGTTTGTTTGGGCAAATGACAAAGAACGCCCCCGCAAGGCCACCATCACAAGGGCTGCTCGTAGGCAAAACAGCGAACAGTTGGTGCGCAGCGCGAGCAGCGGCGACGAGGAGCGGAGCGCGCGAGCAGCGGCCAGGCACTTGCAGGGGCAAGCATGGACGATTCCATCATCTCCTCCCGGATCGCCGCAGCCTACGGCAGCGTCGGCTGTAACTGGACAGAGCCTGTGCCACGACCGCGAGGACGACCGTTATTAAAAAAAAACCGCGCTGCAAATGATGTTCGCTACCGGCTAGCTACACTGTCACCTTAGCCGACGTGTGCATATGTTGCAATTCAGGAATTTCACAAAAACCTCCTCGAGGAATCTCACAGGAATTTTATAGTAATAGTATTACTTCAAGTGTAAATCTTATAAAACTCTCTCGATACAATTGGGGCCACATGATATAGAGGGCATATTTGAGGAAATAGAAGTCTAGCAAACTATCTCCAACATAAGGTGACATTATATGCCTGATACTACAAGCAGATTGATAAATCTCACAGCAAAGGAAATTAAACAGTACATTACAAGCATATATATATGTCAAATTTAGAGACTATTATCTTGGTTTCATGGCTCCCTTAATCCTCGTACTAAACACAGAATAGAAAGCAGAGCTTCAGAAAGGGGCAAAAGGATTGTGCCGCATCCAACAAACTGACGGCTTTTCAGTCTTTTTCTCCTCTTATTCCTCAGCAGAACGCACGCTACAGATAAAATGACACGCTACAGATTACAGATAAAAACAAGAAACACATGATGTTAACTAAAACATGGTGCGGTGAAATTAACTAGTAAGTGATACAATCATCTTCATAATTATCTCTAGGACATATCACTAAAAACCATGGCTTCACATTGGAGACAACTGAGGCGTCGGAGGAGGAAAGTCAATGGCTGTCTCATCAACTTGAGCGCAAATCATTTGCCCTTGCCTTTGCATCCATTCCTTTTTAACCAAATGAAGATGCTCCAAAACTTGCTTCATGGTGGGCCTCTCATCCACATCTTCTTTGAGGCATTGAACTGCGATCGTACCAATCATCTCAAGACAATCTATGACTTCAGTAGACGTGATATCCTCATCAAACATCTCCCTAGCCCTACTCTCTGTCATGTAAGACTTAACAAAGTTTAACGGGAGGCTTTTATTACCGTCATATCTTGCCTTCTTCCCGGTGATGAGTTCCAGGAGAACAACGCCAAAGCTATATACATCACTCTTCTCCGTAAGAAGGCCTGTCTTCATATACACAGGATCTATGTAATTTGTATCCCCTACCACCAACCTAGTGTGGTGTTTGTCTATAGATAGGAGTCTGGATATGCCGAAGTCTGACACCCTTGGCGTGAACTTGTCATCCAGGAGAATGTTGCTTGACTTAACATCTCCATGAAGGATCTTTTGACTAGCAGATGAATGCATGTAGGCTAGGGCTTCCGTGGATTCAATAGCGATTCCTAGACGTACTTGTAGTGAGAGAGGATGTTTTATAACATTACCGGCATCAGTAATATTACCGTGAAGCACATCGTGGAGGCTCCCTTTAGGGATGTACTCGTAGACCAACATTGGAATATTTGTCTCCAAGCAACAACCCAAGAGTCTAACCACATTCTTGTGGCTGATTTGAGCTTGAATGGTAATCTCATTTGCAAAATCCTTTTGGCGCGCCTCATCAACTGTAATGGAGCGCTTGACCGCTACTTGTCGGTTGTTCTCGGTAGTTCCATGTAGACCTCACCAAGCCACCCTTTCCAAGGATTGTGCTGTAATTCTTTGTAATTTGGTCCATCTCATCCTTTGCGAAAATCTTAATGCCCATGTTTTTAATTAGTTGACCACCATTTTTTTCAAAAAGATCTCTAAGCTTCCTTTTCTCACGCGCCGTGTGAAAGAAGATTAGTATGACGGCCAAAATTGAGATGGCATGATTGTTCTTGAAAACATATATTGTGTTGTTATTGTTTTGTGTCAGTTAAGATTTCACAAACCATAAAAGGATAAATTATTATATGAAGAGGGTCTTACCGATCACCGCTATAGCTAATTTGGGCAGTACGAGTTGACAATCCTTGTCATTTTCACTATTTTTTCTTCGTCCAAAATTGCATTTACACTTGTAGTCACCTTCTACATCGTGGCATGTCCCACCATGGCAAGGATATTGTGTTTCATAAATGGATGGATTACTTTTTCGAAGCTCACACTCATTAATATCTATAAAATGGAGAAAAATACAGTGGATGTTACATAAAAGAAATATTGATAACCGAAATTACTATGTGTTTCAATTTCTTTTGTGTTGCATGCCATTGTTAAGTTAGGACACCAAATTGCATGCAGCAGTTAACTAGAGGCTACCTCCTCAAATCGTTAAGAAACTAAGGAATTGTAGTATGATCTCGAAACCCTTTCTTTTTGTGCGAACTATTGCTCAAACGGTCTCATCAAGTTCGCCAACCCACAAAAGTAAAATCAATCGATGAATAATGACTAATTAAGGGGATAGCATAAACACTGTAAGAAAGAAAAAAGAAACTGACTGACAGACATGTAAGACTACATATCAGTTTCACTACTTTCTTTTCCATCCATTTCGGTTGATGTACATCTATTTGTGTAAGCCTCGTAGAGTTTTGAAGAATAGTATTAAAGACAATGAGTACACAAGCTAGCTAATAACTGTTTTCCCCAAGTTTCGTGTTGTAATTTTTTGAAGACTAATTCAGTCTTGTTTTCAATTGAAATTTGTCAAAAAAAGAGAGTAAACATAGGAGTTTATCTGGAACAGGTAAATACTTGGTATTTAGCACAAAATAAGCTGAGGGGTTCGTTGTTTTCTGAAAGAAAGAAACAAACAAAGAAAAACAAACGGACTTACTTGTGCATCCACCGGTGACGTGGGGATTGCCAGTGTATCCCTTGGAGCAATTGCAGAAGTATCCTGGGCCATTGGTGGTATTGAAACAATTGCTGTGCGCACTCACACATGCGTCTCCGCCGCCGCCCGGATGGCACGTGCCGTTGTTCCTGATGGCCCAGTCGACCACGAGAGGCACACCCCGCTCACCAATCCTTTCGATAAGCGTCCTGTTGCCGACGACGTCCTGCCGGTTGAAATCATGCTGCCTATAGGATAAGTACATGCAGTTAGTAGTGGTGCTAGCTCTGGTAGTCCTGAGCTAATTGATTCGATAGCCTGCACGCGTACGTGCATCGAATCATTGCTTCTCAATTTTAATCTTCATCTGAAACATGTACTTTTATAGGTACGTACGTACCAGCCTTTCTCGGCCACGAAGGCGTAGCTGCAGGGGCTGTATTCCCACGCAGGGTTGTACTCATCGGTACCACTCGCCCATTTGACGCGGATGTAGCTGAGATCATTGGCGATGGACGTCTCGCAGCATCCGAGCCCGATGCACTTGTCGTCGTCGTCAATCTTGACCTCGCTCGCGCTCGCGCAGTAGGAGATGCAGCCGGTATTGTAGGTCCCATTGTCCCGGCCCGAAAGCATGGCAACGGTGTAGCAGCCGAGGGCAGTGAACTTGTTCTGCGTCGGCGAGACCAGGAACGGCGTGGAGTCGGTGAAGTTGATGGACCAGGTTTTCATTGTTGATGGGCTGGTGGAGGAGGTGAAGCAGACGTACGACACGGCCGTGTAGATGCGCATCTCGGCAGTCTCTATTGTTATGTTGATGATCTCCACATTAGCCATGTATGGTCTTGGAGGTTGAAAGCTGTTGTTGCATGTAATTGGGAAGTGATCGAAGCCTGGCCGGGAACAGTTGTCGCCGATGCCAAACGGATAAGGGATGGGTACGTCCCCGCACTTATCTTGGCAGTTCGGCCGTGGGGCCGACGCCACGTCGCTGGAGACGGCGGCGGCGGCGATGAACATAGCCGGCATCGTCACCAGAAAGAGGAGGGGGGAGAACCAGCTGTTCACTTGTGGCATGGCTGCTAACTCTGATCTTTTCATCCACACCAGCCAGATAGCTAGAGAGGAGCTTGCTTGCTGACTGGCTGGCTAGATCATTGTATTTATCACACTTCCAAGCTCCTCTCTAGGCATGCATATTTATAGCCGCAAGCGCGCATGTGCGCGTGTGTATATGCTGTCGCGACAGACAGCCAGCCAGGGCTAAACATCTAAACCTTTTCTTTTCATAAGTTGGGCGGTTGAGTAGCTAGGGCTAGGGGACAGACAGCCAGACAGGACTGACCGCTCGCTAGCTAGCCTCGTGGCAAGTTGCACGCAGCGAAGGTTAGATAGATTCCCCTCGATCGGTTCTTGCCGTTGACTTGTCCAACAAACGTAGTTGTTTTAGCCTTTTTCATTTTCCCTCTAAATGTAGGATGTTTTAAAGTTTCTAGTCATTTTTCCCTCTGCTCTTCCTGTCATACCTAGATCATTGCTCTCATGAATTAGTGATTTTCATTTTCAATGCTACTCCTTCCTGATTGTACTTAAGGACATTTAGAGAAAGCACTACCATATATGGAGTCATCACATACGATTCGTAACTGTCATCAGAGACGGTTTCTGAACCGTCTGATTTATTATGTCTATGATAATAGATGGTTATTACAAATAGCTCCTGAACCGTCTGTTAAAAGTCACAACAGAGGCAATTTTTCAAAAGAATCATCTGTGATATTCATATATCGCCTTTTCACATACGATTATTAATTAATGCAAAAAATCGTCTGTGATAGTTCTTTGTATAGGTAAAAAATTTATGTTTTTTGGTTAGCTAGCCTCAGAAAATACTAGCCATGCCCTCTAAAAACAAGCAAACATATTACAAATAATTGTAGATCTTATAGCACACGACAATCATTCATATATCTCATAAATGAATTTAAATTGAATGAGTTACAATTGAATATATATATATATATATAAAATTGTTGTCGCTGAAGTTGAACTCTCTCTTTGGGTCGATGACCTCTGCCATCAAGAAGCTGGAGAGTTGTCCTCAAGCATTGGAGTGTTCATTAAGATCGAATGTACTTGAGTTGATTATCATACCCTATCGAGTCAAACCGTAAACTAGACAGCATAAAATCGCAACTCACAACTTGTTCTTAATTTACATAAATGATGTCCACATATTTCATGGCAACACTAACATAGTCTTGCACACCTCATAATTTAAATGAGATAGAGACAAAATCAAATCCCATATCACACTTGACAGCTAAAACTATATCAGTTGGAATAGTGGTTATTTTAAAACACCCTTCCAATAAAGATCTTGTAGCAATAATATATGCTAAGATGAGAAAAGAAGAACCGATTGTTTATAAATTCTTCTGAAAACTAGTAAAACTGCTCATGTTGGTATTTCTTAACAACTACAAGAGGAATATCAAATCACTGTACACTTGGGATTTAAAGGGTATGAAGCAAATCGCACACTCCAGTCCTTCAAAGTCCAAGTGTATAGTGTTGCCATCCCTTTCTCCTCATAAGGCTATGTTTTGACCTATAAGTGAAACCACTTTCAGAGTCTACTGAAAATTTTCTACATCTTTTTTAGTTTATCCTAGCATTTAATTCTATAATCTACTAAGTGTATTTAGTCAATTCCCACAACTGCATCCAATGAAAATTAATTACAGAACAGATATGTTCCTAGAACAATAACTTCCAATATACACGTACAAATTTATTGATCTAGGACTTTATGGAAAGATAATAAAATTATCTACAACTCTCTAGTTTTTTGACGAGACCTAATTAAATTGTATTAATATCCTAAACCATCAAAAACCACAGCATTGCTTGATTGTAATGACCTGCAAGACATCAGACTTACAAATACCATATCTTATAATATATCCAATAGAATTTAGTGATCTTGAGCTTATTGGAAACACTAAAAATTTATCTACAACTCTATAGTACATCACCTCGCCAGATTAGGCCTCCAAAACCCTCAAAAATCGTTTAGATCTAAACTGCATAAAACTAGAAAAACCTAGCAATCCTAAACAAGAATTAGCACGATCCACGGGGCTAATCACACACTAATTAGCAAGTTACTTTACACAAAAGTGCATCTACATGGTGAAAGTATTAGAGGATTATCCATGCATTGAAGAAGATCTAATGAAGAAAACATGTGCATTCTTCTCCTTCTTCTCAATCTCTTCTCTCCCTCCCCGTCTATCTCCTAGAGCAGCCATGGTGAAGCCCTATAGAAAGGAAGAAGAAGCCACATAGAGGTGCACCCCTCGGGGAACGTGATGACTACCATTTAAGGAGAGAGAGGCAACCCTAGAGGAATCCAAATACAACTCTTTCTTGTAAGGCAAGACTTAAATGGGCTGGCCTATCCGGCCCTTGTACTCTCAAATTAATTATTATTGCAAATTTTACTACTACTACTACTACTACTACTATTATTATTACCATTATTGTTATTGTTATTTAGTCATAGTTGTCACAGATTTAGGACATTACATACTAATCAAGATTTAACGTTATAAATAATTAGTCTATTAGACCTACATAATATTGTTAAACCATGTGGATGGTCGTGAATATAGTCATGATGAACAATTGACATTTGGATTGCTTTGAAATTTATGTTTGTGAAGTTTCGGTCCAGTCCGAGTGGTTTTGTCTAGGTTCAAGTGATTTCGGTTGGGTTTAAGTGATTGTGGTCGGAATCTTCGAGCAGTGCGAAGTATTTGACGACATTCAAGTGGCATCGGAGTATCGAGTGGCATTCAAGTGGCATCAGAGCATCGAACAACGTTAAGTATCAGACGGTGTCCGAGTAGCTTTGGAAGGCTTCGAGCAGTGTGGAATATCATATGACGTTCAAGTGGCATATCAGATGACATTTGAATGACATCGGAGCATCGGACGGCGTTCAAGTGCCATAGAAGTATCGAACGGTGTCCGAGTGGCATTGGAGGATTGGACGAGGTTCAAGCGGTATCAAAGCCTCAAGTGGTATTGCATAGGATTCGAGCAGTGCGGTCAAAGATTTTGAGCACTGAGCAGTCGTAGGCCTCGAGTTGAAGACCCTGGAGTTGGAGAGCATATGGTCATAGCTACAGTATTTTGTAGTGTTCGGATGAAAACTAAACAATACTCGGAAGAAATACTGTAGCAACAGTGATGTAGTCAATACCCGAAAGAGTACTGTAGTAGTGGTCAGTACTCATAAGTTGGTAGTCAAAAGGACTTGATACTCGATAATCAGAAGGACTAGGTACTCGAAATTGGAAGGACTCGGTACTTGGAACTTAGTAAGGCTCAGTACCTGTAGTCGAAAGGACTCGGTACTCGATAGTCATAGACTTTGTTGGTTGGTAATCGAAGGCTTTGCAGTCGTGGGTTTCGCAATTGTGATCAGTGATTGGTGGTCAAAGGCATTGTGATCGGTACTCGTAGGCTTCGAGTATACATAAAGTCAGCGATATAACTGGCTGTGCTTAGCGGTCAGACTACTCGTTCTGAGTGGTCTGAGGCTAATTTTTGGTAAGTGATAGAATCTGTGGTCGTGACTAATCTGGTTGATATTGATGGATGGTTAACGGTGTAGTTTGTGTGTGAACTAATGATGGTCAAGTTGTGAAGAATTTGTACCGATGGAAAATATTCTTTGGTCTTTGCATATACAGGTTGGTGTGGAGACGATTATAGTTGGTGACGATGAGGACTAGAATTAGGATGGGGAAGTTTGAGACAGACGAAGATCATCTTCTGAAGTCACAATTAGTGACACTTTTAACACCTAAATAACCCCTTATAGAGACAAATCCGAACTGATAACTCCAAAATTTTGCATGACTTTGTTTAATTAAAAGCTTAACCAACGTTAATTAAGATATGCATAACTTCTTGCACGAACTTGATGTACTGTAAAGTGGACTTGATAAGGTTTCTAAATGGTATGTAACATGCATGCCAAAAAAAAAAAGATTCATACAAAGGAGAAGTTAGATCTGAAGCGGATGTAGTGAGAAGAATCAGAAATCGCTGACATCCCGCCTACAGACAAACGTCGTTGACTAATAGTTGCATAAGTCCGGGTCAACCATATCCATAGCGTCCTTAACTGTACAGTTTAGCATAAGCAGGCAATACCTACATATCTATGGTTTTTCTGCCAGTGCATGCATGCACCTCTCGTCCTTGGCTCCGTCAAGTCAAGTCACATTATTTCACATCCTCCTTTTGTAAGCGCTTCTATTTTATGCTCCTGTCTACGGTGGTGTACTGGTGTGTAATGCATGTTAGCTCGTTCATTATTGGGACTGACGGAGTCAAACCTAGTTCTGGCAGCCTTGATTTTGGGCCTGTTTTTTTTTGTGGCTTATGGCTTTTGGCTGCGGTTTGTGACGTTTAGGCTGTTTGTACGAGAGATTATAGAGTAACAGAAATTCACGTATGGTTTTTGCCGATATAAATGAAGTCAGTAAAGTATGTACTACAATTAACTAGTAGACTCTATCTTAAAAAAATACTCTATTTAGAAGTTAGTTACTGTAGAAAAACCAAAAAGCAGTTTTTAGAAGCTGAAAAGAACATGACCTTTGAATGGATGTCGAAAGTTCAACGAGCTGCATGGTCGGATTTTTAATTTTGTATGGATGTCGAAAGTCCGACGAGCTACACGGTCGAACTTATGAGCTGTGCTGCGATTAATTGGTTATGAGCTGTGCTGCGATTAATTGTGCAGTGATTAGTTGGAGTTGTGTAGTTGCATGTGTGCTTATGAGCTGTGCTGCGATTAATTGGAGAGAGCACGAGAATAACTAGCTGGCAAGAGTACAGTTTACACTATATGTTAACCCTTATGTCCATGCCTAAAACGACAAACATTCAGGACAAATGGGTACTACTTGACAAGTGAGCAAACATTTGACCGTTTTCCATAACTCTCTTCCTATTCTTTTTTGCTAAGGCCCTGTTTGTTTCCACTTAAGATTATTATAATTTAGCTTATAGTTGCAGATTATATAAGCTAGCTTATAATAAGCTGGTGGGAAATAAGCTGTCAGGTGTTTGACAACCTGAATTATCAGAGTTATGAATTGTTGTATTCGAATGTTTAAATACTACAATGCCCTTGAGCTTATAATGTTTGAAGGTTGGGGAGTTAATGAATGGCAAAGGTGGGTAATTTTTCTGAAGTTTTATGGTCATTTAGATAAAAGGTGATCTATAAGCTGAAATAAGCTGAAATAAGCTCCTTTTTTGAGCTTATTAGATTATAATAATCTGGGCTATTAGATTATAATAAGCTAGCTTATAATCTGTCTGTTTGTTTCCACTTATGATGTATAAGCTAGATTATAATAATCTTAAGTGGAAACAAACAGGGCCTAAGACTTATGACTTTTAACTTTTAGATTGTTTATATAAGAGATTATAGAATAACAGAAACTCACATGTGGTTTTTGCCGATATAAATGAAGTCCGTACAGTATGTACTACAATTAACTAGTAAATCATATCTTAAAAAGATACTCCGTTTAAAAACTAGTTACTGTAGAAGAACCAAAAAATGGCTTTTAAAAGCCAAAAAGGACATTTCGACTTCAGCTTCTGGCTTATTTTTCACTATTCATAAATTTCATCTTTTTTTGAACTTTTGGCTTTTTAAAAGCTTTTTTGCCGGTTCTTTTTTCGTATTTGTTTACGTTGTCCGTGATGAGCTAGTATATTTTTTCTATTTTTAAATTTTTTAAATTTTAATTACGCCAAATAAGCCAGCTTCAGCTACAATGAAATTTTAGCCGCTACAGTGCAATTTCAGTCATAAGCCACAGCTTTTCAGCCCAACCGAGTGGGCCTTAACATGTTTCTTTCTATTATATCTTCTTTGCGTGCCACATTTATCTGATTTCTTGTGGCAAGTTGCACCTTGGATGGCAACGAAGGGTAGAAAGATTCCCATCGGATGTTCAGACAAAAGAACAAAAATTCCCGTTGGTTCTCGCCGTTGACGTGCCCTGTAATTCGCTGCAGTGCCATTGACCCAACTGAAGCCACATCGTTCAGTATGTCAGTACTCGCTAATATTGCCAACAAAAACAAATCGTTGACCATCTTCCATGAAATTAAGGAACACTCGCGTGATTGTTCGTTCATTATTGGGACTGACGGAGTCAAACCTAGTTCTGGCAGCCTGGATTTTGTATGGATGTTGTCAGACCCGGATTTTTCAATCCGAAATCCCCTGTGATTTAATGCACTATTCCCTGGATCAGTAGATAGTGCTCACAGTTACAGAAAATGAATATCAAATACATACCATACGGAAGCATAAATAAAATAGTAAACTTACTCATGGGCCGATTAGGCCGAAATCAATAAATTGCAGCAATGGAAACGAAGCACAGGTGGGACCTTCGGGACATGCCCACAGCGACCAAGCGGAGGTTCGCGACCTAGCCCTTGACATCTTCATCTTCTTTGCCTTCAAGACCCAAGTATTGCTGATGCGTAGTGATCTGATTCCTGATTCTGGATTTTGTTATGAGAGCGAGTGTGAGCACACTAACCACCGTGCTCCGCGAGCCAATACACAGAATGCAAATATGTAGTATGCATGGCTTATCAAAGGAAAGGCTCGGGTTGTTTTATTTGCCAGAAAACGCTTTTGGTAGCATTGTTATTATTAGGCCATAGTGTTATTACTGCTACCTAAAACTTCCCACGGCGATTGCCAAATTGACTCACTCCCCCAAATGCCATAATTGACTTAATTCTCCAAAGACACAATTTTCTTACTAGATGTCTAAGACTCCCAACAATGAGTGGCATCATTTAGCTAATCCACCGATCAAACCCTTTATATATATACATTCATTTTGAATCCACCAATGTCTTCACGTATTCCGAATTCATACTAGTCCAATCTTGTAATCAATATTCACCAACTCCCTACTTCTTAATTCCAATGATTCCCTAATAGGATTACTTTTTAATCCACCGACATCATTCATATCAAAATTTTCTAACAAATCAATCCTTTCTGCTAATGATCCAAAACCATAAATTGCTCTTTCCATAATCATCCTTATTTTCATTATTTATCTCTAACTATTTCATCAATACTTCTGCACCAAGAATATCACTAATCTAGTTTATGCTTCAATTATCATATCTCCAAATTTCCTCAAATTCAAATCATCTATCTAGATCAATCCCTGTTAATCCCATTAAATCCAACAATTGCCCTTACACTCTTCTAATTCTCCAAAATCGTTGATCCAGTTATACTCAGGTAATTATTATTATTCCTCCGATATACCCAAAACTCAATTCATCCTTCCGATTTTAGTCAAATCCTATCAATCACTAACATCTCTCAAGAATTTATATTAGTGTCGTAATCCAACCATTTCTTTTGCACACTCTAATCTTCCAAAAATCATTTAAATCATCTTTCTAACCCATCCATTCATATAGACTCCACCGATTTATTTCTCCTAAACCCCTCTCTAATATTCTCTTTTTATAATCGGTATGAATCCACCAATCATAGTTATGTATTTACCACAACAGTCATCCACTCTTCCTACGACTCTATTTATCTTCCTATCACTTTACTTTGTAAAAGCAGAAGCTTTATCATCATTTAGCTCTTGAAATATAATACATAGAAAACCTCCTGAGACTTAGCAGTTTGGACAAAGCGTAATATATATGAGAATGCAATAACGATGAGCGATTGATTCCATCCACCGTTACATGGCATCTGCACCATATGCTTAATCCTTCACGTTATAGCCGCTTAACTTATCATCGGGCGACACCGGACAACACAAACCAGGCCTTGCGCGCCCTTCACTTTCGATTCCCACCCACAAATCATTTTGAAGCAGAACTATATCGGTTAAGTTTCCCATGTCCGCCCATGACCGTGGGCACGGCTATTCGAATAGTTTTGACTCTGCGAGTTTGTACACTTTCACCACAAGAGACAATCAACTCTTTGCCCCACACGATTCCTTAGTCATGTGGTTGAGCGAGACCATCACATGTGGACTGCTCAAAGTATCTAGTTCCTTTTGTCATCTCACCTTATGGGCTTCTCCCACTTGCGGTGGGTCCCATCTATGCACGGGATGTTCTCCACAGATTACTAGCAGCAGGGCTCCACTTCCGCAACGCTTAGAACAGTTGGAAAACTTCACCTCCCTTGGTGTCCCTTTAGGCCTCCCTTGCCCTTGCTTATCCACTTCAATCCACTACCGGTGAGATGAGTCCGGAGTTTCGATACAACTACTTAGCCAAGTTGTACTTTACGGACTTGTGGTTGCACTGTTTTACGTGGGAGATCATGACAAGATTCAGTCCTTAATGGTATCTGGGCGATTCTACCACAATCCACTTTGTGCCTCCACTGCACCATTCACACACACACCATCGAACCATTCGCCCAGATATTCAAGCAAGTAGGGTTTTGGGAACATAAAATATTCATATCGAACATATACCAGTCATTATCACCATGACTGCCCAACCAAATCTTCTCATGATTAAAAGTGATGCTTGGCGTTTCACACCATGAATATCTATGCAACACTACGCATGGCGTATAAATTACGGACTTATTTTCAAAAGGTTAATATCATAGTTTCGCTAGGGCGACAAGGTTCATATATTCAAATATTCAACGAGGGGGTATAATATTAATCAAGGCAAACAATGGGCGTATAACTAGAATCTTGAACTAAGCATGTATTTGTACATAAAATAACAGCATGCAATTTGATAATTTAAACAAAAGTAATTTTGCAAAAAGGTAGGTTCAACATGATCAAAGTATTGACTCGCCTGGCGTGGTTTACCGCGGTCTTGAGCTCACACGAAGCTTTCTCTTGAGCTTTTGGTCTCTATCTTCTCTTCGAGCTCGACCTCGTTTGATTCTCTAAATCTTCGCGACTTCCAATTTCTAATTACGCGCTAGATGACTGAATCCAAATAAAAGCAAATAACTCAAAAGATCCAAATAAATCCGAACAAACTCAATTTGGTTTTATTCTGGGTTAATGTGTGATTCGAGTGATTTGAGGCATAGCCGGGGTAGAATATGATGACTTGATCTTTTTATTAGTAATCTCTTTTATTATTTTACATTTATTTAGGAAGTTCCATGAGGTAGGTTAAACCTATGAACTGGTGTATTCTGTCGAGTGCTAATGTTGGGGCATATGATTATGCTCAATATTATTAGGTATTAAAATCTAGTGTTAAGATTTAATTAACTGATCTTGTTATTATCTTGCTTATCCTTTAGCTACTATTAGACTTAGCTTTATTTCTAATCTTAGTTTAAACTTAGCTATCCAGGCACAGCTTGGTGTACAAGGTCACATTTCAATACCTACTAGTTAGCACAACCGACTATAAATTATATTCAACGAAGGTATGCTAGGTATTGGGTATAGGTGTTAATTATAATTAAGAGTAGCCCTTAATTAATATCCAGATGATTAAATAATTATCTAAACTACCTCAAGTATTCACCTATGATAACCAATCCGTTATTAAATATTTAACATTCAAATGTTTTATATATATATATACCAATCAAAGTTTATTGGCTTTTATGGATTTTTCCTAAATTACTCAATCGCTCATATGCATACATTTTTAACTACTTTTAACTTCTACTAGGGTTATTCTTTCATTTAAGGCCTTACCTTTATAACTAAGTATGATATCCACTATCTTTATGCAGTTTTGAATAATTACTCAAGGTCAACTTTTGGCACTACCATTAATTTGAAACTTAGATTTAAATCTATAACATTAGTTACTTATATGTAACACTTAATCTATTATTAAATCTCGAATAACCTTGTGTTATTTCCTAATCAATATTTATAACATTCCCTGGATTAATCCTTAATTTTTCCATTATTTTCTAGATTTAAACGGATTACAGAAAATCAAAACAAAAAAATGCAACAAAAATGGCGGCCGCTGGGACTCGAACTCGGCTCGCACGAACGATCGCACGCGCTACTAGCCGCCTCGCCCTCAGGTGTTTCGTGATTGAGAGGGGGAGGGCTACCCACTTGAGGTGAGGGGAGGCTGGGGCAAAACAGAGGGACTCGGCGGGAGGAAGCGGTCTTCTTGCCGGCGGCGGCGGCGGGGGGGGGGAGTCAATCAAATGTAGGAAAGGCGTTCAAGCCACCGAGGCAGCGCTGTTGGCGCAAGCGGCGGGCGGGCGAGCGGTGGTCCGATGCGACGGCGGCGAGGTGGGCTCGGGCGGCGGCGCCGTGGTGGAGGAGGAAGGAGATTGAGGGAGCATGAGTGGAGAAGGGTTCTAGGAACCTCACGCGTGGTTGGCCGAAAGAAGAGGTGCCGAGTCGGGCGGCGGCGAGGGCCGATGGTGGCGCGTGTAGCTTCGCGGTGGCGGGAGAACTAGAGCAACGAGAGCCCCAATTGGCGGTTGGGACGGTTTGAGGGCACCGAGAAGATATTTCCGGCGAGAATCGGAAATCGACCGAGGAGGAGGCGGCGGTGCAAATGGCGGCGGCCGGGATTTGGGGAAAAGGAAGGTGAGTGAGGGAAGAGGCACTGCACCGGAGGAGAAAAGGAAACCGAGGCTCTTATAGCGGCAGAGGGGCGGGTAGGCGCGGTGGCGGAGGACCGGACGGAGGTGACGGACCGGCGGTCTTTGCCCGGGCGGGCTCGGCGGGCGGCGAGGCGAGCACGGGGCTCGGCGCGCGGAGGGATGGGTGAGCGGCGAGGGCGGGATCACGGTGCTGCGCGGAGTCGGAGAGGAGCAGCGCCGCGCGGGAAAAGAGGGAGGAGAAACGGGAGAGAAGGGGTAGGCGCAGCGCGGGGAAGAAGGAGCGGGACGGAGCGCTCGGTCATTCGTCAAGGTGAAGGAAGAGGCTGGGAGGGGCCACACGCCGAGAGAAAGGAGGCGGGAGGCGGGGCCCGTGTGGCGTGAACAGGGAGAGGGGTTGGGCGGGCGGTTCGGCCCAGTCGACCTCCTCTTTCTTTTTTTTCTTTATATATATATATACATATATATATTTCCAAGCCTATTGTTACACATATTTCGTATGGAGAATTTCTTTGCATAAACTTCTTTATTTTATTAATTCTCTATCTTTTATTTTATTCACTATATATATATATATATATATATATATATATATATATATATATATATATTGTTCGCATGTATATTCTCGTATACATTTTATGTGTTGCTCTAAGTTCTTTGTGTACATATACGTGTATGTATATATATATCCGTCTGTGTTTTATTTATTTTTATTTTTATTGCCTTCATGCTATTGGAAACTCAAACAAAATTCGGGGAATACGATTAAAATCCAAATTCCAATAAAAATATATTGCAAAATAATTCAAGAGCTTTGTACTTTCAATTTAAAATTTTTCAGGATGTTACAAATCTACCCCCCTTAAATGAATCTCGACCCCGAGATTCTAATAGAATAGAAAGAAAGGAGGTGCGGTTACACCGGCTAGCAATGGGTTTCTGGGTGTTGCCCGACGTATAATTCTTTAGCTTCACGGAGGGTGAAAATCTGCACAATAGGGGTTAACACTTGGAGAAGTCAAAAGGGGAGAGAGAAACCTTGTTCTCCGAGATAGGTCGTGAACTCCCAATTCTTGGCCCGTGATGTCGTTGTCTTCACATTGTCATGACCGAGCGATTGCATCCTCTATGGGACGGTGATGGGCATAGAATTCATATCATTGTCCTATGCCCTAGAGGGTAGACAATCTGAGGGACGCTGGTACGAAGATGGTGGTCTTTTGTCATTACTGTAATCATATTCCTATTCCTTGGCTTTGCCAAACACGATGATCGATCTGCAGGGGTGGCTATAGTCAGTCCTACCATAAAATTTCTAACCTTATGAATCTTCTTGCACTGGTCTGATTAGCTTCGAGTCCAGGTTGTCGCACCTCCAAAATGTATGTCGCAGTAGTTCTTCGATATTTTTGTCTCGTAGTGCTACCCCCCTTAAAATGGATATCACTAGTCATTATTTGCCTCTTGAGCTCCGGTCATCTTTGGGCCCTATGGCGCTTGATGACTCTCCCGTTATATTTCGGCTGCCTTGGTCAGCAACAGGTTCAGGGGGGCAACCCTTGGGGCAGTGGTCTTGTCCTTGCAGTTGGAGTAGTTCACGGAGCATTCGTGTGCGTAGTGTCTTTTCCCTTTACATCATCGATGTGCTCCTCGCCATTGTGTCCAATTGACTACGATTCGATCTTTGGATCCTCCGGTAGACAAGGAGAGAAGGTTAACGGGGCCCAGTCTCGAGTCTTGGTCCTTGCGTCGGTTGAGGCTTTTAGCTGGAAAGTTGTGAAGGCTTCACTTGTCCTTGGTTGCCTTGGTTTTGGCTAGTTATCACCTTGCTTCGGTGGATCTGTGGGTTTGCGACAGAACAGGATGAGAGGGAATAGCATGAGGTACGAAGAGAACCGTGAGGATAAGATAATGTATTCCCGCTCTAATTTCAAAAGAGTTTACCCCGGAAAGCTGGGGTGATACAAAAATCACACAATTTCAAAAACAATCTTTTCCCATGACTGCGAAATACAACGCCCGAGGGCAAGAAGGCAGTGCACAGAGCCAAAGTGAAACCTTACGACAAAACAACGTCTATTCGGGGGAGCACGCAAAAGAGAGTACATGGTTCATCTACATAGCCTATTTAAAATAGGACCACCTTATCTTCATGACGATCTTCAACGTTCCTAACCTTGAATTTTTGGAGTAAGGATACGAATGAGGATCAAAATTTTTCTTCCCAAATTAATAGAAAGAAGAGGAATATATTTGGAGGTGATTGGCTTGATATAATCTCTTATTCCAGTATTAGCGTTATTAATATTATTATTTTAATGAAACTTTGTAGCAAAAATGAAGATTTTTCTTTTAACTAGGGTGATAAAACCAAACAGGGAAATATGTTTTTATCAACATAACTCTTTCGAAGGTAACACCCCAAGATTAACCCTTAGGATCTATTTTTGAAAAACAAAGTTCTTGTTGGGGAAAGCTTTCAGGATATAACTTTGTTTTGAACTATTTGAGAAACCAGGGTAAAGTTTTGAATAAGTTTTTGGTAAGTAGTTTAACTTACGAAAATTTCCTCGGAAGATCCAGGTTTGTGAAATTGAGTTTGAAAATGAATTTCATAAACAATTTGACAATCAGTCCTCCAATGATAAACACACATTTTTTTTTGAAATAAAGCTTTAAATTCAAACATCATGACTATTGGCCCAAAATAGGTCTTCAAAGAGAATTTACAAGCGGAGCACTAGATTTTTCATCCTTTTGAGTTCAAGGTAAGAGAGCATGAGAAGTAGAAGTGGCTAAGGCAGCATATGGATAAGAGGGATTCATCTAAGAGAGATAAGAACGAGCAATATAACTTGTATTTTCGGAGATAGTGTTTTTAAAGAAATATGTCTAGTCATGGAACTAACGGCCGCTAACTAGGTCACAACCGCAGTCTATATGCTCGATACCATCCTCGTCGGACCGGATTTTTCAATCCGAAATCCTGTGATTTAATGCACTATTCCACGGATCGAGATAGTGCTCACGATACGTAAAATGAATATCAAATACATACCATACGGAAGCATAAATAAAATAGTAAACTTACTCATGGGCGATTAGGCCGAAATCAATAAATTGCAGCAATGAAAACGAAGCACAGGTGGGACCTTCAGACATGCCCACAGCACCAAGCTGGAGGTTCGCGACCCAGCCCTTGACATCTTCATCTTCTTTGCCTTCAAGACCCAAGTATTCTTGATGCGTAGTGATCGATTCCCGATTCGATTTTGTTATGAGAGCGAGTGTGAGCACACTAACCACCGTGCTCATGAGCCAATACACGAATGCAAATATGTAGTATGCATGGCTTATCAAAGGAAAGGCTCGGGTTGTTTTATTTGCGAAAACGCTTTTGGTAGCATTGTTATTATTAGGCCATAGTGTTATTACGCTACCTAAAACTTCCCACGGCGATTGCCAAATTGACTCACTCCCCCAAATGCCATAATTGACTTAATTCTCCAAAGACACAATTTTCTTACTAGATGTCTAAGACTCCCAACAATGAGTGGCATCATTTAGCTAATCCACCGATCAAACCCTTTATATATATACATTCATTTTGAATCCACCAATGTCTTCACGTATTCCGAATTCATACTAGTCCAATCTTGTAATCAATATTCACCAACTCCCTACTTCTTAATTCCAATGATTCCCTAATAGGATTACTTTTAATCCAATCGACATCATTCATATCAAAATTTTCTAACAAATCAATCCTTTTCGCTAATGATCCAAAACCATAAATTGCTCTTTCCATAATCATCCTTATTTTCATTATTTATCTCTAACTATTTCATCAATACTTACGCACCAAGAATATCACTAATCTAGTTTATGCTTCAATTATCATATCTCCAAATTTCCTCAAATTCAAATCATCTATCTAGATCAATCCCTGTTAATCCCATTAAATCCAACAATTGCCCTTACACTCTTCTAATTCTCCAAAATCGTTGATCCAGATTATACTCCGGTAATTATTATTATTCCTCCGATATACCCAAAAACTCAATTCATCCTTCCAGTATTTTAGTCAAATCCTATCAATCACTAACATCTCTCAAGAATTTATATTAGTGTCGTAATCCAACCATTTCTTTTGCACACTCTAATCTTCCAAAATCATTTAAATCATCTTTCTAACCCATCTATTCATATAGACTCCACCGATTTATTTCTCCTAAACCCTCTCTAATATTCTCTTTTTATAATCGGTATGAATCCACCAATCATAGTTATGTATTTACCACAACAGTCATCCACTCTTCCTACGACTCTATTTATCTTCCTATCACTTTACTTTGTAAAAGCAGAAGCTTTATCATCGTTTAGCTCTTGAAATATAATACATAGAAAACCTCCTGAGACTTAGCAGTTTGGACAAAACGTAATATATATGAGAATGCAATATGATGGCGATTGATTCCATCCATCGTTACATGGCATCGCACCATATGCTTAATCCTTGACGTTATAGCCGCTTAACTTATCACTGGGCGACACCCAGACAACACAAACCGTGGCCTTGCACCGCCTTCACTTTTCGATTCCCACCCACAAATCATTTTGAAGCAGAACTATATCCGTTAAGTTTCCCATGTCCGCCCATGACCGTAGGCACGGCTATTCGAATAGTTTTGACTCTGCAGAGTTTGTACACTTTCACCACAAGAGACAATCAACTCTTTGCCCCACACGATTCCTTAGTCATGTGGTTGAGCAGACCATCACAGTGACTGCTCAAAGTATCTAGTTCCTTTTGTCATCTCACCTTATGGGCTTCTCCCACTTGCGGTGGGTCCCATCTATGCACGGGATGTTCTCCACAGTTACTAACGCAGCCGGGCTCCACTTCCGCAACGCTTAGAACAGCTGGAAAACTTCACCCTTCCCTTGGTGTCCCTTTAGGCCTCCCTTGCCCTTGCTTATCCACTTCAATCCACTACCGGTGAGATGAGTCCAGAGTTTCGATACAACTACTTAGCCAAGTTGTACTTTGAGACTTGTGGTTGCACTGTTTTACGTGGGAGATCATGACAAGATTCAGTCCTTAATGGTATCTGGGCGATTCTACCACAATCCACTTTGTGCCTCCACTGCACCATTCACACACACACCATCGAACCATTCGCCCGAGATATTCAAGCAAGTAGGGTTTGGGAACATAAAATATTCATATCGAACATATACCGGTCATTATCACCATGACCGCCCAACCAAATCTTCTCATGATTAAAGTGATGCTTGGCGTTTCACGCCCATGAATATCTATGCAACACTACGCATGGCGTATAAATTACGGACTTATTTTCAAAGGTTAATATCATAGTTTCGCTAGGCGACAAGGTTCATATATTCAAATATTCAACGAGGGGTATAATATTAATCAAGGCAAACAATGGGCGATAACTAGAATCTTGAACTAAGCATGTATTTGTACATAAAATAACAAGATGCAATTTGATAATTTAAACAAAAGTAATTTTGCAAAAAGGTAGGTTCAACATGATCAAAGTATTGACTCGCCTGGCGTGGTTTACCGCGGTCTTGAGCTCACACGAAGCTTTCTCTTGAGCTTTTGGTCTCTATCTTCTCTTCGAGCTCGACCTCGTTTGATTCTCTAAATCTTCGCGACTTCCAATTTCTAATTACGCGCTAGATGACTGAATCCAAATAAAAGCAAATAACTCAAAAGATCCAAATAAATCCGAACAAACTCAATTTGGTTTTATTCTGGGTTAATGTGTGATTCGAGTGATTTGAGGCATAGCCGGGGTAGAATATGATGACTTGATCTTTTATTAGTAATCTCTTTTATTATTTTACATTTATTTAGGAAGTTCCATGAGGTAGGTTAAACCTATGAACTGGTGTATTCGTCGAGTGCTAATGTTGGGGCATATGATTATGCTCAATATTATTAGGTATTAAAATCTAGTGTTAAGATTTAATTAACTTGATCTGTTATTATCTTGCTTATCCTTTAGCTACTATTAGACTTAGCTTTATTTCTAATCTTAGTTTAAACTTAGCTATCCAGGCACAGCTTGGTGTACAAGGTCACATTTCAATACCTACTAGTTAGCACAACCGACTATAAATTATATTCAACGAAGGTATGCTAGGTATTGGGTATAGGTGTTAATTATAATTAAGAGTAGCCCTTAATTAATATCCGATGATTAAATAATTATCTAAACTACCTCAAGTATTCACCTATGATAACCAATCCGTTATTAAATATTTAACATTCAAATGTTTTATATATATATATATACCAATCAAAGTTTATTGGCTTTTATGGATTTTTCCTAAATTACTCAATCGCTCATATGCATACATTTTTAACTACTTTTAACTTCTACTAGGGTTATTCTTTCATTTAAGGCCTTACCTTTATAACTAAGTATGATATCCACTATCTTTATGCAGTTTTGAATAATTACTCAAGGTCAACTTTTGGCACTACCATTAATTTGAAACTTAGATTTAAATCTATAACATTAGTTACTTATATGTAACACTTAATCTATTATTAAATCTCGAATAACCTTGTGTTATTTCCTAATCAATATTTATAACATTCCTGGATTAATCCTTAATTTTTCCATTATTTTCTAGATTTAAGCGGATTACGTAAAATCAAAACAAAAAATGCAACAAAATGGCGGTACTGGGACTCGAACTCGGCTCGCCACGAACGATCGCGCGCTACTAGCCGCCCGCCTCGGTGTTTCGTGATTGAGAGGGAGGCTACCCACTGAGGTGAGGAGGTGGGGCAAAGCAGAGGGACTCGGCACGGAGGAAGCGGTCTTTGCGGCGGCGGCGGCGGTGGGAGGGGGGGGTCGTCAAATGCAGTGTAGGAAAGGCGTTCAAGCCACCGAGGCAGCGCTTGGGCAAGCGGGCGGGGCGGGCGGCGGTGGTCCGATGCGGACGGCGGCGAGGTGGGCTCGGGGCGACGGCGCCGTGGTGGAGGAGGAAGGAGATTGAGGGGAGCATGAGCTGGAGAAGGGTTCTAGGAACCTCACCGCGTGGTTGGCCGAGCCGAAGAGGTGCCGAGTCGGGCCGGCGGCGAGGGCCGATGGTGGCGTGGTGTAGCTCGCGGTGGCGGGAGAACTAGAGCAACGAGAGCCCCAATTGGCGGTTGGGACGGTTTGAGGGCACCGAGAAGATATTTCCGGCGAGAATCGGCAGAAATCGACCGAGGAGGAGGCGGTGCAAATGGCGACGGCCGGGATTTGGGGAAAAGGAAGGTGAGTGAGGGGAAGAGGCACTGCACCGGAGGAGAAAAGGAAAACCGAGGCTCTTATAGCGGCAGAGGGGCGGGTAGGCGCGGTGGAGGACCGGACGGAGGTGACGGACCGGCGGTCTTTGCCCGGGCTGGGCTCATGCGGAGGCGACGGGGCAGCACGGGGCTCGGTGCAACGCGGAGGGGATGGGTGAGCGGCGGGACGGATTCACGGTGCTGCAGTCGAGTCAGGAGGAGCAGACGCCGCACGGGAAAAGAGGGAGGAGAAACAGGAGAGAAGGGAGTGGGCGCAGCGGGGAAGAAGGAGCGGACGGAGCGCTCGGTCACAAGCAGAAGGAAGAGGCGCGGTGGAGGCGGGGCCACGCCGAGAGAAAGGAGACGGGAGGCGGGGCCCGTGTGGCGGCGAACGGGAGAGGGGTTGGGCGGGCGGTTCGGTAGGTCGACCTCCTCCTCTTTTTTTTTTCTTTATATATATATATATATATATATATTTCCAAGCCTATTGTTACACATATTTCGTATGGAGAATTTCTTTGCATAAACTTCTTTATTTTTATTAATTCTCTATCTTTTATTTTATTCACTATATATATATATATATATTGTTCTGCATGTATATTCTCGTGTATACATTTTATGTGTTGCTCTAAGTTCTTTGTGTACATATACGTGTATGTATATATATATCTGTCTGTGTTTTATTTATTTTTATTTTTATTGCCTTCATGCTATTGGAAACTCAAACAAAATTCAGGGGGGAATACGATTAAAATCCAAATTCCAATAAAAATATATTGCAAAATAATTCAAGAGCTTTGTACTTTCAATTTAAAATTTTTTAGGATGTTACAGATGTCGAAAGTTCAACGAGCTGCATGGTCGGATTTTAATTCTGTATGGATGTCGAAAGTTCGACGAGCTGCACGGTCGGATTTTAATTTTGTATGGATTTTAATCCTAGCCCTGTATGTGTCGTGCTAGCCTGGCAAGGAATCGATTACAACGCAATTAGGCTGGCCAGATCTGGATCCGTGGTATATGGTGTGCAACTTATATATCTCAAGACTTGGCTGTACAGAAAGTACAGTACTACTAGTAGGGTCTGTTTGGCAGGCAAGAAGTCGGACGGCTTTTGACTTTTGCTACAGTACTTAACTTTTAAATGGAGTATTTTCTCAAGACGAGGTCTACAAGTTAAACGTAGTACACGTTAAAAGCCCAACATCTGTACCAGCCAAAATCGTAAGTGAGTATCGATTTCTCCGTAATCTGTACCGTAAACAGGTCAAAATTCAAAAATTTCAGCTAAAAATCATAAACCGCAGCCAAAAAGAACAGGCCCGTAATCTCGTCTGGATGTTGCTTGATCGATTAATTTCTCTCTCCGAGAAGGCATCTACTATACATAATAATCCTACATATGTATATATGCGCTTTTGCAGACCGCTGACCATACGATTTTATACTGCACAACGTGAGCGTGTTATATAGATAAGCCACGCTGGGCCAACATATATAGCACATGAGGTATCCAACCTGTTCGCCTATTGTACCGGCCTTCACAAACAACTCATATGCTGATAGGATTTATTTACTCCTTAGCATCACCGTTGTTTCCGGCGTGCACATGCAACTTGTTGCTCTCTTCTCAAATAGAGTGTCATCAGTTCACCGTTCACCGGTGGCAAGAACAGATATGGACCCGACTAAACATTAATTAATCACCTAGGAATTAAGTGGTAGTGCAGTTGTACGGATATCATCCTTAAAATACGTTTAAATGATTTGGTAATATATATATTTTTGTTTTTTTAAAAATAGATTATTGTAGAAATCCATTTGCGATATTTTAATATTATATGTTATAAGAGAGAAAATATTCACTTTGTTTCGTAATACTTGTCACATGTGACCAAAACTCTCAGATATTTTTTAGGAAATAATTGCGTAGCAAATAGTAAATATAGCGTTACATAATATTTTTTATTTATATCATCATCATTTTTCATTATTGCCATGCCTGTCTATACTAATATTTAGTAACGCTATCACCATTAATTTCAATATTTAGTTTTAGATTAGAATTCCGATATAAATCCAACTTACTAATCGTTATCTAATTTTTACTCTAAATTTCAGTTATGTATGGATTCTAATTTAGAGTTCGTATGAAAAAAAATTGTAATAAATACATAGAGTCCCGATCCATCTGTGTCTCTGCAAGAGTATTATTAAAGGGTACGTATGCGTATATGCACCTTTCACGTCCCGATCAACGCTCCGGCTATTGTCCCCGTGCGAGCACTCCAAGGGCAACATAACGGGAACGATAGACTGGTAGGTTGTTTAACTTGTAAACACTGTCTTAAAAAATATTTTATTTAAAAATTAGGTAATATAATAAAATCTAAAAGTTGATGGCTTATAAAATAAAGGACAGACCCATATATCATTCAATGGGACAAGCTAGTAGCTGCAACACCGTAATTTGGCACCTCTCGATCGATCGCTTTGTGTGCATGATGTTGCATGAATGCATGAAACTACACGTCTGCGTTCACCGGTGTTGGCGAGTTGTCGTATTGGTGTGTGGAACTTTAGGACTTATTTTTTAATAAGGATTATCTTCTCTTCTATATTAAAATATATATTTTTAAGTAATAATATCTTAATAATATATTTAAGTAATAATATCTTAATAAGAATTATCATCTTTTTAAATTAAAAAAAATATCTTTAAACAATAACATCTGATGGCCATTATAGTTTTTATTAATTAGGACCTACTTGATTAGGGGATGGATATTTTGTTTTTATGAGAATTTCTAGTTTTTCTCTTTTTTTTAGCGACTATAAAATACATGTCAGCGATTTTTAGTAATAAATAGATTCCATTAAACTCCTTTGACAGAGAAGCCTAAACTAAGGACAAGAGGTTCCCTTTGAACAGCGTGACAGTAACACCGTATATTCAACACGATGCTGAAATATTGTGAGGAAACAAATGAAATGATCCTAAAACATCACATGAAAAATTTAATCTAAACCGAGAACTTGATCTTGACGAGGAAAGGCACCGACGAGTCGCCATTCTCGATTAGCACCGTGCTGATGCCGAACGGCACGACGGTGTAGGTAGTCTTCTCGACCTAGGAAGCACCGCGGCACACAACTGCCGTTCTCGTATCAACATATCCTTGTTTTTAAAAAATATTGTATCACCATATCCGTATCATCATACTCGTATTGTGTATTGGGGTAACTTTTTTTATTTTTTTAAAAAATTAGTTATGCTAAAAAAATAACAACAGTTATAATGCAATTTCAGCTGTTATAATATAGAAAAGCTAAAAACTTAGACTTATAAGTCCAAATAAACATTACATAAACCAGACCAACCCGTTGCAGGGCGAACTGGCAAAATTGGCGATGCATCATCGCTTCCCAGATAGCAACAACATCTGTCAAGTCTTCTTCTCGTTAGAACATCTCCCATTCTTTCTTTCTTTCTTTTCTTTTTTCTTTTTAATAAGACATTTCCTATTCTTTCTAGTTGGGCCTCTAATTTTTCTATTTTGAAAGCTACTTGGGCCTATAATTGGCTATCTATGGGCCAGTAATTTGGGCAGGACTCTATAGTTCCTCTTGAGGAAACACGAGTTGGTGTTTCGGCTCAATTGTGGAGCACCTGAATCCGATCAAATCAAATCACAGTGTCAGGTGGTTACAAATCAAAGCTATGAATGTTTCAGTTGTTTCAAATTGTTTCAGTTGCAGCAATGTTTCCCGCCATTCCCACCCGCGCGTGTTCATTCCCTCCAATTGGTAAAAAAAACTCTAGGGTTTATTAGGCTTAATGGAGGTGGACACCCAAGCCGCCGCCACGGCCGGAGACGATCTGCGGCGGCTCCTCGCCGCCACCGCCGTGCTTGCCGGGATCGCCGCCGCCAGTGACCCCCGATTCCCCCTCGCCCTCCTCGCCATCGCCGCAGGTACCCATCCTCTACCATTACTACCAGTAGTACCGATGCGCTCGTGCAAGTGTAGGTTGCGCGCGATTTTGCGGAAGCTTGTGGATTTTTTTTCCTCTTGGGGGAATTTCTGCTTGCTTGGTCTAGCGCTTCTTTGAGGAATTAGTGCTATGTGCCACTCTGGCGATGCAACAAACGGCTAAAGATCCAAAATCCATCTTAATGACAGTGGAATTTCCGATGGGTGAAGTTGTGCTAAATTAGCACGCAGTGCACCCGAAATCCATCTTAATTTGCTCAAATGGTAGTTACCTAGTGTTTGGAGACTTCTTATGTACATTGGAAAGATCCAAGGGTGAGCAATGCACGGGTCAACTTCCGCCCACGGAGCTGAATAGATTGATGACATGCCATAATTTTGAAATGTTATACAGAAAAATGGAAGACCGATTTTTATCTAAAAAAAGGAAGTTTGATAGCATTCTTTACTTGTGAAAGTTTAGTGATAAATTCCAATCATTTAAATTGTGGTTATAGGGGATGGTGATCAAGGGATAAATGCCTCACTAGTTCACACGGCGCAATATGGAAGGGTGCTGTCCTCATCTGCCCTCTGTAAGGAGTTCTGCGATCAGCTTGCGCAGGCTTTGCTTCGAGTGGAACCTGCAATTCTTCGAGTATTGATTGAAGTTGTATGTCAAACTGTACTCAATATCTCTACAATTAAATGCCTCACTTGTAAGGTTATTTAGCAATGACTTATGTTTGTATGGTTTGTAACTGACAGTTCTGCCAAGTCATAGAAAAAGATTTTGTCAAGGAAAACTTGTGGCCTGAACTTATCCCTCAGTTGAAGCTAGTAATCCAGAGCAGCAATATGATTAGTCCAGGCCAGCATCCTGAGTGGAATACCATTAATGCCCTCACAGTACTTCAATCCGTTCGAGATAAGTGTCCACACATATGGAAACTCCATATACTAAGGGGCTGTTCGGCAGTGAAGAAGCCGGTTAGGTTCTCGCAGCTGCTACAGTATCTAACTTTTAAATGAAGTATTTTCTCAAGATGGGGTCTACAAGTTAAATGTAGTACACGTTAAAAGCTTAATATCTGTACAGGTCAAAATCGCAAGTGACTATCGATCTCTCCGTCTGTCACTGTAAAATTTAAAATTCAAAATTTCAATCAAAAGTCATAAGCGCAGCAAAAAAAAAAAAAAAAACAGGCCCTAAATTGGTTAGGCCGATGCACAGAATATCAACTGAATTAGGCCTATAAATGGATTAGATAATTTGGCCCATAAATAAAATTAATTTGGACGGCTGGGCAGGCTTAGTCGCAGCCCAGCAGCAGGATGCCAGATTGGGCTCGTGGTAGCCAAGCCTGAACGATAATAGCTGCGAGTAGATAATTGGTTCGTTCCGGCGACCTCTCCGGCCGCCGCCACTGCCACCGCAGCCACTTGCCACCACCTCGTCGCACCATGAAAACAACCTGCCGCCTGCGGCCATAGAGGAGATCCGCGCGGAGCGAGGTCGCCTCAGAAGCTGCTTTCTTGAGAGTCCCTCCACTCCAGTTCATCGAGAGCTGTGACAGGTACGGTACTTTCTTGATACTCTGGTCTCTAAATCTAATTACATGCTGTCATGCTAATGCTGGGATTGACACATCGAGTAGGGCAATTTCGTACCTCCTTCATTGGTTTGATCCTAATGGCTTTAGTTTTCTTGTGCGAGTAGACTACTTGTGCAGATTTTCTTGTGCGGTATGTTTTTAAATTAATTTTGTTTTTAGCTTTACTAGTTTTCTTTGGTGCGTTGTCTGTTTGGGACATTAATCTTATTCTTGATCTCCGTATGGAGTGGTGGATGAAAAATCGTTAGTGTGGTTTCCCACTAAATATTAGTGCATGAACATTGATATTCTTTATGTTGTCTGATGGTGCAACATTTATGTTTTTTTTACCCGGTAATGTTGTATATTTTTTCTCTTCCATTTACTAGTGGATCATCTACTTTTGGAAGACAGTCACAAATTTGGTAATTTATGTCATCAAGAAGATCAGATCCTTTTGGACCAAATTCTTAAGATATTCTTGTTTCAAAAAAAAAAGGTATTGTCTCTTGTATATATATTAGGTGAAATTCTTCTTGGTTGAAATATCCTCAGTGCCGTCTCGAATTTCTCAAGTCCCAGGGACTGCCAGCTTTCAGGCCAATTTTTCTTTTGCCTTTCTTTTTTGGTTTGTCTTTCTGATCTTGACATCCTTGTCATTTTGCTTTGAACTGCCCATAGTGGATTTGCAATTCCAGTTAAGGCTAGATCTTCCTTTTTCTTTATGTGGCTGAACCATTCATCAAAACCAAGTTGGCAGAGCTTGCCACCTTGTCAACAGTAGAAGTGACAAGTTGACCTCCATACCATTGGCAGCTGATAGTGGAAGGCTGCCTAAATTCTTGTTGACCTTGGTCGCAATAGCCTGTCGTCAAGTTCCATTTCCCTCTGCCGTTGGGAACATTATGAGCGCTCTGCCGTTGGAAACTTTACTAGATAACTATCTGAGCTAGTTAGCTGCACACAGACTGAAGGAAGGCAACCAAAACCAAAGCCAGATACCTTCCGGTTCCCATTGGAGATGGATATGTATAGTCATTGCATGGTGTGTGCTGCAGCTAGGCTAGTTAATTGTAGTACACATTGCAGCAACTTTATTTATATCGACCAAAATCTCACACTAGTATTTCTCTTTCTACAATTTTCTTTACAAACTGTTACTATTTATAAGTTAAAACCAAAAGTTAACTAACGCAGAAAGAAACATTAAACTAGAAACCATTGGTACTATTTAATTATTCATGGAAGGACATATATTTGGTTAGGTTGCACTGAAACACCACCATCAACCATTATTTCATTCTCTAAACAATGGGAGGCAAAAATAGTCCGCTGAAAATCCATTTTTTATTAGAAAAAGTCCACGTGGTAATACTACAACAGTAATTATAATGACATGTAAGACAAAATTAATAAAGATCAATAGTAATTTAGCTATAGAAGTGATGTGTAAATTTATAGACGCAACTTTGACTCGCAAGCCTCACTATCACCTTGTTTATGACTAGCGCGAATGTGTAGCACCATGTATTTGACGTCGCTATCGCTATCAAACATGTACACACAGATACTACGTGGGATCATTAAAGCCATGTTTGACCAAACGATGGCTAATGGTTCCATTTTTGATGATTGCTTCTTCTTGCTATTTAAATTTAACCATGTGATGTTTGGAATGAAAATCTATGGACATGAGAGACACTCGTGTGTAATTTTAGCTGATATAAATAAAATTATTGTAGCGTGTATTACAGTAAATTAGTAGACTCTATCTTGAAAATATATTCTATTTTAAAGGTAAATACTATTAAAAATTATTTACTATAGCAAAACGGTTTTGAGATACCAGCCTCTGTGCTTATTGACATCGGATGGATCGATAGAATGCTGGTGGTACATGCAACTAAAATGAACCATCCCATTGCATGGCAAAATTGGTGATGCTTCATCCCTTCCCATACAGTAACAGTATCTGTCAAGTCTTTTTGTCGTTAGAACATCTCCCATTCTTCCTTTCTTTATTTTTTTAGAAGGCTATTCCTATTCTTTCTAGTTGGGCCTCTGATTTTCTATTTTGAAAGCTAGTTGGGCCTCTCACTGGCTAGCTATGGTCTAGCTATTTGGGCAACTTTAGTTCCTTTTGACGAAACACGTGTTGGCGTTTCGGTCCAATTGTGGATCACCTGAAACCGATCAGATTAAATCAAATCAGTGGGTCTTTTGGGTTATAGGTTGGGCTTTTCATTTATAATTTTTGAATTATAGTAATTTGTAAGAGATAGTATACAAAGAGAAGTAGTCATATGTGATTTTGGTCGATATAACTGAACTCGGTACAGTATCTACTACAATATATTTATAGGTATTGATATACATCATCCAGTCCAGTTAAGGCTAGATCTTTCTTTTTCTTGATGCGGCTGAACCATTCATCAAAACCAAGTTGGCAAGGCTTGCCACCTTGTCAACAGTAGAAGTGACAAGTTGAGCTCCATACCATTGGCAGCTGATATTGGAAGGCTGCCTAAATTCTTGTTGACCTTGGTCGCAATAGCCTGTCGTCAAGTTCCATTTCCCTCTGCCGTTGGAAACGTTATGAGCGCTCTGCCGTTGGAAACTTTACTAGATAACTATCTGAGCTAGTTAGCTGCACACAGACTGAAGGAAGGCATGTTCTTTTTCTTCAAAGCTGATAACTTTTGACTTTTACTACAGTACCTAACTTTCAAAATAAGTATTTTCTCAAAACGGGATCTACAAGTTAAACGATCTACACGTTAAAAACCTAACATCTGTACCAGTCAAAATTGTAAGTGAGTATCTGTCTCTCTATAATCTATACCATAAACAGCTAAAATTTAAAAAATTTAACCAAAACTATAAGCCGCAGCTGCACCAAACGGGCCCACCTTCCAGTTCCCATTGGAGATGGATATGTATATAGTCATTGCATGGTGTGTGCTGCAGCTAGGCGCCACAACCAGGCAGCCACCCCAAATCCCCACCACTTTGCTGAATCCCAAGTGCTAGCCATCAACCTACGGGCATGGCCCTTGCCTTGGCACCACTCGCCACCTTGCTGCTGGCCGCGTCCATGGCCGCCGCCACCGCTGCTTCTTCTTCCCCTGGAGCTGGCGATAACAACACCGACGACCTCGCTGCCCTGCTGGCTTTCAAAGCCCAGCTCTCCGATCCCCTCGGCATCCTCGGCAGAAACTGGACCGGCGATGTGTCGTTTTGCAGCTGGGTCGGCGTGTCGTGCAGCCGACGCCGGCAGCGCGTCACCGCACTGCAGCTGCCGGAGGTGCCCCTCCAAGGAGAGCTCAGCCCTCAGCTCGGTAACCTCTCTTTCCTCCACGCCCTCCGCCTCGCAGACACAAACCTCACAGCCTCCATCCCTGCTGATATGGGCAGGCTACGTCGCCTTCAGATCCTTGATCTCGGCTCCAACGCTCTATCAGGTCCTATTCCTTCCTCCCTAGGGAACCTCACAAGGCTTCAACGTCTTAACCTACGCGGCAACCACCTCTCAGGGCAAATACCACCAGAGCTGCTGCAAAGTCTGCATAACCTTAGGTACATGTCTCTGGACCAGAATTACTTCACCGGCTCGATACCAAAGTATCTGTTCAACAACACACCTTCGCTAGTCTTTCTCTACTTAGAAAACAACAGCCTTTCAGGGCCAATACCACATGGTATTGGTTCCTTGCCGATGCTTCGAAACCTTGGCTTGCTACAAAATCAGCTCTCTGGTCCAGTGCCTCCTGCCATCTTCAACATGTCCAGGCTTGAAACCATGAATCTCGGGAGCAACAACCTAACCGGGCCTATGCCTAACAACGAAAGCTTTAGTCTACCAATGTTGCAGAAGATATCCCTCAGTCATAACAAATTCACGGGTCGAATTCCAGCGGGCCTTGCAGCATGCCAGCGCCTTCAGATACTTGATATATCGGCAAATCTCTTCGTGGATGTGGTGCCGACATGGCTGGCTAAGCTGCCAGAGCTCACTTTCCTTTCCATGGGCGGCAACTACCTGGCTGGGCCGATCCCGAGCGTGCTCAGCAATCTCTCCGTGCTCAGTGTGCTTGGTCTCGCGTTCGGCAACCTAAGCGGACAGATTCCGGTGGAGCTGGGAGCAATGAGGCAACTCACCTATCTGACTCTTGGAGATAACCAACTGACAGGCTCCTTTCCCGCATTTCTCGGCAACCTATCTGAATTGTCTGAATTAGATGTCGCATGGAACCAGCTAGCTGGTCCGGTACCATCGACACTTGGAGACATCAGATCTCTTCGTTATCTCGATTTTCGACAGAACAGCCTCCAAGGGGATCTTGGCTTCTTGGCCAGCCTTTGCAATTGTAGGCAACTTCAGTTCCTAGGCATATCAGCCAATTCTTTCACTGGGGGTCTCCCTAACTATATCGGAAACCTCTCTAGAAATTTGCAAACTTTCCTAGGAGGCGACAACCAGTTAATTGGAAGGCTCCCAGCCGCACTATCGAATCTGAGCGATCTCTATGTGATAAGCTTTCCGAACAACCAACTAAGCAAAGCAATCCCAGAATCCATCAAAATGTTGGAGAACCTCCAATATCTTGATCTCTCTGTGAATAGCATGCTTGGCCCAATCCCGAAACAGATTGGTATGCTAAAGAAACTTGTAATATTGTACCTCAACGGCAATAAATTCTCTGGCTCCATACCGGATAGCCTTGCAAACCTCACTATGTTAGAGAGCATTTGGCTATCTGATAACAAGCTATCTTCAGCTATACCAACAAGCTTTTTTCATCTTGATCACCTTACCCAATTGGTTCTGTCCAATAACCTGCTGACCGGGGCATTACCTTCTGATCTCAGCTACATGCAAGTAATAGACCAAATAGATCTTTGTAATAACCGCTTAGTCGGTCGCCTCCCAAATTCATTTGCTGATCATCAGATGTTAACCTACCTAAACCTGTCGCAGAACTCATTCGAGGATTCAATCCCAGATTCTTTTCGCCGTTTGACCAACTTACAAACATTGGACCTATCTTCTAATAATCTTTCAGGTACCATACCAAATTACTTCGCTAACTTCACCTACCTTACAAGTTTGAACCTCTCTTTTAATAATCTAGAAGGACAGATACCAAATGGAGGGGTTTTCTCAAACATCAGTTTGCAATCTTTGATGGGAAATGTTGGGCTGTGCGGTGCTCCACGTCTAGGATTTTTGCCATGTCTAGACAAGTCCCACCCAACTCATGGTCGACACTTGCTCAAGTTTGTACTCCCTGCTGTCGCAATCGCAGCGGGTGCAATTGCTGTTTGCTTATGCCTAATTATCAGAAAGAAAATTAAGAATAAGCAAGATGTTACATCTTCTGCTGACATGGCCGACAAGATCAGCCATAGGTTAGTATCCTACCACGAGATTGCTCGTGCCACGGATAACTTCAGCGAGGATAACATGTTGGGAGTTGGAAGTTTTGGCAAAGTTTTCAAGGGCCAACTGGATGATGGTTTGGTTGTCGCGATAAAAGTACTCAACATGCAAGTCGAGCAGGCTGTGAGGAGCTTCGACGCTGAATGTCAAGTGCTGCGGATGGTCAGGCATCGAAACTTGATAAAGATATTGAGTACTTGCTCCAACTTGGATTTCAGAGCACTGCTGCTTCAGTACATGCCCAATGGCAGCTTGGAGGCACTCTTGCACACTGAAAGCAGGCCTTGCTTGGGATCATTCCTCAGAAGGTTGGACATTATGCTTGATGTGTCCATGGCAGTTGAGTATCTACACCATCATCACTACGAGGTTGTCCTGCACTGTGACTTGAAGCCTAGCAATGTGCTATTCGACGAGGAGATGACTGCGCATGTGGCAGACTTTGGCATTGCAAAATTACTGTTAGGTGATGATAACTCCATGGTTTCGGCGAGCATGCCAGGGACAATCGGGTACATGGCACCAGGTACTTGCACTGATAATTCCTGAGCAATTTCTTTTGTAGTATGCTAGGAGCTAGACTTTTCAGTTAACAAACATCTATTGTTCGAAATTTTCTCTGACAGAATATGCAATCATGGGAAAGGCATCACGGAAGAGCGACGTGTTTAGCTTTGGAATCATGCTGCTCGAAGTCTTCACCGGGAAGAGGCCCACTGATCCCATGTTCGTCGGAGAATTGAGCCTTAGGCGATGGGTTTGCCAAGCATTTCCAGCGAACCTTAGTGATGTTGTTGACGAGAAGCTAATGAAAGATGAACAGGCAAGCCTTCGCTTTGATCATCAAATCAGTTCCTCAGGTTCTTCTTCGACAAGCACGAGCACCAACTGGCTTGCGTCACTGTTCGAGCTGGGTCTGATGTGTTCGAGTGACTCACCTGACCAAAGGGCGTGCATGAATGACGTGGTTGCGAAGCTGCAGAAAATCAAGCAGGATTGCTCTGCTTGTACGCCGGCAACGCAAAGGGCTCGGCGTTAGCGGTTCTATCTATGTATGACACTGTGTTTCCATAGTACTGCATAGCAATACAATGCCATTGGGTGCTGCGTAGTAATACAACAATCACCGCCTCCAGAGTGCAGAGTAAAAGAAACTCATGTAGTCGCTATAATGTTGTTATAATTAATTTATAGATCTCATTTTAAAAAGATATTTTGTTTGAAAGCTAATTGCTATAGAAAATTTAAAAAACAGCTTTGAGAAGCACATGAAGAGCACGGTACGGTGGGGAATCGCTGGGGATTGTGTGCCCTTCTCTGGCGAGCGACATTGGAGAAGTGGTGGGTGGTGACCACTACTACTGACGTGCCTGCTCCGGGCTGGCGGCCCTGAAGTCCAAAGTCGACATTATGGGCTGTGTTATTTGACTGGCCCAAAAGGAGAAACTTAGAACAGCAGAAGGGAAAACAGTCAAATTCTTGCACACCCACGCTACCTAGCAATCAAACACTACTACCAAAAGTACTCAAAAGGGTACTAATATTTCCACAATCTTTCCACTACTAACAATTTTTCCTATGTTATAGTAATATAAGAGTATGTTTGGTTGGGTGGATGAGATAAGATGATTCAGAATTTGGTAGAATGAGATGACTCAAATTACTTATTTGGTTTAGGGGATGGGATGGTACGGGTTGTTATTTGATTGGTGGGATGAGAGTGGATGAGATGATCCAATTTTGCGTTTAGTTCAAGGGACAAAGGTGGATGAACTCGTTTGGGACAAAGGACTACAACGCTAACCAAGAAAGGAAGGGCAAGTGGCCGCTGTCCACGCAATAGATCAGGCCATTCTGTAGTACCCCGCCATCCTACTTACCAAGATATTCCTTTCTCCAAAATATGTGCATTCCTACATGGTCCAAGTGCATGTGTTGTTGTGTACCCTTGTAGTACCGCTATTGAAAATAAAATCCAATGAGTGAGTTTTCTCCTAACATGTGAAAATATTCTTCGCCATATGTTAAACTTGCTCATGCGAGGAGGCCGCGGAAGGACCTTAAAAAAATTCATAATGTTTGGACCTCTTTTTTATATTAAAAAATTCCTACAAATAGTGACAAAAAAATTTGAGAAAAATTCAGAACGGTTACAATTATGAAAAAAATTACACAAGCAAGTACACTGTATCAGAAGCCTCCACAAAAAAATTATTCTTTTTGGAGCTCATTTGTTATATTTAAAAATTCTTACAAAAATACATTTAAATGGATGGCCACAAAAAAAAAAAAAACACATCGGTCGAAATGCCGCACGTGGGCCAAGGTTCTGATAGCGTGCCCTTGTCTGCGCTCGAACACCGTGTAGTCTCGGTGGGCCTTTTCTACGCTCCCTGACGGCCTTTTCTGTCGCTGGACCGGCGTGTCGTGTAGTCGGCAAGTGCAGCGAGTGACTGCATTGGAGCTGCGCAATGTTCCTCTCTGTCCTCAGCCTCACCAACACCAACCTCACAGGCTCTGTCCCAGATGATCTTGGAAGATTAGCTCGTCTTAGATATCTTGATCTTGGACACAATACTTCATCAGATGTTATTCCCTCTACACTGGGAAACCTCACAGAGCTTCAAGCTCTTTGGCTAAATCATAACCATCTCTTTGGGCTAATCCCACCAGAGCTGCAAAATTTGCATAACCTTAGGCACATGCATGGTTCTTGGGGAGAATTATTACTTAACTGGTAAAATACCAAAGGATCTGTTCAATAACACAGTCGTTAGGCTATTTATCCTTTGGAAACAACAGCCTATCAGGGCCAAATACCACATGGTATTAACTCCTTGCCATTGCTTACATATCTTAACCTCCAAAGCAACCTACTCTCTGCCCAAGTACCTCCAACCATTTTCAACATGTCAGTCTTGCAAACATGATTATCTCAGAGACTTAATTAATAATAGGACTTACACTGGAGTTTGTGTGACAAACTTGAATAACTACGTAGTTAGGCTAGTTTTTTGGAGGGATGAATTGCATTTTGTTGTACTGTGGATTAGAACCGAGCACTGTTAGGCTGGTAGAGGGCGCCGTCGAACACCCCATGAACCCACTGGGCTTGAACCCGGGTGACTAGCTCTTTCCTTTAAGTGAATGGCATAGCTCTTGGCCAAATTTACTTATTAGCTAGTATCTGTTGCTCATCAGCTAGGAATTGCTCTTGCAGAGAGACTCAGAGTTTGACCCCTTGCTGAATTTATAGCTGGTGAACTACAAGAGCTCTGGATCCATCCAATGTAGTGTTTAAAATCCTGAACAACTGTTATTGTTACTCCATACCTCAATCAACTAAAGAAGCAATCAAACTAGAATAATGTTAAGACCTAAGAAACATTCAGTTCAATAAAAGAAACTTGCAAAGTTCAAACTTGATATAGGTGTTTAGCTGTGACAACAACGTACCAAAACTTACATGTGCATGTGCGTGCACATCTCAACCAAAACAATAAGTATTACATAAATCTCACAAGCACCTTCATCTACATAAATCTTACAACTTACAAGTGGCTTTAATTTTATTCTATCTTACAACACTAAGTCTACCATAATACAAAATATCATACAATCACCTTCATCACCTTGTGCTAGAGGAAGAAAACATCACGCAATAGCTTCACATTGGAGACTTCTGAGGCGTCAGAGGAGGAAAGTCAATGGCTATCTCATCAACTGATCTCAAATCATTTGCCCTAGCTTGCCTTTGCATCCATTCCTTCCTCACCAGATGAAGATGCTCCAAAACTTGCTTCATGGTGGGCCTCTCATCCACATCTTCTTTGAGGCATTGAACTGCGATGCTACCAATCATTTCAAGACAATCTATGGCTTCAGTAGACGTGATTTCCTCATCAAACATCTCCCTAGCCTTACTTTCTGTCATGTAAGACTTAACAAAGTTTAACGAGAGTCTCTTATTACCATCATACCTTGCCTTCTTTCCGGTGATGAGTTCCAGGAGCACAACGCCAAAGCTATATACATCACTCTTCTCCGTAAGAAGGCCTGTCTTCATATACACAGGATCTATGTAGTTTGTATCCCTATCACGAACTTAGTGTGGTGTTTGTCCATAGATAGGAGTCTGGATATTCCGAAGTCTGACACCCTTGGTGTGAAGTTGTCATCCAAGAGAATGTTGCTTGACTTAACATCTCCATGAAGGATCTTTTGACTAGCAGATGAATGCATGTAGGCTAGCGCTTCCGTGGATTGAATAGCTATTTCTAGACGTACTTGTAGTGAGAGAGGATGTTTTATAACATTACCGGCATCAGTAATATTACCGTGAAGCACATCGGAGAGGCTCCCTTTAGGGATGAACTCATAGACCAACATTGGGATATTTGTCTCCAAGCAACAACCCAAGAGTCTAACCACATTCTTGTGACTGATTTGAGCTTGAATGGCAATCTCATTTACAAAATCCTTTTTGCGCATCTCGTCAACTGCAATGGAGCGCTTGACCGCTACTTGCTGGTTGTTCTTGGTAGTTCCCATGTAGACCTCACCGAAGCCACCCTTTCCGAGGATTGTACTGTAATTCTTTGTGATTTGGTCCATCTCATCCTTTGTGAAAACCTTAATGCCCATCTTTTTAATTAGTTGACCACCATTTTGTTCAAAAAAATCTCTAAGCTTCCTTTTCTCACGCTCCATGTGAAAGAAGATTAGTAGGACCGCCAAAATTGAGATGGCACCGATTATTGCTGAAAACATATATTGTGTTATTATTGTTGTGTCATCAAGATTTCACAAACCATAAAAAGGGCAAATTATTATATGAAGAGGGCCTTACCGATCACCACTATAGCTGATTCGGACAGTACGGGTTGACACTCCTTATCACTTTTACCATGTTTTCTTCGTCCAAAATTGCATTTACACTTGTAGTCACCTTCTACGTCATGGCATGTCCCACCATGGCAAGGATATAGTTCTTCATAAATGGATGGATTATTTTTTCGAAGCTCACACTCATTAATATCTGTAAAATGGAGAAAAATATAGTGGATGTTAAAAAAAGAGATATTAATAACTAAAATTATTGTGTGTTTCAATTTCTTTTGTGTTGCATGCCTTTGTTGAGTCAGGGAATCTAATTGCATGTAGTAGTTAACTAGAGGCTACCTCCTCAAATCATTAAGAAACTAATGAATTATAGTATGATCTCGAAACCCTTTCTTTTCGTGCAAACTGTTGCTCAAACGGTCTCATCAAGTTTGCCAACCCACAAAAGAAAGTCAATCGATGATTAATGACTAAATAAGGGGGTAGCATAAACAATGTAAGTTTCATATGCAAACTTGGTTTTAGGATATATGGAAAAGATAAACTTTCAACTTGAAGGATCATGTGGTGGTAACCCCACGTATGAGATGAGTATTTGATATTGATCGTGTATTGTTGTCATTGCTTGAGTTTGAACTTTTGAATTTGTGGATTGCGTTCGTGTTGTGTTAGAAAACCGGTCAGACCATCCACCAAAGTGATCGATTTTTGGGACCAAGCGATCGACCGGTGACTATTTGGGCGATCGACCGCTTGTGTGCCATGGTCAGACCAGCCCCAGTGAAGTCTATTTTACATTTTGGGTGTTAGTCACGGCATGAGTCTGTGCAAGTATTAGTCATGCGGAATCCATACATGTGTGAGTCATGGCATGTGTCCATGCATACGGTTTGCTAATGGAGAGCCAAATACATGTCATTTATGCTTAGATTGATTGCTTGGTCTTTAGTGTGTAGGTGCTTTTATGATTGTTGCAGCCAACGACAAGACCAAGGCTACGAAAAGAGTCCTGAGGCCATGGCATATCACGTAAGCCGGGTGGAACAACATCTCAAGCTAAGAAGCACGGGAGAAAAACAAGGGTCATGAAGAGACGGTGCATAAATGTGATGTGCCAATTGAACCTATACGTTTAAGTGGTGACGTTCCTTGGTGTAGGCGTATGATCTTGATGGCAAAGCGTTGGGCATTACGGACTATAGAGTGATGTTAGTGTGTGCTATGAGACGTGGGCGTTTCAAGTGGTGACGGCTTCGGCTCAAACGTACGATCTTGGCGATAAGTCATGGGCATCGCGTTGTCACGAAGACTGACAGGTGGCAATTTAGGAAATTGTTCGAAATCGAAAGAAGTAGCTGTTTACTAAACCGCGGCACTGGCCTAATTGGAATTTAGCATCATGATAGATGCATCCTTGCAATAGCTGTACATCGCCCATTGGAGGTGCTCACAGCGACATCAGATTTTTCCCCTTTTGCAAAAAAAGAAAGAAAGAAAAACAAGAAAAGAAAGAAAAAGGAATGCTGACTGACAGACATGTAAGACTACCTATCAGTTTCACTACTTTCTTTTCCATCCATTTCGGTTGATGTACATCTATTTGTGTAAGCCTTGCAGAGTTTTGAAGAATAGTATTAAAGACAATGAGTACACAAGCTAGCTAATAACCGTTTTCCCCAAGTTTCGTGTTGTAATTTTTTGAAGACTAATTCAGTCTTTTTTTCAATTTAAATTTGCCAAAAAAAAAGAGAGTAAAGACAAGAGTTTATCTGGAACTGGTAAATACCTGGTATTTAGCACAAAATAAGTTGAGGGCTTCGTTGTTTTCTGAAAGAAAGAAACAAAGAAAAAAAAACAAACGGACTTACTATTGCATCCACCGGTGACGTAGGGATTGCCAGCGTATCCCTTGGAGCAATTGCAGAAGTATCCTTCGCCATTGGTGGCATCGAAACAATCGCTATGCTCACTGACACATGCCTCTCCGCCGCCGCCCGGATAGCACTTCCCGTTGTTCCTGACGGCCCAGTCGACCACGAGAGGCACACCCCGCTCACCAATCTTTTCGGCAAACGTCATGTTGCCGACGACGTCCTGCCGGTCGAAATCATGCCTGTAGGATAAGCACATGCGGTTAGTTGTGGGTACTAGCTCTGGTAGTCCTGAGCTAATTAAGCAAACGCTATAGCTCTTACTTAATTGATCAGAAACCTGTACTTTTATAGGTACGTACGTACCAGCCTTTCTCGGCCACGAAGGCGTAGCTGCAGGGGCTGTACTCCCACGCAGCGTTGTACATGTTGGTACCGTTCAACCAAGAGACTTCGAAGTAGCTGAGATCATCGGCGATGGACGTCTCGCAGCAGCCGAGCCCGATGCACTTGTCGTCGCCAACCTTGACCTCGCCCGCGCTCGCGCAGTAGGTCATGCAGCCGGTGTTGTAGGTCCCGTTGTCCCGGCCCGAAAGCATGGCGACGGTGTCGCAGCCGAGGGCAGTGAACTTGTTCTGCGTCGACGAGACCAGGAACGGCGTGGAGCTGAAGTTGTAGGACCAGGTTGCTAGGCCTTCTGATTGCTTGATGGAGGTGAAGCAGACGTACACCACGGGCGTGTAGATGCGCAACTCGGCGGTCTCTATTGTTATGCTGATGATCTCCAAACCACCCATGTATGGTCTTGGAGGTTGAAAGCTGTCGTTGCATGTAATTGGGATGTAGTCGAAGCCTGGCCAGGAGCAGTTGTCGCCGATGCCAAACGGATAAGGGATGGATACGTCGCCGCACTTGTCTGGGCAGTTCGGCCGTGGGGCCGACGCCATGTCGCTGGAGACGGCGGCGGCGGCGATGCACATGGCCGGCATGGTCGCCAGAAAGAGGAGGGGGGAGAACCAGCTGATCACTTGTGGCATGGTTGCTAACTCTGATCTTTTCATCGACACCAGCCAGATAGCTCGCTAGAGCAGGCAGGCTGGCTGGGTAGATCTTTGTATTTATCACACTACTAGCTAATAGCTCTGTGGCTGTATGCAGCAGGCTCCTCTCTAGGCATTCATATTTATAGGCGCAAGCGCAACATCTTAAGCCTTTCCTTTTCGTATGTTAGGCCATCCCTTGCTTGCTAGTAGAAATGAATGAAGGGGACAGGGCAACCAGACTGACCGCTCGCTAGCCTCGTGGCAGGTTCCACCTTTAAGTGGCAGTTAAGACTCCCCTCGTTCGATTAATTCACTGCCGTTGCGTGTGCAACAAATTTAGGTCGCTTTAATCTTTCCATTCTGTCTCTAGATATACGTCGTTTTATAAGTTTCTAGTCACTTTTTCCTCAACTTTTTCTATTAGGGCATCCGCAATGGTTATAGCTAACAGCTAACTATAAGACTTCCACATCATTTATATAATACACACTAAAGCTAGCATTCTAAAGAACTATCTATAAGGATATCTATTTGATACTTACATGCACACACGAATTTATAGATCTTGCCTCGTTTGACGTTATAGACTAGTGCTTAGGAAGAGTGGCTCGATTTTTTTTGCATACTCTCTTTCCTCCATATAGGATATATGCTGATGTGTACATGCATATAGCTAGCTGACTCAGACCATTGCAGATGCCCTTATATCCCTGGATCATTGCTCGCAATAATTAGTGCGTAGTACAGAAGACGATAATAAAAGGTGTGTCTCCAAATTTATCTCTTAAGTACTCATCGATTATTTACTTTAATAGCTACATATCTATGAAGATTTGGATGGAAAGACAATACAAAACCCAGTGAACCAATAAACCAAAAGTCAGAGCAATGAACAGTAGCTGAGGTAGTACCACTACAATACCATTAGTACCGCTGCTACCATAAGTTCAGGATAAATAGTAAAATAACACGATTTTAAAATTAAAGATCTATGTAACTTTTGATTTATAGATCCAAATGACTTGAACATTGGCATGCACCTTCTCTAGGATGTCAGGACCCTATTCCAATCAACAATCAAGAGAATCGTTGCTAAAATTCTGACCTTATTGTGATTAACGGAAGAGTCCACCAAAACCGAGCAAAAAAAAGATGAATATGATTACTCGTAGGTGGATGATAGCTAAGATGATTCTAGACGTATTTTCACATATAATCGTAAGTTAGAATACCAAAGAAATTAAGGCAAAAACTTTCAAATCACGAAATCACTCGTTGAGGTCAAAATCAAGCAAAACCAAGTTTATTCTTGAACTTGCTACTATCAAAATATCTAGATAGATGGAGATTGATTGTCAGAGGTTATCTCCATCTCTTATACGCCCTTAGCACAGTAAGATCAAGAAAAAGGGAGATGAGATGAAGAACCAACCAAATCAAGAGCAAATCAATCAAAACAAGAGATAACCATAGAGATAATCAAAGATTAGTTCTATTGTTGCTTGAGGAGAAATATTTTACAGCCACTCCACCTTGGAGGATAGAGAGCACATCAATCACTTAACTCTCAAATTCTAACCCTGAATAAGATAAATGTTTTATAGCACTAACTTTTTTATATAATTATGCAGCCAGTGCGGATGAGTCCATCCGATGGCCCCAAGTTGTAAGTATAAATAGAATAAAGAATCCATGGCAAGTTTGTAACAATTTTTATAACATTTCATGTATATAAATTCCGCATTAAATATTTCAAAAAGAAAGGCATCGAAAATAGAAAGTTTGCAACAAAAGATTTCAAGAAAAGTGGTTCACGACTTGGAATTGTGATCTCCGATTACATACAAATTTTGACTTAACATATGAAATTGGAATATAAAAAAGGGAGCTAAAAATTCCAAAAAAAAATAGTGGAATCAAAAGTTATATAAATTCTGAATAAAAAAATCTAAAAGTCGTGGTTACTAAGGCCCCGCTCGTTTCGGCTTAAGCTTCTGGCTTCTGACTTATTTTTTACTATTCATAATTTCGTCTTTTTCTGAACTTTTGGTTTTTTTAGCTTTTTTGCCAGTTCTTTTTTTTTTGCCGTATTCGTTTGCGTTGTTTGTGATAGGCTAACATATTTTTTATATTTTTTAATTTTTTTAAATTTAATTATGTTAAATAAGCATATATCAGCTACAGTGTTTTTTCATAAATTTCAAACTAAAGATACCTTCCTATCCATATAGTTAGAAATGCAAATTTTAAATTTAAAGAATTTAGACTTCGAAATATGTACAACAAATTGGGATTGAAAATTTCAATCAATTTTCGTTTTTAACATGTAAATATTTTGAATAAAACACTCTAAAAATGATTAAAAAAATGTCAAAACACTGTGTCCATGTGGATCACGGCCCTTACCTACCATGTTTCATTGATCTCCGTAAAAAACATAAAATTATAAACAAATGTGCAACTAATTATTAACATTTTCATTTTGGGATAAATGTGATAGTCCGTGCGAATGCACGGTTGGCGACTAGTAAATTGTAATCCCTTTCAATCTTTCTCAGTGTCACTCTCACGACGACATCGCTCATCCTCATCATGGAAAAGCGAGCTTTACCTTCCGAGCTTGGTAATTTCCGGTGAAGACTTGGAATTGGTGTAGCATGCCATTCATACGATTCCAAATCAAACAACTACAAAAGCGGAGACTTACCTTCAGCGGATACGATTCTAAGCCCCGCTCGTTTGGACTGAAAAACTATGGTTTATGATTAAAATTATACTGTGTCGGCTGAAATTTCACTGTAGCTAAACGTGATTTATTTGGCATAATTAAAATTAAAAATTTAAAAATAGAAAAAATATGCTAGCTTATCACGGATAACGCAAACGAATACGAAAAAAAGAAACAGCAAAAAATCTTAAAAACAAAAGCCAAAAGTTCAGAAAAGGACGAAATTTATAAATAGTGAAAAATAAACCGGAAGCTGAAGCCAAAACGAGCAAGTCAACAACTACAGCTACTTCTGCTACCATATACAAATACAATTACATAAATACTACTTTTTTTAATGCTTACAGAACCTGCAGTCACTACAACAATAAAAAAATGTTCATAGAAAATAAAAATGCAATACAATACATCATGCTTCATAATAGAGGGTTATGGCAAAGTATGTTCAAACTTTTTTTAGCATGAAAGAAAGCATACGCAAGTTTAACATATGGCAAAGTGTATTTTTATAGGTTATGATAAAACTTGCTCATTGGATTGTGTTTTTGACTACGGTACATGAAAGATGCGTAGATATTTTGTGTCTACTTCCAGAACTCATTTTTTCGTGTTGTTGGACGAAAAAGATGACGAGATTTGAAGTTGCGAATTAAAATATACTTTATAATAAAGCTAGGAATAACACGGTGCATAGGGTTTAGTTACGTGCATAAAAAACAGCATCATGCTCGATGCAACAAATCGTAGTACTTCTACGATACATATGCGTCTTTTTGGAATGAAAATAAATTCGACCTTTAGGTGACTAGTTAAGAACGGCCCAACCTACTGTGTGGACTGGAGCTATTTTCCTTTCCTTGCGAGGTCAGCGTTGAACTCCTCGATGACCTCTTTGGACTTGGCCGCTATTTCTCTCTTTTTCTCACGATCCGCTCGCGAGCCTCATGCTCCCTGCACTTGCATGCTTTGAGATGAACTTTCATCTCCCGACGTATACATTTGGTTCTGGCTTTTATGTGCAGCGCATATTTTCTTGATACAATTCCTTGATACCACAAACTCAATATCTTCTAAACAGTCTTACCTCATCTTCTTCACTAGATTTTTCAACAATGTCATCCACTATTATTTTTATCTCCTTCCTTTTATCAATCCATCATGAGTTGTTCGACGCAACCTTACACAGACGACCGTCTGTGTAAATGGGAGACATCATAAACGGCTTTTAAACTTAACCGTCTGTGATAGTTTTATAGACGGTTCTTACTAAGAACTGTCTGTGATAGTTATATATCACAGACGGTTTTAATCATCGTTAGAAACATAGATGATCATGCTTGTACTCTCTCTTGTGAATGGTCAGAATTCAAAATTTTAAGTCAAAAATTATAAGTCACAGTCCAAAAGATCTATAATGTCTAAGCGTATCAGCAGCGAGCTAGAGAGTATGCTTTTCGGTTCCATGGAGCACACTGTAGAGGCTTCCATTGGGGATGAACTTGAAGGCCACCATGGGAATGTTTGTCTCTAGGCAACGTCCGACGAGAGGGATCAGGTTCGTTCGTTATGACTGATCTTACTTGTATGGTAATTGTATGGCTGATCTTCATGTACACACTATTTGGAGGCATCTGTCAGGTTTCTACTAGACCAAAACATGCACTTCGGACATGTCCATTTCAGCTTTAAAAACTGTTTGTTGATTTTTCTACGGTAACAATTTTTAAACGAAATATTTTTTATGATGAGGTTTACAAGTTAATTATAATATATATTATATCGATTTTATTTATATCTATCAAAATCGTTAGTGAGCTTTTATTATTTTATACTCTTTTATAAATAGCTAAAAATTATAAATTATAGTAATAAATTATAAATCGAAGCTAAAAGGAAGGGCCTGCGGCTTTCTTTCCTGTCGACTTTCGCGCGTGCTCGACTGTCTCTATCCTGACGCAACCAAAGAGGTCCTCTCGTGTCGCACGACTCTGCACGCTTGACTTTCTTGCGTGTCGTCGTCCCTATGCAACGATATAGAAAGACTTGTCTCCTTGCAAGCTATTAATAACTCCCTCTCCTTCCTCGACTTGCGTCAGCCGAGGAAAAGGAATAGCTACAGCTGATGCTGTCCTGCTTGACCTGGAAGCTTCTGCTGAGGGCATCACAGTAGAGACGACCACAAGACTGTGGTCTTAAAAAAAGAGAATGGTGTCATCTCAATTAAAGTTATTATATAAAATTTTGTTCTTTCATAGTACATATAGTCTAAAGAAGTGATTTTAACAATGTATAGTTTAGATATTTTTCTTTAGAAACATCTATATTATTGTAATTTACATTAATACCTAAATTTTACATATGAAATTTTAAGACAAGAAAAATACACACACCAACTCTGAAAAAAAAATGTATAAAATAACAATATGTCCCTGTGCAACAACAAAGAAAGTCTCTCTCTTTGCAAGCAATAACTCCATCTCTGCCCTTTGACTTTCGTCAGCCGAGGCAAAGACTAACTACAGCTGCTGCTGCTGTCCTCCTCCATCTGTTGCGTTGTTTGATTAGGAAGCTTCTGCTATTGGGAAAACGAACGACTTGGACCAAGGGAGACGCTGTGCCCGCCGGACGCGACGGGAAAAGGACAGCAGCTGCCTTTTTGTTGACGCACGAGAAGACGCGCTCAAGACCTGGAGCAGCCGCACGTCGGAGGCTTCGAGCGGCGCGCTCGAGACGGGAGGCAAAGGTTCGCCGCCGGAGCGCTGCAAATGGTCCTCCGGAGCCACGTGGGAAATTCTGTGTTCCCCGACCGCCGGGTTAGCCGGGACAAACCCGCGGTCCCCAAGCATGGGTCCGCCTCATCCGACCGCGGATTCAGACTGCCTATGCCTCGCATCGGCACCTTTTTATATATATATAAACATATTCGAAATTTTTTTGTAATAATTTGTAGATATAGCGAACGAGGTTAAAAATTATATATTTTTTCTGTGGAGCCTCGTTTACTTGTTTGTGTATTTTTGTAGTTATAAACATTAAGAATTTTTGTCCATAATTTATTTATGTATATTGTCTGCATGATTTTTGTAATATAGAAAACGAGATCCAAATATTTTGAAATATATTTCGAAAACTCTTTACGTAGTGTAGTTGGTTGTTTTATTTTGGAATTTTCTATGTTTTAAAATTGTCTAGAAAATTGAGGGTTCACGTCTCGGAAATTAGGGTTTTGTGATTTCATTTGATTTGGAATGTGAGAGTTTCATTTGACTAATTTTGTCCTGTAGCTATTTAGCCAGTTTATTGTGTGCATTTGGTACTCAATCAAGGGTGTTGTTTGATTCGGGGCAAAAGAAAAGCTGAATCATTGTTATATTGTGCCATTCCCTATCATTGAACGGATCGAAAAGCTTGCTTACCGTTTGAAGTTACCTTCTTTTCTTGTCCAGTGTCCATAACATCTTATTTTACATATCTTTAGGTTATTAGAATACTTAGTTAATAACATTCTAGATATCATGATTTTAATTAATGTTTTAGAATTTGTGCTTAAATCATTAAAGGGGCTAGCATATGATCATGTTTTAAATTTAGGTTTAAACAACTAGAAATCTTTCAACATTAGGGTTGCTATATTTATTTTTCCCTGATATCATGATCCATTACTCATATAATTTCATATATGAGTCATGACTGATATATATAATACTTATTAATCTGACTAATAATCACTCATCATAAATTAAAATTTGGATAGTTGCCAACCCTAGTGTGAGCTATGTTATGATACCCCTTTTAGAAAAATCCCTAGATCACTATCACCATATTATCATTCCACATCGCCCTCATATTAGGAATTATGCTTATCCATTTCCATTTTTAGCAAATCATTTCACTTACCATAACCTTATCCTAGCATCCCCTTAGTTCTATTAAATTCACACCATATAATCTGCTAATATAACAGTTATTTGACCTAAGGTTACCTATATATAGGGAAGATTTTCACTCACCTAGTAATGTACGGGGGCATACACTTTCGTTACTCAGGGTATTACGCCCGTCTGCAGTTATACAGTTGAGGACAGTGATGTGCCTTACTCTCATATAACCGGTATGTGGAAAGTAATCGCTGGTGCCATAGACATATCTTACTAAATAACAATTATCTCTAATTTTACTATTCTTGTTACCTCTATTTCCGATCCTATCAGTGTTTTCAGTAACCTAATTAAATTATACTTAACCTGTGTTAATTATTTATCCTTCACTAACCTTGCTTGCGACCATTACTGGATCACAGCCCTTACCTACCATGTTTCATTGATCTCGGTAGAAAACTTCAAGATATATACAAACGTGCAACCAATTTTTAATATTACCATTATAGAATAAATGTGATAGTCCGCGCGAATATAAGGGTTGACGACTAGTAAATTCTAATCCCTTTCAATCTTTTTCAGTGGCAGACTCTCACGACCACATCGCTCGTCGTCGTCGTGGAAAAGCAAGCTTAGCTTCCTAGCTTAGCCCTTGTGACTATTGATGACTAGTAAATCATAATCACTTTCATTCTTTTTCAGTGTCATGCTCTCACGACCACATCGCTCGTCGTTGCCGTGGAGAAGCGAGCTTAATTAGCTTCCTAGCCTGGTAACGACTGATTACACTGTACGTGAATTTATTAATTTCCGGTGAAGACTGGAATTGGAGCTAGCATGCCATGCTTACGATTCTAAGTAGAATTTTTTAAATAAACAATTTTTAATTTTGAATTACAGTTTTATATCTACTTTTTTTACAGTTTTAACCATATGTCGTCCAACCATTAGACGACTTAGGCTATTCGTCCAACCGTTAAGCGACACGTGGCCAAGTCGCCCAATATCACCCCAACCGTTAGACGACTTTGGTCATAGTCGCCCAACCGTTAGGCAACTTTGGCCATAGTCGCCCAACTGTTAGGGGATTAGACCCTATTCGCTCAATGGTTGGATGATTTTTAAAAATATATAATTATTTTATTAATCCAGGGGTGAGAAGTAAATGACAATTGTTATAGATAATACATTTAGCAAATTTTATTTGTAATTTGTATCTTTTTTGAAATAAAAGGGCAAACAATATTAGTTGATCCTTTTGTGATTTTCGTAGATTGTAAACTACGCAAAATCTGTTAGACTCGCAATAACATTTTGCCATTGTTGTATGTTGTTGTAGTGTGATAAATTTTCTAAAGAATTTTGTGAGGACGATTGAGGTAGCAACGATTAGTAAATATAAAGGTAAGTGATATTGGAATACAACAAAGAATTCATACATGGAGGAAGGCAAAACAAAATATGTACATAATGAAAAAAATACACAAAACAGGAGGAATACCCACTACTTGGTACCAGTTACACCACCCGCAGCACCTCCTCCATCGTCGCCACGTCTCGCCCTGATCGGTGCCTACCCGTACAACCTCGCTTGGGCTTCCTCATCGTGGGGTGTTTACGCCCTAACAGGGAGAGATGGTCAATAGCCCTACTAGCTTGTGCTCCCAACGCCTCAGGGGTTGATTGCACCTATGGCTACGTGGGAACTAGAGCATTGCTAAGCTGCGACCTGGAAAGCACCTCCACCGGGTCCTCCATGAGGTACTCGCTCACGTCGACCGGGAGATCTTCGTGTGGGGATAGCCCAACTCATGGCCGGTGTGACATGCCTGTAGGACAGATATTGTTTATTTGTGCAATATATCAACGCAAAAAAACTTGAGATGAAGCGTACCTTCTGCGTGGGCCATGGCATGCTGCCAACTGTCGTACTCGCCGGATCGATTCTGGGCGAACAACGTGTGTTGCCCTGCCGATACCAGGTAGGGGTCTATGGACAACGATGGCGCCGATGTCCAGGTAGGTGCCTACGCTAACCCTCTAACCTAGCCTAGTGGCGGCAATGGTGGTGCCGGGGTAATCATGTGGCCCTCGAAGCCTCCTACCTGAGCTGCAGGATGTGTTAGTCTCGGTGTGCGCATCGACGTGGCCACCTCTGAGAGCGCCCTACACAACGAGAGGCTAAGGGCACGTTTCGCCCTCTCGTAGACCCGGTGGAGAGTGTGCACTAGGTCATCGCGTGTGACCTCAAAATCGTGGGCCATCCTATCCACGATCGACCCAGCATCCCTCACAATCTCGGCGATAATTTTCGACTACAAGAAGTGCATGAAACAATTATATTAGTAATTGTAGAACCGTACATAGAAACTTTTGAACATGAGAGTACGTACCGCGAGGGCGATGTGCGTGTTGGTCAGTTTTGGTACGTGAGCGGGGGGAGAGTCAATGACACGCACCAGCCTGATGCGTGCCTTGGAGCGTACCAGCGTAGGTACTCATTGTACGTACTGTGGTCATACGCGGTGCCCACCTGCACGAAGTCCTCGAGTGTCTTTGTCAACTCCGCCACCCATAGCTCCATCTTGGCGGCCCAACTCGTCCCGCAACCACCTCTCCTATTGTGCTTGTGAAACATACAAATGTAATTAGAAGGCATCGTATCAGAACTGAGAAAAAATATAGGGAGATATGTTGTCCGGTGTGTTTTGTATGTCTGTGTACAGAGAAAATACAATGAAGATGCGATATGACGTCACGGCCACCTCATCCGTACATCGTACCACTGTACTGTATGTACTATTCTGACCAATTAAACGTACTGTATGTACTGTACTACTAGTCGATCGAATTCGAATTTAATCTCGGTACCGTATCGTTAAAACGTTTTGCTACTTCCACCCATCACTGTCAGCAGGAGCAATGCGGTTCGTGTCAGCAAGGGTCCCTCCGCCCGTGGCCGTGTACTATACATCGGCAGCGACGCGGCAGATTCTTCTGTCTTGACTCGCTGCGAAGCCGTGCGACACTTTGCTCGGAACGGCAAGAGAAACGCGCTGCCTTTTTTTTCTACCCCTGCTGACGGCAAAAAGACAGCCGGTACTGCTGCTGATTCGCGCCGAGCGAGGGAGAGAGAAGCACTGGACTGGATGCTTCCCTCTCGGCTGCTTCCGATCTGATTGACGGACGAAATTTTCTTTTCATCAGATCTCGTCTAGATTCTGATATGCATTATTAACTTTATCATTAGAAAAAACTCACGTACCGTAAATAAACAGAAAAATATACTGAAGAGTTTGCTCCGATCACAATTACATAGCCGAGTTTTATGAATTTTTGTCATAAATAAACAGAAAAAACGCCAAAGAATTTGCTGCAATCACAATTACATAGCTGAGTTTTACGAATGTTTCTAACCCTTGCTTACTTCTTTCTTACAAAATTGGTTACAAATCTCTTTATTATATAGGCTAATGTTTTTCTACTAACATATATATTCAGATTTCAAGTTAATCATGACTTTTACTTGAGAAACACACTGGATGCACGCTACTACACGTGTCGACTCGATTTAAACTCTAAATCAAAATCACTACAAGAAAAATCTTGTATCGAGGCACTTTTTAAGAGGTGTTTTTTAACTTGCCTCTAAAATTGTACCTAAGTTATACATACATTCACGGTTACTCTTAACCCTCCTGTAGAATTTGCGCCATAAGTGGGCTCCCATGACCCTTTTCAATTTGCGATAGGCATTAAGTCCAAATCAAAGAAAGCAACTTATTTCTTAGAAATTAAGGCGAAGACATTACTGGTGAAGTCAAGAGAGATATTAGTGGCTGAATTTTTTTTAGACCTATAGCTTAACTTTATACAATAACTAACTTGTAAACGATGTATTTTTTAAGACAGAGTCTAACGGTACATTATAATAGATATTGTACCAACTTCAGTTATATCATCTAAAATCATATACAATTATTTCTCTCAATGTATTATCTCGTAAATAACCAAAATTCAAAAAACATAAATCATACACTATAAACTAGTAAAAAAACTCACCTATAAGACGAAGGCAAAAGCAGCCGGCGGCTTTCTTTCCTGTCGACTTTCGCGCACGCTTGACTGTCTCTATCCTGACGCAACCAAGGAGTCCTGTCGTGTCGCACGCTCGGACAACAACGGGACAGCCCCTGCAGCCTTTCTTGCGTGTCGTCGTCCCTGTGCAACGACATAGAAAGACTTGTCTCCTTGCAAGCTATTAATAACTCCATCTCCTTCCTCGACTTGCGTCAGCCGAGGAAAAGGAATAGCTACAGCTACTGTTGCTGTCCTGCTCCTCTGTGGCGTTGCTTGACCAGGAAGCTTCTGCTAATGGGAAAAGCCGACGACCTGGACCAAGGGAGAACTGCTGCCTAGAGCTGGGCGTTGGGTCGTGTTTTTGACCAGGTCAAAGCACGGTCGGCCCGCACGACAAACGCGGTCCGCCCGAGCGGTGGGCGGGCGGGCTTGAAAACCGACACGTTAGGCGGCCGCGGCGAAGCACGGTGAATCGTGCCGTGCTTGAAGCGCTGCAAGACGGCACAGGCGGGCACGGCGGCACCCAGCGCGCCGGCGAACATGAACTCTCCTACCTCTCTCGGTCCTCCCACTCCCCCTCCCATCGACATCTCTCACGGTCATCCCAGATTCCCACAAGGCCACAACCCATCACACATCACAGAGCGGGGAGATGGAGTAGGGGAAGGAGGTGTCCGGTCACCGGAGCTAGGACGATCGGACGATGGCAGCAGGAGGAGGCGGTGTGGCACAGCTGCGGCTCCGGCTGGCAGACGCCGCGGGCGATGCCGCCCGCCGGCATCCGGCTAGTGGGCTCTCTGTCGGAGTAGTCGAGGTCGCCATCGCCGTCCTGGGCGGCCCGGGAGGAGGAGGCGGGCGGAGGAGGAGGGTGGCTAGAGGGTGGGGAGATCCGGAGGAGGCCAGGGAGGAGGGGCGGCCGGGGAGGGGACGGCCCGTGGACAGGCACAGGAGGAGGCACTGGGAGAGGCGGTGGGGGAGGCGGCCACGGGAGGAGGAGGAGGTGGGGGAGGGGAGGGAGGAGGCGGGGAGGAGCGGCTTGAGGCTGAGGAGGCAAGCAGGGGAGAGGGGCACAGGAGGAGGGCATCGCGCCAAGCGTCGTACTCGGCGGATCGATTCGGGCGAACAACGTGTGTTGCCCTGCCGATACGTGTGGGGTCTATGGACAACGATGGCGCCGATGTCGGTAGGTGCCTACGCTAACCTCTAACACGGCCTAGTGGCGGCAATGGTGGTGCCCGGGGTAATCATGTGGCCCTCGAAGCCTCCTACCGAGTCTGCGGGATGTGTTAGTCTCGGTGTGCGCATCGACGTGGCCACCTCTGCGAGCGCCCTACACAACGAGAGGCTAAGGCACGTTTCGCCCTCTCGTAGACCCGGTGGAGAGTGTGCACTAGGTCATCGCGTGTGACCTCAAAATCGTGGGCCATCCTATCCACGATCGACCCAGCATCCCTCACAATCTCGGCGATAATTTTCGACTACAAAAGTGCATGAAACAATTATATTAGTAATTGTAGAACCGTACATAGAAACTTTTGAACATGAGAGTACGCGTCTGCGAGGCGATGTGCGTGTTGGTCGGTTTAGTGCGTGGCGGGGAGAGTCAATGACACGCACCGACCGATCGTGCCTTTGGGCGTACCAACGTAGGTACTCATTATGCGTCTTGTGGTCATCGCGGTGCCCACCTGCACGAAGTCCTCGAGTGTCTTTGTCAACTCCGCCACCCATAGCTCCATCTTGGCGGCCCAACTCGTCCCGCAACCACCTCTCCTATTGTGCTTGTGAAACATACAAATGTAATTAGAAGGCATCGTATCGAACCGAGAAAAAATATAGGGAGATATGTTGTCCGGTGTGTTTTGTATTTGTCTGTGTACAGAGAAAATACAAGATGCGATATGACGTCACGGCCACCTCATCCGTACATCGTACCACTATACTGTATGTACTATTCTGACCAACTAAACGTACTGTATGTACTGTACTACTAGTCGATCAAATTCGAATTTAATTTCGGTACCGTATCGTTAAAACGTTTTGCTACTTCCACCCATCATTGTCAGCAGGAGCAATGCGGTTCGTGTCAGCAAGGGTCCCTCCGCCCGTGGCCGTGTCTATACATCGCCAGCGACGCGGCAGATTCTGTCTTGCCTCGCTGCGACGCCGTGCGACACTTTGCTCGGAACGGCAAGAGAAACGCGCTGCCTTTTTTTTTCTACCCCTGCTGACGGCAAAAAGACAGCCGGTACTGCTGCTGATTCGCGCCGAGCGAGGAAGAGAGAAGCACTGGATGCTTCCCTCTCGGCTGCTTCCGATCTGATTGACGGACGAATTTTTCTTTTCATCAGATCTCGTCTAGATTCTGATATGCATTATTAACTTTATCATTAGAGAAAACTCACGTACCGTAAATAAACAGAAAAATATACTGAAGAGTTTGCTCCGATCACAATTACATAGCGAGTTTTATGAATTTTGTCATAAATAAACAGAAAAACGCCAAAGAATTTGCTGCAATCACAATTACATAGCTGAGTTTCTGAATGTTTCTAACCCTTGCTTACTTCTTTCTTACAAAATTGGTTACAAATCTCTTTATTATATAGGCTAATGTTTTCTACTAACATATATATTCAGATTTCAAGTTAATCATGACTTTACTTGAGAAACACACGGAGACAGACGCTACTACATGTCCGACTCGATTTAAACTCTAAATCAAAATCACTACAAGAAAAATCTTGTATCGAGGCACTTTTTAAGAGGTGTTTTTTAACTTGCCTCTAAAATTGTACCTAAGTTATACATACATTCACGGTTACTCTTAACCCTCCTGTAGAATTTGCGCCATAAGTGGGCTCCCATGACCCTTTTCAATTTGCGATAGGCATTAAGTCCAAATCAAAGAAAGCAACTTATTTCTTAGAAATTAAGGCGAAGACATTACTGGTGAAGTCAAGAGAGATATTAGTGGCTGAATTTTTTAGACCTATAGCTTAACTTTATACAATAACTAACTCAGAACGATGTATTTTTAAGACAGTCTAACAGTGCATTATAATAGATATTGTCATCAACTTCATTATATCATCTAAAATCATATACAATTATTTCTCTCAATGTATTATCTCGTAAATAATAAAAAATTCAAAAAACATAAATCACAAACTATAAACTACCGTAAAAAAACTCACCTATAAGCCGAAGGTAAAAGCAGCCGGCGGCTTTCTTTCCTGTTGACTCACGTGCACTCTTGAGTCTTGACTGTCTCTGTCCTGACGCAACGAGAGTCCTGTCGTGTCCCACGCTCGGACAAAAACGGGACAGCCCCTGCAGCCTCTCTTGCGTGTCGTCGTCCCTGTGCAACGACATAGAAAGACTTGTCTCCTTGCAAGCTATTAATAACTCCATCTCCTTCCTCGACTTGCGTCAGCCGAGGAAAAGGAATAGCTACAGCTACTGTTGCTGTCCTGCTCCCTCTGTGGCGTTGCTTGACCAGGAAGCTTCTGCTAATGGGAAAAGCCGACGACCTGGACCAAGGGAGGAAACGCGACGGGGTATTTCATTCGCTGGGAATACCTACCTACTGCGCGCGTTCATGTGTATGCAGGCAACATCTCGCCGTGGAGTTTCCAAACACTAACAACCGCTGTCAAACAAAGCTAGCCCTGCAATCGACTTCCATATGTAGTAGTCCTTATGCCATCCATAGCATGGGTAGTCCATCATGAAACAAGGGATATGTAGCAAGAGAAAAACGGCACTAAATCGCTAGGGAAAATGCAGTTGTTCCAAGCTTCCAGTCATGCATGCAGCGATTACAGGACTGAATGATGATGACTCCATTTCCATGTGGTGCAGCTATCCAACAGTAATCTCGACAGCTAACTGTAGTAGTACTTGCGCTCCCTGTATGCTGCTTCTCTTGAAGAAGTTGGATGTTCCTTGCTCCAACATCATCGACAGCTAAATCTTGACCTCTGCTGTCTAGAATAGTACTATCAAAGCCCTGGGGGTTGTCTATGTCAGATATGGCTTCGTGAGAATCCCACGTCCATTCGGAAACACCAGTGTCTTTGCGCATTGCTCTGGGGATGGGAGATGTATTTGGGCATCCAGCGAGCCCTAGACAGAGCTGCAATCTCGTGGAAGGCACGTGTACTGCCTACCCTCTCCAAAGGCCTTGTAGCCATGGTTACTTCCAACATTTCTTTGACCCTCAACATGGTAGCGCCTTTGACTGTCCCTTGCACGATGCCTTTCCCAAGTATTCACAGGCAAGGGCTCCCAAGTATTCACAGGCAAAGGCTCCCAAGTATTCACAGGCAAGGGAACCGTTTGAGCTGGCTCAGGACGATTCTCAGTAGCATCAGGGGTCTTGGACTCAAACTGCTTCTCTACTTGCTGCCACTGATCAGATGACTTCTGTACAACATTTGCCACATGAGAGTTGCCTGCCTGTTCAGCAAGATTTGGTACTAGTGTAGCTGATCCATCTGTGCTTCTTTGGTTCCAAGAAGCATGAGCCCTCCCTTGACCCCAGTTAGTCTCCCTATCCACCCAGTTGTCAAGCTCAGTTGCAACCTCAGCTTTAGCAGCGGTGTAATTATCAAGTGCTTCTTTATCACAACTCTTGGTCCCCAAATTCGATTTTTCCAAACTACCATCAGATTGTGTGTGGTTCTCTGCCGGTAATATTTGCCACAGATTCTGCTGGTGTGGCTCTTTGTATACAGGCTTATGGGCATACCTCTCCACTCCAGTCCTTTCTGCTATCACCACATTCTCCCAACCGATGATGTGATTTCCAGATGGCTGGGTGGGAGCAGCTAAATTCATCCCGCCTTCATCGGGTTGTTCTTTCTTGCTTGGCTGCTTAATTGGTGTGCACATGACACTATCATTCAGAAGTGGATTCTCAATAGGCAGTACACCATTCTGATCCTTTCCTGATTTCTTGGTCTGCTGAGGCCTTGATCGGCTGTCTGCTGCATCGTGTACTTCCTTGGCTGCTGCTGCGGGCTGCCCACTCCTGGTGCACTGATGCAATTGAAACATCCCCAAGCATTATACTACCCACAGTGACACCTGCAACAGAGGTAACTTGGTCAGGAATCATAGAACTGCTAAAGACAACACCTGCAACTTGTGTTTTATGCACACTTGAGACTTCTGCTGTATTCTTCTCACTACCGAACACAGGTGGTGATGCAGGCCAAACTGCAGCAGCAGCATCCCTCCTGCTGTTCTTGTTTCTGGTCGAGAGGTCCTCGTGAGGTTTAGCTTCAGCACTACGTATGTCTGCAGGAATCTCATTAGCATATTCCGTAATTTCAGCAATCTTTGACCTCTCCCTTATAATTCTCTCCAGTAAATCAACTTGACATCGCCTATTCTCCATCTGCCAATGCTTTAGAGCACTGGTGTCATGTGACTCTAAGGTACTTTCATGGGCATTGTGTTCCATCATGTTGATCTCGGTATTCTTGGCTGAAGACATGACATTATGAATCAAAGAGTCTTTACTAACACCTACAGTATTTAATGCTGGAGTGGAACCGATGGGAATTGTAATATTCTTGAGTCTATTTGCTGGCAGAAAGGCGAATTAAAACTCTCAGCGGAGACAATGCAAGATGTATCTGCTGTGGTTAGGTCCATAATTTAATTTTGGCATTGTTATTTGAGGTATGTGGTGTGAATAGACTAATATCGGACAAGTTAGGAAAAACTTATGCCAAGAAAAAATATTGATTTAGCCTTTGTATGTGCAAAGTAATTAGAAGGCGATCGTGGTCTACGGTGAGAATCAGGAGATGGCTTGGTGCGAAGCCATGATCCACAGGATCAAAGAGATTAGAGGAGATAACCATACTCAAGTTGGCGCATGTATAGATCAAAGACAGACAATACGTATTGGAGCTATAGATATGTGGCCCGAAGGCTACAATACGTGATGAAAGTGAAAACCCCGTCTTATAGATGGGTTTCAAGTCTCTTAAAAAGGTATTGGGCCAAAAGCCTGCTAGAGTTGATAATTGGCCCGGCTTAACTAGGGTTAATGAGTTTGTTTTGGTTTAGCTGCGGGGCTGGATAATCTTCGTATCAGTTCCGGCCAGGTGCTTTGTATCAGAGGAGAGTTCGGTTTGTGCAGCAATCGGATTAGCTGATGGATATTAGCAATGCGTGGGGGTGTAAGTACTCCGGCCGAGATGGCTGATTGAGTTATATATACTCGTATTTTTTAGGCTGGCTGACACTTGGAGATTAGAGAGGTGATTAGAGAGGGGAGAGCCTTTCGTCCTGAGGGCAGCCAAGACATTGATAAGAGGGAGACGTATTGGCCGCGTACGCATCTGCATGGGAGCTGCATGCATTGATTGCCATGTGTACGTACCAAAAAAAATCCTTGTCACTTGTCAGCAGCACTTGGATGTACTTTTGAGGCCTCGTTCGTTTCGGCTTCAGTTTCTGGCTTATTTTTTACTATTTATAAATTTTATCTTTTTCTGAACTTTTAGCTTTTTTTGAGCTTTTTTGCCGATTCTTTTTTTTCGTATTTGTTTGTACTATCGTAATGGGATAACATATTTTTTATATTTTTAATTTTTAAATTTAATTATGTTAAATAAACCTCTGTCATTCTGATGTTTTTTTCAACTAGCTATGTTGCTTTTCCGCCATAAGCCACTAAAAATAAGCCCAAATGATCACCACCTGATTAACGTGAAGGAGCAGCTACTTGGATGTACTTTTGATTGCCATTTTGTGCCCAAATTTCTCGCCACTTGTCATCGATCTCATCCATTGTTTTTCTCTGGCCGGTTGCATGTATCGATTGCTTGGAGGATCGTAGTGCCGGCCGAGACTTTTTGAGGTTGGGGCCGGCGGTGGGTCATGAGAAGGGTTGTTCGGTGCTTTGAGCCGTGAGATTATTTTGCTGTCTTTCTTATTTTTGTTTTTGTTTTCTGCTTGTTGGTAGATTAGAAAATCAGGAGACGATGGATTGTTAAAATAAATTTTAATGCGCTTTTATAATTATTCACTTCTTCGATTGCTTCGACGATCCTACGTTATTATTTAACTCGTGACTATGGGTCTGTTCTTTTCCTTCGAAGCCGGTGACTTTTGGCTTTTGCTACAGTACCTAACTTTCAAACGGAGTATTTTCTTAAGACGGGGTCTACAGATTAAACGATCTACATGTTAAAAACCCAACATCTGTACCTGCCAAAATCATAAATGAATATCTGTCTCTCCGTAATCTGTACCGTAAACAGGTAAAATTTAAAAATTTCAGCCAAAAGTTATGAGCCGCAGCCGAAACAAACAGGCCTGTATTGATGAACGGCCGTTGAATTCTTCAAGTTTTGCAATAAATTTTGCATTCTGTTGACTTTTGCAACAGTGATTAGATTCTACTTGAAACTGCTGCTGTTGTTCAGATGATAAGACAACTGAGCACGGCAATGACAGACTACATTTTTGTATATATAATTTAAAATGGGATTGCTTTACTGTTATGAAGCTATGTCTAAGCTCAAAATAAGGCATTTAACTCAAAATGGGATTGCTTTACTGTTATGAAGCTATGTCTAAGCTCAAAATAAGGCATTTAACTCAAAATGGGATTGCTTTACTGTTATGAAGCTATGTCTAAGCTCAAAATAAGTTTTCAATAGAGTCAAATGCTTGTCATTAGAGGGGGTAATGATGATGCTATCCAATATGCAAATATTGGAAAGTACGGTCAATGTACCTTCTTCCAAAAACCGTAATTAGCAAAATGGATAAGTCTAGGTGAAATGGGATGATCTGCTAAAACTCCCAATAACTGCAAGAAAAAAACCAAGATCCGTAAGAAAAAAGGGTGATTAGATTCTACTTGCAACTGCTGCTGTTGTTCAGATGATAAGACAACTGAGCACGGCAATGACAGACTACATTTTTGTATGTATACTAATTTGCATCATCCTAAGATCTTGACTTGACCCTTGTATGTTACAAATTTTTAAGGGATATAATTAACATTTATATGGAAAGCAACGGTTGACTACGGACAGATAAATATAACAAAAATTTGCCGTACTTGTGGATTAACAATTGGAATGTGGGCCCAGAAAGTGGGAGTTATACTCATGTTTTTTATTCTCAGTGAGCTTAACCTTAATTAGCTCGAAGTCAGATATGACAGTTAAACACCATTTTTTTGTAATCCAGGATTATCACATCCTTGTTTCCTAACCTTCCGGCATATCTGCAGCGGTCACGACTAGCTCTGCATTCTGCAAGGAGCCATAGACAGATCCTCACAAACTTTGGGTACTCTTGCATATCTCAGCGAGATGCCTCCCTGATGAGTTAAAATTAATTGTCATTAGCACCAACTTGTTACATATTTTGTATGCAAAGATGTCACGATTAACGTTGCGATCAGTATCGCTTTAGTACCTGTCACCACTCCAAGGTTAGCTGCTAGTGATTGTATGATTAGTGCGAAAATGAGCCCAATCAGAATCACCCAACGTAGCTAGAAACACACAGGAATGAGAACAAAGCAAAAACCAAACTTACAGTTAGTTGCATCCTTTTTTTGTGATGTACTGGAAAGGGTAAAAAGTTGGAGATTTGCTAGAGTAAATGGCGTACAAAAAGAAAAAGGACAATATCAGAACAGCAAGAAAATATTCGATTGCAGCTTGCTGACTTGCAACTGCTTTCTGTGATTCTGTCATCCTAAATTCCTAATGTGCTTTCAAGTTTCAACGTTGCCGCGAATGTTGGCAGGGTGGCGGCTGAAGCTCTGAACAAGGCCCAAGGCTGGAGCTGTGGGGTACGGCGACTCCGGTACAGGTAGAGTGATGCTGAAGATGGAAGACTCTTGCAATGAGTTCCTCGGTTGCTCCTGCAATGGGGCCAATGGCTACTTTGTCTGCTCTCTGCCAACGTGAATCGAGCCCGGCCAGGACCTAGCGTTTGAGGCGAACGGCTCATCCCACCAGGCCAAGCAGCCGTGTGCGTTGAGTTAGCACTTTATATATTCCTTTATCCTTTGGTTTGAAGCTTAAAATTCAAATTTGTTTCAAACTGTTCAACCGAAACAACGAAATTTCGGTCATTTCGCCCCTTTCGTTGCTCTCCGAAATAAATTACGAAACGAAATAGTTTTTCCTGATCTGAATAGAGACTATGTATACGTGCTTGTGGACCTTTGGACCATTAATGTGATCTGTTTTGCTATCTGAAATCCGAATGATTTGATTTCTGCCATCTGCATGCTTGTGCTTCGATCCACACAGGTTTTGTATCAATGTCCCTCAAAATATCGGTCTAATTCCAGCCGTTTTTGAACCGATTTTCAGCCGATATATCAAGTCAAAATTTAAATTTCATTCAAAATTTTGGAACAAAATTACTACCCCGTGTAAATTTGGATTCCGATAATGTAAACCCTGCTTCCAAGGCTATCTACTTGTTTAGCTTGTACATATCAAACTTTAACATGATTGGGACTACATTTTAATTCTATAATAATTTAATTATGATTTAAGTTTTATCAATTCAAAATTTCAATTATATATGTATATATATTCCAAATAGAATTTAAAATCCAATATAATTTTATTCCGAATTTAAACTTATATAAAATTGTGAATTTCATTAATTTTTTAGTTTGAATTGGAATTTATATGCACTCCAAATTTCAAGTCATATATAACTGTTTTCGTATCTTAAAAAGCTTCATACCGATTACTTTGTTTTTAAGAAAACCCTATGGACTAATTATCTTGAGTGAGATAAGGATCGAAATAACATTGGAACTCAGCGTAGAACTTGCAAGTCATCTGGCACGAAGTTAATTTATAAGAAGCATACAATCTTTTTTCCCTCTGATCGATTACTAAGAAGTTAATTTATAAGACACTCTCACGACCACATCGCTCATCGTCGTCATGGACAAGCGAGCTTATCTTGAAACGCTGATTACACCGTAGATGGACTTCTCAATTTACGGTGAAGACTTAGAAGGAGCATGACTGATAGATTCCGTAGCTGAACAATAATTAATAGCCTTGGAGGTAATGCTTATAGTAATAATTAACATGCAATAATTACCAGAGGATTTAATCTGAACCTAGGACATTGGATTGCAAAGATAAACTCATGTGCTTATAGTTATATTGTTAGATAAAGCATGAGATTAATTATCTGTAGGAATGATCGATCATGCATGCTTCACTCTAGATCTGCCCCTGCCCTACCCTAATTTAAGCTGCTAGCTTTTGCAATTAATTTCACTAGCTCGAGATATTCCACGACCTGTGCCATGGTGGGCCTCTCATCCACATATTCCTTGAGACATTGAACCGCAATCGCGCCAACGTTCTCGAGGCAATCTATGTCGGCGGCAGATGTGAACGTCTCATCAAGCATCTCTCTCGCCCTGCTCGTCCTCGTCTCGTAAGACTTCTTGAAGTCTAATGGAAGGCTCTTGTTCCCATTGTACCTCGCCGCCTTCCCCGTTACGAGCTCCAGGAGCACAACCCCGAAGCTGTAGACATCGCTCTTCTCCGTGAGAAGGCCCGTCTGCATGTACACAGGGTCGATGTAGCCTCTGTCCCCTACCACGAACCCCGTGTACTTGTGCTCCATCGACAGGAGCCTGGACGTCCCGAAGTCTGAGACCTTTGGTTGGAAGTTTTGATCGAGGAGAATGTTGCCAGATTTGACGTCTCCATGGAGGATCTTGTGGTTAGCATGGGAATGCATGTAGGCGAGAGCTTCTGCGGAGCCGATAGCAATGTCCAGGCGTATCGGCAGCGAGAGAGCATGCTTTTCGGTTCCATGGAGCACGCTGTAGAGGCTTCCATTGGGGACGAAGTCGAAGACCAGCATGGGAACGTCTGTTTCCAGGCAACATCCGACGAGACGGACCAGATTCGTGTGGCTGATCTGCAGCTGTATGGTGATCTCGTTCACGAAATCGTCTTGGTTGTTGACTGCGATAGAGCGTTTTACTGCAACTCGTCGGCTGTCCTCGGTGGTTCCCAGGAAAACCTCGCCGAAGTTCCCCTTCCCAATAACGTTGCTGTAGTTGTTCGTGATCCTGTCCAGCTGCTCTTTCCTGAAGATGTTGATGTTCATGGTCTTCAGTATCTGGCCACCATTTCTGTCAAAAAATCCTCTCAGCTGTCGTCTCTTGTGCTCCCTGCGAATGAACCACAATAGGAGTCCCAAAAGAACGACGGCAACGATTGACGCTGCGAAACACAGGTAGCGTAGATCTATATCAGTAATCCATGGCATTGCATATATGGGTCGATGGCTCGATCCATGTCATATTGATTGCGTTAATTCAACTGAAGACCATAAAAAATTCAGCTAGCTAGTATAGTATAGTAAGAATGAATATAATGCCCACCTACTGTCGCCACTGCCGGCGCGGGGAGTATGGGCTGACATCCCTCGTCGCTTTTGCCGTCCCCTCTTCGCCAGAAATTGCATTCGCACTCGTAACCACCGTCCGTATCACGGCATGTGCTACCACTTTGACAAGGATAATGCTTCTTGTCCCTCTTAGAATCTAATTTCTGGAGCTCGCACTCGTTAATATCTGTATATATATTGATGGTAAATATTCGAAGGGAAGTAGATCAGTTTAATTAACAACTTGTATTACAGAACAACAACTATAATAGCTTCAAAGATAGGCAATAATGCTTGCGGAAAAACTAACTGACTTGTGCATCCGCCGGCGGTGACATAGGGATTGCCGGAGTATCCATGGGAGCATTTGCAAAGGTACCCCTGCCCTGCCCTTTGTGTGGCGTTGATGCAGTAGCTGTGGGCGCTGACACAGGCGGGAGCTACTGGTTTTGCTGGCGGGGGCGGGCACGTCCCGTTTCTCTCGATGGCCCAGTCCAGCACCAGCGGAATATGCCGTCTGTCAAAGGCCCTACCACTTGTATTGCTGAGATCTTTCCTGCTGAATTTGTACCTAAGTTACAAATAAGTCCACGGTTACTACCTCCTGTAGAAGAAAAATCTTGATAACTTCTTTACTTGTCATGGTCATCGCAAAAGACTGATGCAAGTATGAGATTATCAATGGAAAATCTACTCATCATTTTCATACGAGTAATCTGAATATTAAAGAAAGTGTTATTAATTGGTCAAATTAGATACTAAATACAACTATTTATTTTTTTGACGGGAGTTCATCTGTTTACGTACGTACCAGCTTTTCTCGGCCACGAAGGCATAGCTGCAGGGGCTGTATTCCCACGCAGGGTTCTTCTTAGACTTCTTTGGCCAGTCGACCTCTATGGTCTGAAGGTTGGCCGGGATGGACGGCGTCTGGCAGCAACCGAGCCCCGCGCACTCCTCACCATCTTCGGCAGCCCTTTCTAGGCTTCTGCACGTCGTGATGCAGCCAGTGAGGTAGTCCTTGTCCTTGCCCTTGCCCTTAAGTAGCGGCAAGGTGTTGCACCCGATGGCCGTGAACTTGTTCCTCTTCGGCGAGATCAGGAACGGCGAGCCCGCGAGGTTGACTTGCCAGGCGGTTCCATTGGATTCGATGGTCTTGGACGAGTTGTAGCAGATGTGCGACACAGGAGAGAAGACGCGCAACTGGCCACTCTCCAACGAGATGCCCATGATCCCCATGTTGCCTATGTATGATCTCGGAGGGTTAAAGGTGTCGTTGCAAGTGACGGTGAAGCCCGGCCAGGCGCAGTCGTCGCCGATGCCGAATGGGAAGGGAATGTGTACGTTGCCGCACCAGCTAGGGCAGCCCGGCATCTGTGGCGGCGCCATGCCGGAGACCGTCGGCACCAGCTGGGAAAGTAGTATTAGCAGGGCGGGAGCAAGGAGAAACCGCAGCGCTACTTGTGCCATGGCTAGTCCTAGCACGTATTTCACGTTGCTAGACATGAAAGAAATTAAAAGCTGGTAAATTAACTCGGTAATCCGATCGGGCTGAGCGCGCAATGTAAGCCCCTGCTGCTCTCGCCATGGGCATATATAGGCGCCCGGTTTCATGTCTTAGCTGTGGTTGTAGATCAAATAATAAATAATAGGAGTTACCTGAGGTCACAGAGGAGATTTCTAAAGCATGAGAAGCAGTAGAGATTATATGTAGAAAGTGTATGCACAATATATGGTCTATTATATAGTCCTTTCTCTAAAAAAGAATTCTGTGGGGTTAACATCCGTAGTCACTGTGTATGCTCTGCACTAGTCCTATGAGCAATGGCTAATACACATATTCACAATATTAAGATTACATCCATACACATCACACATAATTAATTTACAATAAAAGAGTGATATATAAGTGATACATAGTAAAGTTTACAACATAAGGCCGACTAGCCAAATAAAACATTAGAGTCAAGAGTAAAGTGCAGCAAAAGGCTAGTAAATAAGTAAAAGTATCTAGTAGTATGTCACTATAACCCACATGCAACCAACTGGGGATTAGACCCTAGAGAAACCTATCGTCGAATTCCCCGATACCGGGGTCAAAGTACGCATTGTCGGGTATGTAACCTTCTTCATTCTCTGATTAACAATAAATTAAGCAAGGTTGAGTACATTGTGTACTCAGCAAGACTTGTAGTGTATTGTAAAATTATACATATATGCGAGGCTGTCGAAGGATGAGACTCTACACTAAGTTATTTTCAGCATGAAGCAAATTTCATTTGTAGTAACAATAAGTAATAATCTACAAACGGAATTGTAAAGAACATTTGACATGTAATGAAATAACATTTATATAATTTTAATAACGGTAAATCACATCCATTCGTAGCCCAACTCGGCTATGAACATCGCACAATTTCCACCAATGGGCATGGCACACGGAAGACGCATACATGCCACCCCATCATGTTCAGTAAAACAATATTGAAAATAAAAACTATACCCATCGTGGCTGCATCCAAGCTTACTCATGACCACAAGTATGGCTATTTAAATAATTTTAACACTTTGTAGATATTGTACACCTTTACCCGCATGAGATAATCAATTATATTGTCGGCCATTACACACTTCCATTGGCGTGTGACGAAAGTGATTATCATATAGCCTTTAGACCATGTAGTCCTAACATTGCACCAGCTCGATGAATTGACAAGCCATCACTTGGGTGCCCCAAGTGAGCTGCATGACAACCCTCACCTTAGCGGATTACCTTCCTTTGGTGAGGCATTTACTGTTGTATTAGGAAGCTTTGGTTCTAATACCTTGGTGAAGGGAGCTCATACGAGCAAAACTTGCTGGAGTGCCCTTACTACTTCTGCACCTACCACTCTGCCGCCTTCCCGGAAGCTTCCTCCTCTCCTTGCTGTCCAAGCCTTGCAACCACCTTGCAGGCCTCATCGTCTTCGGCATCTCCCGACCACTCTTCGACCTCAGCACCGCCTGTGCCTAGTCTGGCTATCTATGCCTCGCCACGACTTAGCCTCAAGGTCCTACAACCATCACAGACAACAAAGCATTACATAGCATCGCTCGAAACAATGTAATCATACATTAGCATCAGTGAAAAGTACTCAAAGCATACTCCTCCAAAGTCGTAAACGCCATACGACCGATCACAAAAGTAGAACAAGTCATGCACAAGACCTACGACCGCTACACAAGACCATACGACCGATTCCCAGGGCTTACGACCACTTCAGGAGCCCATACGACCGGTTAGACTCGAGCTACGACTACGACCAGAGGTTCTAACGTGGTCAAAGGACTTCCGACCATGTTACGACCGTGTCCGACCACTACCCGAGCCCGTCCGACCGCGTCGGACCGAGCTACGACCACAGACGACCACGTCCGACTGCGATCCGGCCACGTTCGACCGCCTCACAACGTGATCGAAGTCCGCCGACTTCCCAACGTGGTCGTGGTCGAAGTCTGTCAACTTCCGACCGCAGCGGTCGAAGCTTCCGACCATGGCCAACGTGGTCGTAGAGGCATTCGACCACGGCCATCGTGGTCGTACCAGTGATCGACCATAGCCAGAGTGGTCGAAGCGGCCACGACCACGGCCAATATGGTCGTAACAACGCACGACCACAGCCAGAGTGGTCGTATCAGCCTACGACCATGGCCAGAGTGGTCGTATCAACCTACGACCACGACTAGAGTGGTCGTACGCCTTCCAACAGACTTCCGACCACTGGAAAAGGCTTACGACTTGGTAAAAACGGTTCAAATCAAACTCAAACTTTCCAAAGTAAGTGTTAATTACTCATCACAAACATGATGCCACCTCCACGTGGTCTCTCACATAAAAATGCTAAAGACAGCACCTGCAACTTGTGTTTTATGCACACTTGAGACTTCTGCTGTATTCTTCTCATTACCAAACACAGGTGGTGATGCAGGCCAAACTGCAGCAGCATCCCTCCCGCTGTTCTTGTTTCTGGTCGAGAGGTCCTCAAGAGGTTTAGCTTCAGCACGACGTATATCTGCAGGAATCTCATTAGCATATTCCGTAATTTCAGCAATCTTTGACCTCTCCCTTATAATTCTCTCCAGTAAATCAACTTGCCATCGCCTATTCTCCATCTGCCAATGCTTTAGATCAGCACTGCTGTCATGTGACTCTGATGTACTTTCATGGGCATTGTGTTCCATCATGTTGATCTCGGTATTCTTGGCTGAAGACATGACATTATGAATCAAAGAATCTTTACTAACACCTTCAGTATTTAATGCTGGAGTGGAACCGACGGGAACTGTAATATTCTTGAGTCTATTTGCTGGCAGAAAGGCGAATTAAAACTCTCAGCGGAGACAATGCAAGATGTATCCATAATTTTTGTGGTGACGAATAATTGATAATATTATTTAGTATTATTATTTGAGGTATGTGGCGTGAGTAGACTAATATCGGATAAGTTGAAAAAACTTATGTCAAGAAAAATATTGATTTGGCCTTTTATGTGCAGGGTAACTAGGAGGCGATCGTGGTCTACGGCGGGAATCAAGAGATGGCTTGGTGCGAAGTCATGATCCAGAGGATCAAGGAGATTGAAGGAGACGATCATACTCGAGTTGGGACGTGTGTAGGTCAAAAACAGATGATGCGTGTTAGAACTACGGAGGTATAGTCCAGAGCAGGGTTCGAAAAACTGACAATTATCGGCTAGTAATCGACGGTAACCGGATTTTCGGTGGGTACCAGGAAATAAAAACCGGCTGTGTTTTTCAAAGTGTATCTATATTTATGAGTCTTTTGTGGCTGCGTAATGGTTTGTGCAGCAATCGGATTAGCTGATGGATATTTATGCGTGGGGGTTTGTGACTCCAATTGGTTTGTGACTCCGGCCGAGATGGCTGATTGAGTTATATATGCTCGTATCTTAGGCTGGCTGACACTTGGAGATTAGAGAGGTGATTAGAGAGGCTTTCGTCCTGAGGGCAGCCAAGACATTGATAAGAGGGAGACGTATTGGCCGCGTACGCATCTGCATGCATGGGAGCTGCATGCATTGATTGCCATGTGACGTACCAAAAAATTCCTTGTCACTTGGATATACTTTTGATTGCCATTTTGTGCCCAAATTTATCGCCACTTGTCATCGTTCTCATCCATTGTTTTTCTCTGGCCGGTTGCATGTATCGATTGCTGTGTGTTTAGCAGTTGGTGGCTTGCCGAGACATTGCTTGGTGAGTCGTAGTGCCGGCCGAGACTTTTGCTTGGTCATGACTCATGAGAAGGGTTGTTCGGTGCTTTGAGCCGTGAGATTATTTTGCTGTCTTTCTTATTTTTGTTTTTCTTTTCTGCTTGTTGGTAGATTAGAAAATCAGGAGACAATGAATTGTTAAAATAAATTTTAATGCGCTTCACAATTATTCACTTTTTTTATTGCTATTGTAGCACCTCACATATAGCTAAACTGGAATACTATTATAGAACGTCGTCGCCAAAGTAAAAAGAAAATAATAAAAGCAACAATAGAAATCATAAGAGAATTAAAACCTTAAATGTACTTTATTTAGATAATCAACGGAAGATAGAATAAATGTTTAAAACATGAAACCGATCTACTTCTAATCAAATAAAGAATAAAATAAAATAGCAAAATAATGGCAACATTCGGCCGTGCCAATGGTCATTCGGTCGTGCCTCTGCCTCCAGCCACCGGCTGAATGCACCAAAAGAAACACTAGTTAAACAACAAGCAGGATACAAGATTCATGGACACCTCAGTGACCTTTCTGCACTACTGCTTGTCTATTTTGAACAATTTATATATTTATATGTGCCACTTTCTTAGGCATTGTGTATAAATAAATCTGCAGGTAATAGAAGTGGAGTAACATTATAATAAAAAGGATGTGCCCAAATAAAATGTGGGGAACTCAAAACTAAACATGGAAGAATCACACCGTGGCGTCGTCTTATCGATAAAATCCAGATAAATGCAAATAAGAGCCAAACAAATTTAAGCAGAGACCAAACTTAAATATTTTCATATATTCAGAAAGATCAAGATTTTAGAAGAATTTAAAAACAAAGATAACTAACTTTAGAGTTCGTATGCAAAATTTATAAGCGTTCGAGTTTTAGCTCGGTTTGAATCATCTCTTGTTGGGTGCTACAGTACTCTTTACAACTTCTAATACTCTTCGGCAATTACAGTGCACCTTATGACTTCTAGTGCTCTTCGGCAGCTAGTGCACCTTATGACTTATAACGCTATGTGGCAGCTACAGTGCACCTTACGACTTTTAACGCAGCTATAGTGCTCCTTATGACTTCTAACATTCTTCGGCTGCTCAACTCCGACCGCTACTCGACTTCTTCTACGAGGCAGAGGGTAGTGGCGCCGTCGCTGCGAGGTAGAGTACATTGCCGCGACAACCACGGCATGTCAAGGCATCGGCACGCTTGGCTGATGGGTGAACTTCTCTACTCGTAGCCCAGTGTGCCGGTGCTAAAGGTGGACGACAAGTCTGTCATTGCTTTAACCAAGAATCCTGTCTTCCACGACCGGAGTAAGCACATCGACACTCGCTTTCACTTTATCCAAGAGTGTGTTGATGGAGGGAAAATCATCCTCGAGCATACTCTCACAAAGGAGCAGCTCGCGGACATTCCACGAAGCCGCTCATGCACGTCAAGTTCCAAGACCAGCATGTAAGGATTAGCGTCATCGAGATCACAGGTGAACGCAGCAAGAATTAGAGGGTGAATGTTGAATAATACAGCACGTTCACCGTGGTCGTAGAGTCAGTCGTAGTGACCGTAGTCGATATGGCCATGGTCGAAGTGTTAGTGAGTCAGTCGTAGTGACCGTGGTCGAAGAATTAGCCGTAGCGGCCGTGGTCGCAGTCGTAGCGGCCGTAGTCGACATCGTAGAATTATTGTAGCAGTCGTTCAACGCGTGCTCAATCCACGTGAGAAGGCGTTTTTAGGTGTCTGTTAACATCGTGTGCGACATGGCCTGTATCCGTGGGATCGTGCAGTGTAGTGGCGCATAATAAGGGTGGCTTAACCACCCAGTTTAGGCTAAGATTTCTTTAAATAGCAGGCTAATACAACAGAAAATGTTGTCCAGTTTTTCAGTAGCGCAAAACTCTTGTATTCTTGGTCTGTGTTTTTCAACTTCATGTGTGATCGTGTGTGAGTTCAGACATGTTGATCGGCTGAAGTTCCTGATAGCTAAGCGCACATAGTGGTGTGAACTTAATTTGGTCAAAAAAACTAGTAGAACTCAAATTAGTCAAAGAATGTAGTCTGATACTGTGATACATGTTCTGTAATCTGTACTAAAAAAATCAGATAATTCTTTTTAGTCCCAAAACAAACCATTAACAAATAACAAAAATAGAGACAACCTGACCCCAGTGACTGAAACACAGTGTCTCAAAATCAAAATCACTCAAAACTTGCGCAAAATCAAATCAAATGTAATGTTACTACTTTGCAATGTAGCGTTCATTTGTTTGTTGGACCTTCCAATCGCGTGGCCCTTGGTCCCTACTTCTTCTAGTGAGCTGTCATTATTTATACAGAATTTGTCTTTTTCCCTATGTGGTGGATGGGACTGAATTTTATCCTGAAATTTTTCATGGTTAAGGCACATCCTATACCTTAAGTATGGTATTTTTTTTTAGAATTTTAAAAAACTTGGGAGATATGGTTTCCACATGTTTACAACTAGGCACGTAAGCGCGGTGCCACACCGCGCTAGCTACCGTGTGGATCAAAGTAAAAGAGACGAAAATTCATGAGACGGTTCTTTTTAAAAAATCGAGGACGGATGCGTAATTTCGGAGGAACTAAAGGGCTTTTTTGCAAAAAAAATAGGGACCTGCAAGGACCTGTACGTAACTAAAGAAAGACCTATACATAATTTTGGAAACCGCGGGTTGCTATCGGTAAATTGGAGGGTGTTTTTCGTAAAAAAAACTGGCAGGAACCTGTTTGCGAGAAGCATGGACCTATTTACGAGAACGAAGGACCGCGGGTTGCTATTGGTAAATTGGAGGGTGTTTTCCGTAAAAAAACTGGCAAAGATCTATTTGTGAGAACGAAGAACCTGTACGCGATTTCACAAAACACAGGAGGCTTTTCGCAAAATCGCACACAAAGAGTTTTTCGCAAAATCACTGACGTGGCCACGCTCGGAGGGCCGGAACCCCCGGATATAATAAGGAGATTATATGCAGATGGTTTTCACTTCCCCATACGCTCGTACCACAGAAGCTCAAAAGGTTTTGAGCATTGGTTTCTCTCAACTTCCATTAACTAAAACGCCACTCACAATGCTCAGTCAAATGTATCGCTGAAGGCGGCTGAAGGGGATGAAATCGTTACGAGTTTCAACAACCATTCTGCAAGCACGGTGCCTTGAGAATGCAACAACAGTGCAGCAACATGCTGCAGCGATAATCTCAGGCCATTCTATATGAAAAGAGCTAACAGAACGAACGGGAAAAAAACCGGAACTTAAAAACATAGAAAAATTGCACAAATTCTCAACAGGTTACGGTTGCAATAGACCACTTTTTTTACTTCTCAGTACAACAAGACCACACAAAACTACCTGTCATCTCCATCCAGAGACCAACGAAAATGAAGCAGAAGACGTCTTCCCACAGGAGAGAGCCCTTCAAACTACCAGGAATCAACCTGTTCGGCAGGAACCCATTCTCCGTCATACATCGGATTAAAAACAAAAGAAAAAAAAGGTACTGCTCTAGTGATTAATCTTCATTATACATCAGGGGCTTCCTGCTGAACTGCCGGACCTGGAAATGCTTCAGCTGCAGAAAAAGCTGGTGGTATTGCAATTTCAGTACTCCCTTGGAAAGGTTGGTCAGCCTGTGCGCTGCCAACATTGCCATCGTTCCCATCCATGAACGGCCCACCCTCCTGGACCAGGCCGCCAGGGGACATTGGTGACATTGCAGATGTATCAGCTAGTGACTGTCCAGGTATGAGCGCAGAAACAGGAGGTACTGATCCAGGTACAGGTACAGGCCCTGGGCGGTTAAATCAGGTCCTGCTCCAGTCGCAAATGGCAGCACATCAAAACCAGATCTTGGCCGGGGCCTGCGTTCCAATGCTGCACCCTGGTCGCAGCTTCTGCTCCTGCTGCGACTCCGGCTAAGGCTGCGGCTGCGGCTCCGTGTCCAGCTCCTACTGCGGCTCCTGCTACGTGACCAGCTCCTGCTACAGCTTCTGCTCCTACTACTTAGGCTCCTACTATCACTTTTCCTGTCATAGCCTCGCGAGTGGCCTCTATTTGGGCTACGGCTGTAGCTCCGGTCCCGACCCTTGTCACCAAATCCTCGACGGCTATCATATCTTCCCGCCCATCTGAGATGAACCGATCATGTGGGCCTCGGTCAGAACGTCCTCGCCCTCCAAATCCACGTCCCCTCCCACCACGTCCACTGGAGAAATCACCCCGGCCTCGTCCACCAAAACCAGAAGAATCACCCCTACCACGTCCACCAAAACCAGAAAATTCACCCCTGCCACGTCCACCAAAACCAGGAGAATCACCCCTGCCACCACGACCTCCAAAGCCACCAGGACTTGCTCCACCTCTCCCACCAAAACCACCAGGTCCACGGCCCCCTCTCCCGCCAAAGGCACTGGGCCCAGGACCCTCCCGTCCACCAAACCCACCAGGGCCTTTCCGTCCACCAAACCCACCAGGGCCGTCCCGACCACCAAAGCCATCAGGGCCCTCCCGGCCACCAAAGCCACCAGGGCCATTCCGACCACCAAAGCCTCCAGGGCCATCCCTAACTACACCATAACTACCAGGGCCACCAACAGCAGATTCGAAACGACTACCCACCCCAGGTCCATCCCAACGGCTCATCCCACCAGTCTGGTTTCTTGTAGCTCCAGGTGCACCCCGTGCAGCCATCTCTTGCAGCTGTGGAGGGACATGCTGATTAGCACCTTCCAAGACTTTCACCAAATCACCAGCATATTTCCAATCTTGTTCGGAGAAGAAAGTGTATGAGACTCCAGTGGCCCCAGCCCTTCCTGTACGCCCTATGCGATGCACATAGTCCTCGATCCCAGTTGGAAAGTCATAATTGATCACCACTCTGAATAAACACATTATGCAGTATCGCAGTGTCAGCAGTGACAATGAGCAACAGAAGGACAATAAAAAAACAAGCACATCATAAAGCACCTATAAGTGCCATGTGAGACAATATCAAAAAATAAGCATATCACCTGATGTCTTTGATGTCAAGTCCACGAGCAGCAACATCTGTGGCTACTAATATTGGAGCCCTGCCAGTCCGAAACTGATTAAGAACATGATCCCTTTCAGCCTGCGATTTATCACCATGAATACTTGCTGCACCAAAACTACGACCAATGCCACGAGCAAGCTGGTCACACATTTTCTTGGTTGAACAGAATATGATGATCTTTGAGCCCCTTTCTTCAGCTCTAAGAATCTGCTCCAAGCGTCGCTGCTTGTCCATTGGCGGGACCACCTCTACATACTGCATCCATACACAGGGGGGTAAACCTTAGAAATGGATCACCCAGAAGAAGAAATGGCCAAATAATATGACAGATCACGGGCGTCATATGGAATTAGGTGCTCAAGAATTCAATTTCAAAACAATTTAAACATTATTAGAACCCAGAACACCAATCAGCAGTTGCCACCATAAGAGACAAGACCTAGAACACCCTAAATAAAGGCAAACAAACAAGTGTATGCATTTGACCATATGAATACCTGTGTGATGGATTTGTTGGCAACAAGTTCGTCGATGCTACCAATATTGACCTGGACAGGATCTCTCAGTAAATCCCCAGCTATTTTTGTAACCTCCTTTGGCCAAGTGGCAGTGTACATCAGAGTCTGTCTATTACGTGGAATCTCATCCACAATCTTCCGTATTTGTGGCTCAAAACCCATGTCTAGCATACGGTCAGCTTCATCGAGCACAAGTAATGAAACTTGATGGAGGCTAATCTTCTTCATCTCCAGAATATCATTAAGACGTCCAGGTGTTGCTACCACAATATCTGCTCCACGCTCAAGTTCTCTTAGCTGAGGGCCCTTTGAAGCTCCACCATATAGGCACTGGGAAAATAAATCAATAATGAATTAGCAATTTATGGACTGCAATATGGTATTAACAGAGCATGACAATACAGCAAATTTTTCTACTAGGCAAATCGAGAACAAAACCAATATTTGGTGCACAGGTGCATGACTGCATGCAAGGCCATTCCAAGAACAACTTAGTTTCTGTAGTTAACAGCAATTTTTGTTGAGAACCAAACTCGATTCAAAGTGTTAAACTAACATCAAATTTTCTGGAGAACAAGACTACAGTATACAGATGTGTATAACAATTATGCATTTTCCTACAAGACAAAACTTGTAAATGTAATTGCCATGATTATGATCAGCAGTCATCCAGTGTGTTCAAGACAAACAAAAGCATATGCATTATACAAAAGAGAACATGTCAGAACTTACAGTGCAGTATACTCTAGACGAACGGCCAAACTTGACTGCTTCGTCTTGTATTTGTGAAGCAAGTTCACGAGTAGGGGCCAAAACCAACACTGTAGGGCCCAACATTGGATTGTTTTGGCATCTCCTCAGATGTATAAAAGCAGGAATAAGGTACCCTAGTGTCTTCCCTGATCCTGTCTTGGCAATAGCTACTATGTCCCGGTTTTGCAGTGCAACAGGCCATGTTTGAGCTTGAATTGGAGTGGGGTTTAAGAATCCAGCTGCATGGATCTAAAATGAAAAAATAAATAAGAATCATAAGCACATGCGCATCTGCAGAAAATTATAAGCAGTCAGCGCCAAGTTTTTTTTTTAAAAAAAAGCTATCTATAAAATGCTAAATGCTATCCTAAGTGAATATGGCTGCTTACTTAAGCAACTCAAGGCATGAAGAAGGGGCTCTTTGTAGATTCACAGTGGCAGAGACAAGAAGCAGGAAACCTCAGCCACATTTTATAATCTGAAAGAACATCAATCCTTCCAATACTTGTCAGCAGAAAGTAGCCCCAAGTATGTCACTATAGTGCCCAGAAGATGAGCACTACTTGTTAAATTATGGTATCCAGCATCACAGCATATGACATGTGCTACAACAATGCACAATACCATGTGCTGTGTTTACTACCTAAAAAGCTAATTTTGATTTCTAAGAAATATTTTATTGCCCATGCTGACAAGAATTTCTAGATGAAGAAATATAAGTGACTAACAACAATTTTACTGATGCATCCGCCAGTAGCAAAGTGCAACTCAAAGAAAACATACCTCTCTCAGGATCTCTGGAGGAATCCAGTAGCCTCAAATGTCATAAACGGAGGAGGAACATTCTCACCCTGAATATTTTTAAGAACAGGATAGCGTGTGACAAAGATTTATACGAAATGAAAAACAAAACATAAAACATTGGTAGACCAGTTCAACTAGAAAAATCAACAGGTGGCAACAGAAGTGTAGAACATAAACTTGTAAACCCCAAGAGGGATTTTAAGCTCCTCGTTTTGTCAAATTTATTGAGTTGTGCATAAGGCAACAGATCACACTAAATTATGGCCAACTGCAGATCATGGGTTATAAATACAATATCTTTCTCTTGTCTCATAATGTTAGACATTAAACAGACCCTCCAAAACGCTAACATGTAGCTGAACTATTAAAAGATCTGTTACCCATATTTGGGACAGCATGTTAAAAATCTTTGAAAGCAACAATAGAAAGATAAACAGTACTATCATCATCTCGAGAATATTCTAATTTTTAAGCTGTGAACTGTGTTTCAGTTTTTTGAAAGAATATAGCCATGCAATTTGACTCATTACCATTGCAGTAACTTCATGGTGTTGACGATATGCATCAGCTGAAGCGATGCTCGGGAAATCCGGAGGAGCAAACATTCTGGATGGTGGCCTCATTGTAGCTCCACTAGGAAATGGACCATGGCTATGCAGGTTTGGCACTGAATGTGGAGGTGCGATGTTATAACCACCAAAATTATCTGGCTGAGGATAAGGTGGGCCATTCCTCATATCCTGCTGTACAAGATTATGAACAGTAGAATTAATGGTGACAACTTCAGAAATTGAGTGTGTGGAGAGAATTGATAGAAAGCATTGAAGTCATAAGGACTGTATTTTGAAGTATACAATAAACAACATACATCATTGCCTGCCTTTTTATGTTTCTTTCCATGAGTTTTCAAATACCAATCATAACATTCTGATGAAAAAATCATTTTCATGAGAATTGATAAGTGATACCACAGCAGGGAACTTTATAATTTACTAGTGTGATATGGCCTTTTATTTAAGTAGTAAAAAATGGTCTCTTGAGTTCATATGAATTAATAGTGCCGTATGAATTATGATTACCAGGCGAATTTGTGAAGGAGGGAGAGCAGCAAGCTTTGGCTGCTGCTGGAGAGCATCTGTTCCATCAAACCTGCCAGAAGAGTGAAGGTCACTTCTTTCAATGTCCTCACCATTGCCCATCTTGAAACCCATTGGAGGTCGAACTGGTGAAGGACCCATATGATTTGGAACTGCATGGCCGCTAGCCGGTTGCTGTTGGTAGTTTGTATCCACTCCACCTTGATGCATTTGAGCAGGTGAGCTCAAAAAACTCTTGTTATTAGTGTCACCTGGAGATGATCCACCAAGATGATGCTTTCCAGGATATGATGGCCCTCCTACTCCTGGAATATTTAGCTGATTATGGGCTCCAGGAAGTTGATGATTAGAAGGTAACTGTTGGTTTGAAAGAGGAGCTTGGCCACGCTGCTGACTGAGTGGTAATGAAAAGCCAGTCTGCTTTCCTTCAAGAGCACCCACCTCGTCAATCTTCAACGCGGAACTTTGTTGCCCATGTGACACTTGGCTCAGCTGTGCACCTACATGGCCATGATGCGGCTGTTTTCCATGCTGAGGTGTGAACTGGAAGCTGTGCTGGAGTTGGCCCTGTTGAGAGGGCATTTGAAGTCCTTGAGACTGTGAAGCTTGAAGCACTTGTGAAACCTGGGTAGGTTGATGAAAGCCCGGTGATTGTTGTGGGTGTTGCACTTGACTCTGAGGGATCCTCATATCCTGCGGTTGCTGACCTTGATTGTAAGCAGCATGTGGCATTTGTGGCTGCTGGCGTTGATTGTAGGCAGCTTGCGGCATCAGAAGTTGCTGACCTTGATTGTAGGCACCTTGCGGCACTGGTGGCTGCTGACCTTGATTGTAGGCAGCTTGTGGGATCGGAGGCTGCTGACCTTGATTATAGGCAGTTTGCAGCATTTGTTGCTGCTGGCCTACCTGATATGAATATTGTGGGCCCTGCTGCTGCTGCTGGGGTTGCATATGAGGACCATGCTGGTATGGCATCGGCTGCGGATGCGTTGGGGTAATGAGGAGCTGGTGGCTGCTGTGACACCTGCTGGTTTGGCATCTGCTGCTGCTGATACGGCACCTGATGTGCTTGCTGAAACGGAGCTTGATGCTGAGCTACATGCTGAAATGGCGGTTGCTGGCCGGGCTGTTGGAGCTGCTGCTGCTGCCCAAGCTGGCCAACCTGAGGATATACTGTCTGACCAGGATGTTCCTGCTGCAACACCTGCCCAACTTGGCCTAACTGCATGCTAGGCTGTGAAAAAGCCCTGGTGCTGATGCTGGCATGGGTGTAGAGGTTGTTGGAGGACCCGCAGGCAAGGGAGGTGCGGCTACCGCCGGCCTCTCATACTGGGTCACATTTGTATCAGGGTTCCAGTAGTACAGCGTTGAGCCATCGATTAGTCCTTTCCATGGCGCAGGGAGCGTTGGGTCATCAGGAGCAAATCGCGGACCCGATGAATCTGTGGCAGCCTCTGCAGCCGCCATGTCCAACAACAAGAGTCTTCTTGCCTACTCTCCTAATGCCTCCCTTCCTATGACGTGACCATTACGCGACTCCCCTGCAAACAAGTAAAAGATTCTGCTTTTTATTATCACCTTGCTCGAAATCATAAGCTCAGCAAAGATTTCTTCTCTTCGCTTCCAAACAAATCCGTAGAATCTAACCCAAAAGGGACTAAAAAATCCTAACTGAATCGACATGCAAAATTGGAACCAACCCTACATCCGAATCCGAGCTAAAACCAACCCTAATCGCAACCGTACCACACCAATGATCAATCCCCACAAAACCATCAAATCCGATCTTGGGCAGTATCCAAAAAACAACTAGCTGTAAACCCTGAGAAAAAAGATCAAGAAAAGCTCGAGAAATCTCTAAAAAATTGCAAGAAAATCGGCGGGCAGGGGAAGGAGTCAAAGATTACCAGATTGAGAGGATGAATCGATGGGTCTGGGAGAACAAATCGGTGCGAGACGCCTCCCACGCCTCCTCCGGTAGCGACGAGCGAGAGAGATAAAACCCTAGCAGCCAGGCGAGAAGTGAGGAAAAATCGCCCAAGATGTCCAGGATTTTTTCCTTTTAGCCGGGACTCTTTTCGCTTTAGACCTTGGCTTTTTTATTTTTCTGATGTGGCAAGGGATCTTAATAATTGTTTGCAAATAAGCCCCTTTGGGGCGGCTCGACTGTCTATGTGAGCCGTCGGATTTCCATCTCGTGGATATCTGGGAGGCACTAAAAACTAGAAAATGCATCAAATTCGTATTGGACTTGTACTTCTGCGTGGGGTTTCTCGATAGGTTCACTATGTATGCTCTTTGTAACTACCAAGTGCATGCTGCCAAATAAGTAACTGTTACTGTTATCTACGTCTCTAACGCCATAACTAACCTATCATTGCCACGATTCTTCTGGACTGTAGTTTATAACTTTTAAATTTTAATTATTTATAAAAGAGAGTTTAAATAGTTATATGCTATTTTAGCTAGTATAGCTAAAATCGATACATTATGGCCCTGTTTGTTTCCACTTAAGATTATTATAATCTAACTTATATATCATAAGTGGAAACAAACAGACAGATTATAAGGTAACTTATTATAATCTAATAGCTCAGATTATTGTAATCTAATAAGCTCAAAAAAAGAGCTTATTTCAGCTTATTTCAGCTTATAGATCACCTTTTATCTAAATGACCATAAAACTTCAGAAAAATTACCCACCTTTGCCATTCATTAACTCCCCAATCTTTAAACATTATAAGCTCAAGCGCATTGTAGTCTTTAAACATTCGAATACAACAATTCATAACTCGATAATCCGGTCGCCAAACAGGACGACTTATTTCCCACCAGCTTATTATAAGTTAGCTTATATAATCTGCATCTATAAGTTAGATTATAATAATCTTAAGTGGAAACAAACAGGGCCTATGTACTACAATCAACTAGTACACTCTATTTTAAAAAATATATCATTTAAAAACTAATTATTGTAACACACTTGCCTCATCTCCATAACTCCTAAGACCTTATGTGATTCTCGTCTTCATTATTATTCACGCTCTACCTAATGTCGTCTCGAAAAATCTACAATTGATGGAGCTCTCATGCCCTACCGCCAGTGCTACTAGCCACCTAGAAAATTTATAGGTTCAACACTAGAGGAGAATGGTTTGCATAGATGATCCATTGCCATCGCGGTGAAGTTTGTAGTTCTTACTCGCCATTTCTATCGGTTCATGTTTTGAGAAGGTGTGTGCTCAAGCCGAGGCTGCATGGTAGCATCAGAAATTTAGGATCTCTAAATTTAACAATGTTTTATGACACCTAAAACCACTAAATGTGATATTTGTCACGCGTGTGTGCTATATTTCAAGTAGATTCACAGCTCTAAGTGTCTTAGTAAACTCACTATAGGTTGCATGTAAGAAAACCTTCCTTCTACGGAGGATATTCCATAATACGGAGGCAGATGCTCTAATAAAAAAACTTCCGATTCAACTCTGATACATTTGACCTTCGATTATGTTAATGTTGCGCTGTAATACGACATGTTGCTAAAGGTTTTGCAAAGTAGTAGTGTTGTTTTAATAGAAGATTGTGAGAGACCATGTGAGAGGTGTTTCCATATTTGTGATGAGTAATTGATACGTGTTCTGATAGGTTGAGTTTGATTTGAGTGGTTCGTGCTTGAGTTACTTTCTATTGATGCGAATGTATGATTTCATTATCTCGAGCGGTGTTATGTGATGTGTTTTCTTATCTGTGATGGCTGCAGAACTTTAAGGCGGAGTCGTGGCAAGGCACGGGATGACCGGACTAGGCACAGGCGGTGCTGAGGTCGGAGCGGTCGGGATGTGCCGAAGACAGCGAGGACTCGAAGTGCTTTGCGAGGCGTGGACAACAACAAAAGAGGAAGCTTCCAGGAAGGTGCGGTAAGGGCATTTCGGTAAAATGCGTAAGGCTGCAAAGAGGAAACAGATTCGGTTTTGGAGTTAACGGGTAAAGGGTTAAGTTGTAATGGGCAAAACAAATTGAACCCAATAACTTGATGCTATAAATAGGAGGGGTGTCTCCTGGTGGTAGCTAGGGTTTTTGGGGGTTAGTTTTGCTTTTCTCTTATGTGTTGTTGAGGAGTTGGTGAGGATAGCAGAAGTAGTTTTGCTTTCCGTCTCCTTGTCTGCATGTGTTCCTGAGTTCTTGGTTTTCCTCTGTGTGTGCTATCTGAGAATGTAAGAGATGGCTTGAGTTGGCTGTAGCAGACCTTGTGTAATCATTCATCTCAATGTATCCATTTGAGTAATCTAGTGCTTGAGCTATTTTGGATTCTTGTTTTTCTCTGTGCTTCAGTTTCTCTCATTTGTAGCTCCCTGTTCTACTCTAGTTGAAATGGTTTGATGATGATTCTTGCTCAGGTAGCTGAATCCTTCTTACTCTAAGCTGGGAAATCCTCAGGGCCATTTGGGCACTCTATTTCGAAGAGCAAAAGGATGAATAAAAGACTTATTTCATTTTTCTGTTCTGCGCTAGAGCTTCCTCTGTTTTCTCTCTGTTTAGGGTTTACTGTGTGTGGAGGCAGAGCATTTATGTGTTCTTGATTTCTTGACTAGAAGTTGTTCTAGCTTATGTTTTCTTGATCTGGATCGAAGTCTTTTGTTCAAAAGATTCAAGAACCACAAGCCTCTTGATCTTTGGCCTCTTCTTTCCTTTTTCGGCAATGCAGAAATTTTCTTTTAGTATCTTTTCGGTCAGGCAGTTCTAAAATGCTTTTGGTCAAAAGTTTAATTTCTGTTTTGCTTTCTGGTTAAGTTTGGCAACAAGCTCTGGGTAATCCTACAGCTGCGTCCTCTTTGTTTCCCGCAGCAAAAACTTTTACTGTTTGTTTACTTTCTTGTGCCTTGCCGATTGCCTTCAACCAGGATTTTTGATCTCTCTGTGTAAAATTAAGTTCGGTGCCTCTAGTAGTTTTCATTCTCAGTTTGTATTGTTTTCTGAAGAAGTTTTCTTTCTGAACCTTTTGATCCTTGTTCGGCTTTCGGCAATCAGACTGTTTTCGGTTTTGAGCTTTTTCAGTCGGCTGCTTTATGCTGCTTCATGTCTCCTGTCCAGTCTTCGTTTTTGTCAGTTTGGTAATCTCTGCATTTCTCGGACAGCAAGCATTCCCTGCTGCTGCCGAACTGCTTTTTAGTCTTGATCCTCTTTTCAGTTTTTTCGGTAACCAATTAAATCTTCAAGTTTCGGTCTGCAGCTGCTCATGCATTCAGCATTTCAATGCTTCTCTGTTTTCAGCCGACAAGGTTCAGTTTGTAGCTACTGTTTTCAGTTTGCTGCTGCACTCCAGTTCATTCTCTCGGCTGCTGCAGTCTGTGAAGTCTTGTTAGCTGCTATAGCTTCTCTGAAAAGAACCGAAGCTTTTCTTTTCTCCCTTTCGTGACTGTGTTTCGGTTCTGCTGGCTGGTCACACCGAAATTGCGCAGACTGCAGCAATCACAGTCTACAGTAAATCAAAGTTGTTTTGTGTTGAAATCTAAACTTTTTGGCCTGAGAAAATTCAGCAGTCTTTGCAGCATTTAGTCTTCAGGTTGTAGCTTTTGTTCTGTTCAGTCATAAGTCTGAAGTCTCTCTACTGCACCTGTTCTGGGCTGTTTCATTTTTCAGAGTTCTGGTTTCTCAATCAAATGCCTTCTCTGCAGTTTGTGTTCTACTAAAGCTTCCGACCTTTTTAGTCAATGCAGTCTGTAGCTTCTTTGGTCTTTCGGCAAAATCGTTTTCGGCTTTCAGTGAGCGAATTTCTTGCTTCATAGCTTCCATAGCTATTGGAGAAGAAATATGTAGATACTTTGGGGCGATATTTGAAGGCACCATTCACCCCTCTGTTGCCATATCTGATCCTTCAATTTAGCTTGTTACAATGTTGAGCAGTCGGATTTATGATCTAGCTAGCGAGCAAGTATTCCAGCTCATATAAACTTTTGGCTTTAGCTTATAAATAGTAACAGCTTGTAGAGAAGTTTTTAGAGAAAGGTATTCGCGTACGATTTTGGACTATATAAATGAAGTCGCTGCAGTATGTACTACAATCGACTAGTAGACCCGTCTTAAAAGACACTCTGTTTAAAAGTTAAATGTTATTAAAAAACACATTTACTGTAGAAAAGCAGTTTTTAGAAGCCAATATAAACAAGATCATACCCTTCCCCTTAAAGCCAAAAAGGAAAATAATTCATTCACCATAACCAAGAGTTGAGTCGAGTAAGTGTTGGACCCCAGAGCAAAACTCCAGAATCCTCTGTGTAAATCGCACTAGTCCAGAATCAACTAGGGTACATAGTGGTAATAAAAATACATATTAAGCACAATAACAAAATTTATTTTACTGAATATGGGCTTGATGGCCAAAGTTTACATCAATGGTCCAACAACAACAACAAAATATTTTATCCCAAATAAGTTAGGGTAGATTAGAAATAAAACCTCCTCAAGATCAAAGAGACGAGAGCCTTCAAATAAAACTTACAATGATAAAAACCTTAAACCGTACATCCTACCATCTGAGTTGAGAGTCTAAAACACTGCCCCTAAACTTTCTTATAGTTTCGGTACGTGAATCGCTAACTTCCAAGCGCTTCTATCCAAAGCTAATTCTTTAGATACATTACAATCTCTCAAGTCACTTTTAACTACTTCCTCCCATATCAGTCTTGGTCGACCTCTGCTTCTTCTTACGTTTTTAGTACGTCTTAAAATTCCACTATGTACTGGTGCCTCAGGAGGCCTTCGTTGGAGATGTACAAACCATTTCAAGCGATGTTAGATAAGCTTCTCTTCAATTGATGCTACCTCCACCCTATCACGTATATTATCATTACGGATGCAATCTCGCCTTATGTAACCAACCAAAAATTAAATATAAGTAGCGAAAGATAAAACTGAAGCAGAAGGAGCCGAATAAGCCTGTATCTGTAACGGGTGAGTTAGGGCCACTAATGGCCATGATCGCCCGAGTCACGAGCGGTAACGGAAGTTTTAAAGTGCTTCAGGCGGCGACAATGGTGGTAGCCGGGGGAGGTAGAAGAAAAGGTGGTGGGTCCCGCGTGGCGGAGAGAGAGAGAGAGAGAGGAGAGGGAAGGTGTGGGCGGATGGATGGAAGCCATGTGGCCAAAAGAATAGATCTCGGTCGTTGGATGAAGAATGAAGAGGTAAGTGGGATCGAGCGATTGGGATTAGATCGAACAATGGCGGATTAAATTGGGCCAGACACGTGTTAGCTCGGGAAGAGAGATAGATTTAAAATTCATTTTAATTTTCAGAAAATCCTAGGAAGCTTTTAAAATACTTAGAAAATAGCAAAGAAATTATAAAAATTCTAGAAAAATTCACACAAATTCCTGGAGCTATTTTATACTTAGGATAAATATTTCTAACTCAAAGTTGGTCTTTAAATTTTTATGAAAATACCTTTTGACTTTGAAATTGATTTTAAAATTCTAGAAAATTCACAAAAATCCAAATAAAAGCCAAATAATTTAAAATAATTAATTTGAAATAGGATTTGTATAGAAATTAAAAATATCCTTTATTTAATAATATATTTTTTATTAAATTACTTTTAAGAAAAGACTTTTAAAAGCTGAAAACATGCAAATAAAATCTCTAAAATTCAAGCAACCAAAGGGCACTTTGTTTTTATTTTAAATTAAATTAATTTTTATTTTTTACTGAAAATTTTAAAATAAATAGCAGGCTGGGACAGTAAGCAACAGTACTAACAATCAAGTAGTAGAACAATAAAAGCTTCAAGCTCACACCAATTCATTGGCAGCTTATTGCAGATCTTGCCACATGAGTGCCTTTGAAACTCCTGAAAGATGTTCTCCAGATCAGATGGCTTACTACTATGCTAGCTAAAGGGTGAACACTTGGATAGCACTTGAGACTAGCATTTCTTTATTTAGTCCATGCATTTACAACAGATTGATTGGTGTTGTTTGATCATGTCGACGATGTCGTCAAGACAAATATTCATGCTTGTCTAGGCCAGCCCATTGTAGACTAGTGATGAAAAAAAAAAGAATTACAGGGGACACAGGTCATGATACTAATGTAACAGTTACATTCTTGTCACCGAAACCATCTTTCCTTTTTTTTTTGCAGAATTTAAAAGTAAGTTTCATCACCATATCTGATAAAAAAATTGATAACAAAACAAGTTATAGGATTGCGGGTAGAGATGGCAACGGGCACAAACCCGCTGGGTTTTGCTATCCTAAACCCGTGCCTATGAAAGTTGGACGTGCCCGCTAAAAAGCTCATACCCGTGACGGGTGCAGATTTTTGCCCAAACCCATGCCCACTCGGGTAACGGGTACCCACGGGTCGCCCATGCCCGACAACAGCTGTGCAGATTGCAGACAGTGCAGTGTTTAACAAGTCAACAATAGGTTCAATTTATATGCTACTATGCATGAAACAAGCAACAACAAATCCACAATGCACATCACTAGTTCACTCCATCAATTCTCAGTTCATAGTTCACTAGCATAGCATATCATTACAAGTTCACAGTTCACAACTCACTCGAAACCAAAAGGAGAGACATCAACTGCTCTTTGTACTTGACTAATGGGCTATGGGCTGAGCTGGTTTGCCTGGGAGACTGGGAGTATGAGTTTATAACTCCTATGGATCGGGTTTATATTACCCATGGGTTTACGGGTTTGGGTACTATAGGAACGTACCCGAACCCGGTAGACCCGATGGGTTGGACTTTTTGCCCATTAAGAAACCCATGAGTTAGGAAATTGACTCAGACACATGCCTTAATAGAGTAAAAATCCATCAGATTTCGGGTACTCATTGCCATCTCTAATTGCGGGTTGCAAAGCAAGTTTACATAATCCATTGCCGAAATAATATAACAGAGACTGATGATTCTTTCTAGTGACGTACATTCAAACAGTTTATTATCCGTATTGGTTACCAAATTAAGTGACATCAACTTGAAATAAAAAAAACACCCCAAAAATTTATAAAGGCACCAAACTATTCTTAGTCCGCGGATTAAACTTTGTCAATTGATTTGTAAGGCCTCTGTTAATTTCGGTCCGACATTTCTGCTGGAGTTTGCACGCACTAGAAGTCAAAAAGAAGAAAATAAAGAAAAATTTTGGTGAGCGGCTAAAAATAGAAAAATGCAGAGGAAAAAAGTACAGAAACGAAGAAGAAACCATGGATGTTGCCGCTTCCGCTTCTCTCCATTGACACCGAAACCGAACAACTCTCAACTCGACAATCGGGTGCTCGTCGGCGAGACTCCTCTGCTGCATTGGCATGGCTGCGGAGCCGGATGACGGCGGCGAGGTGGGCCCCGCAGAGGAGGAGGAGGCGGCGTCGGACTTGTCGCCGCCGGAGGTGGCGCAGGGGGACTTGTCGCCCCCAGGGAAGGTGGAGGAGGCGGCGGCGGCGGCGGCGGCGGCGGCAGAGGAGGAGCCGGTGAAGGATGCGAAGGCAAACTACGGCAGTTCCCAGGAGGCCCAGTCGTCGTCGCTCCCCGATGGCCTCTCCCTCAACTACGAGGTCCGAAATCTCTGAACTTTTTTCTTCTTCTGAATATGTGGTGTTCTTAATGCGAATTGGGATGAGAATATGTCGTCTTTGGAAATTGTAAATGCCGCAACGGTGTCAAGTTACAATCTTTATATGTGGTTCGGCGTATGACTTAAAGAAACAATCTTGGTTTGGTTTTGGGCGCATTGTGACGTAATAAAGGTGGTGGCTTTGTGGTTGCTATTGTTGCGACCCAGTAGAAATGCGTCGTTTGTGCGTTCTTTTCCTCACTTTTGATTGTGTGAGAGGCTATTTGTGCCTGGGGTGTCAGTATAAGTAGTAATTTTGATCCGAGGTTTGGTGCAAGTTTGTTGTTTCTTTTGTCCAATTCAGAAGCATTCGGGATATATGTTTGTAAGATGTGAAAACGTTGTTCTTTGAATATTATGGGTGGGTGATGGTATATAAAATTTGGTTGTGGTTGGGTGAGTGGATGTCAATGTTCTGGCCGAGATCAGAGGTTGGATTGTTCTTTCGTGAGTAAAAGGGGAAGGGATTCATGTGCATGTGTGTGCCTGCATGCAGAATAGCAGCAGTGTCAAGGCTCGATTTTGATATTCTGGTGGCAAAAAAAGGGTGGTTCATCTCTATCAAAGCAGGAGAACTGCATTTCATTTCATTAAAGAGGGCTGCGAATTTATGGAGCGTTAACAAAGGTCACTTGCGTTCTGTCCTTGTGTCAATAATCGGTGTGAGAATGGAAATTCGGAAGTATTAGTATTATCATTTTATCAATAGCACGGGAGTTACATTGAGATAATAGTTGTCTAGGAGATTATGAGTGGATTTATTGCGTCAAAAATGTGATATTGATTCACCATTGTTATATTTGCAAAATGAAATTTAAACTTCGCTTATCTCAGGAAAATTTGGAACAATCGTGTTTGCTGGTTGTTAATACTGAGTTTATTTATATGTCTATTGATAGGAAGCGAGAGCTCTTCTTGGAAGACTGGAATTTCAGAAAGGCAATGTAGAAGCTGCTCTTTGTGTGTTTGATGGAATAGACCTTCAAGCTGCCATTCAGCGCTTCCAACCATCACTTTCTGAGAAGACACCTTCAAAGAAAGGCCAGCCAAAATCAGAGTCAACAAGTTCAGGCCCCCAAAATGCTGCTAGCCTTGTTCTTGAAGCCATCTACCTGAAATCATTGTCCCTTCAGAAGCTAGGCAAATCAACAGGTACAATTTTAAAAAAATACTAGATACCTTCAGACAACTGTTTTCTTATGCTTTTCTTGGATGTTTTAATGACCTATGAAAATGCTTGTCGAAAACATGCAGAAGCTGCTCAACAGTGCAAAAGTGTCCTTGATTCTGTTGAAAGTATGTTCCAGAATGGCACTCCTGATATTGAACAAAAGCTACAGGAAACTGTCAACAAATCTGTGGAACTTCTCCCAGAAGCCTGGAAACAAGCTGGCTCCTATCAGGAAGCATTAGCTTCTTACCGACGTGCTCTTCTTAGCCAATGGAACCTTGATGAGGAATGTTGCACAAGGATTCAGAAGAGATTTGCTGTTTTTCTGTTGTATGGCAGTGTAGAGGGGAACCCACCTAGCTTGGATTCACAAGTAGAAGGTTGTTTTGTTCCAAAGAATAATGTGGAAGAGGCTATTCTACTTCTGATGATACTATTGAGGAAATGGTACCAGGGGAAGACCCATTGGGATCCCTCAGTGATGGAACATTTGGCATATGCATTGTCGCTTTGTGGCCAGCCATTGGTTCTTGCGAAGCATCTTGAAGAGGTTTTGCCTGGAATATATCCTCGTACTGAGAGATGGTATACTCTCGCTCTTTGCTATTATGCAGCTGGTCAGAAAGAAGCAGCACTGAATTTTTTGAGGAAATCTTTAAATAAGCATGAGAATCCAAATGATATAATGGCCTTGCTATTAGCTGCTAAGATATGTAGTGAGGAGTGCCATCTTGCTTCTGAGGGTGTCGAATATGCGAGAAGAGCAGTCACAAATCCTGAATCATCAGATGCTCATTTGAAGAGTGTGAGCCTCCATTTCTTGGGTAATTGTCTGGGTAAGAAGTCTAAGATTGTTTCGTCGGATCACCAAAGATCTCTCTTGCAGACAGAAACTTTGAAGTCACTTATGGAGTCAATTGCTCTTGACCGCCACAATCCAGACCTAATATTTGACATGGGAGTTGAATATGCTGAGCAGCGGAACATGAATGCTGCCCTGAGATGTGCGAAGGAGTATATTGATGCAACTGGTGGATCTGTTTCCAAAGGTTGGAGGTTGCTAGCGTTGGTTCTTTCTGCGCAGCAGAGGTACTCAGAAGCAGAAGTGGCAACTGATGCTGCACTAGATGAGACTGCAAAGTGGGATCAAGGGTCATTACTTAGAATAAAGGCTAAGTTGAAGGTTGCTCAATCATCACCCATGGAAGCAGTGGAAGCATACCGTGTCCTTCTTGCTCTTGTTCAAGCCCAAAAGGATTCCTCTGGATCTTGCAAGAATGATGCAGAGGTTTGTTTCCTGACCCCATGCACAAAAGCACCATTTAGATTAGTGTAACCTACTCACCTTTTACTGTGAAGTGATTAAAACCTTTATTTTGTGAACCATCTAATATATCTCAATTCGCTAGGTTCTAATTGAAGTAGAGGGCATGTAGATGATGTCTATACAACACATGATTAGCCTTTTACAATAGCTTGACATGAGTTTAGATTCTTATACTATACAGTATTTCACCCAAGAGAAATGGTGTTCTTCTAACATGAAATTGCTGTTAGGTTCCTTCTAACTATTCAAGTGGGTTAACTCTTTTTTCTGATGGTTGTGCTAGCATTACCATAATTTTTACCTCTTAAATTTTTGGTAGTTTCTACATTCACTCTTCACTTACTATCCTTCAGGGAGAGGATGATAGTGTTAGTGAGTTTGAAATCTGGCAAGGTCTTGCGAATCTGTATTCCAGTCTAGCGCACTGGAGAGATGCTGAGATATGTTTGCAGAAGGCTAGGGCCCTGAAATCATACTCTGCTGCAACACTGCATGCAGAAGGTGAGAACTTCATCACTACTCTCATGCTATTTATTCCATGGAGTAAGCTGCTTAAATTGTGCCATCCACATATCCACCAGTTACCTATTTTACAATGTCAAAAAATAAATAGAAATGTTTGACTGCTTTCAAAATGTGGACTGCACAACTGACCTCATTTGCAACTAACATCTACTACATTACTATCCAAATTGTGGTAGATTTTATGCAATTTAATGTTTGGAAATCAGGAAAGCACTATGCTAAAAAAATGTCAATTTCCTTGTGGAGCTTAACCAAGCCTCCGACCCCAAAACTCCGCCTCTGATCTTGTCTCGCTGTCCATAAGAATTTTGGAAAAAGGTAGTTGTCTGCGGTACGTTGCTGGCAGGTAACCAGTGCATTACCTACAACTTGATTATATTCAGCAGGTTATGAATTTTCTTAACTTTGTTGATGTATTGTGGAGCAACCAACAATGTTCTGCATGCAAGAATTGTGGGAAAACTGACTATAATTTCCTCAGATTGACAAACTGTAGCACAGAGCTTGATATAGCTTTGTGTGAAAGACCCTAATCCCTAAAAACGTCTGGTTTACAAACAAGCAAATACCAGTCTTAACTGATAACATCGGTTGTTTGTGGTAATTGAAAATGTTCAAATGCTACAGCTCACCACTACCACCCCTCCTGTTTGCACCAACCTAAACTTCTGGCGGTCGCTCCATCACCTAGACCAAAGTAACTTGACCTTATAGTCCATGCATGTCTTTCGGTGGTTATAGTGGAAATATTGCACTTGACTAATAGTTACTTGTTCGAATAATAGTGCGGTAAAGTTGATTCACATGAGTTCATCTTGCTTTTCTGTAGTTGTAAGCATGGGATTTTTAAAAAGTTTGGAAGGTGAATCTATGATTTTCTCAACAGTGATTTGCATAATTTTTAAAACATGATGAATGATGTATAGATGTTACTTACCTTTTCATATACTTTGAGATTAATGTTACTCTTATTATAGAGGAAAGTATAGAAGCACTTCTCATTTTAGAACTGGCAGATTGTACTTCCTTCCTAAACCTGAACATTCACCATTTCTATGATTTTTTTGAGGTTGAGTTTCTATGAAATATTGAGGCAGGAAAATTATCTCCATTTCATTGTATGCAAAGTTGAAAGCTAATTCCTGGGTGTCATTCCAGGTTACATGCATGAGGCACGTCAGCAGACCAAGGATGCGCTGGCCGCCTATGTCAACGCATTCTCGACTGAGCTGGAGCATGTGCCGTCCAAGGTGGCCATCGGTGCACTTCTCTCTAAGCAAGGACCGAAGTATCTCCCTGCGGCGAGGTGCTTCCTCTCGGATGCCCTAAGGATCGAGCCTACAAACCGGATGGCTTGGCTTCACTTAGGGAAAGTCCACAAGTATGATGGGAGGATTGCTGATGCAGCCGACTGCTTCCAAGCAGCGGTCATGCTCGAGGAGTCGGATCCTGTAGAAAGTTTCAGATCACTCTCATGAGAAGGTCACAGCTTCTCCTCCCCAAGTACATAGTTGAGGAAACTTTGCACATCAGCTGCAGGTCGTATTTAATAATTATAAGCCTGTCTATTTTTCTTCTTGGGCTTTTGTTGGGCATTAACCAGCATAGCAATTTACCAAGATTGTAATTGATTACTCATGACTGTTATATAATTGTTTTACCTGATGGTTTCATCAGGTGTAAGTGTAACACGAGAAACTACTATGGGGGCGTTTGGCGCCGCTCATGCTCCCGGATTCTCGTCCGAAGGGGGGAAACGGCGCCAAAAGCTTCCGGCTTCGGGGAGTTGAGAATCGGGAGCGGGCGGAGCAGCCTGTTTGGAAATGGGAGCGGGGCTGCTCCACCCCCTCGGAGAATTTTTAGCATATATAGCATTTTTTGTGTCTATATTTATAAAAGTTACCATATACACACAAAAATAATAAAAATAACATTTCTATCACCGGACGACAGCATCGCCCAACTGACACGTGGACCTGCAACCTAGCCACTGTGCAACAGGTGGTCTGCCGTTCGGCCACTGTACACTAGAGGTAGGTGTCACTCGGTGGCTGTGCACCACCCAATGAGCCCGGTTAATTAGTATTTCTTAATTGTAATTAGCGAATTCATTTAGGTGTACTATTTATACAAATATTTAGATATAGCAAAGTGGGATCAAGGGCCATTACTTAGAATAAAGGCTATGTTGAAAGTTGCTAAATCATCCACCCATGGAAGCATACCGTGCCCTTCTTGCTCCTGTTCAAGCCCAAAAGAAGCCCTCTGGATCTTGCAAGAATGATGCAGAGGCTTGTTTCCTGACCCTATGCACAAAAGTACCATTTAGATTCGTGTAACCTACTCACCTTTTAGCCTGAAGTGATTAAAACCTTTATTTTTGGGAACCATCTAGTATATCTCAATTTGCTAGGTTCTAATAGAATTAGAGGGCTTTTATATGATTGTCTATACAACACATCATTAGCCTTTTGCAATAGCTTGACATGGGTTTAGATTCTTATGCTATACAGTATTTCACCCAAGAGAAATGGTGTCCTTCTGACATCAAGTAAAGGTTGGAGCCACCGCCCGGCGACCCTAGGCAGCTGCCCGGGCTCACCGCCGTGGAGCTTCTCTGCCGCCAATCGCTGGAGGTGAAGATGGATTGCCGCTGGGCACCGGAGGTGTTGAAGGTGCAGTTTCCGTGGGCAAACACTTGCACTAGGCCTATCTGAGCCACGCCCTAGTGAGATGGGCCGAGCCCGGTGCTGTCAAATGGGCTGTTCGGCCTGGGCTATCCCTCCCTCGACTTAACTCTTCAACTGAATCGGCGATCCCCAATCGGCAATCATCGGTTCTTTTTCCTCAGTCACTAACCCTAGGTGGCGGCGGCCTGGAGACTCAGATGGCAGGGGCGGGGCATCTTGGGCTCTCCACGGCAGATGGGGCGGCGACGAGTCGCAGGGCGCAGGCGTAGGGGCGTGCAGAACAGGGAACAGCCGCGCAGGTGCAGCCACTCGGCGCGCGGCAATGGCGCAGCCGTGCACGTGCAGGCGCGCATGGCAAGGGGGGCATTCCGTCCATAATTTTTACCTCTTAATTTTTTTGGTAGTTTCTACCTTCACTCTTCACTTACTATCCTTCAGGGAGAGGATGATAGTGTTAGTGAGTTTGAAATCTGGCAATGTCTTGCGAATCTGTATTCCAGTCTCTCGCACTGAAGAGATGCTGATATATGTTTGCAGAAGGCTAGGGCCCTGAAATCATACTCTGCTGCAGCACTGCTTGCAGAAGGTAAGGCAAACTTCATCACTACTCTCATGCTATTTATTCCATGGAATAAGCTGCTTAAATTGTGCCATCCACATATCCACCAGTTACCTATTTTGCAATGTCATAATAAAAGTAAACAGAAATGCTTAACTGCTTTCAAAATGTGGACTGCACAACTGACCTCATTTGCAACTAACATCTACTACATTACTATCCAAATTGCGTTAGATTTTAGGCAATTTAGTGTTTGGAAATCAGGAAAGCACTACGCTAAAAAAATGTCATTTTCCTTGTGGAGCTTAACCAAGCCTCTGACCCCAAAACTCCTGCCTCTGATCTTGTCTCGCTGTCCATAAGAATTTTGGAAAAAGGTAGCGGTCTGCGGTACGTTGCTAGCAGGTAGCCAGTGCATTACCTACAACTTAATTATATTCAGCAGGTTATGAATTTTCTTAACTTTGTTGATGTATTGTGGAGCAACCAACAATGTTCTGCATGCAAGCATAGTGAGAAAACTGACTATAATTTCCTCAAATTGACAAAATTGTAGCACAGAGCTTGATACTCACTTGTGACAAAATTTCTGTTCTTTTCGGCTGCGGCTTATGGCTTTTGGCTGAAATTTATGAATTTTGGCTGCTTACGGTACATATTACGGAGAGATAGATACTCACTTGTGATTTTGGCTGGTACAGATGTTGGGCTTTTAACATGTAGATCGTTTAACTTGTAGACCCCGTCTTAAGAAAATACTCCGTTTGAAAGTTAGGTACTGTAGCAGAAGCAAAAAGCCGATTTCAAAAGCCCAAAAGAACATGCCCTTTGTGTGAAAGACCCTAATCCCTAAAAACGTCTGGTTTACAAACAAGCAAACACCAGTCTTAACTGTTTACAGCTAAGAAATACTTTGGTGGGGAATGTAAGAATGATAACATTCGAGAACAGCTGTGACGATGCTTCATCCGTCACTTTTGCTGTCACTTTGTGCAAACCTCAGCTGTCTTCTCTTTTTCTCTCTCCTTTCTTTGGAAACAACGGAGGAATTGACGTACTCATGTAATTTAGGAGAGCTGCATCCTCTAGAAATCAGCTATCTATTCATCATGCACAGTTTCTTTGATCAAATCTGCAAACTTTTGACATGTTTCATTTTATTTCTAATTCTAGCCAAGCAAAACCATCAGTTTTCACTCATGCAACACTTAACCTACGACTACGTTGAAGCAACACTAGAACTTTACCCAAAGCATATATGTTGTTTCTATTTTCCAGAAACTTCAGTTTGGGGTTGCTTCGGTTCAAGAGAGGCTATAAGCAAAACTTCAATGATCAGATGACGGTTTGGGTTGCTGTCAATCATCTTGCTGTACCCCAGTATTCCTGAAAGTAACCAAATTGGCTCTTGTGGGCGGATTACCCAAAGTTGAAGACATTCGGCATCACAGGGTGCCATAACAGGTTTAAAACAGAATATGCAGAGCTCTCCAATTTGCTAGTAGCAGGTTTTAAATATTTTTTCTGGGTTGTGAGTTGTGACAATGTACAGGGGATGTTGACATTTTCGACTGTAGATTTATTGTAATGTTAATGCAAGATGACAAAGCCAGGGCACAAAAATTATGCTGCCAAATTGAACATTTATATACAATATCTGTCTTTTTTGGGCAACTTCCTTGAAGTTACAAGTCCAATGGAAAAGGACACGATGCACAATTGTTATCAAACAGTTGTCCAAACTCCAAAGCAAACTCACAATAACATTGTTCAGTCCAAAATATGTTTCTTTAGGCTAGCAGAATAGTAGGAAAAGCATCTTTGGCTGTCTTTGGTTGTCTTTGGCTAGCAGATACAGTCCAGAATATTGGTTGTCCTTTCTTATAACTGCATCTTTGGCTTTCTTAATTTCGTAAGTCTATACTTTTTTTGTTGTTGGTCGAAACTGTGAGTCTCATTCTTATGTCTTTTTGGAGGTTGTTGAGATATTTACTACTAATATGTTGATTCAGGTATTGCACTCTTTTTTTTGTAAATATTTCTTATCTTTTTTCGTTACAAATTTGCTTCTAACTTAGTTTGACATATTAATTGGCGAATTGTAGGAAGAAGAAATAGCTAGTGATGACGAGCCATAGAACGTGAATTCACTTTGAGTGTTCAGTTGTTATCTGCTTGAGGCTATGAGCTTATACTATTGTTATTTTGTGTTTCTATTATGGCAAGATAAACTTATGTTATGTATGGTACTCCATACTCGTAATCTCGTATGAACCTTTGTGTTCCTATTGTGGCTTGTATGAATTTACCATTTATGTATAATTTGTGTTCGTATTGTTCTCACAGCTTTCTTTTATTCTTCGTTTTGTTGAACCTTTGTGTTCTTATTGTTCCTATAATTAGTTTATAAAGTTTCTTGATGAGTATTGGTTTCACATTTTATATAAAACTAAGAGGCCGTTGTAACTTTGTAAGCTTTTAGAACTGAAGTATAAGCTTTTGGAATTGTAATTATCCGTACTATCCGTCTATATTATCTGTTTCCAAGCCAAATCTGTTACATATCCGTCCCGACGGTACCGTATTCGAAACTCCGAATATTCCGAATTCGTTTTGTTGAATCTGTTACAATGTACAGGGGATGTTGACATTTTGTGTCATCGAAGAAATGCTCCCATGGGATGGTGTGGTTCCTCGAAAGCGGCCGAGCATCAGGTCCACACTTGCGTTAGCCCTTAATTTCCGCTGCCATCTGTAGCAGACTCCACGGCAGTCGCACGCACCACACCTCACTTCATTTCACACCGACACAGATATATACTAAGTAGAAAGAAAGAAAGAAAGAAGGAAAGAAATGGAGATCTTTTCATGAGGCCTTCTTCATCCCTAACAGAGTTTTGGTTTTTAAGTCTGAAGTTATGACTTATTTTGTATTATAACGATTTTTTTACACTATAATTATTGTTAGTTTTTAATATAATTAAATTAAAATCAAAAAAGTTACATCATCATGAACAATACAAAGAAATAAGAAAAAAAACCTAAAAAAACCTAAAAAACCAAAAATGACAAAATTAAGAAATTAGGAGCTCTCTAATGAGCACCACCGGGCAGCAACATGATTGATGGGTTTTATGCATTGAGATTAAATTTGTTCCTTAAGACCTCCAATCAGGCGCCCAAGTACAAATATTAGTTGTAAATTAAATTGCGTCTCCATCAGTACCGTGGCATGTGCTGTTTGCAGTTCAGGTTTTACAGCTGAGGACTGAACAATTTTTGAATCATCATGCTATCAGTCCACCAGTGGCAAGAACAGAGACGAGCACTGACCAACCATTTGAATTTGTAACAAAGAAGCCTAAAAGAAACCAGAGGCTCTCTTTATTGGATATCATAACACTGACGTTATCCAACAGGATTTTGAATAACTCCAACCATCCGGAAAAATAAATCTTAAAAGTTTGATTGCATGTATTATAAAACGACGTGTAATTGAGAATGTGGAAGTACCATATTTTTATATAAGCAGCCTGCCTTCATTTGGTAAAGGAAAGTTCTGTTTTCTTCTTCTTTTTCCATTGGTGTCTAATTGGTTCACATAATTATTTGTGCGGCTCCCTTATTTTTCATCTACATGTACTACTTTTAATTGATATAAATAAGGCAACTTTGGAATCAAAGAACGATCCTGAGATGATTGAGCTTCGCTGAGCTGAACTGAACGTAGCTTTATTTACTATTCTCTGCGTGCATATATTAAATATAGTATTTAGAAATAATAATTAAAGGGTAATTTAGCTATTTTTATTATCTTTTTGGTCTAATGCCAAAAGAAAATACACCTTATAAACTTGGATGGATGGAAATATAGTTATGAATTATTTTCCCACATAGACTGAAAATTGTTGAATTCTTTTATGTGATTTGCAGCCTTTTATTTTTTGTACGAAGTTTTTTTATTATCCATCACATATATGCCGCTAAACTAATTAAATATACTTTAAAAATAATATACATACAAGTGTGTGGGTCACAATAGTAGTTGTACTAGAGCTAAGAGATCCTTGCTAGTGGAGTATGCCTAAAGGTGATCGTTGTAATGGTAGAAATATGACACGTCAAAGCAGTGGTGGAATCAGGATTTAGCTGTACCCTAGACTAAACTTTAATAATCTAAAACAAACGCAAATTTATATTGTCGCAAGGCATATTCGGCGAGGTTATTGTCGTTGTTTTGAATTTCTAGGGCAGCAAACTTCTTGTTCTAAATTATGCTATTGTTGATTTACTATTATTTATTTATCAAATTTAAATGCTCTTACAACTTTCGTTTGTAATCTACTATTCGTTATTTCAATTGAAAGCATATTTTGTAAATTAAACTAGACTAGACAGCTACCTTTGACTCAGCCTACATACTATATAACTTTGCTTTAAAGTCTTACATAGTACGATTTTCGTACTCACCGTTGCTTGTTGGACATATTTAAAGGATGCAGAAGAAGTACTACCTTGCAATTACTATTACACAGCAGGTTTTGGTGATAAAGACGTCAATTTCTAGGGTTCTATCTCAGTCAATTGCCTGTGGAAGGGTTAAGGCATACTCACTAGTTTTTGATCCCTCTTTTATCTTCGTTTTTGCTGAACTGTTTTTATTGTATGTTCTATTTGGCCGGTCGTCTAAGTGTTGTAAACTTCATCGTGTAGACTTATGTTCAATCGTTATCTATATACATTACATTATTTTAATTTATTATATATAAATATTGTTAAATATGTATGTTAACTACTGAGTATGAGACTAGCACCTTAAGCACATAAGGTTCGCAACGTGAATTCCGGTCCCGACAACGCCTCACTTCATTTCACACTCCGATCGACTCACACAGACGTGCTAGTTGGTATAATTAAGAATGCTTTGCAACTTGAATGGCACAAATTAAAAGGTTAGGGTATCATCGTGGCCACCCATGCGATTAATTTACCTCCGTCAAATAAGAAACGGGCGACACGATATCTCACACTGTGGAAAAAAGCAAACGAAGAGATTTGGCATCGACATGTACCTATCAACCTTTGTTTACGTTCTGTTTGGCATCGTGCAAAGCCACATATGAAAAGGTGATGGGAACAAATTAAAAAAAAGAAGAAGAAGAAGGGAGACCCATATGGCGACAGAGCAATGCGCGCTGGGCCTTCTTTCGTTCCAAGTACTTGCTTTGCTTGACTGACCTCGACACCCCACTTCATTTTACACTACAGAGTCACATAGAAAGTAGAAAGCAAGAAAGAAGGAAAGACATGGAGATCTTTCCATGAGACCTTCTTGATCCCTGAGTTCTTGGCTCGATTTGAGAGCTATCACAAGCAAGGAAAGGCGATGGAGGCGGCGGTGGTGAGCGCATCGCATGGCGCCATGGGCTCCCTGCTTGGGAAGCTAGGTGATTTGCTTGCTGACAAGTACAAGCTGCTCACAGAAGCCAAGGACGAGATCATGTTCCTTAAAGATGAGCTCGGGAACATGCACGCGTTCCTCAAGAAGATGTCAGATGAGGAGGAGCCCGACGAACAAGCAAAGTGTTGGACGAAGGAGGTGCGCGAGCTGTCCTATGACATCGAGGATAGCGTCGACGAGTTCATGCTCCGTGTTGAGCGTGAGTCCAACAGCAAGCCACATGGCTTTAGGGGATTCATTGATAGGTGCTTGAGCTTGTTGACAACGATCGGGACTCGCCATCAGATCACGAAGGAGTTCCAAGGCCACAAGAGACGTGTTGTGGAGGTGAATGAGCGACGCAAGAGGTACAAGGTTGACGACACTGTCTCCAAGCCAAACAACACACCTATAGATCCTCGCATGCTGGCACTGTATGCGGAGACGGCAGGCCTTGTGGGCATCGATGAGCCGAGGGAGGAACTGATTCGGTTGATGATGGATGAAGAGGGTGTGCCTTCACAGCAGCTAAAGGTGCTCTCTATTGTTGGATTTGGAGGTTTTGGAAAGACTACGCTTGCAAATGAGATTTATCGCAAGCTAGAGGGGCAATTCCAGTGTCGGGCTTTTGTTTCTGTATCCCAGAAACCAAACGTAAGGAAGATTTTGAGAAGTATACTCTCTCAAGTTGTCTATGTAGCCCCAGAGCAAACGAACATGGAAATATGGGATGAGCTTGAACAAATCAATACGCTCCAAAAATTCCTTATGGACAAGAGGTATGCTAGTTTGGAAATGACTTTAAAGTAATTTATCATGTGTTGGCTTATTTTCTATCGGAGCTGCTCTTCTTTTAGCTTGCTAGTGTTTTGTAGGCAAAATTCAAGTATGTTGATGCAGCCTCTTTCGAGTTATATTCTTGGGGTTAAAAAGCTGACACCATCCCATCAGCAATGCTTTAGATCTTTTGGGATAGGTGTTTTAGTAATTCCGCTAATTAAGACGTCAGGTTCCACGAAACCTATTCTGTAATCCTTCAATTTATTCGATCCTTGAAAACTTTGCTGTTACTACAAAGATCAGATGAACTACAGAAGCACTAGTTTGCAAAGTCAGAAATCTCACAAACGCGCCTATACAAGATTTAGTGTTAACAATTATTACTTGACAAACCAACGAGGCGTGTGAGTTGTTTGAATTAAACTGGTTTGAGTTCGGGTCGGAGTCGCACTGACGCCGGTCAAACCGCTGACCGACGCCGGTCTGACCGCCATAGTAGGAGCGGTCGACCCGAGTCCGTCTCTGTTTAGGTTTCGGTTTCGGAATTATTTTCGTTTCCGTTTCTTTTTTTATTCCATGTAAGAATAGAAGTAGTGCTTTTGTATTTCCTATATAATGGAGTAAACCCTGAAAAGGTGCTGTGGGTTTGAGCACCACCAAAGACAATTGTCTCTTGTGTTCTTTGCTTGAAACATTCGACAACTTGAGAAGTATTGTCGACGTTGTTGCTCAGCCATTGCCGTGATCCAAAGGAGGCTGTGCTAACATTTGGTATCAGAGCAAGGCGGCAATGGAGGTCAAGGCAGAGAAGCAAACAACAGGAGGAGAAGGCTCCGGCGAAAAGAAACCGCCGACGTCGCCGCGAGCCCCGACAAGAGGGGGATTGGTACCGATCCAATTCCCCATGCTGACCGACACGAACTACGACCTGTGGGCCGTGAAGATGAAAATCGTCATGCGCTCTCTCGGAGTATGGGCGACAATTGAAGGAGATGCACCGGTCGAAGAGGAGAAACACCAGGGCGCTCTGGCTGCCATATCTCAGGCTGTCCCCGACAAGGTCTTGATGACCATTGCAGAAAAGGAGACTGCAAAGGAGGCGTGGGAAGCAATCTAGGAGATGCGCATTGGCGAGGATCGTGTCAAGAAAGCAAGGGCTCAGGTGCTGAAGAGGCAATTTGATCGGATGATCGTGGGAGAAACCGAAGGCGTTGGTGAGTTCTCTCAGAAGCTTACAAGCTTGGCTGGAGAGATCCGAGCTTTGGGTGTTGAGTTGCCGGACTCAACGGTCATCGAGACTATTCGCCGCCGTCCCGACAAGTTCCTCCAGATCATAAGCACGATCGAGCAATTCAGAGACATGACGAACATGACGTTGACCGAGGCAGTCGACCATCTACGAGTCTTCGAAGAGAGTCAGAAAGGGCGATGCCAAGGCAAGGAAGAAGGGGGAGAAGCTACTGCTATCCCGAGCCCAATGGGAAGTATTGGCAACACAAGGCAAGGAAGAAGAGGAACAGCTGCTGCTATCTCGAGTCCAGTGGGAGGCATTGGCGACAAAAATAAGAAGCCATACAGGAAGTTCGACAAGACAAAGATCAAATGCTACAATTACTCGGAATTTGGGCACTTCGCATCTGAGTGCAAAAGGCCCAAGAAGGGAAGAGCAAATGCAACCGAGAAAAACGATAATTCCCGGTATTGTTGATGCTTGAAGCTTACGAACTAATGGAAGAGAAGGAAGATGGCTCCACCGAAGAAGTGACACTAGTTGAGGACGAGATGCAGCTCCAAATCGGATTAAACGAGGAAGATGTTGTAGGTGTCTGGTACCTGGATTCAGGAGCTAGCAATCACATGAGTGGCAGCAAGAGTCAATTTGCAGAAATTGACACATCAGTTCGAGGTTCGGTGAGGTTCGGCAATGGATCGGCCGTCAGCATTGAAGGTCGAGGTTCCATTCTAATCAAAGGGCGGACCGGAGAACATCGAATTCTCACGGATGTCTACTACATCCCCGCGCTAACTAGCAATGTAATCAGCTTGGGGCAGCTGGAAGAACAAGGATGCAAAGTGGTCATCGAAGAATGACATTTGGAGGTCTTCGATCGACAAAAACACCTATTGATCCGTGTCAAAAGAGCAAGAAATAGGTTGTATGCACTCAATCTGGACCATGCTCACCGAATATGTCTTTTGGCTCATCTTGGAAATGATGACTGGAGGTGGCATGCTCGTTTTGGACATCTGAACTTTCAAGCATTGCAGCAACTAGCCCGAGGAGGAATGGTTGAAGGACTACTATTTGTGAACCATATTGAGCAGGTTTGCGATGGGTGTCTTGTTGGGAAGCAAAAACGGACTTCATTTCCACAAGCTTCAAATTTCAGGGCTACTCAAGTAATGAAACTAGTGCATGGCGACATTTGTGGACCGATTACACCTCCTACACCAGCTGGAAATTGGTTCTTCCTCTTAATCGTTGATGATTACAGCAGGTTCATGTGGATCACCCTGTTGAAAACCAAAGATGAAGCATTGACAGCATTCAAAGGGTTCAAAACTGCAGCTGAAAATGAAGGTGACAAGAAGATGAAAGCTTTTCGCATCGATCGGGGAGGTGAATTCAACTCAGATGAATTCAATCACTTTTGCGAAGAGCAAGGCATTAGAAGATTCTTGACAGCACCCTATTCTCCAGAACAAAACGGTATTGTGGAGCGAAGGAATCAAACCGTTGTGGCAATGACACGGAGCATGCTAAAAAGTATGAGTATGCCTGGGAGATTTTGGGGAGAAGCGGTGACTACAGCAGTATACATCCTAAACCGATCGCCGACGAAGAGCGTAGAGGGAAGAACTCCGTATGAAGCTTGGTACAATCGGAAGCCGGCCGTCCACCACTTGCGAGTTTTTGGTTGCGTTGCTCACGTGAAGAAGACAGGAGGTCACCAAAGCAAACTTGCAGACCGAAGCTCAAAGATGGTGTTCATTGGTTATGCCGCTGGCTCAAAAGCCTACCGGATGTTCGATCCATCCACAAAGAAAGTATCCATCACTAGAGATGTTGTTTTCGAAGAAGATCGAATCTGGGACTGGGATACTACAGAACAGATGACAGGAGTCACCACCAGCGAAGTATTTCATGTATCGTTTGATGAAAACTCGACGGCGATCACAGAAGAGTTGGAAGGGATGAGCGGTCAGACCGGTGTGGCCTTAGCAGTCAGACCACCCCCCGGCGGTCAGACCGGCCTTACCTCACCGGTCAGACCGCCCCTAGCCGGTCAGACCGGAATTCCTTCACCGGTCAGACCGCCCTCCGCCGGTCAAACTGGCCCGACTACACCGGTCAGACCGGTTTCAGAAGCACAAGATGGAGAAGCTTCGGTACAGGCCGCATCCGAAGAAGATTCACAGTATGAGAGCAGTCCGAATTCTTCTGGGAGGACTCCAGTTCGAATGAGGACTCTGCGGGAGCTATATGAAGCGACGGAGCCCGTGCAAATTGAATATTCGGGGTTATGTTTTCTAAGTGCCGAAGAGCCGAGGAATTTTCAGGAAGCAAAAACAGAGGAGAGCTGGAAGGTGGCTATGCAGGAGGAGATGAAGTGCATACAAGACAATAAGACATGGAGTCTTGTAGATCTTCCGGCAAACTATCAAGCAATTGGCCTCAAGTGGGTTTTTAAAGTGAAGAAAGACTCGTAAGGCAATATGGTCAAACATAAAGCTCGCCTAGTTGCAAAAGGTTATGTGCAGCGACAGGGAGTTGATTTTGAAGAAGTATTCGCACTGGTTGCAAGGATGGAGATGGTGAGGTTACTTATCGCATTGGCGGCTCAAGAAGGATGGCGAGGTTACTTGGAAGAAGAGGCATACGTTAGCCAACCATCAGGATTTGTCGAGAAAGGCAAGGAGCACAAAGTCTTGAGATTGCATAAAGCTTTGTATGGCCTAAAACAAGCGCCAAGAGCTTGTAATTCAAAACTAGACAAAACCTTAGTGAATTTCGGTTTTGAGAGAACTCCTTTGGAGCATGGTGTATACAAAAGAAAGAAAGATGGATATTTTCTGCTAGTTGTTGTTTATGTGGATGATTTGGTCATCACGGGTAGTGAGACAAAAATAAGAGACTTCAAGAAATAAATGCATGAAGTCTTCAAGATGAGTGACTTGGGTCACTTGAGTTACTATCTTGGTATTGAAGTTCGTCAAAAGCAAGGAAAGATCACACCTCCTCCCCACTCTGGATGATGTTGGAGGTACCCGCATCATGTAAGCCGTTGCCGACTTGCGGGGTATTGTTGGTGGTACCTGGACTGAGTAATTGATCGAGTATCTCCTTCTCATTCAGAACCTCCTCCCCACTCTGGGTGTTGTTGGAGGTACCCGCACCATGTACGCCGTTGCCGACTTGCGGGGTGCTCTTGGAGGTACCCGCACCATGCTCACCGTTGCCGACTTGCGGGGTGCTCTTGGAGGTACCCGCAGTATGCTCATTGTTGCCGACGTCGAGTAATTGATGGAGTATCTCCTTCAGAACCTCCTCACTCTGGGTGTTTTTGTAGGTATTCGCAGCATGCTCCGCATTCTTGACTTGATTGAGTAATTGATCTAGTATCTCCTTCAGAACCTCCTCCCGACTCTTGCCCGCCGCAGTAACACCGGCGCGCCACGGGAACTGATTGTCCTTAGCACACTCCCAGTAAACTTGCTTGGCAAGAAGAGTCTTACCTAGGCCACCAAAGCCAACGATGGAGATCACCTTGAGCTTCCTCTCCGACGGGAGCTCGGATTCCCGTACCAGCCCCCGAAGCTGCTCGAGGGGCTTCTCCATGCCGACCACAGGGTGATCAGCCGGAGGACTTGACCAATCTTCCCGAGGTGCCCCTGAGTTGGAGGACGAAGCACCGCCGTCGGGTGTCTTCGTTGGTTCTACCCTTGTATAATTCTCCAATCGCGTCTTTGTGCTCTCTGCTCTTTCCTTCAGTATACGAATCTCGTCGCCAAACTTCTTATGCGTTGCCGTCGTCTTCACGCCTTGATGCTCGAAGCGGTCCATGCAGTCTTCGATGTCACATGCCAATCGTCTCAGTTGTGCAATCCAGGCTCTCCGCAGATTACTGATACCGTTGCCCCTCCCTCGATAACCTTGAATGATATCTTGAATAAATATCAGCTCATCTTGGATGGTTTTGACATCATTCGTAAGGTTCACCGGCTGGTCCTTGACTTTTTCTTCTATCAGCTTCAAGATCATCGGCAGGGTGCTGCTCACCAATGCGCCGAATATGGCAGCCTCCATCATTTTTTCTTTGGCTCGATCGATCACTTAGTACTCCCCCCTATATCTGCTTCGCGAAGTGGGATTGCTATGGCCAGGGAGGGATAAAGCGGACTGCATAGAGAGGAGCATGCGTACAGTGCAGGTCCATCACATATAACTGTCTCTCTGTATATAGATATTCATGTCCATGGTAAGGACTAAGGAACTTGGCCCTACTTTAATCGGCTGCAGCTTTCAGCTGTTGAATTTTACTTAAAATTATAATGTAGCGCTTGTTAGTTTTTTTAGTCATTCAATTAAAAAATTAAAAAAACATCATTACATCTCTATGAACAATATAAAAAATAAGAGAAAAAAAATAAAAAAACAAAATTGAAAAGCTGATGTGTTCCAAATAGATTTTGGGGGTGTTCGGCAGTGAAGAAGCCAGTTGGCTTCTCGCAGCTGCTACAGTACCTAACTTTTAAACGGAGTATTTTTTCAAGATAGGGTCTACAAGTTAAACGTAATACACATTAAAAGCTTAATATCTGTACCAGCTAAAATCGCAAGTGACTATCGATCTCTCCGTAATCTGTACCGTAAACAGCTAAAATTCAAAAATTTCAGTCAAAAACCATAAGCCGCAGCCAAAAAGAACAGACCCTTTAGCCTCTACAAGTTGAAAGCCGAAAGCCGAGGCCACTTCGAGTGGCCCCTTAGCAAAGTCATTTTCAAATACTTAAAAATAAAACTGACAATGACATTAACCGTGCACCCGTATGACGCATATGATTCTTTGTGATCTAGCGATGCTTATTCGTTCATGATGAATTTGCTTTATGTTTCAACATTTGGCAGGCCTTTATGTGTTTTATCTGCAAACAAAACATCACCTTTTTCCTACCCCCGTGCACCCTAGGCTCGGGTCCCCATATATTCTTGTATCAAAGAAATTATGGAAGAAATCCGGCAGGAAGGGTTGTTACGGAGAACGGCCAGAGCTTCTTGCCTGTGCGACTCAATCCTGTAGCTGTATTGCTTTGTCCGTTGCTGTTAGTTGATCTAAATGTTTTCCTTTTTTTTCGTTTTCTGATTTGGCGACAGACCTGAGCAGGCATTGCTTTCCCTTCCCGTCCCACTAGTTTTGGATGTGGTTATACTCTTTCATCTTCTCCTAATGCAATAACACGTAAGTTTATTCAATGTTTCGAAACAAAAATGTTGAATTAATTACACACATAAGTTACAGGAGTGTAATAACTTCAAAATTCTTTCAACGTATAAGGCTAAAAGTGAAATGTAAATTCAAATTTTCGTGTTGAGATTTGAGGACCACATTTTAATCATGAAAGTTACATTATGAATTCTAAACAGCTCAATTTCTGATTCTTTTTTCTTGTTTGAAAGAGAGGGAAACCCTCCAATTTCTATTAGTAGAAACTATTAAGTTCTACAGGAGTTCTGGTAAAGAAAACAAAAGAAACACCTACAGACGTTTTCCCCTAGAGCAAAACTCAGGCACACGACTCAAGGTATTGGCATGCGCGGCTTGCACACAACGGAATGGGTCGACTCAGGCTGAGATGACGCGGCGAGGGGAAAAGGAGGGGACAGCCAGGCATTGGTGCGTAGGGGAAGGGGCGCAATGGGGAGGGGATGATTCAGAACTGGTGTGACGCAGGGAGGCCGGGAATCTAGGAACGCGCAAGGAACACCAGTGGCGCAGCGTCTGGCGTGCATGGCGCGATGCACGCTAGCACGGTGCGCGCATAGCGAGGCATACCCACATGCAGCGCATGGCCAGTGTGCATCTTGGCCGACGTGGGCCATTCTAGGCCGGGCCGGAGGCTAACTGGGCTGGGCCCAAAAGAGAAAAAAAGTGAAGCTAGTCTAGGCCAGGCGCAAGGATGATTTGGAATTTGAATTTATTTTTGAAATTTGCCATGCACTTTTGAATTCAAATTTGATTTGAAAACTCAAACAAGCCACATTACATTTCCCAAAAATGGGATGTTACAGTCCATGACAGGCGGACAAGAATGTACTTTGCAAATACTGGGCCAGAGTGTCATCTGCATAAACTAGGGTACAATTATGCAGTTTGAGCTGAATTTTAATTCCTTGAAGTTAGAGTGCTAATATGTAACTTTATAATTCCAAGAAAATGCAGTGCTCAGCATGTAAAAGCGTCTTACAAAAGCATAATAAAATTTTCTTTACAAATCTAATTTTTTTCATGAGGGTATTATATACTTTTTCTCTCATCCTATTATTAATCCTTTCCGTCACCGTCACTCCCGCATCTCACCCATTGCCTGTGTTACCATCGTCATCTCTCATATGAGCGCTGTGGTGGCGCTGGCGAAAATTACTCTTACGCCATACATTTCCTTTATAATTTTTACGTTTCTCAGGATTCTATTGCTAGTACGACCAATGGTAGTATAACTAAAGTCTAACTAGTCTAATTCATTGGGATAAAAAGAATGGGGTGGTTCATAATCATTTTGGGTATCTACTCCACTACAAACGGCATGTTTCGTCTATCTTTGATCGATTGGCTTGTCAAAAGTTTCATGAATCGCCCCCCACTCCCACCACCACCTCACCGAAAAAGCTCCTTTTAACATAAGAGGGTGGATTCTTTTTGCTTAGGGTTTTACATTCTACTATAATTAACGTTTAAACAAAGTGTATTTTTAAGATAGATCTACAAATCGATTGTAATGGACAATGTCCCGATTTCATCTATATAAATGCGAAATCGCATGCGCATGTATCTCTCTCTCCGTCTCTCCGCGACGACCATAAATCCAAAATATAAACCAAAAGTTATAAGCCACAGCATAAAAAATCCATCCAGAGATATAATAGCAAAAAAAAAGCTATTTTGTAAGTCGGTTTTTTTTTTACTATTACAGTTGTGCGAAGATTGTTGTGTCATCTAATTGGATGTTCATCCAATTGATAAAAACATATGACCTCTTGTTAAGGCAAAAAAAAAAAATCAACCACCATACAAATAGACAACCCAAAAGAAAAGTGGCACTAATGCTAAAGTGACACCACCATTTGTTAAGTCCATCCGTTGTCTACGACCTTCTTCCTCCTATATATGAAGGTGGATGCTCGTGCAAGGTGGAACCGCTGTGTTGTTTCCCCAATCCTCCACACGTACCACCTACCTTCGGTGAGCCCCTCATCGATCCCACCTCTTGAGAAGTGATCTCAGGTAATCCCTTCCATCCCCGGCGGTAATCTATGTTTTCTTTTGCTTTTGTTCTCATCAATAACACCACCAACACGTACGCATCTTATTGTGTTCCATCTTCAGGCGGATATGCGATGGAGGCTACTCCGGTTACTTCTGTGCTCGGCGCCATGGGCCCCCTCCTTGGGCAACTCCGTTTGTTCATGGTTACCGAAAACAATCTGCCACGGGGGGTTAGTATGGATAAGATCGCGAGTCTCACAAGAGATCTCGAAGGAATAATTAGCTCCGCCATGCCTCTTTCGGAGGCGGAGGAACCTTCCTTGACGGCCAAGTGCTGGACGAAGGAGGCGCGGGAGCTTTCTTATGATGTGGAGGACTACTTCGACGTGGTTGTGCACTTCGGTGCCGATGTCCGCAAGATTTGTTGCATTCAGATCCCTAAGCTGAAGCGGCTCCCCCAGATCGCAGAAGATATCTCGGAATTAATGGCTCGTTTGCAGGACTTGAGTGAAAGACGCAAAAGGTTCCAGTTCGTTGGTGCCAAACCCGTAGTGTCCCTCGGCCCTCGGCTACAAACTCAGCGTGCAGAGCCTGCAGCTGCAGGCCTAATTGACGGGCCCATGAACAAGCTTGTCAAGTTTCTGGATTTCGACGGCGAAAAACAACTCAAGGTGGTACCGATCTTTGGATTTGCCGGTGTTGGAAAGACAACAGTTGCCAGAAGCTTATATCGTAAGTTTGGAGGGAAATTCGAATGCCGGGCCTTTCTACGGGTCTCCCGAAATCCAGATATGAGGAGGCTTCTCACCAGGATGCTCTCACAAATCAAGGGACGACAGCCCCATGGCTTTTTTGATGTGCACAACCTCGCTGACAATATCAACAAATATCTACTGGGCAAACGGTACGTTTTTTTTGTCGTTTACAAATGCAAAAGGTTGTCGTGTTAGCGTATTATGGTAACTAACCGATTGGCCTATGCAATTACGCGCTGTGGTGTACTTAGTATAGTATATTGCAATATAATTGTAATCTTTTAAAAGTCAAGATATTCATTTACAAAAGAAAATGAATAGAAGTACAATGGACTAAATGAATACTTGATCCCACTTCAAACAACTTTAGCTTTTTGACTTCTTAATTTCGGTTTTTTTGTCTTTTTTTTCTTTAGTTCTTTGTATAATCCTAAAATATATAACGGTGTTTTTTAATTTTTCTCTTTTTTCTTATTTTTTGACTAAAAAGCTAACAGTGGCTATTGTAAAAAGTCTACAACAAAAGGCCAAAATCCATGGCTTTAAGCCGTTTGGAACAGGCAAGTCACTTGAACTCTCACCAAGCACTGGATCTCTCATCTGCATCACCCAAAAAATAGGGACTGTGCCATCGGTTTTTTGTTATACGATAGATGTATTTTGGAAGAGTTTTTACCATCTTAGGAGGTACCGGTACCTCGCCACCAAATTACATACCTCCTGGTACCTTTTCAAAGATGATAAAAACTCTCGTATTCTGGATAGTTGGGAAAAATAGGAAAAATGAAGGATTTCAATTTGTACAGGATTTTCTACAGTTCATGCATTTGGGTTGCAGAAAAGTCAATGAATTGGGAATAGTAAACCAAAGGAAAATTTCCCTTCCCGAAATATTTCATAGGAAAGAAGGATAATGCAAAACAAACTCTAATAGTCACTTATACCACACACAGGGGCGGAATCAGGTCCCGAGCAGGGTATGTTTCAGCCCGGGACCTGAAAAAATAGCTAGTGTATAACTTAGGTAAAATCAGCACAGTCTAGGGTGACATTCTCATGGTTTAGCCTAGATAATTCAGATCATTCCACCATTAAACCTGGGATGTAGTTAAATCTTGGTTCCACCACTGCCTACACAAGTCATTTTTTGTTTATTAACCTCCATCCCTAAAATTTATTTTACTTGCCTAATTACTCCCCTCTAGTTATTTTTCTTGTTTTCTTGCCAACACGCTTTCTTCAAAGGATGGTTGCTTCCAAGCCTACCTCCTGGTTGTCATTGCTCGATCATTTCCTCTTCCACTAAGTGATTCTTGCGAATTTGTCACCAAATCAAGACACATTAGTGGGTGACATATAGGACTCACCAGGGGATGTCTACTACTACCAATGGCAACACCTCGGTGAAGAGAGAGACACAAGTTGAGAGGCTAACCAAGTCATGCAATGCTTTCATGACTGCTGATGTGTTATGATTAGACGAAAAAATCATGAGATCATAATGAGAAAAATAATTAGGAATGCTGTAATTTAGCTTGCCGCGTAGTCAAGATCAATCACAAGAATGCAATGAACATAAGAACAAAACTAACACAGGGAAAAAGATATATCATTGCAGCAAACTCTTTACGGATAGATCTGTTTCGTGTATACAATGATAGAAGGGTCCCTCCAAGGGCGTTTGGGTAAATGTACACAATTAGAGTCCTTTTACCATACTCTCACTGGATATTTGTAGTTGAGCTGCAGGTAAATGAGATCATGTAGCTTTTTAATGAGTAGAATATGGAACTCACGAGGAGCTAATGGAGTGTATTTCGAACTAATTATTTGCTTTATAAGGATAAGAAAGGGTCCTGTCCGTGACTATAGTATCCAAAAGAATAGTGGAGGCGTGGTGGATCTCAAGTTCTCGACAATGAGCGCTTAAGTGAGGCAATTGTTGTCATTCAGGGCAAGTGCAGGGAATTCCTTCGTAGGAAGTGTATTTTTGCAAACTTAATTAAGGACTTTTTTTTTGGTAATTGGTGGGAAAATTCACATAGGGAAAACCCCCCGAGGATTCTGGATGGCACATTCATTCACCATGAAAAACAATCTCGCCAAGAAAATAAATTTTTTTCTTGCAATTCAGAAGAGCAAACGAATGGAACTGCGAAAAATTTTCACCCAAAGTATTCATAGGTTCTTTAACTCCGGTAGCTATGAGAATATATGAAAATCAAAACCGACACATACATAGGTGTTATGCCGATTTGACCACGTCCAGCTAGTCTGACCGCATGGTAATGGACGGTCTGACCGCACCTTGCTGACATAACAAAAAGCAGTAGCCTGGTCTCAACCAAAAACCAAACAACTTCAACACCAAGGCTCCAACTCACACCAGACTTTGCAAGCACCTACTCTAAGACCTTAGCAACCTAATCCAAGAAGGGATCAAAGAAGAACAAGCCAAAGTTGAGACCTTTCTACACTTGAACACAAGAGACATCAAAACTGGCAAAAACGAAAAACAATGATTGAGAGGCTCGTGGGAGGATTCAAATGAACATGACTAAGGATGATATCCCACATCCTAGGATTCACCCCTCTTTATGCCAAAACCAAGCAACCTCAAGAACTTGTTTCAAAAATGCCTAGATAGATAGGACCAGAGCTCTAGAGCCTAAGCTATCTTTTACATGTTCTTAGCACCAAACAAGAACAAGAGGAGAAGAAAGAGAGGTTAAAACTCAACCAAATCAAGAAAGCAATAAGAACAACAAGAGCATGATCACTTGGACAATTTTTTTAGGATTCTATTGTTACTTGAAGAGGAATATTTACAGCCACTTTACCTTAGAGAAGATCCCCAAGGGAAACACAAGATCTCTCAAATCTGTAAGAATTCTAGCTCACCCTCTCATCCTATTCATGTGCACACAAGACTCAAGAGACCCACTTAATATTGTCCCTCTCATCTCTTTACATAGGGGAGGCATATCTTTCCATATCCTCTCAACCCTAATCTGAAACCATAATGGATATTATTCACTAAGACATGGGCAAACCAGAAAACCCACAACATAATGAGCTTTTACTTTTTTGTGTACGTTTTTCAAAGCACATATTCCTAGATCCATCTTCACTTGATCCATTTAGCTCTTCGTGACCTAAACTATCTTTCCAAGCATCGCAATTTTGCACTTCATCACTTTTCATAGCATTTGGCAAAGTACAAAAATACCCTTTTCTTGACCAACACGTTGCATCCACCTTGCCTTGCATGTTCTTGTCCACCTTGTGTCTTGCTTGAGTTCAATCATCTCACTTAACATTCTTGACCATTCTGTACCTTGATTCTCCCGATCAAGTCCCGATCCTCCTCACCATTGACTAGTTGATTACAAGCCTCTATACACTCATAGACTACGAAACCATGTCCAGGAAAATGTTCCTTCCAATTTAACCCACATTAGTCCAAACATACAATATGCAACCTATATGCATCTATTGCAAAGCTCACGAACCAAACCATCACTCAAAACCCGAAGCAACCCTTACTGGAGACAGGACACCAGTTTAACCACACTCCCCATTGCAATCAGATCACCTACCATTGGCCGACCAGGCCGCACTAGCCCGAGCCAAAACATTTCCACTGGTAAAAGTTGACCGGCTACCAAAGCTCAGTCTAACCATGCCCCTACGGTTAGACTGCATTCCCAACGGCGATTAGACCGCACTTAACCACCTGAACCAAAACCTGAAGCCACATGCAGTCAGACTGCATCTGCAAACTAGCCAGATCGCCTCTGGACTAAAACACTAAAATTTTTAGGTCTTGCAACTTCAAATGACAAACTCCACAAACAAGCACTGTGGTTGTCCAAATATTCATCACAAACACTAGGGTGACCTTCACGTTGTCTCACATAATCCATTTGTTGCAACTTGAAATAAATAAAGAACATTGAGAAAACTCAAGAAATTTGGGAGGATAAAACCTAAAAATCGTACAAAATTCAAGAAAAATAATGAAATTTCAGCAAAAACTTTATCTGAGCAATACCCAATAAACTACATCCAAACAATCAATCGAACACACACTCGTCATCATCCATCCCTAAATTTACCACACCTATCGTCACCTTCTGGAAGCAAATTGAATCTGATGGTCGCCTTTGTGAAGCCCTATGCCGCCACCCTCCGTCTTGTCTACCTTGACCGGCAGTAGGTATGGAAAGGCCACCATCGGCTTGGACAAAGCGCCGTCGTCGGATCGGAACTAGAAAACGATGACAAGCTCGGTGAAGAAAGTTGCAGCGACAACGACAAGCAGATCGCCCCAAGGCCCAAGCGTCGACAGCGATCTCAGGCGGAAGACATCGGCGCCTATGACCTCGCATCGAGTCTGGTTAGAGTAGGACGTGGAGATAGGATGAGCTCGAGAGGCGATGATTGCAACGCGAGATGCTCGCAACGCCGCCCGTGGGAAGGATGGGATTGGGCAGGGAACACCATCCCACTGGGTCATCCAAATGGGTCGTTTCCCTGCAGATGTAGTGGAAGCAAATCAGCCAATGGGGTCGCTGCGGATTGTGGCCATTGTCGACGCGGTGGCGGCTGGCCGAGCAATGATGGAGCCAAAAGTGGCAGCGACGGGGAACACGAAGTCGTTTGGGCCATACAGGGCTACGGCATGTGGTGAACCAAGCTAGTCGGGGCCACGGTAGGCGGCTGGTGATGCTTGGGTCTGGCCAACGATCAGAGGAGAAGCACAATAACTCGAGAAAACATATCTAACACTCTAAATTTTAGAAGATTGAATTGATGCTGATGACATGTTGTAAATTAGCTTGTCGTGTCACCATACGAATGATCAAGAACACTGCAAACACGTAATCGACATCAATCATAAATACACACAATGAACTTAAGTATAAAATTGACATAGAGAGGGATTTATATCCCTTGAGCCAACACTTTATTAATAGACTGAGGGAGGGGGGCTACAGGGCTAAGTGGCACTTTTTGCCAATACATGGGATTCTTTGGAACTTATGTGCAAACTAGTTGAATTTCCCACCCAACTGCATGGCTACCATCAGCTCTAATGCTCTTGTAAAGTTATATTACTTATACAACTGCAACAGCTCTCGTATATCTAATTAATCTACATAGTTAGATTCTGTACCAACCAAAATCGATGGTGTAGGTTTTTTATTTTTTGTCTAATTAATGTGGTTATTTCTAGCCTTTGAGAGTGAACACCTCTTTTCTATAATATAATAGATAGATGCTCGTGGGTTTTTGTAATTTACACTTTTTTATCTTGATTGTGTATCTTTACTTGTTGTTTTTGTGTTAGCTTGACATAATGTATTTATTGTGCACAAAAACATTTTACAGTTACCTCATTGTAATTGATGATTTATGGGCTACATCAACGTGGGATATTATCAGACGTGCTTTTCCGGAGGGTAATTGTCATAGCAGAATAATAACCACCACACAAATTGAGGACGTTGCATTGGCTTGCTGTAGTTATCACCCAGAGTATATATTTAATGTGGGACCTCTCAACGATGATGAATCACGACAATTATTCTTCAGTATTTTTGGCTCTAAAGATAACATTCCCCAAGAATTCTTCGAAGTTTCATATGAAATTGTCAGGAAATGCGGTGGTTTTCCGTTAGCTACTGTAAATATTGCCAGTCTATTAGCAAGCGAACCAAACTTCGTGATGGAGAAATGGAGGCACATACAACATTCTTTATGCTCTACTTTGGGGACAAATCCTACTGCCAAAGTGATGAAAGAAATTCTAGACCTTATCTACAAAAATCTTCCACCTCATTTGAAGACATGCTTGCTGTATCTTAATATGTATCCAGAGGACTGCGTGATCAGGAAGGATGATTTGGTGAAGCAATGGATAGCTGAAGGTTTTCTCAATACAGTAGAAGGGCAAGACACCGAGGAAGTTGCGGGGAGCTATTTTTATGAGCTTGTCAATAGAAGAATGATCCAACCTGTAGATACCAATTATGACGACGAGGTGGTGTCTTGTACAGTTCACCACATGGTACTGGATCTTATTAACTACAAATCCATAGAGGAGAATTTCAACACTAGCGTGGACTATTTTCAAACTACTCTAGAATTTCCTGATGAGGTTCGTCGACTGTCCGTCAATTTCGGAGGTGCAGAAAATGCAAAGATACCGGGAAGCATCAAGAAAATGTCCCACACTAGATCACTTATATTTTTTGGATTCTTCAAATGTGTGCCTTCCATTGTGGAGTATAGGCTTCTTCGAGTTCTGATTCTTCATATTTGGGCTGATCAACACAAGACGAGTTTGAACCTTGCTAGAATTCGTGAATTATTTCAACTAAGATATCTGAAGATTGAATGTAATATGACCGTCAAACTTCCAGCCAAGATTCGAGGGCTACAATACTTGACGACACTAGACGTAGATGCAAGAGTAGCTGCTGTTCCATCGGATATTGTTCATTTGCAGCGTTTGTTGCACCTCCGCCTTCCAAGCAAGATTTATCTGCCCCATGGAATTGGCCACATGACATCCCTTCGCAGCCTAGGGTATTTTAACCTCAGCAACAACTCAAGAGATAACGTGCTGAACCTTGGCAAGCTGACCAGTCTGCGGGACCTGCACCTCACCTGTTCTACATTGAAGCCTGAAAATCTGAAGGACAGCCTGGAATGCCTGGGCTCAGTTCTCTCGGAACTCAACAACCTCAAGTCTATAACTCTGGTACCTGGCTCCTCTCATGGAAGTAATTTGGAGGCCGGCGCTTCGAGCATGGACATTTCCTGTGATGGCTTGAGCAGTGTGCCCTCTCCTCCAGCCCTTCTTCAGAGGCTTGAGTTGTCGCCACGGTCTTGCATCTGTTCCAGACTCCCCGAGTGGATTGGAAAACTCAGCACACTCTGCATTTTAAAGATTGGAGTTAAGGAGCTGTCGATTGATGATATTGATATTCTCAAAGGATTGTCTGCCCTCACTACTCTCTCGCTGTATGTCCGCACCACCCCTGAAGGAAGCATCGTTGTCAAGGAGGGGGAGTTCCCAGTTCTCAAGTACTTCAAGTTCGTGTGTACTGCACCATGTCTGCAATTTCAGCGAGGAGCAATGTGTAATGTTCGGAGGCTCAAGCTAGGCTTCGCTGCTAACAGAATGGAGCAATACAACCCGGTAGTTGCTGGCATCAAGCACTTGACAAGCCTTGAAGAGGTCTCTGCAAAAATTTGGAGCGCCAGTTCTGATGAATCCGATAGAAGCGCTGCAGAGGGTGCATGGGTGTCCGCCATTAGCAAGCATCAATCCGCCATTAGCAAGCATCGAAGCACCCCTACGGTCAACGTAAAATGGGTGGGTTGGATTTCTTATGGCGACAAACAAAGGAGTATAGCTACACAAAAAGAAAAACAGCTGACTCCGGAACAATATGGAATTCAAGAGAGGGGCTCACAGGAAGATACAACCAAACAAGCCGATAGCAGGTACAGATTTCCCCCCTTCTAATAAAAAATCTGGCTTCTTCCTCGTACTGCCCTTTTCCATGTCCCTTATTTCTTTACTTCACCTTCGATCTTGATCTTGACTTCTGTGTGCTCCTGCCCGTATGAGTTTAAACCCAATTTTAATAAGTGCCAAACGGTTGTTGCCATCAGGATTTCACTGTTATCGGAATCCTCTTCGCATACGCAGAATCCAGGTAAGCTTTTTCCCTTTTTATTTCGCAGTTCATTCCCTCCAACCCTTTCGTTCCAACAACTAGCTGAATTGCTCATGCTATTGTGTGGCTAGATTTAAAAATACAGTTATATTTGCTACATAACTCTAATGCCTATGATTCAAAATATAGTTGTATTTGTTATACAATTGTAACGTGTATATATATGGTTAATCTATATTGCTATAATCTAGGCCTACCAAAAACTAATAGTGTAGATACTTCTGTTTTTCTCTCCATTAATGAGAGGAATCCTAATTTTCTATGGCTTATATATTATGAGAATTTCTAGCCCTCAAAACGAAGGAGATGTCGTTAATTTCACTTGTTATACACACACACATATGTTGTAGGGGTGGCCCTCACCTAAGTTCATCTGGCCTATTGGGCTAAAAGGCTCAATAGAGCATGTAAAAAGACGTGTATATCCCTCGCACAGTACACAACTGTGGGGGTATTACTGTAATCATGTTTTATGGCCATATATATACATAGCCTAGGCAAAAGAGAAGGACAGACCAGTTTATTTCTCATACTATACTAGTCCCATTGTTTACTGTTTGGCCCATAGCCATAATAGTTGGCGCCGTCTATGGGGAACGATGAGCAAGCTACGAGCTCGAGAGCAGCAATGGCACCTAAGAAAGCAACGACAACAACTAAGCGAAAGAGAAGCACGTCCGATGGTCGAGGGCCTGCCGACATGAGGAGCTAGCTTCGACATCAATATCGTCGCGTCTGTTGACCTTGGCAACATGCTGGCATGTCCGACAACCTTGGCACTCACGCCAGCACGTCCGACAACCTCTATGTCTGGCCAGCACGTCCGCCAGCCTTGGCACCCACGCTGGCACGTCCGACGACCTCGGCGCTCGCACTGGCAAATCGAGCGACCCTGGAGCTAACGCCAGGATGACTGTTGAGTTCGACACACGCGCCAAACCCGTCGCCAATCATGACGCTTATCACATCAACACACTTAGTGAGTCTGGAACTCAAGCCGACATCGCCAACAACCCCATCGCACATGCCCCTGCGCTAGCAAGGGCGGTGGAATTCACTCTGGTGGTGGCTCTTGGAACGCTGTAGCGTGAGCTGGCAGACCTCCGGAGTGCCATGCAAGAAATACAAGAGGCTCGGAGCCAGCAAGCACCTGTGGCGACGGCCACAGAGGTCGCCGCCGAAAGGGAAGATAGGCGCAAAGTCCCCACCACCATTCGTAGCATACCCCAATGTATGGACCCACCACCATTCGTAGCATACCCCAGCGTGTGGACCCTGAATCTCCCCTATCTGCCGGTCTGCAGTAGTCCGCCTAGCTGAAGACTTCAAAATGCCCACAGTTGAATCGTATAAGGATGATACGGGTCTACATGAATTCGTTCGCGTTTATGAGATGGCCATTGAGGCAGCGGGGGGTGATGACTTGACGAAGGTAAAGGGACTGCCACTCGCGCTTCAAGGGATAGCGCTCTCCTGGTTCTTCACCATCGAGCCGAATTCTATATATGCATGGGAGCAAATCCAGGATCGCATGTACAATAACTTCCTAGGAAACTATTCCAAATGGGTAGATGTAGACTAGATATTCGCCATCAAGCAGAAGCCCACTGAGAAACTCCAGGAGTATTTCAAGTGCTTCGCTAAAGTTCGCTGCCAAGTCAAGGACGTAAATGAGACCACCATCATCAATGAGGCAATACGAGGCCTACGCTCAGGGTTGTTGGCTGAATACTACATGCGCAAGCCCATAAAAACAGTCATCAAACTCTTTGACAATATGGAGGAGTACACAAGAGCAGAATAAGATGTGCAGCGACGCCGGGGAGACACCTCCAACTCGAAGCAAGCATCATATCCTCCGAAGGATGGCTCCAGCCACAAGCAGTGGAAGGGCCAAAGTCCCAAATACGTCTTCGACATCGATGGCAAGGGCAACAACAATAATGCCTTAGTTAACCGAGGACGTGGCCGTAGAGGCCACAGTCGTGAAAGAGGCCGTGGCTGCAAAGATGGTGGATGGGGCCACGAAGAGGGACAATAACAAGGGCTATGGTGTGAAGTGCATGGCCGCAGCAAGCACCTCACGTGACATTGCCTCACCATCGCAATGCTTCGAGAGAGTGTCGTTAGGGACAAAGCCCTAGAGGGCCAGCTACTTCAACCCGCTCCCACCGCTCTGCGCATACAGGCCTCCAACAATGGACAACGTTGAGTCATCAATGTCATTACATGTGGTTCATCATTGGAATTTTTGTCTAAAAGACAGTGGAAGGTCTATACCCGTTGGCTACACCACATTGCCGTATACTCCACCCAAGTGCCCCTGACTTGGGCACAAAACAACATCACTTTCACCACAGTCGGCATAGAGGGGCTGACTTCCCTCACCAAGATTCCTTGGTGGTTCAGGCTAGCATCGCAAGATGTGACATCAAGCGCATCCTGGTCGATGGTGGCAGTTCTGTGGATATTTTGTTTGTTGGGGCCTTCGACCAAATGGGCATCCCCCGGAGCAGGCTAGAACCTCTAGGGGTCCTACTCCGGGGATTCAGGGGCCAAACTCTATGAGCCCTGGGCCATATTCAACTCGAAGTGTCCTTCAGACAAGGTGACCAAGCGAGAAGCGAGGACGTAACCTTCAACGTCATTGATCTTCCCTACTGGTACAATGCCATACTTGGAAGGCGACACTCAATGCTTTTGGGGTGGTCCCGCATCATAACTTCTTGTGCATGAAGCTACCGAGTCCGCAAGGGATTGTCACCATGTTTGGAGACCAGGATCTCACCTGTCGGATAGAGCTCAGCACCCGAGGTCCTCTTTGCAAGGTGCACACTGTTAGTGAGACCCTCGCCATGCAAACACCATCAGACCTGGGGTGGACGTCCAAGCCCAAACCAAACGGCGAGGTCAAAAGGGTCCCCCCTGCATGCCATGAATGCCTCTTGGCAAGTCTCCATCGGTGAAGGCCTCGCCCCGGAGGTTGAGCAAGAACTGCTTCAGGTTCTTCGCAACAACGTGGATGTCTTCATGTGGTCACCAACTGACATCATGGGGGTGGACCGCTCCATCATTGAGCACAACCTGTCAGTGCACCCCGACACCAAGCCGGTCAAACAAAAGCTCCAATTCATGTCTCTCGAGCGCTAGCAGGCCGCCAAGACTAAGGCTGCTAAACTGCTCTAGTTTGGCATCATCCATGAAGTGCACCACCCGTAGTTGCTCGCAAATCCAGTGTTGGTCAAGAAGACAAGTGTTGCATGGTCCACGTGCATCGATTTCACCAACTTCAACAAGGCATGTCCGAAGGACAACTATTCTCTCCCGTGGATCGACCAGTTTGTCAATGCCATGGTGGGCTGCGAATTAATGAACTTTGGACGCATACTTTAGCTATCACCAAATTCATATGGCTAAAGAGGACGAGGTCAAGACAAGTTTCATAATTCCGGGAGGCACACACTGCTTTATCAGAACGCCCTTTAGCCTCAAGAATGCGGGATCCATGTTTACCCAACTGGTGGCCCTCGCCCTCGCCTCCCAGCTCAGAAGGAACATCGAAGCCTATGTCGACGACGTAGTCATGAAGAGCAGGTGAGCCGGATCCCACAGCCAAGACCTTCAAGAAACCTTCAACAACCTCCAACGGGCTGGTATCAAGCTGAATTTAGACAAGTGTATCTTCGGAGTGCAAGCAGGGAAGTTGCTCGGGTTCTTGGTGTTAGGGCGTGGAATACAAGCAAACCCGAAAAAATACAATGCAATCCTCTCCATGGAGCCACCTAGGACGACGAGGGAGGTTCGGAGGCTCACAGGCCGCCTAGCCATGCTGAGCCGTTTCTTGTCCAGGGCAGCTAAGCAAGGTCTCTCGTTCTTCAAAACCCTTCGTGGCTGTGATGGATTTCACTAGAACGATGACTGCGTGGTAGCCATTGATAACCTCAAAAAGCATCTCGCCAAGCTCCCCACTCTGGTGTCCCCAGCACCAGACGCTCTGCTATTGCTTTACCTAGCGGCCACAACAATAGCAGTGACTACAGTCCTCGTCTTGGAGAAGGGCTCCATTCAGCGCTGGTGTACTTCATCTCAGAGGCCCTCTAGGGAGCCAAGACATGATACACTGAACTAGAGAAGCTGTCCTATGCCCTCATCATGGCCTCACAAAAGCTCCGACATTACTTCTTGGCACATCACATCACCGTGCCCTCGTCGTTCCCCTTAGCGGAGAAGCTACACAACAGGGAGTCAATAGGCCACATCGGCAAATGGGCAGCCAAGCTCATGCCTTTCTCCCAAGCTTACGCTTCACGCATAGCAATAAAGTCATAGGTTCTTGTAGACTTCATCGCGAAATAGACTCCACCAGCTCAACCACACACTCAGCTATCGGTTGACCCGGTGTGGAGTCTCCATACCGACGGAGCATATGGCCCCTCTAGGGTGGGTGTTGGAGCAGTCATCACTATGTCGGAAGGCCATAGATTGCTCTACTCCATGCACCTCGAGTTCCTGGTGACAAATAACACAGCCGAATACGAGGCACTGCTCTTCAGTCAGGCCAAGCTGATGACCCTCGGTGCACAGAGTGTTGGTGCATATTGACTCACGCCTGCTCACGGGACATGTCAACAAATCCTACCAGGCCAAAGACCCTATTAGAGCGAGGGAGTGTCACTTCTTGGGCATCATAGTCAAGGTTGTCCCATGAGCAAACAATGAGGAAGCTGACACGCTCGCCAAGGCCGCCAGTCAGTGAGCCCTACCTCTGACTGGGGCATTCATTGAGACCCTGGCCGCCGCAGCCATTACATAGGACTAGCACGACCCTGCCCCTATCCACCAAATTACCAATGAGGGCAACTGGAGAGAACTTATCTACATGCTCCTGTGGGGGATGGCTGAACCAGATGATCCTCTCGAGCTACGGTGGCTACAGCACTGGGCCAGGGCCTTCAAGGTCCTGGACGGCATACTCTACAAGCGCGAGGTATTCGCCCCACTCCTACGATGTCTCTCGTGTGGCAAGGGACAATGGCTCCAGGTCGAAGTGCATGCAGGGCTTTGTGGCTCACACATCATGCCAAGGACTCTAGTTAGCAAAGCATTCAGGCAAGGCTTCTACTGGCCAACATCCATCACCGACACTGAGGACCTCATTAGGCAGTGTCAAGGATGCTAGTGGATGGGAAGGGTGACTCACAAGCCCCCCTCCCACCCATCTTCAGCCCATCCTGCCCGGTCTGGCCACTGGTGCTATGAGGGTTCGACGTCGTGGGTCTGCGCCACGTGCCCCAGGGGACCTACGATTCATTGTGGTAGCATTCAAATACTTTTCCAGATGGTCCGAGGAGGTCACCTTTTGCCAAAGTCTCCACAGCGATACAATGGTTCCTCTAGCAAAATGTTATCTGCCGCTTCGGAGTGCCCAGGGAGATTACCATTGACAATGGCTTGCAATTCGACTCCATGACTTTCAAGGCGTTCTGTGACAATGGCTTGCAGTTCAACACTGCTCTAAGTGTACAATCATGGACGGAGGCCCTCGCTTAGCCTACTCTCAGTCCGACTCTATCTTTTTGTACTCTCTGACAGAGGCGTTGCTCGTTGCAATCTGCTCCACGCCTCCACCCAAAATCATAACGACTCCTCCGCCCATCCCCAACATCATAGCCAGCGCCGAACAAGGTCTAGGATTAAGAGACGGTCTTCCTCAAGTACCTGCTCATCAGACAAACATTAACATGACGTCATGACATAGGCACCCCCTTACTTTTCATTACAAAATGTTTAATTATATGTTACACGAGCACCCAGTGCCATCTACACATGCGCCAATGGCCATATACATGCAAACAACTACACGTGGGAGTGAAAGGCCTCAGCATCACACCTACCGATCGACTAGGGCATTGGAATCGGGTTCGCCACCTCCGTTCCAGTGAGGCACATCACCTAGCCAAGTGCTGAGGTCCACACTCTCGCACAAGGTATGCCTCATCGTGACCTTTGTCGCAGCCTCACCAATGTACTCCCTATCCGCTGGTAGAAGGCACGGGTGGACCGGTGTATCGCATGTAGCACCTTAGACATGGTTCCGCACCCCACTGGAAGGTCCAAGTGAGGATTCGCCAGCTCACCCACATATAGGCAGCCCCAAAGATGGAGCAGCCCAAGAACCATCTGTGTAGTCACAAGCAAGCAATGGTTGCCATATGCTCATGTAGTGTTCAGCGCGAGTGATGACACCTCCCCGATCCTCTGTAGACTACACAGGAGGTCCTCCGATCCAAATGCTCAAGGAGGGACGTCGACAGCGAGCTCAATCAGAGTACCCTCTAGGGCATCCACCGACCTCCACGCTGACAAGGTGTTGCCTAGCATGCGATCCCTCGTCACCACCTCGGATGATAGCCGAGCCTTCTCCTCTTCCAAACTGGCAATTTACCGTAACAGCCCCTCATGCTCTTCGGTGGCCGCACACCGAGTTTGCTCCACCAAGGTGGCACATTAGAGATAGCCTTCACGCCTTCTATCTTGAGGAAGAGGATGTATTCATCCTTCGCCACGCCTGCTGCAGTGGTACCCTCGGTGGATTGCCGGGCGGCAATGGCCTCCGCTTCCGTGGTGGTTACTCACTCTTGCAAAACACTCAGCTCGCGGTACCTCATTGCTTGCACAGCACGAGCAAGAGAAAGAGCCTACAATGCACCTCAGAGTTAGCAACCAAACCACCTATGTAATCACAACATTGTCCCGCATGTACCTTCATCTCTGTTGCCATGAGGGCGCTCTCCAGAAGCTCCGACCCACACAAAGAAAGCACGCGGTGGTCTAGGGCCATGTCCGCATAGTCCGCAGCACCTTGCAACACCCTCAGCGCCTTGGGACGAGGGACAAAGTCCACCACGGAGAGTCATCGGGACTCCAAGCCAGCGACCTCAGGGATGTCCAGGCTCGATGACATGTCCACATCACTAGCACTAGTCGGGTCGTGACTAGCTCCATCACCAGTGGCCTTAGGGATGTCCGGGCTCGATGACACGTCCACATCACCAGAACTAGCCAGGCCATGACCCTGGGGACAATGTCAGCGAGCAAATTGGAGAAAACCTTGCAAAGTCACGAGAGGAGATAGTTATTAGTACCTGCACCGTGGGTGGGGGACGCCAGTCGGGATGCAACAGTGCCTGCAGACCCCATATGTGGGCTCACCGGAACAGCCCCGGCACCGCTGACGCCGGAGCCCACCTCAGGAGCAACGACTTCTGCATCAGAGTCTAAGTCCTTGATGCGTGCCGCTAGAGCCAAGCGGAATCCTGCATCCATAAGCACGGGAAGAGATACTCAGGCACGCTGCGCTGCTCGTGTTGCCGAAAAGGCCTCACGAACCAGCAAGGTTGGAGCCACAGCCTCGGGGGCGTCTACAACATCCTCTCCAATAGCCTTCTCATGGCCCCCCAGCCTCCACACCTTCATCGCCCGGGGCCTCCACGGTGTCCACGCCACCAGGAGCACCCAAGCTACTCGTCCGCTCGGTCTGCTCCCCATCGAGGTCCGAGCCTGCAAAATCTGTCGACTCTGACTCACTGGCTACGGCGGCCTCCTTTGGCTCACCCGATTCATCGGCCTGAGGCAGTGCTGAGGACAGCAACTCGACCGCCAGCGGAGAGCCGACACTTCAACACGAAGGAGACACCTACGCTTTGGCACCATCCCGTGGACATGGCCGAGCACTGTTGGGGATGGACAACTCCTGCACGGGAATGCCAACTGCTTCGCACACTCGATTCACCCCAGCATAATTCGATGTCAATGCCACCCAAAGGCTATGCTCCTTTGCAATGTACGGCTTGAGGAAGACGGCCGCAGCACGCTCGGCGTCCTCAAGGGTGAGCGCTGCCATAATTGGCTAATTGAGTCAATGGCGAGCCACCATGGACCAAATGAAATAGTAAGGAAGTGGAGTGCTCACCCGGATCGGTCGACTTCGGCAGGGAGGCAACTCTTGGGCACAGACAGTCATCGTGGGCAGGGCCGGATTGAACATGCCATAGGCGGGACAGCAGGGACACATCGAACATACGGTACTCCTCCGCGAGGTCCCGCATATTAAACCAGAGTGTGACCTAGAACAGCCTCCGCATGCGCCCTTTATCTTCGCGGTCCAGCCTCACCAGTGGAGACATGTTGAAATCCATTGGGTATCTTCCTATTCTTATCCTTAACATTTATCTTCAATGTGGAGCCATGCTATTTTTGCATTCCTCTTTCCTTATCCTTTCCCTTTTATCTATTTGAAAACGTCATATGTCTCGCCTCACTTGTTCATATCCGGGATCAAGGGGAAGACAAGAAAACAAGGACACAAGAGGAAAAACACCAGACTCTAGAAGGGCAAGATGTGATTGTGGAGGAAGACTCAAATGAACAACAAGGAATTCAAGAAAAGGACTCAGGAGAAGACACAAGCGAACAAGATGATAGCAGGCACGTATTTTGTTTCTTAAAAAAAAAAACAGTATGGCCTTCTTCTTCCTCTGATTCTATATCTTGTCATATCCTTCAGTATTTCATTACTTTACTTTCATTACTTTACTTTACTTCCTTTGTACATTGTTCGTTTGATTCTGACCCCAATTTCAATTTTTTGATGAGAGCAATTCAAAATGCTTGTTGTCATCAGGATTTCCAAGGCATGGGAGGCCCCTTGGCATCCACAGAATCTAGGTAATGTTTTCTTTTATTTCGTAATTCATTTCTACCATCCCCTTGTGTTCCGACAAAATTTGACTATCGAAATTGCTCAGTGGTCGAAGAGGTTCTATAGCCATGTGCACGTTTGTTTTTCCTTTATTCTTTCTCATTTATCTATTCTCAAAAGTGAAAATATTATGCGTCTCATCTGACTTGTTCCTATCTGGGTTCAAATGGAAGATAAAAGTATAGCAACACAAGACGAAGAATGCCAGTCTCCAGAAAAACAACATAGAATTCATGAAAAGAACACAGAGAAAGATACAAAGAAACGAGCTGATAGCAGGTACAATTTTCCTTCTAACTCTGACAACTATGTCGTTCTTCACAAATCAGCCCTCCTCATACTTTCTCTTTCCATATCCATATCTTTCTTTTCCGTTGGTTCGATTTTCAAAATTACATTCTCCGTGCTCTTCTTTGTTTAACCCAATTCTAATGAAAGTCGAATGGTTCTTGACAGCAGGACTTCTGCGTTATCAGATTCCTCTCGTTATATGTGGAAACTAGGTAATGTTATTGCAATGTTCACTTCATTTCCCCATGTAAGCAAATTTAAAAATGAGGGCCTCACCATGAGGGCCATCCTGACAGTCATTTTTTTCCTGATTTTAATTAGGAGAATATCATGATCCAATAGTTGTATTGGGTGCTGTCCTATATAAACATACCCCTTTGTTCTAACAAACTTTGTTTGTCAAAATAACTTGATAATCTTTAAAGAAATGGTCAATAATCATGCTGGAATGCAGTGGCGAACTGAGATGAGGTTATGTCAGTTCCTTCAAATCCAGACGAAAACTTAAAGCCAAATGAAATGAGAAGTACCTCTGACTAATGGAAGCTAGCAAGTTGGTAACGTGGGGTGAGAGTTGGACCCAGTCCCACTGCCAACCACGCGTTCTTTTGGGAAAGCTTTCCGATAGTGAGCATTTGAATTTGAAGAAAAAAAACTCGTTCAGGCCTTATTTGGCAGTCCATAATTTTCGATCCATTCACATCCATAATTCCTGATTCATCTCTGTGGATGGGGCAAGATTTTGAACTAAAATCCCGGTCCATTATAGGCTACCAAACAAGACCTTAGTTTAAGTTTAGTTTCCACCGAGTACCGACTTCGAGTGGGAAGGTCAAAATCCTAACACATTATGGGTTACCAAACAAGACCTTAGTTTTAAGTTTGGTTCCGACTTCGAGTGGGATGGGAACCGTTTGTCTAAACCTTGTTTTGAGTGACCTATCCGTGTTGTAGTGTGCTGATATGATGACCATTTCTGAATGTAAAGGGGGAAAGAGGAGGAGGCCAATGGGTACTGTCCGATTCACCGCCGGCAAACTTGTGCGAGGAATCCTCTACGCGATCAAGGAAGAGTTGAAGCTCAAAGGCGGTGTAAAGAATGGCATCAATCTCATCAAGCGGGAGATGGAACTGATGATTATCATAATTGAGGAGAATAGCCAAGGGGCGTTGCCGGAGAAATGGATCCTGCAAATGCAAGAGTCGGTCTATGATATTGAGGACTTCATAAATATCTACAAGCATCTGCATATGAGACGCGCTCTGCATAATATGAGCCGCGCTCTCCCACTTATTATCCTCGTGCCATTACCCGCGCGATTATTGGCGATCCATGCGCAATTTTTGGTCCCCTGTCTCGCACATTTTAGCCACATGGAGCGTCTGAAGGGTAGGTTAAAGGGCTTACGAGAGTGGCAAGGAAGCGCTAAAACGAGCCAGAGCGGACTCAGTACTGCTACGCCCGGCCCGTCAGCTGGATCTCGCCGTTCTGATTATGCTCTTGAGTCTGAGCCCGTGGGCATGGACGAGCCCAAAATGGAGCTTCAGAAGTTACTGCTCCAGGAAGCACGTGAGCAAGAGCAGCTGAGGGTGATCTCCATCGTGGGGTGTACTGGCTTGGGAAAGACTACCCTCGCAGGAGCAGTGTATAGCGACCCTGATGTCGTCCGAGAATTCGGTGCCCGTGTTTGGGTTGTGGCCTCAGAGTGCAATGATGCGGCGGACCTTCTAAACAAAATTCTTCAACAACTCCGTCCGGGAGCGGAAGGCCACACCGCATCTGTTTATGGGCTAACAGAAAATCTCCAAGAAGTCCTCCGGAGCGACAGGTCCCTCTTTATCTCTCTGGTTTTTTTAATTGAAGGCTTCATAATTTCAGAACAAAGTAATTTTTAGGTTCTTTGTTATTGTTTACCCTCGGTAAAAAAATAAAAAAGAGCTCCTCCCATACAAAATATGTACTCCTGTTTTTTTAAGAAAGGAAACTAGCAAGTGGGTAGGTGGCTCGCACCATTGTGCGCGCTAGCGTTGATATAATTTTTGCTCACCATTGCACCATTGTCAAGTGGGCAAGTAATGATGTTTAAAAGAAAATAACAGAAATACTAAACGATAAGCATATCCTATACAAAACAGCTGGCCTTTAGACAACCACGATACTACGAAGTTGTTTACAGTGGACAGTGTCCACCAGATGACCAACCTGTTACCTGTACCGAGGTTTATTAAGGTGAATTATTTCGTGTCAACTGCTCTCAACTTATCTGCCCCTGCTTGTGTACATTCTTAACTCTGTCCTTAATGCCAACAACCTGTATGAAGCTTTTAGTCCGATAGATGAATACACTGTTTAGTCTGTTGATTTGTTCTCCAACCGAAGATGCCAAGAATGTTAGAATAATTAGTATCGCAAGGCCTGAACTCAGCGTTAGTTGTATCTGCCATGCTCATGCTTTCAGCCATCAATCTTATACCTTACACACTGTTTATGTTGGGACCATACTATCAGTTCTGCAGTCTACGCTACTGAGATGTAAGTGTCCAAACATGCCTTACTATTGAATGTACAAAGCTCTGCATAGTTAAGTTCACCAGTGATCTTGGCTAAATTTTAGCAGAGCATTATGTAATTTTTTTGATGGAAAAGCAGAGTATTATGTAATTGAAGCAGACCACATCTTTGAAGCTAGAAGTTTTAATGAATAATGACACCCTGAAACAATGAATTACAAATTTAGTAAAGATTAGCTATGTGCTTTTATATAATATATTCGATGGAATGTTATACTACTTGAAGTGAACACAAAGAAACACTATCCGAAAGAATAGAATGTATTAAAGAGAAATAAGTTTTGTGCCTGTTCATCATTGAGTGGGGCATATTATCAAACATGTAGTGGACAGTTGGTATTAGTGAGTTGGGAAGAGTTTTGTTACACCTCCGCAGGATAGAACTCGTTAGTAGTAGAAGGCACAGGGAAGGAGATGGGACTGATGGCAATGATAGAACCGTGCATACCGGAAGGCCCAACGCCAGTTCTTGTACGCCTAGACCACCGTGGTGATTTCGTAGCTGCGGTGAGTAGGAGAGCAGGAGCATCGACTGCCCAAGTCCTCCATGGCGAGGCCACAACGAGACGATTTGTTTGAGGGAATAGACGTACGTAAGGGCTGCCGTGAGGGCGCGGCGAGGACTGACGACGGGACAAGGATCGCGATGTTGCTGGCTGGTGGAAGGGGGCGAAGAGGGGAGGATGATGATACGTGGTTCTTTCTTTTTCGAGAAATTTGATGATTTGCCCTACCTTTCTTTGTAAACAGCTTATTTATCCTACAGTTGATATGAATTGATTATTTGCCACATCTTTAAATTTTTATTTGATCATTTACCATCTTTACATTTCCAAACTATTTCCTCTTTTCATAAAGCTAATTTATATTAGGAAAGGACCAAATTGCCCCTGGGCAAAAACGCCTCCGTTCTGTTGAAGCCCTGTCCTGTCCAGATTCGATTACAAGGCCTCCATGCCTGGATGAAAGCTACGTCTCGTTCACAGAACGGCAGGACGGAACTGAAACCAGCAGATAGGTGGCACGCCAAGCACAACCCCCTGACCCACCACAAAGCATGTACGCTGCGCGCACGGTTCCAATACCGGCAAAGGGATCAGGCAGCCGCGACCTGGGACAAAGGAGATCAGATCACCATAAGTTGCAGGAGCCATCGCAGGATTGGATGGTAGACACATACATACTGCCAAACGAACAAAAAAAAAGATGGCCCAGGGAAAAATTCAGGTCAATAGCACTTCCAAAACGCTTCGTATTCATGAAGTTCACCAAAGCCTGACGAAAACAAGCAGATGCCACATTGGAAATAACTAACCTTTATATCAAAGGCCACCATCTTGCCTGAAAACATGCATGATGCATGGCTGTAACTTGTAAGAATACAACTTTCAGTACTCAAGTTATCAACTGTGGGGCAAATAAGCTGTTTGCAAAGAAAGGTGGGGCAAATCATCAAATTTCTCTTCTTTTTCAGCGTCTGTCTGTCTGCCCGTGTCTGTCTGTCGCGATGTTGCAGTATCTATACATTAAACATATTAATCTGTAGAAAAGGAAAAATCATATAAATTCTCTTGTTAATTGAGAGAAAGAGAGGATATATTGTTTATTTTAACGGAGCCATATTATAACTATGTAGATATAGATGTTGTAGCAAATATAGTTGTATTTATAACAAACATAACTATATTTTCAATTGTAACTATAGTTGTACAGCAAATACAACGCCTTGTTGTATCTAACCATTAAACCTATTAATCTAAGAAAAAATACTATAAATTCTCTCATTAATGAAGACAAAAGGAGAAGGATATATACACTTCACTAGGTCTATATTATAATAGTGCAAATTAATCAAATATAGATATTATAGCAATTACAGTTATATGTGTAACAAACTTCACTATATTTTCAAGTGTAACCACTAGAGATGCCTAACAAATATGTCATGTTGTAGTATCTATCCATTAATAAGAGAATTTATATAACTTTTTTAGGATTATTGTGAAAGTTTCTAGCCGTCAGAGCAAAGAAGCTGCCTTTAATTGACCTTTTTTTTTTGGAGATATACAGATAAATATATCACATTTTGTTGATCAAACGTTAAGAGCGGTATGTTCTGTTTCATCACAAAACATATTGATATCCATTAATGACCTTTTCTCCTAAAATTATTTTGATCTTATTTCGCTTCCATAAAAAATACAAGTCATGTTATTTATGTATAAACTAGCCTAATTTCCGGTGCAACTAAGTGGGTAGCTACTACAATATATATGCTTTTATTTGAAGATAGACTTATATTGGGTATACAACTCTAATACTTATATTGAAAAAAAGTTGTATTTATTATTCAACTGTAACAATTAATATATATCTAATTAATCTCTACCGTAATCTGGACCCGCCTAAATGGATAGTGTAAATTTTCTTCTTCTTTTTTTGATTAATGTGTGAATTTCTAGCCCTTGAGAGTGAATATGGTGGCTTCTTTTTCTATCATTTTAATAATATAATAGATAAATTGTAAGATTGCAAAAGTAGTTAGTTGTGTTTTAGAACATAGGAGTTATGTCGCTGTGTCATTTAAGAAAGACCACGGTTGAGTTACAAAATACAAATATATTTAAACTTCTCAACGTAGCTAAGCTTAGTGTGTGTGTTACATAGAAATTATATAAAAACTTCTCGAGGTAGCGGAACTTTTGTGTGTTGTATAAAAATTATGGACCGTCTAACGTAACTTCTTTTTTTCTTAAGCATAAGTTATATTCACAAAAGTTGACCTATGCTTAAGAAAAAATCATGCAACTTATAAATAGTAAAACCGAAAAATTATTCATGATATTATGATGCACAATTTGCACGTCATTTTAGGTTGATTTTCCTATTTTTCGCAATTTGTTTGTTCTTCTTAAAACTGTGGGTTTCTTTAGACCTGAATTTTTTTTTTTTTTTTTGTAATTTGCTTTGCTAGGTGCTTGGTCGTCATTGATGGGGTGCAGCGAGCAGAATTGTGGTATGATATAGAACGTGCCTTCCCCAAAAATGGCACGAGTAAAATAATCGTGACCACGAGTATTCAGTCCGTGGCCGCCGCCGCCGCCTCCTGCAGCTCTGGCGGTCACCTTTACAGAATGCGAGGTCTTGGTGACGCTGAATCGAAAGAACTATTCTGGCTAAAGGTTGGCAGTCGAACGAATCGTTCACCTGCCCTGGACTATGCTTTGGGGGACATCTTCCATATATGTGATGGTTTGCCACTGGCACTGATTAGTGTAGCTAATTGTTTGCGTGAGAAAGAACCACATCTGACGAGGACGATTGAAAAGTTTGGTAACTACCCGGCAGCTGCACCGGGAGCCTTCGAGGAAATGAATAGCGCACTTGTGCAGTGTTACGACAGCCTGCCTGACAATGGTCACAAAACCTGCTTGCTGTCTTTAAGTATATTTCCCCAGGGTAATTGCATCAAGAGGAAGAGTCTAATTAGAAGATGGATAGCTGAAGGATTAGTTGTCGGGAATGGCACACTCAGTAAGGAACAAGTTGCTGGTGGCCGTTTCGACGAGTTGATTGACCGGAACATCATTGAGCTGGTGATGATTGGCAACAATTCCAAGGTTAAGAGGTGTCGAGTTCATGGTGCGATGTTGGAGTTCATCGTCAACAAATCAGTCTCTAAGAACTTCGTCACCCTGATCCGCAAGGATGAGCCTCTCCCCAACACAAAAGGTGCCCATCCTGTCCGCCGACTATCTGTTCACGACGGCACTGCAGAAAGTGGAAGAGTCGCAGCGGAAATTGGATTGTCTGCCATTAGGTTGTTAACGATCTTCAATAGTGAGATTTTGGATTTCCAGAGCTGCAAGTTGCTACGAGTCTTGGATCTGGAAGGTTGCAAGGGGGTTGACGAGAGGATTCTTGATGACATATGCGAATTGCTGTTCCTCAGGTATCTGAGCCTCAGGGGTAGTGATGTTCGCAGGATCCCCAAGAGAATAAGAAAACTATGCTATTTAGAAACGCTGGATATACGGGAGACAGAGGTGGAAGTATTGCCTATGGAGGCCATGATGCTGCCACGGCTAGCTCACCTGTTTGGCCAGTTTGATCTGCCTCAAGAGCTCGAAGATAGGAAGAGAAAGCGTGAGCTGCAAAAATTCTTCTCAGAGAAAAGTATATTGCAGACTCTGTCAGGATTTTTCATCGACCGGGACAACTGTGGTTTTGAGCACATCTTGCTCCATATGAGATCACTGAGAAAGGTGAAAATACGGTGCAAGAGTTACGCCACCACCGATTCGAAGAGTCTTCTAGTTTCCTCCCTCCAGAAGCGCTTCACGGGCAACAGTGCCCTTGAGTCTCTATCAATTGATTTCGGCGATTGGCCCATAGATTTCCTCAATTCTCTAGAACCTCCCTGTGTGCTTAGCTCCATCAAACTGCGAGGGAAGTTAGTCGGACTGCCCAGCTTCATCACATTACTTCGTACCACTCTCTCAGAATTGCAGCTTTCCTCTACTGGTCTGAGCAGCAAAGATTTATCTAGCCTGCAAAGTTTACGCAACCTACTTTATTTGAAGCTGGTTGAGGACTATGACGGATTTTGGGGCGGCGGCTTCGTTGTGAAGAGCTCTGGATTCCCGAGCCTTCAGCGCCTGTGCATTGTGGCCCCACAGCTTCCACGCGTGTGCATCGAAGAAGGAGGCATGCGTTCTCTCACCTCTCTTCACCTGCTTTGTCCGGGATTTGCAGACACTCATGGCGTCGAGGGCCTCGAACACCTCGAATATCTCAACGAGGTGGTGCTCCATTCATCTGTTGGCGACGAAAAACTGAATGATTGGGAGTACAGAGCAAGGCACCTCAAGAGCAGGCCAAAAGTAAGCAGGCATCCGATAGCATAGTTCTGCTGCATCGTGCGTGTATCGTTTTATCTCCTTTAGTTGTTGTATTGCTTCCTTGCCTTGTCCTCTCTTTGAGTTTGACATGCACATTCATAAGGCTGCTTTGAGCTCTTCGCGAAAGAGCTAGCAAAGCGCAGAAAACTGTAACAGACACCCGAAAACATTCATGGTGTTTATGTATTTGTCTTTCCTCGTGTGCACATACTCTTCATTCCTTTTTAGGCAAAACTAACGTGGTGGCCGGTGCATTTGTATGGCTAGCATTTCTTTTCCATTAACTAATGGAGTTTGATTGTCTCAAATGGGGCCATAAAAAAACCTATTAGAGTTTATTTGCTCGCATTTCTTTTTCTTTCAATTTAAGAATTTGTTTCACATGTGCCTTGCTTTAGCAAACCAATTAGTAAATAGAAACGTATAGTTGGCCTGGAAAAGTCGCCAAGACGGAGAGAGAAAACTAGGGTTTCGAGAGCCAAGTCGTCGAGAAGCCAAGAGAAGTCGAGATGAAGTCGCCGAGAGCCACCAAGGGTGGCCCCACCCTCGCCGCCCACAGGCGCCACCCCATGGCGCCAACCCTGGCCGACGCTGCTTTGTCTCCGACGTCTTCCCCAACCTATATGATGATGTCACGCCTCGGTATGGGGTGAAAAACCTGTCTTCCTCTGGTTTCATGATCTTGCTATGTAACTCGACGCTTTTTTGATCTATGTTCATGATTTGCTTGGCTAGTCTATTTGATATCATGCTTTATTCTTATGAGCAATTATCAATTGTACTATCCCTAGATGTAGACATAGTGTTTAGATCTAGTAAGCCGACTTATATCTCGTGACCGGGAGAACACGGTGTGAAGATCGATCAAGCTTGTGGGGTGAGAACTAGCCATTATTTTCGTAAGTCAATAGATTGATTTAGTCGATTGCATGCAAGTGATTCTTACTAGGAGAGGACGTTTTAATGTCGGATAAATTCCTAGATTTTCCTGTAGGTCCTTCTTGTTAGTAGAAAGCCCTAAACTCGATAATCTTTTAGTTAGTGGCATTGCTTAGTTCAAAACACCTTAATTCCCTATATATTTGATATCTTGGAATACTCTTAGTTGAAAAGCTACAATGGACATGTGCGCTTGCGGTAGTTAATTTTATTGGGCGTATTTAGCGTCAGCACACCTGTGTGGAAGAAAATGCTAATTAGATTGCTTCAATTCAGCTCGGAACAAAACATCACCTCCTTTGCATTTTCCTTATCCATCCCTCTCTTCTTCCTGGACAACGGTGAGCACCCCGGTGTGTCACTGTCTTGTTCGGTTTTCAGTTTTTCACCTTATCCACAGCTGCTGCCAATCGTGTGTACAGTGGCTCCTAACTACCTTCTCATGGGCATAGATCAATAAACTCACCCTGTGGGATCTCCTTCTGCCAATCTTGATGCCCCGTCGCGGTGAGCGGGAGGTGGTGGTGACGGCCGGGTCGCAGTGAGCGAGAGATGGCGACGCGGAGCGAGCACAGCATGGGAAAGAGGCGCGAGGAAGACAATGGGCTTGGTGGTTCGGGTCTGACTGGACCGAGGAAGCTAGTTCAAGTCGGAATTAGATCCAGGGGCAATTTGGACATTTCACTTTGAGGATTTCGGTTTTAAAAAGGAAGGATGGCAGAATACTGATTTTGTGGCATAAGCGGACTTTGTCAATGAATAGAGTGGCAATTCGTAAAGGGCAACATTTGATGTAGCATTTTACGAAGTGGCCATCTTTCACGTGGCAAATAATTAATTTTCCGATTAGGATGCGGCTAACACGCAACTAGTGTTGGTGTCAGCGAATTGAAATTTTGGAAGGAAACGTCAATCCAGCACAAAAACAGGCCAAAAGTAACAGGAGGCTTAACAAATATAAAGGGTGTTTTTCTGGACTGTGTTTTACGATCTTTAATTGTGACTTATTAATTTAATAAATAATAATTGCTGAAAAAATTAAAGCCAAAATTGTGAGGCCTATATCAGGCTAAGATGATTGTGATGCACTTGAGCAATAGATTTATGGTGAAACTGACGTCAGAAATCGGGGGTGCTATGTGGCGCTCGCGCGGCACTTGACCGCGTGCCACATACTCCTCTTCCTTTGCCGCTTCTGCGTGGGCCTCATTTTGGCGAGTCCAAATTCGCAGCACAAGAAGTCAGCCTAGGCCACACAACGCAGCAGGTAAACGAGCGCCTCGTACTGGGCCGTGGCCACAACGCAGCAGGAATTAAATGAAAAACACAAAGAAAAAAGGAAATGGAAAGTAGCGACTTGGAAAGATGGACCGTACACAGAGAAAGCCTATAGATCGGTTGACCGCACCAGTAGGAAACGAGTGTCTTTTGGGCCTCAACTGAGTACTTGCACGCAGCCCAGCGTCGAGCTCAAAAAGAAAGGTGTCCAGTCCACCGTGGGCATATAGCTTTTCCGTACGAACTCTGCAGGCCGCAAAAGTTGATCGGTCCAACTAATTGGGCGAGGAGCCCAACTAATCCTAGGCCGTCGTGCGCGCGCGCGCGCGCCATCGTTTCTCACCCTGGTCCGGGATTCTCTCCGGCCAGGTTGAAGCTATGAGACGCCAGGTGAGAAGATTAGTTTCTATTACTTGCCTTCATCAAAGTACAGTTGAAGTCCTTATATAGGACATGACAAGACCGACTCCAATCAAACCTAACATACCATATATAACCGAATCTGTTAGGCAGACTCGGAACTGACAATATCCGACTCAATCCAATCCTATATAATCTAACTTCCCATAAATAATACCTTCCTAACAAATATACTTGCTTGCGCCAAACTCTGGTTGACGTCCAACTGTAGCGCGTCACGCCTTGCCGATGCAGTGCTGCTGGCCGGTACAGACGGAACATCATCTTGCGCATATTGCGTGTTGGCGGCAGTGAAGCTGCCGCGGTGGCTGGTGGCGGCGGCAGCTGTCTTGACCGGCGAGCTCGACGGCGAGGACTGGCACATTGCTCTTGGTCTTCCTGAGACATTCGTTCGCAGTTGTGCAGCTCAGATTGAGTAGGAACACGTAGTGTGAAATTCAGGACTAGTTGGATGCACTTGGGCCGCACTCCTGAAAGCAGTTTCGGCAACCTCTCTTTCGGACGGCGTCGTATTTTCGGATGTTTTTGTGGATAGATAGATGTTATTTAGACCTAGCAGGTGCTCCATGCCAACTGGTGTACCGTGGTCCCATGTGTCCAAGGAGAGTCGTAACCAGTGGGTATGGAGACTGGGCATGGCCCCTGCCGTGAAGGTCAGGTATGACATCCAGTCGCATCCAAAACCGAAACGCTCGAGGGTTGGGAATCCCACGCCGGATATCACGATCCTTTCTGCGGGTACTTGCGGGATGCGCAAGGAGAGTTCGGTGAGAGAGGGCAGGTCTCCAAGAAGACGAACATCATCCTCCAGCACCTCCCTAACCGTAAGCGTCAGGTCTCTAGCTAGAAGAGTGCAAACTGAGAGCCCAAAGAGTTCCGTATGTACTCCCACTGTTCCTTTAGCCTTGTTGGTTGACTAGCTAGAAGGCCAGATATAGTGATAATTGCAAGTGGTAAACCTCCACACTTCTTCAAAATTTCAGCTGAAACTTCTTTGAATTGAGAAGGGCAAGCATCTTCAGATCTGAAAATACTATTGAAGAACAATTTTCTCGAGTCTGAGTGGCTGAGGGGCTTCATCTTATAGATACACCCATTGTTGGAACATGACCTCGCCACATCCTCATTGCGTGTGGTTATTATTACTCTGCTGCCTTGATTATTTTCCGGGAAAACACATCTAATAATATTCCATGCTGGCACACCCCACAAATCATCCACTATCACGAAGTACCTGTGAAATTATTTCACATAGATCATAAGTTACACTGCAAATGAAGCCGTCCTTACTTTCCAATGAATTTCGTGCAGATAAAAAAAACAAAACTAACTCCAGCAAAGCGAATTTATGAATCTTATACGGCCACATTAGCATATGCTATTCAGATTATATCAACTGGGCATGTGACTTTTATAATCCAACCAAAGAAATGGGAACATTGCACGGGGGAGGATTTAGAAATTAAAGAAGAACGAAAACCTAGCAGTTATGTTTAATAAAATTGATTAGATAAAACGGTGACCCAATTTCCACTCTGGTTCGCTTTCTCCTATTTTAAATCGGATCAAGTTAACCTCTATACTTTCAGGCTTGGTTCAATTTCGTCCCGCCTTTGCAATTTCACGAAAATCAGCATGCAACATCAAATGGAATATGGGCAAACATTTAAAAAGATTCACTTGTCTTGTTAAAATCGAGTAGGTACCTCTTATGCTGTAGGTATTCTCTGAGGTTGTTAATGAGGTCTTGCACATCGCAAGCATGAGAAGATGGCTGTAGACCAAGCTGTGATAGTAAGGCGTTGAGAAGCCTTCTCATGTCTGGTCTCAGTGAAACAAATACAAATGCCTTGCAATTGAAGTGCCTCCCAATCTTACGATACACCTCGTTGGCAAGTGTGGTCTTGCCCAAACCTCCGAATCCTACTACTGACACCACCTTCAGTTGCTGCCCTTCATCCGCTACCCACTCGATAAGCTCTTCTCTTGGGCCGTCGATACCAACAAGGCTAGTCGACTCCTTGTAGAGTGCTGACAACCGAGGATCAACATCGATAGAGCTGGAATTAGTGATGCACTCGTCAAGTTTGTACCTCTTTCGGCGATCACTTGCCTGGATCACACGAGCCTTCATCTCCTGGATCTGGTTGGCTATCCGGTGACGATCCTTCCAAGTCTTTATATAGCTAGAAGCTTTCTGAAGGAACCCCAGATTGTCATCAGCTCCACCAAGATGATGCATAAAGTCGTCTATGCAGTCCTCTATGTCATAGGCCATCTTCCTCACATGGTTCCTCCAGTTCTTCGCTAGCGGATCGAGTTCGTCGGCATCCGCCGTCTTCTCAAGGAAAGCAGCCATGGCGCTGAGATCGAGAGTCTGTGCAAATATGCTTACAAAGCTCGCTGTCTTGGTTTGGATCAGAACATGCCTTCCGTCTGTTTGGGGGTGTTTCCGAGGCATCTCATCTCATGATATCAAGTCAATGGCTGTCAAGGTAGATAGGGAAGCAACGACTGATTTTAGTCTCGGAACAGGGCTTTCAATACCGGTCTTTTTTTACCGAGGGGCCGATACAAACGATAATCCTGATAATTGAAAATTTCCAGTGATTTTCAGTCCGAAAATTTCAAACAAATTTTGGCTGAAAATCGGTTCAAAATATTGGCCGATATTTTTGAAAACCAATTTCATCAGAAATTCTTCTATATTTGATAAAATTTATATGAAATAATTTTTAGGAACTGTTTTATAATTTTACTAGGAAGATCGATATAGCCAATAAAATCAATAATTTTTAGGAACTGTTTTATAATTTTAGGAACTGTCTGAGGTACAGCCGTACAGATGTTGTGATTTCTTCTTGTGGAGGTAAAAACGCTTGGCCATGAGGCTGACAGGTACCCTCTTGTGATGCAAACGGCAAATTGAAATCACTCCTTCCATTTTTTCTCTCATTTCGCCATTGTGATTCAGACAAGTATACTGGGAATGGTGCAAGTATCGCCTCCCCAGTAGTCTGGTACATGTCTTAGTCATGCTTCGTTGATCTAGTCATCACCATTTATTACAAATAATTGATATGTTTGCTATATGTAGATACATCACTAGCTTGTTAAGCGTCGTCAAGTCTCTTTCGTCCCAGTTTCACAGAACCATGACTCACTTGATCTATCCAAGCACATGGTGCAATCCCACCATTCGAACTCGTCTTCTACATTTTTCGTCTTTCTTGTATCATGCTTGAGCTTATCGTCTCACCCAGCATTCTTGATCATTCTGAGCCTTAGCTTCTCCATAAGTATAACTAGTTAGCCAGATAGGTGCAACCCAAATTTTGGGCCGAATTCAACGCCAAGCGCTGGTACGTAGGAATCTCTATTCCTAAATCTAGCGGCAAATCTACATTCACCTTCTTGTTTGCCTCTTTTATTTTCTCGAAGCCAGTTCTGTTTGTTTCTACTTAAGTTCAACATATTATACTCTAGCTTTCAAGTTTTAGCTCACTATGCTCCATTTTGTTTATATAATGGAAGCTGAGGGCGATGTTATCGACAGAGTCTTGACTGCAAATTAAGATCAATGAACCGCAGGTAGGAGCTATTGCGTTGATGAAGCATGACATTGCTTTTGAGACGATCAGTTCAGATTAATTAATGTCAATAAAACATTACGGTATTGTGAAGATGGTAAATGTTTCTGTTTCCTCTTGGGTACAAGCCGTATCTGTTTTAGAGCAGAGGGTACCAAAGTCATCCTGCAGGCAGAATATATATCCGAAAGTTTCCAATAATTTATTGTGCTATTATCGTCATTTCAGTTATTATTTGTTTCGATAACATGTGGCATCAGCTTTGCATATAATTACTTGTGCTTAACAATGATCGACTTCGGTTCATTTATTTACATGCTCTAGCAGAAAGCAAGAGTTGGTAGGTACCTTAAATTGTTTGCAGAAACAATTAAAGAGGCGACCTGGAGCCCAGAAGAGAGTACACATACTGGTATTGTTCTCCCTTCTTCACGTCACTTGACCTGGAATCGCTCAACACGATGTAGATCATTCAAGTAGTTATCATATATGTGTTCCTTTCACAAGTTTGGATCTAAATTTACTCGACATGGCTGCAACGTCTGCATGTTGAAAGCAAGCCATATAAATGTGATGGGTGTTTTTTTTTGCTGCGGCTTATGGCTTTTGGCTGAAATTTTTAGATTTTGGCTGTTTACGGTACAGATTACGGAGAGACCGATGCTCACTTACGATTTTGGCTGGTACAGATGTTAGGCTTTTAACATGTGCTACGTTTAACTTTTAGACCCTGTTTTGAGAAAATACTCAATTTGAAAGTTAGGTACTATAACAAAAATCAAAAATCGTCCGACTTATATCCAGCCGAACAGCCCTAATTACCCTCCTTAATTTGCTTGTGAAGTATGTGACCTGTATATGCTGCCTCGGCGACGTAGGTGCGGTTTCTCCCCATTTCGCTTCGGTCTTTCTCCGTGCGTGGGTGAGGCCGTCACGTAATATAGCCGCGCGGACTTAACTCCTTTCTACGGCCTAACCCCGTGAGGCGAACTGGGCTGAAGGGGGCGGACTCTCAACGAACTCTAGCCCATTAATCGGGGTTTGAGTTTCTTTCTTTCTTTTGGTTTTGTTCCTGTATATATGTGGAGCTGAGCTCCAAGGAAATCGCCGCCCTCCGTGATGCACCCTCCGTCGTCCTCCTTGGCATCTCGCCGGAGCTATCCGTCCACTGTGCACCGCCTGCCGTCGTTGTGTGGGCAGACGCACTTCTCGTCAACATCGTCGTCTGCACTCTCTCCATACGCATTTGGATGGATCGTCGTTAATACTAATAGTGACAAGATGTTCTTCTACACAAAAAAAAAAACCCGTCAAAACCGTCGTTACAGTGCTGTGACAGGCTACTAATGGGCCAAAATACGGTCCAAATCCAATCCACATCAAAATAAAATAGAGAAGGATCCGATCCAAGCCTAGCCCCAATCATCATTCTCCGTTCGGTTGGATTGAAAAGTTGTGGTTTATGGTTAAAATTACACTGTAGCGGCTGAAAATCTCACTATAGCTGAAGACGGCTTATTTAGCATAATTAAATTTAAAAATTTTAAAAATAGAAAAAATATGCTAGCTCATCATGGACAGCGCAAACGAATACGGGAAAAAAGGAACTGGCAAAAAAGCTAAAAAAAGCCAAAAGTTCAGAAAAAGACGAAATATATGAATAACAAAAAATAAGTTAGAAGTTAAAAGCTGAAACCGAAATTTATGAATAGCGAAAAATAATCTCCGACGCTAGCTGGCTGGATTTGTGATGGACGTACGGGAGCCGTGGTTTCGAGCACATCGACCATCATGCTACACCTGACATCTCCGACTGCTCGATCATCTCAACGACGTGCAAATGATTTGTCGTCCATTTTGGCGAAAATGCAAGGCTTAACTGGAAGGAGGCAGCCATGGCCATGCCTGTACGTTTTTGCTTTGGGCCAACCGGTGAAGTGTGTGGGTTTACAATTTCATGCTTATATCAGGCTTGTGCGTACTACTGCAATAGCAAGTAGCTATGCGTACGTGGACTCTTACGTATCCTTGGGATAACTCTTGGGCTCTCTTTTATCATTTGACCTTCACTCGACCCATAAAGTCGGACGTGGATCAACCAGCAAAATGGGAAAAGTATTCGACTGTATCAACCAGCAATGCAATCCTAACTAGCTAGCCAGATAGGTGCAGCCCAAATTTTGGGCCGAATTTGGGCCATTATCTCTTCTCCTGTGCTTTCTTTCTTTTCTTTTTTCCTTTTATTTTGCCCCACACTAGGTAGCTAGAGCGTATACGACCAAACTAACCTATTAATAATACACGTTTCTTATTCAATGTGTACGAGAAGAGTCACCACACGTTTCCGATTAATAGATACAGTAAGTACAAACCTACAAACCCAAGCTGATTCGACCGATGTACTAGTCTATCTATCTACATTGTTTATCACGCCGGTGTATGTATGTCGATCAAAAAATTAATTCTACCGAGGACTCGCACATCCATGCATAATATTAATAGAAGTAGCCAGATGGATCAATTGTTTGACGAGGCCAAGTGGTGACGTCTCCCAAGGAACATTCGTTTTTGCCCGCATGGACCGGTAAAGATTCCATGCTGTCGAGACGTACTTGCCTGCCGGCCTCTCTGTAATCTCGTCTATATGTGGGTTATCGTATCGATCAAAACGATCGACGAATGTACTGAGAATATTGGCCCATTTGATCGATCGTAGACAGCGGCTGATAAGATCGATGTGAGAGTAACAAACTGCACCGGCCGTCCGGCCGGTGCCTGCATCGTTCGAGGTCCCTTCAGGCACTTCAAAACTAGTAATCTATCGTTCGCTAGCTAGCTTGCTGCCAGTAGTGATTGCCAAAGCAAACGGATGATAATTTATGTATTCGACGCCTAGTAGCTATCTATCAACTTTCTTGTCGATCGACGAATGTAAGAATTAGCTTAGAATATTGACCCATTTGATCGATCGCACACAGCGGCTGCTAATATCGATGCGACAGAATAATAAGCCACAGAGGAAAACAAACTGCACCCGACCGTCCGGCCGATGCCTGCATCGATCATGGTCTCTTCAGATACTTGAAAACTAATAATCGATCGATCGGTTCATTCACTAAAAACCTAACGCCTGAACAAAATGCAAGGCTTAACTGGAAGGAGGCAGCCAGCCATGGCCATACGGCACAGCAGCTGCAGGACGAATGTAAAGAAGCAGCCAGCTGCGCCATAATTCTGCACCGCGTACCGCTTGCTCGCTCGTTGTTCGTACTGACTGTACGCTTTTGGTTTGGTGTGTGGGTTACATGCTTATATCAGGCTTGTGCGTATGTGGACTCTCCTAGTCCTATTTGTGCACCATTGGGACAACTCTTGGGCTCACTTTTATCCTTTGACCTTCACTCGACCCAACAAGTCGGACGTCAATCATGCGTGAAGGCCCCGAAAGGGGAAAAAGTATTCGACAGTATCAACCAGCAACGCAATCGTAACTAGCTAGACAGATAGGTGCAGCCCAATTTTTGGGCCGAGTTTGGCCCATTATCTCTTCTCCTGTGCTTTCTTTCTTTTCTTTTTTCTTTTTTTTTTTTGCCCCACACTAGGTAGCTACAGCCTATACAACCCAACTAACCTATTAATAATACACGTTTCTTATTCAATGTGTGCGTGAACAGTCACCACACGTTTCCTATTAATAGATACAGTTAGCACAAACCTACAAACCCAAGCTAATTCGACCGATGTACTACTCCACCTAGCTATATTGTTTATCACGCCAGTGTATGTAAGAATTAGCTTAGAATACTGACCCATTTGATCGATCGCAGACGACAGACGACGGATGCTATGATCGATGTGACAGAATAATAAGCCGCAGAAGAAAACAAACTGCACCTGGCAGTCCGGGCGGAGCCTGCATCGCTCGAGGTCTCTTCACACATTTGAAAACTAATAATCGATTGGTCGCTAGCTAGCTTGCTGGCAGTGGCGATTGTTAAAGCAGACGAATGATGATTTATGCATTCGATGTCTAGGAGTCATCTATCAACTTTCTTGTCGATCGACGAATGCCAGAATTAGCTTAGAATGACGACCCATTGGATCGATCGCAGACAGCGGATGCTAAGGTCGATGTGATCGATGCGACAGAATAATAAGCCGCAGAAGAAAACAAACCCAGCCATCCGGCCGGAGCCTGCATGGAATGTGTCGGCCTGCTCAGCTGGATTTTAGCATATAGTTTTTAGCTTCTTAATTTTATTTTTCCTAGTTTTTTTTATTTTTTTAGACTTTTCTATCTTTTCTTATTCCTTTATATTGTCTATAATAAGAGAACATATTTTTTTTAATTTTATTTTTTAAAATTTAATTACTCCGAAAAAACTTAACATAACTATAATAAAAAAAATTAGTCTCAAACAGTATCAAACGACGTAAAAAAACTCAAAATCTAAAAGATTAAGCTAAAATGAGCGCTACCGTACGTAGAATGCTGACCTGACAGCGGATGCTAAGATCGATGTGACAGAATAATAAACCGCAGAAGAAAACAAACTGCACCCTGCCGTCCGGCCGGTGCCTGCATCGATCAAGGTCTCTTCAAACATGAAAACTTGATGGTGATCATTTTGACTTAATTTTAGTGATTTATGGTTAAAAAATACTGTAGTTGACTGAAAAAATACTGTAGCTGATAGAGACTTATTTAACATAATTAAATTTAAAAAAATTAAAAAATATAAAAAATATGTTAGCCCATCACAGACAACGCAAACGAATACGAAAAAAAAGAACCAGCAAAAAAGCTCAAAAAAACCAAAAATTCAAAAAAAAAGACGAAATTATGAATAGTAAAAAATAAGTCAGAAGTTAGAAGCTGAAATCGAAACGAGCGGGGAATAACGATGGGTCGATAGCTAGCTTGCTACCAGGGTGGCGATTGTTAAAGCAAACGGATGATAATTTATGTAATCGATGCGCCCTAAGAACCATCTATCAACTTGCTTGTCAGTTGTCGAGATGCCGTCTATAATTTAAACCGAGATGCTTAGCTGACCTCAAGTATTGGTTGCCTGCTTGCCGGCGGTGACCTATAACCATAAAATTTAGAGGTTTATTTTCTCGTCGATAATGTGAGCCTACTACTATTTAAATAGCATTTCTGTTTTTAACCGTACTTAAACCAGCATTTCAATAATCAGTTGTGGTTCGTCGGAACCTGGAATAGCTAGCCTGCTTGCATTTTGTTAAGGCGTTTGCTTTAAAAAAATTGTTAAGGCGGAAAGACTTTAATTGATATATTCTGTGGATCAGTAGTGACAATTTATTCATCTAAGAAAATTGTTAGGTGAAATTACTCAGACTGCGTTACCTTTCACTCACAAAAAATTAATTGTACCCAACTTGGCAATATTTTTGAAATATTTTGTATACTGCATTGCTCAGAACATTTTGAAATGATAACGAAATAATAGAGACGTTGAACCCTCACAAAAAAATTAAAAGACCTGTAAATACCCAGCCATCTACTTAATTCCAAAACCAGTAAGCACATTACAGTACTAGGATCCAAAATTAATATTTATCTATGGGGTAGCTCTATTAAAAAACTATGTTGATAGGTACAGTATGAACATTTCTTTAATCTTACAATAACTTATCAATCTTCCACCAATTACACATTTTTCTATTTCTTGTCACTCACTTAAATTTATGAAAAGAGTACATGTAAAATGCAAAAGATTGAATATATATATGTACCACATACCCTCTATTTGATCAATTTTATTGAGAATTCCATTTAATTATATGTTGCAAATTATATGGCCCTTCGTTATATGTCTTGTCAACCGTTTAAACGAAACCTTGAATTAACCAAGTAGCCAACCAAACCCTTTCTATAAAAGCATGCAAACCTTGAAAGATGAGGTGACTCTCCATATTATCAGGGTCTAGTCATAATTCCTCAAAATTGGAGTACTATTCTGCAATGTGGATATGGGTGCAAAATCTAAAATGGTGGAGGCGTGAATTTGTAGCTCCGTAATTACACAGGAATTGGGGTTCAGTTCCGTAAAAAGGTCAACTTAAATAGCAGCATGTATGATGTGCCTCGGCGCCCGTCAGTCTCTTGCGTTTATTGCTCGAGGGCTCGAGGAGGATCCAACAGCTTCAGGGATCCTTACGAACTAAATAGTTGATTAATCAGTTATCAGTACAAGATACATCCAATCGCCACCTAACAACCATAAATCTGTTCATATTCTTAGGCCCTGCTCAATATAGCTTATAGCTTAAAGCTTAAGCTTATTTTTGCACTATTCATAATTTCGTCTTTTTCGAATTTTGACTTTTTTGAGTTTTTTTGTCGGTTCTTTTTTTTCTCGTATTCGTTTGCGTTGTCTGTGATGGGCTAACATATTTTTATATTTTTAATTTTTAAATTTAATTATGTTAAATAAGCCTCTCTCATTCTGATGTTTTTCACCACACTGATGTTTTCGACCATAAGCTTTCAGTTTTCAGCCGAACCGATCACCACCTTAATTGATGCTATATTTCTGAATAGATATCATTATAGAATATTGTATATTAAAGATCATATTACCACCCTTCGTTAGCTCGCTTGTTGCTCTTGGATGGTGTGTTACTCTAATCTAGTAGTAAATAACCATGGAAGTAGCTATGAATAATGAATGGGAGGGTATACAAAGAAAAGAAATGTAAAAAGTAATCTAGAAATTGTAGAATGACATATATTTGGAAACAAAATAGGAAAGCTAGAATGCCACGGAGAAGTACCGTCAAGTTAAACATCACAAATCCTAACTTCCAATTTAAAATATTGGAGAAGTTTCAACTAAAAATCCGAAAGTTTCAACTAAAAAAATAAAATTATCTACCTCGAATTTCCAGATAGCTCGCTCATAATTTATAATAGTTCACTGTTCTTATATAGTCCACTCAGTCCTTTCTCGATAAGGTAGTGAACTGACCTTTCCATGGTTGACACTTAACCACCGTCGGCATGGTCATGAGCTTGTATCATGGGGAGCAAAGATATCTCATTCCGTCTTAGCCGTTCATATTGATCGCACGATTCAGAGCATACTACTTAGTACATACGAAATCAAGATGAACATAGGTCTAAAGATTAATCACAATAATTGTTTGACAATAATCGATGCACATATCTACTACTCCCTCTGTTTCACAATATTTGTCTGGTGCACATACCTAGGAGTAGTGCTATGTCCATCTCATAGGACTAAGTATGGTCTAATTACATTAAATGTTACTTAAATTTTGTGTCTCCTTGATATGTGTGCCGAACAAATATTGTGAATCGGAGAGAGTAAATAATAAAAGATGATGATAAGTGATTTACATCTGTTAAGAAAAAGAGAGAAATATACTAGATCATATGAAAACATCTAACCTTTAATTTGGCGGGTCCTAATTTTAAAGGCTTTGATCTAATAGTTAGCCTAGAGATATACAAATTTAAAGTAATTCTAAAAACATCTATTCTTTAATTTGGTGGACCCTAACATTAAAAGGCTTAGATTCTGTAACACCCTAGGATCCAAACTGGCTTAGGCATAACCCCATTCTGGATAGGCCACGCACTCGTAGCAACCCGCTTGCACTTTCATCATCGCTTCGCGCAAAACGGTTAACCGGAGGTTTCTACCATTGGAAGCCCTAACCTTATATGTTAGTGCTTCTTAAGCTAAACTAGTAAGATGGGATTAATCCGCATCCTCATGTGCACGCATATATGGGCCATGATGGGCCTAACTCTACATAGGCCGAGGTATCACATACACCCCCCTCAAAGGACTCGACGTCCTAGTCGGACCAATATACCCACATTGAGGCAAATGATAAGGATCTCCCCTCTTGGCACATGTCCGTGCGTTCGGTGCCAGCACATATGCCATGTCGTGTGTCCACTCCGGGCCTACACGCGCCATGCGCATATGCCGCGCGCCTCTAACCCGCACGCGCTCATGTAACCGCGAGGGTCGGCTATGATACCATTTGTAACACCCTAGGGTCCAAACTGGCTTAGGTATACCTCATTCTGTATAGGCCACGCACACGTAGCAACCCACTTGCACTTTTGTCCTCACTTTACACAAAACGGTTAACCGGAGATTGCTACTATTGGAAGCTCTAAGTTTATATGTTAGTGCTTCTCAAGCTAAACTAGTAAAATAGGACTAACCCACATCCTCATGTGCACACATACATATGGACCATCATAGGCCTAACTCTACATGGGCCGAGGTGTCACAGATTCAATAGTTAAGATATATTAACCTAAAAAGGATAAAATGAGATGAGTATCACTAACTATATTCAAAGGTTGAGATTGTGTAAATTTGCTAGACAGACCTACCTTCCAATTCTCTGTTTCATATAGGGAGATCACTCAAAATATTTGCACTAATTAAATATGAAATCAAATATTTCATAACACATTTCAAAATTTAAAATTATGTGCAATTGAACGGGATAATTCGCTAGTTTTCCATTGGAATGGCTGCGCGGTTGATTCCTTGGTGGAATGCCAATGAGTTTGCGCGGTTGATTCCTTGGTGGACAGTTCGACCAGAGATGAACACTAAAATACGTTCTTTGTGAAACAATAAGGTATTGGCATCACAACTGCTCCTTTGGCTGGAAATAAAGGCACATGATTGATTAATCTTGATCCGTGGCGATGTCATCCTGCAACTACTTATACTGATGCAAACTCTTTAGTAGTACTCAAATTGTGCAAATTGCACTATTATAAATAGAGGACACGCTGGATAATTTTGTGTCATCCAGGAAATTTTAGGTGGACGACAAATGGCAATGGGCAATGTAAGGTGTCGGGAGGTAGGGACAGCAACAACAGAACGGGCATAACTAGGGAGGGACGGACCTGCTTGCACCCCATCCCCCCCGGCGAAAAAATATATAATTGTATGCATTAATATAATTTTAGCTATTAATTTATAACTATTTAGGTATACTGTTGGCAATATATTTCCAAACTTAAATTAGAGTACATAGATACAAGTTTTAGTTAAAGATATAAAAAATAATACCTATATCATATTACAAGTATATAATATATGAAATAAAATAAGCTTAATTTGCATGGTGAACTTAATTTGTTACGAAAAGAAAGCCACCAAAGTGACATGAAATTATGAAACTTATGTTGCAGCAAAAGTACAAATAGGAGGAACTTATTTTCTATTATATACTAAAAGTCGATGACATGTACTTTACAGCTGCTAATAAAAAAGAAAAATATGCTAGAAATTCTCACAAAGAAGAAAACATTGGGTCATTAATTTGATGAAGCCTAATTATAAACATAAACAACAATTATTGGATGCTATTAAAAACATAAATATACTATAAATTTTCAAAAAAATCCGATCTTTAGTTTGATGCATGGATCCTAATTATAAACATAAACCTTGATCATTCGACGTTATTAAAGCCGTTAAATTTGTTCTGTCCGTCACAATAGTTCATGGCGTTAGCGCCGAGTGTGACATCCCGGCCCATGTTGGCCTATGTGTGTGTGCACATGAATTTCTGGGTTAGTCCCACCTTACTAGCTTATCTTAAGAAACCCTTACATATAACCCTAAGAGTTCCAATGGTACCACCCCCGATTAACCGTTTTGCGCTAAGCGAGGACGAAAGTGCAAGCAGGTTGCTACGTGTGCGTGGCCTATCCAGAATGGGGGTAAGCCTAAGCCGGTTTGGACCCTAGGGCGTTACAAATGGTATCAGAGCCGACTCGCGGTTATATGGCGCGTCTTGGGTTAGGCGCGGACATATGGCGCATGGCACGTGTGGGCCGGGTGGACACGACATGGCATATGTGCTGGCACCGAACGCACAGACATGTGCCAAGAGGGGAGATCCTTATCATTTGCCTCAATGTGGGTATATTGGTCCGACTAAGGTGTCGAGTCCTTTGAGGGGGGTGTATGTAACACCCCGGCCCATGTTGGTCCATGTGTGTGTGCACATGAATTTCTGGGTTAATCGCACATTGCTAGCTTACCTTGAGAAGCCCTTACATATAAGCCTAGGAGTTCCAATGGTAGCACCTCCGGTTAACCGTTTTATGCGAAGCAATGACGAAAGTGCAAGCGGGCTGCTACGTGTGCGTGGTCTATCTAGAATAGGATTAGACCTAAGCTAGTTTGGACCGTAGGGCGTTACACTGAGCCATGTCAAGCTCGTGTCCTTGTTCGGAAGGGAGATGGCGTTGTTCGAGCGAGGACGCTGCGCACCTGCCATTGAATAGAACTACTACGAAAGGCTAATACTGAGCGGCCAATCACGACGGTTTGACAAAACCGTCATGACCACACTAACACGAGCGGTTTTAATTTGGACACCGTGCGTGTTGGCGGGTCGGAGAAACGAGTATCACGACGGTTGTTACCGATGAACCGTCGTGATACTTTAGTATCCACGACGATGCGTATTAAAAGCATGCGTGATAATCTGGAATTATCACAAACGGTTTGTAATAAAAAACCGTCTGTGATAATCACGCTAATAACTTAACTACAGAGACAAGAGATCACAAATTAAAGGCATATTATTAATTTCAATTCGAGGCAAATTTATTACAAAAGTCATAGAGATAAAGATATTCCCAGATTCTAATATTCTGGGCTTCGTACGCTTCTTCTTCGATTTTGGGACTTGGAGGATCAGCTCTGAGTTCTCGAACGTCGTTAACATTGTCCTTGTCCTCAGCACTTCCTCCTCCAGCATGGGCAAATGATCAGTAGCATATCCCATAATCTCATAGAGGATAGCATTATAAGATTCCTCATAATCTGTCGTTTCTGCTTGATCGGCAATGCTATCCATCATTCTCTCCAATGCCACAATTGCTTCTTCCGCTTTGTGCACATTGTGTAGAAGAACCAGGGTGAGGGCTGTTTCCCTTTCTTGAGCGGCAGCGAGACGCCTCCGTCGACGGCGGATGATCAGGTCGAGCTGACGGATGCAAGAAAGTCGGGGAAGGAGAGCAGGACATGTGCGGAGAAGCTGCTCCAGATGTAAATTGCTGGCCGCCTATGTAAGGTTCCGGCCGGACAACTTTTGATGAACAGATGAGAGGAATGAGATGATCACAAAAACAGTAGAATCCATATTGTTAGAGGACAATACGTACGTACGTAGAAGACCTGGATTAGGCGCGCATATTTAACCTTTAGCACAGATGGTTCGTACACCAAACATCAATGATATAGACGGTTCGTATACCAAACATTAATGATATAGACGCTTCGTATAACGATCGAGATACGTTAGAGGAAACACGAGATATACGTTCTGACTCCGCATTATCACGGGACGGTTCGTGGTAAAATAAATGCGTGATATAATTATCACGAGCGGTTCTAAACTTAGAACTGCTCGTGATATAATATCACGACGGTTCAAACGTAGAACCGTGCATTATATTATTATCGCGAGCGGTTCTCGATGTAGAACCGCTCGTAATAAGCTTCCTATAAATACCTTGGCGGGGTTCCCCGTATCTGCGATTATATTCTACATCTAAATTCCGATCTGTCTCGTCATGCCGCCGCCTCGCTTTGCCGCCTCCCGAGCCCTCGCGATCGCCTCCCGTGCCCTCGCCACCGCCTCCCGAGCCCTCGCCGGTCGCCTCCCGAGCCCTCGCCTGCCTCCGGTCGCCTCCCCGAGCCCTCGCCGGCCGCCTCCCCTACGCATAAGCACTAAGGTACCCTTGTCTGACCTTTATGTGATGCTAAGGTACCCCGACGCATAAATATGTTATCATATCCTCATGACGATAACTGATGTTGCTTGCTATTCTTCACAATGATGTTCTGTCAGCAGGAGCACGATGAACTCTTAGATAGAAAAAAGTGATGTAGTAGTAATAATATATGCCACATAGACCTTCATAGAACTTTGTTTGGAGAGTAATAATATATGCCACATAGACCTTCATAGAACTTTGTTTGGAGACTCCAGTGTATCCGGTTACATTACTCCAGTGTATCCGGTTACATTACTCCAGTGTATACAGTGTTTAGAGACATTGTAGTAATAATATATGCCACATAGACCTTCAAAGAAATTTGTTTAGAGACCTTGTAGTAATAATATATGCCACATAGACCTTCAAAGGGCATGAAGCAAGTGATACATTCCAGTGTATCCGATTACACTAACCTGATACACTAGTTTGTGTCATTTGCTTCATAGAACTTTATTTAGAGACCTTGTAGTAATAATATATGCCACATAGACCTTCAAAGGGCATGAAGCAAGTGACACACTCCAGTGTACCCGGTTACATTAACCTGATACACTAGTTTGTGTCATTTGCTTCATAGAACTTTGTTTAGAGACCTTGTAGTAATAATATATGCCACATAGACCTTCAAAGAAATTTGTTTAGAGACCTTGTAGTAATAATATATGTCACATAGACCTTCAAAGGGCATGAAACAAGTGACACACTCCAGTGTATCCGGTTACATTAACCTGATACACTAGTACGTGTCATTTGCTTCATAGAACTTTGTTTAGAGACCATGTAGTAATAATATATGCCACATAGACCTTCAAAGAAATTTATTTAGAGACCTTGTAGTAATAATATATGCCACATATACCTTCAAAGGGCATGAAGCAAGTGACACACTCCAATGTATCCGGTTACATTAACTTGATACACTAGTTTGTGTTATTTGCTTCATAGAACTTTGTTTAGAGACCTTGTAGTAATAATATATGCCACATAGACCTTCAAAGAAATTTGTTTAGAGACCTTGTAGTAATAATATATGCCATATAGACCTTCAAAGAAATTTGTTTAGAGACCTTGTAGTAATAATATATACCACATAGACCTTCAAAGGGTATGAAGCAAGTGACACACTCCAGTGTATCCGGTTACATTAACCTGATACACTAGTTTGTGTCATTTGCTTCATAGAACTTTGTTTAGAGACCTTGTAGTAATAATATATACCACATAGACCTTCAAAGGGCATGAAGCAAGTGACACACTCCAGTGTATCCGGTTACATTAACCTGATACACTAGTTTGTGTCATTTGCTTCATAGAACTTTGTTTAGAGACCTTGTAGTAATAATATATGCCACATAGACCTTCAAAGAGCATGAAGCAAGTGACACATTCTAGTGTATCCGATTCAATGAACCTGATACACATTTTTTGTAGTGCCACCAGCAGCCGTCGAGCAACACATGTGGCTTCTACGTTTGCCACCATATGAAACTACTCCTCAATTCCACGAGGATCAATCGACAGGTAGCGTCCATCCCGTCAACTGCATTGAAACAGCCTGACCTTTCAAGAATTCTAGGAGAGTTGGCGTACTTTTTGGTGGCTACAGTCATAAAGTCACAAGGAGAGTTCCACTGCACACCATGATTTTTTATTACTCTTATCACTCCGGAATCAAGGTCTCGCGAAAGGAACATATCCATAATCAACGAACTTATCGGCTGAACAAGCAATACTTGAATGGCAATCATGCATTATCCAAGTATTGCTTGTACTGCCTGACAAGTTGGTTGATTATGGATCTATTCCTTTCGCGAGATCTTGATTCCGGAGTGATAAAGTAATAAAAAATGCAATGTTACCATCTAAGTGCAAATGCAATTTAGATCTTTTGTAATTCTGTATTTGTTAATGGATGTTTTATGTTTGTGAAATGAAGTGCGATGTGAATTGCATGCTTTATGTTTGTGAAATGAATTGAGATGCGAATTGGATATTTCATGTTTGTGAAATGCATTGAGATGTGAATTATATGTATACATGTACATGTTTATCTGCTTGTTTCAGAGGGCATGGCTAGTATTTCCTGAGGCTAGCCAATAAACAGAAATAAACGAGGGGGCTGGAAAGAATATCACAGATGATTTTTAGCTAAAAACCGTCTGTGACATCTGATAATCACAAATGGTTTTTAACTAAAAACCGTCTGTGATTATCACATATCACAGACGGTTGTTAATTAAAAACTGTCTGTGATATTTACACCACAGACGGTTCGAAAACCGTCTGTGATAACCTTCGATTATCACTGACCCATAAATTCAGGCGGTTCATAAAACCGTCTGTGATGACATTTTTGAACCGTCTGTAATACGGTTTTGTGTAGTAGTGTAGGGACTTGCACACCAAGATGATCGATCTGTGAGAGTGAACGAACTCGGCCATTTACACGTATGAGGTACATGCATGTATGGCATGGCACTTATCTCGATCTTTCTTCTTGCATGCATGGACATGCGAGTATTCGCGAGGGCAATGGCGAGATTGATGACGGAGATCGATGGGTAGATGATCTTTGCATATTTTTCAATTTCAACAAAATAACCCTTTTAGCTTTTTTCTCAATTAGTTATTAAAACTAATAAGATCGGATGCATTGTGAAAATTACAAAATAGAAGCCAACAAACTAAGAGAATAAAAAGCAACAAATGGGCCAAAGCATCAAATAGTCGGTCCGTAGGGCCTAGCTAGTTGGACCACTCGAGTCACAATGACATGACCACCCCATTTCGGAACCAAAAACAACCGTAGTCAAGAACTCAAATTAGTGGATCTTCTAATCTACTTAACCAAATGACTTAATTTAAAACGTAACTTCCTCAAGGTCTTCTAAACCTATTCCATCAATGAATCGGATGCATTGCGAAAACAAGTACAAAGCGAAGCCAACAAACTAAGAGAATAAAAGAAGCAACAAATGGGCCAAAACATCAAATAGTTGGTGCGACCACAAGCACCACACCATTCGACCGAGGCCTAGCTAGTTGGACCACTCAGTCACAAAGAAGATGACCGCCCCATTTGAGCAGAAAACAACCCATTGCCAAGAACTCAAATTAGCGGATCTTCTAATCTACTTAACCAAATGACTTAATTTAAAACGTAACTTCCTCAAGGTCTTCTAAACCTATTCTATCAATGGATCAGATGCATTGTGAAAATAGGTACAAAACAGAAGCCAACAAACTAAGAGAATAAAAGAAGCAACAAATGGGCCAAAACATCAAATAGTTGGTCTGACCATAGGCACCACACCAGTCTGACCGGGCCTAGCCAGTTGGACCACTTGAGTCACAGCGGCATGACTGCCCCATTTAGAAACAGAAAACAACCCGTCGCCAAAACTCAAATTAGCGGATCTTCTAATCTACTTAACCAAATGACTTAATTTAAAACATAACTTCCTCAAGGTCTTCTAAAGCTATTCCATCAATGGATCAACAAGCTACTCAACAAAGTTTTGATCGTTGCCCCAAAACAAAACATATTACATCAAAACCAGGCAAACCAAGACAAACACCAAGAACTTAATATATGGTTGCCTAGATGGATTCGATCTACATATCTTTGAAACCAACAAAATTAAGGAGGGAGAATATCCAAATAAGAAAACCAAGAAAATCAAAAGCACAAGGAGAGATTCATGACAAACTCACTTAGATGAAATTTGAATCTTTATTTCACTTGGAGATGAATGTTTCTACTCTAGTTTTGGAGGACAGAGCTCCCTCAACATAGAGTAAACACACAAAGTTTCCCATTTGGAAACCCTAACCCTAACTCTCACTTAAAGGTTTAGCCAAAACTCCCCAAAGCTTAGCACCTAATCCAACACCACTCTCTCCTTATATATGAACGCTCACAAGAAATTCTAATCAGCACATCTAGTTGGATTTCATCCGTTTACATAGACTAACCTGTTAACTCCATTCCTGGTTTTACACACACACATGCTTTTCAAAGCGGCTCATTTAAAGGGCTCTGATAGCTCAAAAAGTCTATCCAATCAACCAAAGTATCTTCGCATGCTTTGCTATGAAGTTTATAGTGCCTAATGACTAGTCATCACGTCTTCAAGTATTAGGATTCCTCCGAACCGTCTCTACATGTATCAGCCTCATCACTTGGAGGACAACATGCAACAGCTCACCTCATCGATCGCAATCTTCATCTCTTCGGTGCTTCCCGCTTGAGCCGCGCAGTCTCACCCAGACTTACCCGACCGCACAGATCTCAACTCTCCCGCTTAGTCATGGTCCATTGCCATTGACAGCCAATGCTCTTTAAGCCACCTGCTCATCTAAAGACCAAGTATTCCGATTCCGAGCACAAGTTTTATGCATTTAACTTACATTAGTCAAATCATGCATAATGTAACTGAACACAACCGACCAACGGCATCTATACCATGCACACACTCAAACCAACTCAAATCAACTCACAAGATGCTCTGAACCTAAAGGGCCGATCTAACCGCCCAACACCTCGGTAACAAGGGACTAGTTTGACCATTGGCCCAACGCCGGTTAGTCAAACCGTCAGTGGTCAGACCACTAACCAAAGGCCGGTCAGACCATTCAAGAGCACTAGAAAACACCATCTCTGAAATTTCAGTTAATCTCTATCTAGTTTCATATCAAAACTCTAATTGGTATGATACCTAATGCAAACATATCCTCAAACACTCATACACAAGTGTTTGGTGTCCAATTCCCATAAGACCATATGGCTGGCCTGACCGCTCTATAGCCGCCGATCAGACCGGTCTTCACAAAGTCTAAAGAAATGTATAGGGCCGGTTTGATTGTCGTTACCAGGCCTATTAGACCGGTTAAAATCTGACAGCAACTTTGAAAATTGAAAAGCTTTAATAAATCAAACTCAAACTTCAACAAAATTTGCAAAGAAAAGTCAAATATTCATCACACAATATAGGGTGATCTTCACATGATCTTACAATTCGATTAAGTAAAAAGAGGTGCTTAACTACGCGGAGTGCATGGTATGCACGTTACACTTTAATCACATAAGGTCTTTATGTATTCTCAAGCATGTATATATTCTTGGCTGCATGCATGCATCGAGCATGTCAACTCTGAGCATAGATATACCGTATGTCTTCTTAAGCCAGCATATACGTATATGTTTTTCAGATTAAAAAACACAATTACATAGTATAACCAAACCATCAGGCCACCTTACTAGTTAGACCATAATAATTAATAGCAGTTCATCATCTCCACGGTCCCTCGTCTGAGAATCGTAGATAGCTGACTGGTACACCGAAGTGGCACTCTCAGTCCTGTAACAGTAGCAAGTAGCAACAGATGACAATTCACATACAATTGCATTACCGTATACTCCTACTGAACAGTCAAAATGTCTCCATGTTCGTCTAAAAGCTCAGGGGTGTGCCAGTATGTGTGAAGAGGGGAATATAACTTATTTGATTAACTAAACACAAAGAACCAAACTAACAAGCAAGATAAGGTGTAGCTAGGATACTGACCAGAGAAGATAAGATGCCTTCGATTAGGGTCACGATGCTCACGGCCTAGAGGAAATGGCGTCGTTCCTGTTCACAAAGACAGGCGGCTCGGTTGAACTCTCGTTAGCGTTCACGGAACCACGAATCGATCAGCAAGCTTTCCGGCGAGTTTGGTACGCACGACCGGGGCTCGACCTCACATCGCTCGTTAAGCTGCCTTTGGACGTCGACAACGAGGAGGTCTTGGCGCCGTAGAACTCTCGAGAATCCTCCGTGGGCTCACTTCCATCGCATCGATCCGCCTCTTCGGTTTGACAAACAAGACCTTGACCGTTTCGGTGCTTCTTCTTCTTCTTTCCACTCCTCCTTTGTTTCGTCACTCGCTCCATCATGGAAGCGACCTCCTTAAGATTTCCGAGTCTCGATTACGATGCCACATAGGCCATTTAGATCCTTACAGGCGGTAGGAGCAACTCAAGGCGTGGCGAGCTCCCTCTTGGATTTACGGGTGGGTCATGACTTGCACCACAATGCATAGGCGTCGCAGGCATTTGAGTGCCCCGTGTTCTACGACGAACCTGTCTAGGTGACTTGCAATCAATTTGAGGTAATGCAAGGAGCGTACATTACTCAGGGCATCAAGCACAACCCTACTCAGCTGATCAGAGGATGAAATACACAGCTCAGAGAGAGCATTCAGATAGGTAACAAACAGAGGTAACCTGCATATTTTGCCTTTTAGCTTTAGCGAGCTAAGATAGCAGGAGTCTTCCAGAGAAATATTCAGGGAGTCTTCGGACCATTCCTCGAAATTCAGTGAGAGTGAACGAACATCATTCACATTGGTGCCTCTCTAAATGAACCCCTGAATGGCCTTTGAAAGATGAGTGAACTTATTACTGGCATCTGCAGTGGACTCGCCCCATATTTTCACCTTTGTCAACTTGTTCATATGATCCATGAGTTGCGGAAATTCTATGCTCTTGTCGCCAACAAATCCGGCTAGAGTCTGCAAGTCACTTTTCCCTGACAGGAAGATCTGTAGCTTACTCATTTTCCAGCCTACATCTTCGAGCTTAAACACTCCAAACAGATGAATTAAACATGGCAGCTCGATGACTTCTATGGGCAGAATCTTTATCTTCGTTCTTCGTACATCGAGCGTCTCCAAAAATTTTAGTTTTGTGATCTCCTTCGGAAGAACTGTAACGGCGCCCCCGAGACTTAGATACCTCAGCAGCAACAGGTTGCATATCTTCCTGATATGCTCATCCTCCAAGTTATCACATTCTTCTAGATCCAAAACTTGCAGCAGTTCATACTTGGAAAATTCCCGAACATGTTTATCTGCTTTCCCGAAGATTGTCAGAGATCGGACAAGAGATAAATCATTGTCTGAATTCGTTCTGGCCCTTGTAGCACTATTAGAATGTACGGAAAGCCGACGGATTTTATCGGTAGGTAAGCTCGATCATATAACAACGTAATGAAGTTCTCACACATGGACTTGTGCGAATGAACTCAAGCATCATGCCCCGAGTTTGGCATGTCTTCACCTCGTGTTGTTGCTCACATCAATAGGCGGATGATACTCCGGTTGATGAGCTCCTCGAAATTGTCATGACAACATCCAAAGAACTACGTCGATGGTGCGCTTCCACGAATCCTTGACTAACCATCGCCTTATCGGGCTTTTCTCCCGACCGGATGACCACTCGGAAAATACCCAAATATAGCAAGCGTGCCTTGAAAACTTGACTAGGAAGGCGGTGTAGTTATGGACAAGCACATGCTTCGTGACGGTCGTCATATTCTTGACCGGGATGGAGCGGCGACGAGTAGGCGCGCGAGTCACGCGGTGCATGAAGCGGTCGATGCGGTCCTCCATGTCGTAAGCCAACTCACGCACATCTTCGATCCGGGCCTTCGCACCTCGGCGATACCATCGCTCATGCGGCGATCATGATCCCGAATGGCGGCGGCTATCATGCCGAGCTCATTTCGGATGTATCGGATGTCACGTTCCGTGTTCCTCACCGCTTGTGCTTTTCTTATAAGAATGTGAAGAGCTTGTGCGAGCGTCTTGACAAAAGCGCCGACCAACAGTGACCTCCATCTCCACACCTCGCCTTGAGCTTGATTGATCGGTGATTCTTCCCTCTCCTCGTGGGTTTTGGTGGATACGAAGAGCGGTCGAAATAGCGCCGCTTGCTCGAGACCACTGTCAATTGATGCCGCCTCGTGTCACCGCCATCCGAGTTTCGGGCTTGTGGCGGAGGGAGGAGGGTGCGGAAAGTCTTGTCGGCGACGAGTGGTGGGCGGTGGTAGGTTTCGTGAGGAGGCGGTGAGACCGCGGCGGCTTCAATTTGGTTATCGGAAGAAGAAAGAGTAATGGGAGGAAAGCTAAAAAGACGCCTAGCGAGGTTCAAAATCCGACGGTTACTGGTTCTACCGATAGGGACCGGTAACAAAAAAAAATCGAATTCAAATTTTGATTTTGAATTTTTCTAGTTACTGGTTTCAAAATAGCCTAAAATTTAAATTTTGATTTTTGAAGTTTGATCGGTTTTTTGGCCGGTATTCTGGTTACCATTACTGGCCATCAGGCAGGTTTTCTCCCGGTTCCGAGATTTATATCCTTGCGCCCTAGTACAGTAGCCATGGCTCGTACATTTTAGCAGTTCTGCTATATTTAATAATAGAGTTGTACTCATTATGTGATTCTCATATCTATAGTTAAAAATGCAATTGTATTCATTACATAATTTCTAATATATGTATACAATATTTTAAATTTGGACATATCAAATAAGTTTTCCCTCTGATTAATGGATAACTAACCTTCGAGAGTGAACATGGTAGCTCATTTTAATATTAATTTAATTAATAAAATATAATAGCACATATTTTTAAGATAACATATAGTGTTTGTAAAAAAATGCTAAAGGCATAACTTTATTATAAATGGAAGCTTAGAACCTACCAAGATATACTACTCTTCATTTTAGGGGTATAATGTAGTATTTGGAAAAGGTCGGGGACTAATTATGCATTTTGATGTAATTGTCAATTTTTTGAAGTTGGAGTCCTTATGTGCAAGTTCCCTAAATTGAGAAACATGTAGGGCTAATCGTCAAAAAGTTCTTGTTGGGCATAATTGCTTACGGCGTTACGACTTACTCTCTCTATCCAAGTTTATGAGATATACTTTTTAGTACATAGAATATGAGATAGTGAAACTAACTAGATTACCCTAATTATTATCTCTAAGTACTATATTCAATGTATACACATAGAGAATAGCAAATAAAACTGCATATTTATTAGATGTATAAAAAACATTATATTAATTTTGTATCAGAATATAAAATATATCTTATATTTATAAAATAATTATTTAAAAAATACGTTCTATAAATTTGGACAAAGAGAGGAGAAACAGCGTAGAGGCCAATAGGCGTTAGTCCATGCAACTGTTTAAGTGAGCTGTGATTAATCACTCATCGTCCGTACCTGACCCAGAAAAAACCTATCATCCTCACTGCAGCAGGAGAAGAGGGAAAAAACACCGTCCTTGACGAAGCTCGCTCCCATGTTTTCATGTTGTGACGTTGGTTGGTGAGTGTTCTTCCAGATCCCTCTCATATAGTATTACATGTGTATGCAGCAAAGTTAGTTAGTTCCACCTCTGTGTGCCTTTAGACGTTTCGGAGGCGGAGGCGGAAGGCGAGATGGAGGCTCCAACCAGCGCCTCGCTGGGCGCCATGGGTTCCCTTCTTGGGAAGCTCGACGTGCTGTTGGCTCCCGGTCCCGGATGCAGGCTGCCGGAGGAGGCCAAGGACGGGATGCACCTCCTCAAAGATGATCTTGAAGAAATAAGCGGATGTCTTCAGGACCTGTCAGAGGTGGAGGACCCTCCCTTGACGGCCAAGTGCAGGAATCAAATGAGGGAGATGACTTACGACATTGAGGACCGTATTGATGAAATTATGCTCCAATTAGACAAAGATATTTACCAAGCTTCTAGGTATTCTGAGATACTGGTTGGGCTGCGAAACATCATTCAACAAATTCGAGATCTCGAAGGACAAGTGGGGATGTTTGACCTAAGTAAGGCTGAAATGCGCACTTTGGGATCAAGCTATATGGCAACTGAATCACGGCTGCCCACAGCCTATTGTAACGCCGTTGGCCTTGTGGGAATGGATGGGCCACGAGACGAACTTGTCAGGCAGATGATGAGCGGCGAGCAACAACAGAAGGTGGTATGTATATTGGGACCTGGAGGGCTGGGCAAGACCACACTTGCTAAGGAGGTGCGTAATATGATCGGAGGGCGATTTGGTTGCCAATTATTTGTACCGGTGTCCCAGAAGATCAGCATCACAAACCTTCTTAAAAACATACGATCACAACTTATTCCGGAACCGGATATGGAGAGCACCGACCTCATCAATTTTATTAGAAGACGTTTACAAGATACGAGGTACTTATTATTCTTGCTTGCTTTAGATGAGATAGTATGATGTGTGATCATTTCATTTCTAACCTGTGAATATTTCAAAATGGGCAACAACATCGTTAAAGAAACCTGAAATTCCATGGTCCAATCCCGCAAAACAATTTCAAAATGAACTCTTACAGATCTAAAATTAAACCGTAAATAATATAGTGGACACGAAAGAAGATCTAACTGTGGCCCGCCTAATCAGCTACTCTCAAAGTTCATAAAGGTAGCGGAATTGGCTGTGGAATTTGGTAATTGGAATCGAAATTCCTAAACAAATGTTGTTTGGGTGCATCTTAGAATTGGGAATTGGAATTGAGATCTGAACCAAATCTGACATCTGCCCGTCTAAATCACATGGAATCCTTCCTTCAACTCCACCTACTCGAGCGACAGCGAGGTCCCTTCGTCTCCCTTTGCCTTTGTCATCTCCGGTGACATGCCGGCCAGACTCTAGTCGACCGCTGCCGCCTTAGCTCCCATCGACGAGAGCGCCGCTGCCACTGTCGCCAGCCGCTTCCCTTCTTCCTCTCTCTCCAGATCTAAAGACGGCACACCTTCTTCCTCAACTCCGGTGGTCGTCCCCCTTCTTCTTCCTCAACTCCGGTGGTCCGCCAGATCGCCGCGGCTGCTACCCACTTCCCTTGATGGCTTCTTCCATGACGCCGATAGCCTCTGCCCTCGACTTCAACGCTTCCTCCATGCTCGACTCTGACAACCGCCACCACCTCAAACTCCGGCTGTCCGCCGCGCCGTGGCCACCTTGAACTCTGGCTGCCTCCCCATAACCACCTGGATACATGTCCTTTGGCTGGAAGCTGAATCTTCTCCAACATATTTTGGGATTCCCCACAATGGAAACCAGACAATATTTGGAATTGAATTTACCTGTAATCCTACTTCACAATTTCATAAGTCATCCAAACACTCCGATTGGAATCGTAGACCAATTTCAATCACTTCAGGTTGAAATTGAATTGGACAGTCAATTCCATGGATCCAGTTCAATTCTTCAAACCAAACAGAGCCTAACGGCATAACAGTCTTTGAGGTGAAAGCTTGATGGTCAACCAATGTTGGCTAAAAAAAACGGAGTGTGGTTTTTAGACAGCAGGTAGGGAATAAGGTTGCAATGAATGGCAAAAAAGATAATTTTCTTTTTAGAAAACAATTATACAAAAATACATTGTTAATCGCACATAATGTTATTTACGTATAATTGTCCTATTTCTATAGAAACAACATGATCCTAAAACTGTAATGTGGATACTCTATGTAAGCATTACTTTGTGGCGAGAAAAATGTCATCTCTAGTTTTTTTTAATGAATTTGTTATGGTTACAAATTAAACAGTAAAACTGGTTACAGATCCTAAGGCGCCCTTAAGATATATATTTATAGCTATGGAGACTTACTATCTGGGCCTATACATATAGGGACAAATGTGTCCTTTCTTCTATTAAAGTTACATAAGTGTCTCTATCTGGTCTTATACATGTAGAGGTGAATTTGCCATTTCCTTAGCCTGTGGCCCTTTGTCAGGCCGACTTGCCTCTTTTGGCATAATAGGCTGGCTGAATAAGGTGGGGGGAGACTCTCCCAACAAAATCTTTTCTTTGGAATCACCTATAATACTCAATTGAATTATTGATCATTTCCGGCTGCGTGCTAGCACTAAATTGCCTTCACAACTTACATGCTAGGTATCTTGTCGTGATCGATGGTGTATCGTCTATTTCAACATGGGGGAGGATCAAATCTGCTTTCCCCGATAATAATCGTGGAAGTAGGATACTCGTGACTACCCGCGTCAGCGAAATAGCGGAATCATGTGGCAACAATTCCTCTGGTTTTATCCATCACATGAGGCCTCTTCCTGCTCAGGACTCACAAATCATATTCCGAAGCATAATATTTGGCTCTGCAAGAAGTTGCCCGGTTGCTTTGGAAAAAATTGCTGATAAAATTCTGGAAGCATGTGGTGGCGTGCCATTGGCGATAATTATAATAGCTGGCTTATTAGCCATCAAACCTGCACAAGTGGCACAGTGGGAAATGGTGGAGCAACGCATGGACCCAGCAGGGAAGGGTGATCTCACAATAGAAGGGGTTATGAAAATACTGGACATATGTTATTCTGATCTTTCTCGCCATATGAAATCTTGCCTCTTGTACTTGAGTGTTTTCCCTGAGAACCGTGTGATCAGGAAGGATCGCCTATATGGAGATGGATCGCCGAAGGATTGATCCTAGAAGAGGCGAGGAAAGTTTATGGGAGACAGGGGAGAGCTACTTTCAGGAGCTTATCAGCAGGAAACTGATTGAACCAGCTGAAGATGAGCGGGATGAGAAGCCATTGGGTTGTGAAGTCCATGGTTTGATTCTTGAGTTCATTACATCTCTGTCCAATCAAGAGAACTTTGTCACAACGGATGCAAAAGCAACTTTTATTCAACATGGTGTGATTCGGCGACTCACTATTAACTACGACAACCAAGAAGAAGATGATGCCTTTAGGCCAACAACCGAGCACCTATCTAAATTCCGATCACTCACTATCTCAGGGGATGTTCCACGGACGGGTGATCATTTACTGTCAAGGAAGCATTTTCGTGTGGGCTTGAGATTTCTGCGAGTGCTGGATCTCGAAGATGCTGATTATTTGAGAAGCCACCATATTAAAGGCATTGAAGGATTGGTTCTACTGAGATACTTGGGACTCGGAGGGACTGGTATCCGTAAGCTACCTGAAGAAATTGGAGAGCTACAGCACTTGGAGACCCTAGATTTGCGACGGACCACCCGCCTGAGGATTTTGCCTGCATCTATAGTTGTATTGCGAAAGTTGGTGCGTCTATTACTTAACGGACGTGTCAAAGCGCCGAAAGAAATCTGGAAAATGCAAACATTAGAAGTAGTATCAGCCATTGGTGTCGATGGTACCAGGTCACTCAATTCGGTGTCAAAGCTGCTGATTATGTCGAAGCGGCTATGGATGCTAGGCGTAAGATGGGGTGGATATTCCTGTGACCGACCGAGTGTCGTGTCTTTCCTCAAGGAGGTTGGAAAGTCGAGCCTTCGGTCCCTACTTCTGGAGGGTTTCCCTTCAGGTGATTCGCTTGACATACTGTTGGATTCGTGGGTCCCTCCGCATCACCTCCGAAGATTCGAGCTGACAATCTCTAGCATCCTCTTCTTCGGAGTCCCACCTAAGATGGCCTCACTCGTAAACCTCACCCACCTGCATATCATGATTGATAGCGTAGAAACGGAAGATCTCCGTGTCCTGGGGGCTTTGCCTAATCTGATCCTTCTCGACTTACAATCAGGATATTCTGAACTTGAAAGGCCCATCATTGGCAGGGATGGATTCCGGTGTCTCGTGGTGTTTTCCTACACGTGTGGGTTACGTGCTGGGATTGATTCTGGGATGGGGCTGCAGTTCACACCAGGGGCCATGCCGCAGCTCCGACGGCTTCGATTTGAGTTCAACGCACGGCCTCGATATGGAGGTTTTGATTTTGGCATCCAGCACCTGTATTGCCTCACGCGAGTCCATGCCACCATCCTTTGTTGGGATGCGACAAATCTGGAGTCGGGGGATGCGATATATCTGGGGTCGGTGGATGCGATATATCTGGAGTCGGGGGATGCGATATATCTGGAGTCGGGGGATGCGATATATCTGGGGTCGGTGGATGCTGCGGAGGCTGCCATCAGAGAACAAGTATCCAATAACCCCAACACTCCCGTACTGGAGCTGAGCACAAAATCTATAGCTAGATGGTAAAGGACCAGAAGCACTTTTGGGACCTATTTGGATGGATGGGATTTTGATTCGAATTTTAAAAAAAAATCCCAAAGAAATCAGGGGCAGCACAGGTTATTTATGTGATCGTTCTTTTCTCAGTCGACTTCGTATTCTTCTCTACTAGTGCTATTTTACTAGTAGATGGATGGTGTGTGCTCTTGTTTTACGCTTGCAAGTTTACTATTTGCACCTGTAATCTTCATTCGGAACACTGAACCAATTTGTCTGTGTTTTCTGTTTACACGCGTTGTTGTTTCCAAGTCATTAAACTATCGGAGTCAGTTAATTTCCAGTACAATAATAATGCAAGTGTAACCTTATTCAATTGATGTCACGTCCTCATGGTTTGTAAACGACGGTGCAAGTTATATTGAATCATGATTTTCTATTTTCCTATGATGCAACTAGATTTGAACTTGGAGATTGCATCACTCAATATACCCGTTACCTAGCTTTCCCCACAGATTGGTGTATCATATCTGGCTGCTTCATATTCCTTATGGCTAATTTTTTTGAATTTTGGCTGTTTACAATACAGATTACGGAGAGAGATACTCATTTGCGATTTTGGATAGTACAGATGTTGGGCTTTTAACGAGTACATCGTTTAACTTGTAGACCTTGTTTTAAAAAAATACTCCGTTTGAAAGTTAGATACTATAGCAAAAGCCAAAAACCGTCAGTTTCGAAAGAAAAGAACAGGCTCAAAAAAGGGAAACCGCATGGATTTCCAAATTACTTAAAATTTCTCAATTAAATTTTAGTAGAAAAGAATTACAAATTATGAACCGAAAAGGTATACATATTTGTGACTAAATTTAAGGAAACGATATTAAATTTTAAATTTTAAAATGGGAAATTATTTCATTTTTAAAATATGTGAATTTGTTAGTGTGTTGTATTGGAATTCCATCGTATGAATTAACGAAGTAAAGTTTGATCTTTTTAGACTAAAAGCAATGGTGATGATCCTAAGGTATATGCTAACATGCCAATAATAATGAAATTCCTTATGACTCGGAGGATTGCCGGCCCCGGCCAGGCAGGGCATACGCGTCGTCGATTTTGCAGGAAGGCCCTCCGGGTTCCCCAAATCGCGGCCGCGTCCCGAGCGAGCAGCCAAAAGAAATAATATGCATAGGCCTATAGAGATGTATAGGTCGATTCTCCAAAAAAAATTTTGCTGTATAGCTCTATTTGTCGTGGATCGATCATAGGCCTGGCATTGAGACAATCTATAATTTCGAACACCGACATTGCTACTTTTTTTATATGGATATAGAGATGTTGGTACTTTCACTTATCGATAATCACTAAGGGGATCGAGAGTGTAGTCATTGCACTTTTGTCATCCTATACCCTGCTATTAATAATCTAAACGATGACGAGCGGTTGAAATATGACATGTAATAGGGGCATATGGTGTCCCATGTGAACATTCGGTAAAAAGAGTGCAACTAAATGAAAAGAAATAAAGAAAGAAAGGAGAAAAGGGGGGAAAGACAAATGGCATAGCTCAACACCCCTGTGGGCCTATCCTTTGTGCAGCCTTGCTTCGTGGGCCGCGCGTAGACGCATAGCATTCCGTGTTGCATCCGCCGATTCCTTGGGTGGAACGAAGCCCAACCGAATCCAGTTTGGTCAGGGTGTAATAGGGGCATATAGCATTATGTGCTATCTCTCCACGAAGCCCAACCGAATCCAGTTTGGTCAGGGTGAGGCCATCTGGGCTGCACGGACCGGACAGCGTCTCGACTCAGGGCCTGCGTTCTTACTTTTTTTTTTGTGTGCCTAGCTATCTCTTAACTCTCTCTAAAAAAAAAGCTATCTCAACTGATTTATCTTTAACAATCAGCTGAATTTTTGGCCCTGGTATGTAGCAGGCCCACCGGTCCGACCAAAAACAACATCCCTCTTCCCATTCGCGCGCAAACGTTTTATGCACTGCGACTAACAAGCTCGCCAACCCAAATGGGTCTGGAATCAACAACTTGGCAATGAAGCATCAGTGCTCAAGCCAAGATCGAGTGAGCCTAGGTTGGAGAGGGCATCGCTGCCATGTCAGGTTGGAGAGGACCTAGAAGGAGGCGGTTTGTGGGCTTGGCTTGAGCGAGACCGAGATCTGGAGCGGCCTGTACTATCGTTGCTATGGCTGCATGCACTGCACCGTCACTGGATAGCATCGTAAAATTCGTTGGGCTGTAGCTGTGCTGCGGCCCGATGACTATTAGGCGCCTGCGCGTAATATAACTAGGCCGATGAGCCTAATCAATGATGGGCTCTCGCGACCCTTGCATGTGTGAACATCTATGCGCGAAAGGACAGATGCGCATGTTCGTATCGAGGTTGCTAACGCTACCAAATCACTTTGAAAAACCACCTGTTCAAAAAAACTAGCTTTTAAAAGCTCAAACTAGAAGTTGTTTAGAATAATGCTTAAGTTTGTATTTGTTGTTGCAAACTGCGGCCTGATACTGTGCTGTCTTTACTGCACTTGCGCCGTCACTGGTTAGCATCGCAAAGTTCGTCGGCCTGGAGCTGTTAACTAGGCCGATGAGCCCTATCAATCATGGGCTCTCGCGACCCTTGCATGTGTGAACATCTCAAAGTAAAGTATCAACAATAATTTCCTGTGAATAATAGCATTAGCATGTCTTGCGTGTGCGATTTTAGAGAGGGACGGGAGCAGCACATACGGTGCTGCACTGCCGGCACCAAACACCTGTCAGACATCAAGGAAATATCCGCACACATTAGAGGGGCTAGATGGGTGGTCCAGTAGGAGAAGCAGAATCGACGGTTTGGAGGAGGCCAAGTCGTCAGGCTGCGGCAGGCAAGTTTTTCGCTGTCTCTGGAAATCGTTTCTTATTTTTATAAAAAAAATCCCGTGCAACGGGCAAGGGATTTCCTTTCTGTTGGGGGTCATCCAATTGGGCCATGACTTTAGGAGAAGAAGATTGGGCTGGGATCCCGGTCCAAGCAAAGATTGGGCTCGGAAAAGCCTCCTCAACTATTATCTGCTGCAGGCTTGCCTAGCTTTGGATGGCACACGCAAGGGCACTGCGGCCGAAAATCAAAACAGACCCAGCCCATAATTTAGACCGAATTGAGTTTGTTAGCACCTTTCATCCCATGCCCAACCTACATTGTAGTCTATTGGTCTGTTTTTTTGCAAGCATGGGCTTTTTGCTATGACTTGTGATTTTAGGCTATTTGTACGAGAGATTACAGAGTAACAGAAATTCATGTGCGGTTTTTGCTGATATAAATGAAGTCAGTAAAGTATGTACTACAATTAACTAGTAGACCCTATCTTGAAAAAAATATTCTATTTAGAAGCTAGTTACTGTAGAAAAGCCGAAAAGTAGCTTTTAGAAGCTGAAAAGAACAGACCCTATTTGTGATTTGTATCATAAAAATTTATGATTTGTACCACAAACACTATAATTAATTTATAGAACACGTCTTAACAGCTTGAGCTGGAAGAAGCATGGCCAGATAGATATGTACGGCGCCAAAGTAGCCAAGGTCAGCGACACTCGTACCAAACTCACCTGAAACACACATTGATTCTTTACGGCGCGCGCGTGCACGAGGGAGGCTGACCCGATCGAGCTCTTGCTAAATTGAACTCTCGCAGGGCTTACTACCGGTGCACTCACCAATAGGTCTGCCGTGCGTACAAGCGGGTGTTCGTCGACGTCGTGTACTACGGGAACCGCACGTGCGCGCACTCGGACAGTCAGAGACCGCGACCCGCAGCAAGCGCAGAGCACTCGCCGAGCTCAACAGAGAAGACGATATGATGCCACGGTTCATTGTTGAGAATAGTGATATCATCATGGCTTTACTAAAAAGATGCAGCCGCATACTCCATTGGTACAACAGCTGCATGCTCGCATAGCTTCTTCTTAGTTAGTTAGTTTGTACTTGTGGCAAAACTGCGGCCTGATACTGTGCTGTCTTCGCTATGGATGCCCTGGCGCCGTCACTTGTTAGCATCGCAAAATTCGTTGGGCTGGAGCTACGCTGCGGCCCATGATGGCTATTAGGCGCCTGCGCCTAATAACTGGGCTGATGAGCCTAATCAATCACGGGCTCTCGCGACCTTGCAGTTGAACATATATGCACGGAAACAGATGCACATGTTCATATTGAGGTTGCTAACGCAATAACGCTGTCAACAATGTTCCATCTTTTTTTTCAAAAAAAAAAAAGATCCATTTCCTCTCTCAAAAACAAAATGATCCATCTCAAAGAAAAGTATCAACAATGATCGGTGTTAGTTTCAAAAAACATAAACTAATGTTTGGCGTTACTAATTTCATTTATCGTTATTTTTATGTGAAGAATAGCATCAACACGTCTTACGTTAGTACTATTAACAAAAATTGTGCCACTAACCTGGCATGTTCGTCTTATGTGGCACCAAGAGGTAGGGATGTTTTCAGCGCGCTCTTCCCCCGGCAACTTTTGTCTGTTTTTTTAACTGTAATTTATAGTTTTTTGTTATAATTTATTAGTTTAACAATTAATAATTATTAAGAGAAATTAAAAGTCAAAAGTCACTGAAAACATAAAAACAATAGAACCTTAGCTACATTGCATCTACCGTGGTTTAACCTTTTTACTTCTGTGCCTGCTGATATCTATGATACCCAAGCTCCAAAGAAGTCTTGAGCGAACTATCAGGGATGGGAGCAACATGTACGGCGCTACAGAGCTGGCATTGAGCACCTGTCAGGCCGCGACAAGGAAGTTTTCCGCTATCTCCGGAGTTCCGTGCAACAGGTAGAGAATTTCCTTTTATGTTGGGCTCACCAAATTGGGCCACGACCTTAGCCACGCGGAGGAAGATTCTGTCCTTCAGTAGCTTCCCACCCACTAAGATTGGGCCCAAATAAAGCCTCCTTGAGTATAATAATCTGTTGCACATGGTGTGTGCTACGCTTTCATTTCTTTTTTTCAAGAGGTACAAAACAGATACACATAACCTATATACACCCACTCACATCATACTATACACACATATACATTCTCTACGCACGCTAATAACTAGTCATGCCAACCCTTTGTTTCGATGGTACATGGATGGAAGGATGGCCATCCAGCCCAAAAACAGTACATGCCCAGCCACCCAGCCTATAATTTGGCCTAAATTTCTCACCCAATCTACATGATTGTAGTCCATTTGTGATTTGTATTACAATGATAACTTCATGAATTCGCACTTTTATACGAAGTAGCAAAAGAGGAAAACTTTGGGTCTGTTTGGTAACGGCTGCGGCTTATAGTTTTTGGCTGAAATTTTTGAATTTTGACTGTTTACGGTACATATTACGAAGAGAGATACTCACTTGTGATTTTAAATGATACAGATATTGGATTTTTAATGTATACATCGTTTAATTTTTAAACTCTATTTTGAAAAAATACTTCGTTTATAAATTAAGTACTATAATAAAAATAAAAAAATCATCAGCTTCAAACAAAAAAAACGTAGCCTTTTTATATGTATCGTCGAGCAGCCTAAAATCCTTTCCTTCTCTCTTGTGACTCATCGTTTATCCAAAGAGCACCTATTTGATGGGACAAGACATTATATTGTATTAAACGTAACAGAGATCCACTATCAATAATAACATAGATGCATCACCAATAGTAGACAAAGGCAAGTCTATGAAATGACAGGATGGATTTCAGTCCAAATCTCTAACACAGACACGAGCGTATGCCTTTCTTTCTCTTAGCATGATGGAGACACTTACGTCACCACATTTATCACAAGAGAGCAAGCCCCTGCTGAAAAGTCCAAATAAAGTGACACTGAGGCGCAGATTCAAAGCACATGGGAACAATTTTCAATGAAACGACCTGATAGCCTACGCAAGCCGGCCACCGACTGCGACATGGACAGCCGGCGGACTCTTCACCGTTCGTGCACGGCCCAGGGCATGAAAGTCTTGCCTTCTAATCCCTTGTTTCCTTGGGCATGGAAGTCCGCCTTCTCATCGCTTGTTTCCTTGAACCCAACTGTAAATTAGCCAAATCAAGAAGGACGAGCCAGCATTAAGGCCAAGGGTGTGAATTTAATTAAGGACAGGGAGAGTGCAAATATGCAAGCCCGGTATTTTGGGGAAATGCAGGTCTTGTCCCGTGAAAGTCTTAATGTATCCGTGCCATCACCTTCTTTTATCTAACGAGGTAATTGATTTTTGTCACACCTTTTATTATATTTGATGATTTGTCTTATGATGTTTCACTAACATATAGGTTCAAAGTTCATATGTCAATAAGACAAATGAGACAAATCATCAAATTCCACGACTTCAAAACTTGTGGCTGAGAAAAACAGCACCACAATCAAACTTATCCTTATCGCCAAGAACCTTGCAACAACTCGTTACCGTGTTTGAGAAACTCTCAGACGTGCAGGATCTAGCTTTAAAAGTTTAGCACCGCCTAAGCTGTGACATGTGACTAGCAACAAAGCACTAGTCTTAACTTGATAAAGCTCGCTTCAGAGAATTACGACAAACTATGGTAAGCTCAGCTGTTGTCTACTTGTTGCGGCAAACTGCGGCCTTATACTGTGCTGTCTTTACTGTGGCTGCCTTTGCGCCGTCACTTCAAAAAAAAACAATGATCCATCTCCAAGAAAAGTATCAACAATGATCGGTATTAGTTTCAAAAAACAAAAACGAATGTTCGGTGTTACTAACTTCATTTTATTTTTCTTTAGGAGAATCGGTGTTATTTTCATGTGAATAATAGCATCAGCACGTATTGCGTGTGTAATATTAACAAAAATTGTGCCATTAATCTGGTGTGTTCACCTTATCTCATATGGCACCAAGAGGTAGGGATGTTTTGAGTGCGCTCTTCCCTAGCAACTTCTATCTTTTTTACTGTGATTTATAATTTTTAACTATAATTTATTAATTTAATAAATAGTGATTATTACGAAGACTAAATATTAAAAGTCATTGGAAGGTTTACCCTTTTACTGATGTGCATGCTGATATGTACGATGCCCAAAGAAGGAGCATCACGTACGGCGCTGCACTGCCGGCATAGAGCACCTGTCAGTAGGGGTGAAAACAGATCGGATACGAACGGATAATGTTTCTATCATATTTGTTTTCATATTTTTTTCAGATACGGATACGAATACGAATAACTCGAATACGAATACAAATACGAATAATATCGAATACAGATACGGATCGAATACGAATCGAAATGAATACTGATTACTGAATATTTATCGAACATGAAAACCTCTTAAACTATACATCCAAAATTAACGAAAATATATAAATAGTTCATCTTGTCAAAATATTTATGAAATCTAATCAAGCATAGTCTTTTCATCCACAATGAAAATATACCCAATAGTCGATCATAACATAACTACATAAGTAACAACAACGTGCAATTCATAAAATACACATGATGACATGATAGCAATTTGAACAAATATAAGAACATTTCATTCCTCTATTTCATCCATCAAGTTGTAACAACCCAGCTACGACTTGTGACTTTTAGGCTGTTTATACGAGAAATTATAGAGTAACAGAAACTCACGTGTGGTTTTTACCGATATAAATGAAGTCAATAAAGTATATATTACAAATAACTAGTAGATCTTATCCATGGCAAATGGTGAGAGAAGTGGAAGAAGAGAGATTTGGGGATTTCTCACCGGATGTATTTGGGCAAAATTTGGGGCCAAAATTGGAGTACCCATGCCGAGAGGAGGCGGCCAATGACCTGCGAAGGCGAGATTGCCGCCGACAATGGCAGCAATCACAGAGGGCAGCGGCTTGAGGCGGCAACGGCGCAGAGCGAGAGAGAGAGAGACTGCGCCACCGAGCTCGTCCTATGGCAGTGGTTGCTCTGCCTAGGCTCCCTCGACTGCACCACGGAAGCCACCGCGGCTGCCGAGCTCTTCCCCTCCCTCGCCTTCCTCGTGCGCCTTGCGCGTCGCCTCCGTCGACCGCGCCACCGAGCTCGGCCCATCGTAGCTGCTGCTCCCTCGACTGCACCACGGACGCCACCGCGGCCGCCGGAGCTCGACCTCCGCTGATCCACGCCGACGTGGCGAGGAGAGGTCGGCCACGAGGAGGAGTGCGACACCACTAGAGCGGGTGGAAAGTTGGAGAAGAAGAGATTTTTGAAGAAAACAGGGGCAATGTGGTCTAATTTGGATATATATATATATATATATATATATATATATATATATATATATATAGCAAAAAGCATCTGTTCTTTTTAGCTTTTGACTCGACTTTTAGTTTTCTATAGTAACTAGCTCTCTAAACGGAGTGTCTTTTCAAGATGAGGTCTACTAGTTAATTGTAGTATATACTATACCGATTTTATTTATACCGGCAAAAACGGCATGTGAGTTTTTGTTGCTCTATAATCTCTTACACGAACAAACCAAAAGCCACAAGCCGCAGCTAAAAGTGGAGTAATTTTGTATCAAATAACTCTTCCCTAAAAGCATGCAAACCTTGAAAGGTGAGGCTAGTCTCCATATTACCAGTGTCTAGTAGTAAATTCCTCAAAAGTGGAGTACCGTTCTGCAATGTGAATATGGGTGTAAAAAACCAAAGAGGTGGCGCTTGAAGTTGCAACTCCATAACTAGACAGAAATTAGGGTTTAGTTCTGTGAAAAGGTTAACTTAAATAGCGGCATGATGTACCATTGACTTCTGGTGCCGGTCAGTCTCTTGTGTTTAGAGAAGCATGTGGTTGTCCAGGTAGCTATCCGCCTAAAAATTTTGTGTTGAAATTTAAAATTTTTGAGGTGAAAGTGGGGAATTTTGAGTTAAAACCTAAAACCTAAATAATGATATTTAAGGTACCTTCTTCACTTTGAAGGTCTAGAAAATCCTAAAATAATTCTTAAATTAGGGAAAAAACAAAATTCCTACAAAATATCTCATTAATCGAGAAAAAAAGATCTACACCACTTATTTCGGTGGGACCAAATTATAACGGTGCAGATTCATCGTATATGGATAAGAAAATCTCTTATTAATAAAGAGAAAAATGAGAAGATCTACATCACTAATTTTGGTAGTACCAAATTATAACAAAACAGATTAATCATGCATAATATTACATCTATTACAATTGTACAGTAAATAGAACTATATTTTCGAAAGGAAATAAAGCTATATAATAAATACAATATGTTGCAATATCTAGGCGCACAATTATACGAGAAATTCCGCTAGTTAGACCATCACAATTAATAGTAGTTCCTCGTCTTCACGGTCTCTCGTCCGAAAATCGGGGATGAGGCCATGTTCATAGCTAACTGGTACACCAAAGTGGACGTCGTCAGCCACAGGAGCTGGTGCCGCAGGGCTCTGAGAATTCTCTGTAGGCTCACTTTCCATATGCACCTGATCAGCCTCTTTTGGTTTGACAAACAAGACGTTCGGCCATTTCGGGAGGTTGTTTGCTGCTTCTTTCCACTCCTCCTTTGTTTTGTCACTCACTCCATCATGGAGAGTGACCTCCTTAATATTTCCGAGGCACACGATTTTGATGCCACGAAGGCCATTTAGATCTTTACAAAGCAGCCGGAGCGACTCAGATTTCTGCGTGGGTCATGGATTGCACCACAATGCATAGGCGTCGCAGGCATTTGAGTTTCCTGTGTGATATGACGAACTTGTCCATGTGATTTGCAATCAGTTTGAGGTAATGCAAGGCACGCACATTACTCAGCATAGTAAGAACATCCCCGCTTAGCTGATCAGAGGATGAAAGATACAGCCCAGTGAGACCACCCAGAGAGGTAACAAACAGAGGTAATGTCCATATTTTGCCTTTGAGCTTCAGCGAGCTAAGATAGCAGAAATCTTCCAGTGAAAAATTCACTAAGTCTTTTGGCCATTCCTCGAAATTCAGCGAGAGTGAACAACATCATTCACATTGGTGCATCTCTGAATAAACCACTGAATGGCCTTTGAAAGATGTGTGAAGTCATTGCTGGCATCCGCAGTGGACTCGCACCATATTTTTACCTTTGTCAAGTTGTTCATATGATTCATGATTTGCGAAAATTCTATGCTCTTGTCAGCAACAAATCCGGCTAGAGTCTGCAACTTACTTTTCTCTGACAAGAAGGTCTGTAGCTTACTCATTTTCTGGTCTATATCTTCGAGCTTAAACAATCCAAACAGATGAAGTAGACATGGCATCTTGATGACTTGTATGGGTAGAATATTTATCTTCTTTCTTCTTACATCGAGTGTCTCCAAAAATTTTAGTTTCGACATCTCCTTCGAAAGCATTGTAATGGCCCCTCCAAGGTTTAGATACTTGAGTAGAAATAGGTTGCTTATCTTCTTGAGATGCTGGTCCTCCAAGGCTTCGCATTCTTCTAGATCCAAGACTCGCAGCAGTTCATATTTACAAAATTCCAAAACATCTTTATCTGCTTTTTCGAAGATTGATAGAGACCGGACAAGGGATAAATCAATGTCTAAATTCGTTCTAGCCCTTGTAGCCCTGTTAGAATGTATGGAAAGCCGACGGATTTTATCGAGTACGTCAGCCTGATCATATAAAAACGTAATGAAGTTCTCACACATGACCTTGTTCAGAATGAACTCAAGCATCATGCCTTGAGTTTGGAATGTCTTCACCTCTATGTTGTTTCTCACATCAATAGGCCGGATGATGCTCCGGTTGATGAGCTCCTCGAAATTGTCAACAGCAACATTCAAAGAAGTACGTCAACGGTCTACTTGTACCAATCCTTTAGCTAACCATCGTCTGATCAGAGTTTTTCTCCTGACCGGACGACCACTTGGAAAAATACCCAAATATAGCAAGCAGGCCTTGAGAACATGGCCAGGAAGACCGGTGTAGTTATGGACTAGCACATGCTTCATTCTTGCTAAGGTGTCCTCCATTTCTATATGTTCACCCAGGTTGTTGCACAAGTTTGCACATCTCACCGGTGTCAAGTGACCTCTACTTTGCAAGAAATAGGCTATGGTAACAAGAGCAAGTGGTAGACCATCACATTTCTTCAAGACTGCTTCTAAACCGGGTGGATAACCCTGCAAGCAAGCTGCTTCCAAGAACAAACTCTTTGAGTCTTGTCAAGGAATGGCGGATTTAGGATTTTATGAATGGGTGTTCGCAAATTACATTGTGTTATATTTTTAATATATACTTATATTGGTTTATAAAAACTGAAGATAAAAGTCACATTTCTAAGTCTATTGAAAGTTAATAACACTAAAAACTTTGAAATAATAAACTAATACTAACACTTTATTTGGTGACAACACAATTACAACTTTTTAGAGTAAAACTATTACAACTTTAGTTGACAACACAAGTATGCACTTTATTTTTAAATAGATATTAACTTTAACCCACTTCTCTTTTCTTATTTTCTATGTTAGAATATTAAATGGTGTTTGTTTTCACACACATAGAAAAAGAAGTAGTACATATTTTTTTTGACATATGTTGTCTCTATTTATGATTTACCTCTCTCTAAGAATAACAATTAATATGGGCACTTCGACGAACATATTGCTTCCGAAAAATAAATTATAAATATTTAGAAACCAAAACCAACTCTCCCAAATGATGTATATTTTAGATTGAAAGGGTTATATAAATTCTTGTGACCACTAGATTTATGACAATTGGCACCATCAAATTCTTTCGAATAAAGCATCTGAAATATCTAGATATTTCTAGGAAACTATCTAGATTTAATATCATGTTCATGGGATCTCTAGAACCCTTAATTATCTATATCTTTCATGTAGATAAGTCATCCAATATTCCATCCAATAATTTTAATCTACAGATTAATATATGGTACTAGAAGATGATAAATTTACCAGATAGCCGGATTACAAAATTCATAGCTTAAAATCTATTTATCTGATAAACATAAATAAATATTGTACAGAAAACTATCGAATTTTTCTACAATTATCTAGTAGATAGCATTTTGAAATTACTCTCATATAGTACCTAAAATTATAAGAGAACAATATAGCGGATTAGCCGATATATTAGTCTTTTCTCTAACAAATACTTTTTACTTCCACTCTAATTGTAACTCTAATCTCTAATTAAATTAACAAACATAGAGAAAACCAAATCGTTACCTAAGCGAGAAGTAAGAAAGCCACGATCTCATCTGCCTTTTCCCCGGCTCTTGTCCCGTTGCTACTCCTCCTTTTCTTCCCTTTTGACACTGATTTTTCCTGGTCTGCTCGCTGCCTCGCTTGTTGCGCCTCCGTCTTCCTGTTGAGACAAATCTGCTGGATTGGATTGGCAGCATGAGATCTGTCAGTGAGCGGAGCCTTGGCAACCTGGCCAACCTGCAAGATCTTCATCTCACCTGCTCTACACCGCCTTCCGACCATCTGAATAGGAACCTGTAGCTCTGGGCTCTTTACTCAGAGTACTTGGCAACTTGAAAACTCTAGCTCTGGTTCCTGGCTCCTCTCATAAAAATGTTGTGGTTCGCAACGCTTCAGAAGTAATCGTTGCCGCAAAGCTGCATCTTTTCCGGAGTTCCTAAGTGGATTGGAGAATAACGAGTTATGTGCCTTTTTTGGAGAATAAACAATACAATTATGTGCCTTTTTTGCACATTTCACGATCTCTATGATATAAATCCCACCATTGCATTTCAGAATAACGAGATAGGAAAAAAAATTGTAAAGTTGCAAGGGTACTCTTGAGCTTCGGCAATACATCTATTAGCATCGTTTTTCACGGCCAATCTTGATTTTTTTTTCACATACTAGTTGTCAAGGATGGAAGTTTTAACGCTACGGTAGACCTGTTTGCGAACATATCAGCTTACCAAAGTACCCAGTTAAGTCTGTGCCTTGAGCGCAATGCTTCAACTTGATGCTTCGTGTGTGTGTTTGGAGTTTGTCTTCTCTTTTTTGTTGATTCGGAAAAGCTTCAAACCTTAACAAAACATTATATGGTTTGGAGCAAGATTTTTGTACCACGAAGTGAATTTTTCCCTGCCACTGACTAGCAACCATTGTGGTCTTGCCACCATTCAAGATTTTAGTTTGGGCGTATTATTGATCACCGGAGCTTTTTCAGTGTCACTGTCTTAATTGTTGTCTGATATTGTATTGCCTGCATTACGGTTGCACACTAGCTTGCGTTGACATATATATGCCACTGCAACGCGCAGCGTCTGACCGTTATGTGGGTGGGCCGGTTCTAACGAATTGGAAACAAACAAGCCACGAGCATCGGGATAGTTCAAATGGATTTCAAATTCGATACTTAGTTTGAAACATAAGAACATTTGAATCATGGAAACAAACAGAAAATACTTTTTTGCTGACGTCACTACCTTTTAGGAGTTTCGACAACTGCGCACTCCAGGCACGAGCTGGACGGACCTAGAGGCGGAGAAAAACTGAAGGCAATAGATGCAACAGAAGAGAAGTGGGAAAGCAAGCTAGCAGCATATATATGTACTGTCCGATTGATACAAAGCACCACTCGGAAAAGCAACAACCATTAATTGTGTGATGGATTTTTCTTGCCAGGTCTCCTTCGCAGGAAAACTCTTTCGGATTTCAAAAACTTTCGCCAGGCAGCGAAAGGATCGAAATGGACGAAATCTCGGGATTTCATTAAAAAATTTGGACGAAATTTTTAAACACCATTTGAATTTTGTAGAAATTTAACTAGAATTTGAATAGAATTAAAATAAAGCACCGAATGAGCGAACTTTCACCGAAATTTCACCAAAATTATGAGCCCTGCTCCACCATTCCTAATTACGGAGCGACCTGCAATACCGATGGAAAGCGTACATGCTATTCGATTGAGGGGAAATATCAACCTTCAGTGCCACACAAGTAACACTTCCGCTGTCGTGTCCTTTTACGTACTACCGAAAAAGCTCCTTTGGAAAATCCCCAGAACCATCCTTGTGAGCTTTGCTTCGAATCTAAATTATGTGCGGAAAATATTGTCGACATGCTGGACCTAGAGGACGGAGTTGGAAGCGTGCCTGAAGTCGAGATAGCCTTCAAGACGAACTCCCGGATGGGTGACACGCTGGACGAACCTAGAGGCAGAGATAGCTAGCAAAAATATCCTTGACTCTCTCCTGCCGGATCATTGGTTCCCTCCACGTCAACTCAAAAAAAATTGAGCTGAGAATCACTCGCAGCCTTGATGAAGATTGCCTCCATGCAAACATCACTCACTTTCTGTTGAAGGCTAGCCTAGCTGTCGTTAAAGTAACACTCACTTTCAGAGTTCTCGAATAATAATAATTTGGTCAAACATTTCAAAGTGTACATGCTATTCGATCGAGGGGATTGTTAGCCACACAAGTAACACTCCTGCTATCGTGTGCTTCTACTGCTGAACATACTCCCTTGGAAATTTGCCAGAACCGTCGTTGTGAGCTTTGCTGTGGAATCTGAATTACTTGCGGAAAATATTGTCGAAATCTGTATATATTACGAAGTCTTCTTGGGCGGCTTAGTGTAACACCTTGCCCATCCTTTGGGCCAGAATGCTACCACCATTGCAAATTTTTTTCCTTCAATTACCAGAAAATCCACACTAAAATATTTAAGTAGCAGTGAATAGATACATCATAGTTTTTCTTTTAGCTCTTAACCTAGCAGACTAGTAGAGAGTAAAATAAACTGACAATATTCACTTGTATATGAAATTGTCTAGTTCTCTTGATGTGATAGTTGTATATTACGATCTTGTTCTTTTCGGATTCTAAAAGCTGTTTTTGGGCTTTTATATAGCAACTAATTTTTAAATGGAGTATCTTTTTAAGATAGGGTCTACTAGTTAATTGTAGTACATACTGTACTGACTTAATTTATATTGGCAAAAACCACATGTGAATTTCTATTACCTTGTAATCTCTCGCACGAACAGCCAAAAAACCACAAGCTACAGTCAAAAGTCATAAACTCCAACCGAAAAAACAGGCCCTATGATTGCCGCTTAGAAATATCCAATGACGTCTAAAAGTCCAATATACGGAAGCATATTAGGGCTACACGTTTCCTTTTTCTTCTCTCCGAAATCAGGCCTGCCGTCTACATCGCTTTGTTGTTTCCGCCGTTGTGCTCCACCGATCACTCGCCATTGATTGGAGCCATGCGTAGCGTAGTTTGGAATTGATCGAGATAAAAAGGTAGACAAAACCATGTGTGATACGAGGAACTAACAAATCGACGTCCAGACGGCTAGTGCAATTGCACGGACGATCGTTGCGCGTGACCTGCAGCTTCTGGCCTGCTTGTTTGCACGATACCCATGTAGTTATGATGTTAGATGTTACGGTATAGGTGTCTTTAATACATAACTTTATATAGATCCCAATAAAGTATTGCATGCATGCATGCGCGTATGTATGTGCTTGCTATACCATCCACGTATATATTTGCTTTCGTCGGTGCAAATATGTTGGTATCTTCCAACATCATCCGTCCGTACGTGGCTGCACCTGTCTCGTCGGCCCATTAAGCCCACCCACGTCTCGCTCGGAAACCACTGGATTGGCCCAGCTCTCTGCTCGTCTGAGGTTTAGCCTTTTGTGATTTCTTCCTGTGGAGATTAAAACGCCTGACCACGAGGCTGGCAGATTTCTTCTTGTGACGCAAACGGCAAACTGAAACCACTCCTTTCATTTTTTTCTCTCTCATTTCGCTATTGTGATTAAGAATAGTAGACAGGGAACGATGCAAGTATCGCCTCCCCCAGTAGTCTGGTGCGTGTCTTAGTTTGCTTCTTAATTTTCTTTTTGTTCACATGCCAACGATCGACTTGCAAGTCATCACTAGCTGCTTCTTTTCCATTTGTTTGTGTCCGAAAGACTTTGAAGTCATCGCTAGCTGCTTTTTTCGGTTTGTTTGCGTCTAAAAACCCTCCAAGTCATCATTGTCAAAAAAACCTTATTGTCATCTTTGTATCCATCAGTTTCAGACTTTCAATCTGTCAAGGGTGTCATAAATATGAAAAGGGACACTATTTGAATTAGTCCAGTGCACCAGGGGACGTTGAATGTATGGCTTCCAAGGTAGTCCGGTACGTGTCTTAGTCTGCTTCTTAATTTTCTTTTCGTTCGCATGCCAAAGATCGATTTCCAAGTCATCGCTAGCTGCTTCTTTCCCATTTGTTTGTGCCCAAAAGACTTCCAAGTCGTCGTCGTCATCTTCATATCCGTCGGTTTCAGATTTTCAGCCTATCAAGGGAGTCATAAATATGAAAAAGGACACTATTTGAATAAGTCCAGTGCAAGGTAGCTTTCTCGGAAACATTTGAAAGCTCTTGAACAATAATAACCAGTTTGGTCAAATATTTCAAAGCGTACATGGTATTCGATGGAGGGGATTGTTAGCCACACATGTAACACTCCTTCTGTCGTGCGCTTCTACTGCTGAAAACACTCTCTTGGAAAACTGCCAGAACCGTCGTTGTAAGCTTTGCCGTGGAATCTAAATTATGTGCTAGAAATATTATCGAAATCTGTATATATTACAACGTCTTCTTGGGCGGATCGAGCTAGACATTTCTTTCTTTTCTTGCTATACATATAAGCTAGCACTTATTTACATTGTTAGTCCCCTTGTAATCTTGCGTCCTTGTGCCCTAAGCTCCCTGTAACAGAGAGCTTTGCAATTAATCGTGTGCTTGTGCATGCCTGTGAGCGTTGCCACGGGGGTGATGGTCTCCCTTCTCTGCATTCTCACCATCCTTTCGGGAAAAATGAGCTAAGCAGCATAAACACGACGCTCATCAAGCTGGCGGATATGGACGACGATCTTGACGCCCAGGTGAAGGAGTGGAGGACTCAATCGACGACTTTGTGCACCGTGTCGACTACGTACAACGCAGATATGCCAGACTGTTTTGTGTACTGCATTGCTCAAAACATTTTGAAATGACAATGAAATAATAGAGACGTTGAACCCTCACAAAAAAGAGTTGTATATACCCAGCTATCTACTTAATTCCAAAACCAATAAGCATATTGTAGTAATATGATCCAAAAGTAACATTTATATATGGGGTAGCTCTATTTTTTTAAAAAAAAAACTATGTTGATAGCTACAGTACGAACATTTCTTTAACCTTACAATAACTTATCAATCTCCCACCAATTACACATTTTTCTACTTCTTATCACTCGCATAAATGTACAAAAAGAGTACAAGGGTGGAAGTTAAAAAAGTATATGTAAAACGTAAAAGATTGAATATATGTACCACATACCCGGCCTCTATTTGATCAATTTTATCGAGAATTCCATTTAATTATATGTTGCAGATTATATGGCACTTTGGTATGTGTCTTGTCAACCGTTTAAATGAAACCTTAAACAACCAAGTAACCAACCAAACCCTTCCTATAAAAGCACGCAAACCTTGAAAGATGAGGTGACTCTCCATATTATCAGTCTAGTCGTAAATTCCACAAAAGTGGAGTACTATTCTGCAATGTGGATATGAGTGCAAAATCTAAAAAGGTGGAGGGCGTGGATTTGCAACTCCGTAATTACACGGGAATTGGGGTTCAATTCCGTGAAAAAGGTCAACTTAAATAGCAACACGTATGATGTACCTCGGCACCCGTCAGTCGGCTCACGGAGGGATCCAACAGCTCAGGGACCCTTACGAACTAATTAAATAGTTGACTAATCAGTTATCAGTACAAGATACAGCCAATCGCCACCTAACAACAACAATAAATATGTTCATATGCTTAATTGATACTCCCTCTATTTCTGAATAGATGTTATTATAGAATCATGTATATAAAAGATCATATTACCCTCCCTCATTTGCTCACTTGTTGCTCTTAGATGGTGAGTTACTCTAATCATAGTAGTAAATGACCTTGGAAGTACCTATGAATAATGAATGGGAGAGGTATGCAAAGAAAAAAAATGTAAAAAGTTGTTTTGAAATTGTCGAATGACAAATATTTGGAAACAAAATTTGAAATCTAGAATGCCATGTATTTGAAAATTCAGGTTGTTGTCAGGTTCAGATAGCAGTACTAGCCTGATGACAGCGGTAGTACTGGGTGTGGGCAGCGATACTATTGCAGGTACGGTGTGACTGGTCTTTAGATAGCGATAGCTATTTTCTAGATATGGTCATTTTTGGGTTTGGCCAGGTCTAGTAGTACAGTGCAAAACCGCGGTATTACTAGAGGATGGTATAACCAGGCGTTGTTTGGCGGCACTACCGGGGCGGTAGTAACGGCCTTGGCAAGCAGTCATACCACTCCCCTGCTACTAGGAATAGGGTGAGGGACCGGTCAGACTGGCCAATGGTTGGTGGTATGACCGGCATTGTGTGTAGTCATACCGGCTGAGTTAGGTAGGTTCTGAAAATTGGGAATTGTGGAAGATTTGATCATGGGGTGATCTTGATACTCTGGTTATGGTTGCATTGTGTTGCATGTTGTATGTTTTTGCTAACATGGATCAAGTTATGAAGAATTTATGTCCAAAAATGATTTCTTGATATTTGGATATGGAAAAAAGTTTAGAGAAAACTAATGGATCGGGATCCATAGTGGAAGAAGTCTTGTGATGGATTTTCTTGCCAAGTCCCCTTCATTCGAATTTGCGAAGCGACCTGTCTCGTCGGGCTATAAAGCCCACTTACGTCTCGCTAGGAAATGACTGGATTGACCCAACTCTGCTCGTCTGAGGTACAGCCTGTTGTGATTTCTTCATATAGAAGTAAAAACACTTGACAATGAGGCTGGCAGGTATCTTCTTGTGACGCAAACGACAAACTGAAACTACTCCTTTCATTTTTTTTTCTCATTTCACCATTGTGATTCAGAATAGTAGACAGAGAATACTGCATGTATCTCTTCCAAGGTAGTCTGTACATGTCTTAGTCAACTTCTTACTTTTCTTTTTTGTTCGCACACCAAAGATCGACTTCCAAGTCATCGCTAGCTACTTCTTTTCAGTTTGTTTGCGCTCAAAAGACTTCCAAGTTGTCGTCATCTTTATATTTGTCAGTTTCAGATTTTCAGCCTATCAAGGAGTCATAAATACGGAAAGGAACGCTACTTAAATAAGTCCATTGCAAGATCGCTCTCTCGAAAACATTTCAAAGTTCTCGAATAATAATAACCAGTTTGGTCAAACATTTCAAAGTGTACATGCTATTCGATGGAGGGGATTGTTTAGCCACACAACACTTCCGCTGTCGTGCGCTTCTACTGCCGAAAAGACTCCCTTGGAAAATTGCCAACCGTCGTTGTAAGCTTTGCCATGGAATCTGAATTATGTGCGGTAAATATTGTCGAAATTTGTATATATTACAAAGTCTTCTTGGGCGGCTAAGTCTAGCAGATCGAGCTAGACATTTCTTTCTTTTCTTGCTATACATATAAGCTAGCACTTATTTACATTGTTAGTCCTCTTGCAATCTTGCGTCCTTTCGCCTAAGCTCCCCGGTAACAAAGAGCTTTGCAATTAATCGTGTGCATGCAGGTTTCCTCTCTAAAAATAGAAACAAAGAAAAAGGAAAAAAAGGCTTTGCAATCTGCATGCTAGTGTTGTACTTAGCATCGATGTCGTCTGAGGTACAGCCTGTTGTAATTTCTTCTTGTAGAGGTAAAAATGCTTGACCATGAGGCAGGCGGGTATCTTTCTTGCGACGCAAACAGCAAACTGAAACCACTCCTTTCATTTTTTTTCTCTCATTTCGTCATCGTGATTCAGAATAGTAGACAGGGAACGTATCGCTTCCTCGGTACTCCGGTGCGTGTCTTAACCTGATTCTTACTTCTCTTTTTGTTGGCATGCCAAAGATCGACTCTTCCGAATCATCGCTGCTTCCTTTCCGTTTGTTTGCGTCTGAAAGACTTCAAATCATCCGCATCCAGCAGTTTCAGACTTTGTCCATCAAGGGAGATGTATCACGGATGTGACTATGTTCCGTCATTGCGCGCGATTACATTTCCGCACGTACACCTATATTTAGCAAAATAACAAGAACGTGACTATCTTGTCCTCTTTTCTCACCCTGATATTGCTTAGTTCTATATAGATTGGACAATTTGAAAGAAAAATAGAATTGGATAATTTGAAAAACAATTTAGAATAATTTTAGAATCAAATCTCTATAATTTCTAAAGCAAATCTAAGAGCAGTTGAGAGCAAGTTGGTGCAAATTTGAAGAGCAAGATGATGCATATTTGGAAGCAAATTCATACAGACATGCGTAAATTTATTATCAAAATTACAGAGCAATTGGGGAGAAAAACTATGTTGATTTGAGGAACAGATTAGTACAAATTTAGGAGCAAATCCGTTTAAACATGTTCGGTTTCAAGATTAAATTAAAGAGCAATTCGGAAGCAAATTAGTATAAGTTTAGGATCAAAGTAGTACAAAATATGTGTAGATTCAAGATTAAATCTAAAGGGCAAATAGGTAGTAAAATTATGCTAATTTGAAGAAGCATATTAGTACCAATACAAATGTGTGTACATTCAAGGTCAAATCTAAGAGCAATTCAAAAGAAAATCAGTGCAAATGTAGGAGCAAATTGATACAATGTTTTGTGAACTTAAGAGCAAATTCAGTACAAATTCAAGAGCAAATGAAAATAAACAAGCAAATTCAACATAACTTGACATGGTAGAACATTCATGCTCATGACCACTACACAGCTCACCATTCTCGAGTCGCTTCACTAGATTGGTTGATGAGAAAAAAGAAAGAAGGAAGACCTGCTCATCCTATTTGGTATATATCGATCTCAATCACTAATATACTAATATATATGGAGAGTCAGAGTTTGGTATATATGGCTCTCTTTGAATCATTTGTTTTTCTTTCCACTCAAGTAGAATACCTCCATTTAGCATTGTAGCACCCTAAAAAACTATCCCTAATCGATCGCTCTCTCTCCTATCTCTAATATAACCAACTCTCTCTCCTGTTTACATATGTTTCCACTCTCCTTTATCCCTTAAGATCTCTCTCTCTCCAATTGTCTCTCTTCTCACGAATCGCACTGGCTGGGGCGACGTACGCGAGGCGGCGGTGGCGCCGCGATGGCCGACGACAGCAGCACGGGCAGGAGTGGCATTGGCCGGATCGGGAGGCGGTGGCCGATGGCCTCCCCGGCAGGAGGTGCAGTGTGGCGCGGCGTCGGCGCAAGGAGACCAGCAGCGGTGCTAGCGGGCGCCCGGGCAGCGCACGCGAGGCAAATTGCACTATTATAAATGGAGGACACGTCATCCAAGAAACGTTAAATGAACAACAAATGGCAATGGGCCCATGTAAGGTGTTGGAGGTAGGGACGGCAACGAGGCAGGTAGAACTGCTTTCTATACTGTATTGCTGAAGACATTTTGAAACGATAACGAAATAATAGAGATGTTGAACCTTCACAAAAAAAAGAGCTGTAGATTCCCAGCTATCTACTTAAATCCAAAACCAATAAGCACATTACAATACTCTGATCCAAAATTAATATTACAGTACTCTAATCCAAAACCAACAAGCTCACGACTTCAACTTGAGTAACACACAGAAATATACTCTATTGCATCGTGGACTTAATTTATACTCTAAATTAAGATTATTTTTAACATTCTTTTCCCTAATTTTGACTCAACATACTCCTAGTTTAGTCTTAACACATTATGAACTACTAGCTATACTTCTACATGAATTATTCTACATGCAAGCTAAACATATAGCTACATGTAAGAAATCAACTCAACTGGTACAGATCTATCCAAATGTAAAGACTCTAACTCGTTGAGACAGTCGATCCCAACTATGACTTACCCAACTTATACTCGACATAGAACGACGAACACATCTCTTTAATGTTCTGAACTCAACTCTACGTACTTGAGTTAGGATGGCGAACACATCTTCTCAACGTCTCAGACTAATCTCCACGGACTTTACTCAGGACGACGAATACATCTTTCTCATTGTCCCACATATTCTTGTTGGTGAACTGGATGTAGTCGTCTTGCCTTCGCGCTTCGATGATCGAACCTCCCACTCGACTTGAGCCCTTATGTACATCTTCATCTTGATTTTCTTGACTATATAATTACTTGTCCTGAGTATCGGATAATGCAGCGAGACAGCGAAACTCCCCTTCGCTATCACACTTGATGATATGTCGTCACCGATGATACTACTTTCTGAAGAACACGATATAATGTTGGGCACATATCAAGAACTTAGTCTATTAAGAAACAATATCTCTTGCAAAGCTTCTAGTACGGATTAAAGGATGAAACCTTATCTTCGTTTAGAACCAACAACTTTTATACTATGAGTTTCGTATTTTGCTTGAACTGAGAGACTAAAACGAAACATTTTATTTTTCGTTATCATCCGTCGGACTGCTCGGTTTCTGCCTTAACCGAAGCCTCAACCGAGTTGGCTTCGGTCTCCTCTCTTCGATTTCACTGACATCTTGCCCTACTTTTTTTTCCTCTCTGGAGCATGATGTCGATGTGCTTTCTGTCCTTGGCGCAATAAATAAACGAATTTTGGACAGATATGACTCTATTTATAACTAGAATTCCAAATGTAGCTCTCAGACAGCAGAAATTTCATTTTTAGCCCTCTCCTGACCGCACGACCTGTTTGGAGGTGACATGTCGCAAATCGTGCGGTCCCCGACCGCACGACCACTGTTCATGCACTGTTTACATACTGTTCATCTGTACTGCCTGATTTTATTTTCTATTTAGTGTTTGCTTGAATTTTTAAATATAACAAATGAGCTCAAAAAATTACAAAAATTTACGTACAGCTTCCTGACACAGCGTTCCATGCGGTGTAATTTTTGGAGAATTTTATCCATCACGAATGTCGCTCAAAAATTCATACAATTTTGATAATTTACGAGTTTTTACATATAGCAAACGAGCTCTAAAAATTACAAAATTTTATGTGAAACCTTCCAATATAGTAATAGTTATTATGTAATATTTTGGAAATTTTATACTGTCCAAATTAGAAATATTTGTTCGGATTAACATGTGGTCTAGACAAGACTAAAGGGGCAACTTCGCTCAGTGACAAGAGGTGATGCAAAATTGTATGAAGTATATTTTGAAAACTCCTTACGCAGTGTAGATGATACATGTAGGGAATATGTTTTTTAGATTGTTATTTTTTTGAAATAAAATGGCAGACAATATAGGTAAGCGGATCCGTTTGCGATTTTCGTATGTTCTCAACGGTATGATCGCCGTGCGTTGTTATAGTACGGTTAATTTCCAGAAGAATTTTGTAGGGACGAGTGAGCCATGAATGGCACGTACGTATAGAGGTAAACTGTAGTGCGGTGTAATTGCTGACCCATTTGTGTTTTTCGCACATTGTGAACGGTAAAAAATATGTTCGATTTGCAAAAATATTTTGCGATCATGTTATGTTGTTGTAGATTTGTAGTGTAAGAAATATCATGAAAACTTTTATGCGAACGTCTAGAATAGTAACGACTGGTAAGTAGGAAAGAAAGTGATATGGAGCACGCAAAGAACTGAATGCGAAAAGACGACGACATTTTATGTTGCTAATTAAAATAGATTTCATAATAAACTTGAAAATAATATGACACACAAGATTTGGTTACAACAAACTGCGTAAAGCTTCCCTTTTGTCTTGTCACTGAGCGAAGTTGCCCCTTTGGTCTTGTCTAGGCCACATGTTAATCCGAACAAATATTTCTAATTTGGATCGTATAAAATTCCCAAAAAATTACATAATAACTATTACTATATTGGAATGTTTCACATAAAATTTCGTAATTTTTGGAGCTCGTTTGTTATATGTAAAAACTTATAAAATATCAAAATTGTATGAATTTTTGAGCGACATTCGTCATGGATAAAATTCCCCAAAAATTACACCGCATGGTACGCTGTGTCAGGAAGCTGTATGTAAATTTTTGTAATTTTTTGAGCTCATTTGTTATATTTAAAAATTCAAGCAAACACTAAATAGAAAATAAAATCAGGCAGTACAGATGAACAGTACGTGAACAGTGCATGAACAGTGGTCGTGCGGTCCCCGACCGCACGACCGGTACATGAACAGTGGTCATGCGGTCGGGGACCGCACGATTTGCCACGTGTCGCCTCGAAACAGGTCGTGCGGTCAGGAGGGGGCTAAAAATGAAATTTCTGCTGTTTGTAGGCTACATTTAGAATTCTTGTGATAAATAGTGTCATATCTGTCCAAAATTCTAAATAAACTCCCTTATCTCTCACTTGTCATACGGCACGGGTAAAAATCATTTCAGCACAGTGTAAGAAAAAAAATAATATTCTCTCTCTCCTGCCGGGCGCTGCTGTTCTGATTTTCTTCGTCGGATTTTGTGCCGTGTTCTGCTTGCTTCGATCAAACGCGCTGTCAACTGCTCTCCGCGTGGATAGCCTCTCGTGCGGCGCTGGTTGGTTTCGGACTACGAGGAATTTCGCCGAGACGAACTGACTCGAAAGACAGTAATTCGAAACACCGAAAGAATTTTTTCGATTCTTCTATGCTCTAGTTTCAATTGTTAACTTTGTTTTAAAAAAAACTTATGCATCATAAATAAATAAAAAGAATAAAGAAAAATTTGTCTTAGCCACTGCTGTATAGCTAAGTTTTCTAAATTTCTTTATTGTCTTTCTTTTTCCTTATAAAATTAGTTACAAAACATTTCATTATATAATTTAATAATATCTGACTAACATAGTACTTGAGTTTCAAGTTAGTCAAGACTTTAACTTGACTAACACATGAGATAAAATTTACTATGTCTTAGACTCAATTTAAACTTTAAATTAAAATTATTTTTAATAAAATTTACAAAACGCATTCGTCAAAAATAGATATTATCTTGGATATCTGGCTTGCAGTTGACCTCATGGAACACGACGACCTCTGGGCCCGGCGGCGCGAGCTGCAGCCTGAGCGGACAGCTCACGCCCAGTCTACGCTTGTTGCCATTGACATGCCTCAGCCCCAGGTACGTGATCTCCCCGGAGAGGCGCACCTCCACCTTGAACACGCCCGTTGCGTTCTGCTTCTTGAAGTCCTCGACTGCCGCGGTGCCGAGCACATACGACCGGACCTCCCCGCCGGCATGGACAAGGTGCACCTCTGTCTTGCGAGGCGGGTGCTTGTACCCCTCGTCCACGACGGTGACGTTGAGCAGACGCCGGTCGTGGAAGACGAAGGCGGCCTCGAGGGGCTTGGTGTACTTGATGCGCATGAGCCAGTTGGGGTTGCGAACGGTGAGGGCCACCGACATGTTGTAGGCGAAGAAGGACGTCGTCGCCCCGCCGCCGTGTGTGGTGTTGAAGGAGAAGCTGTTGAGACGGGCGTCCTCAACGTTGGCCTTGACGTGGTGGATGACGGCAAAGCCAAGGACGACGATGATAACGCCAGCGACAACGGCTACAAGGCCGCCGCCGACGACCAAACGGATGAACCACCAGCTGAATGTCTGTTGAGTGCTGTAGTGGCAGCAGGGATCGCAATAGTTGGCCATATGTGTTATTTTTTTGGACCGGAAGGCAGTTAAGTGACACTGAAAGATGAGCAGTTCTGTTTTATTCTTGGGATTTCCTAGCATCCAGTTGTCCTATCCGAACACTATCTTGGTACACTCGGTTGTAACATTTTTTAACTATGTATACAATATTTTGATTTCATATATACAATAAAAACAATTGATAAAAATTTTAATGTTGTATATATAAAATCTAAATTTTACACATATGAAATTAAAATGTTGCAGATATGAAATCAAAATATTACACATATGAAAAAAAAAGTTGGCATACATAAAATCAAGTAAAAATCTCAATGTTACATACATAAAATCGAAATATTACACATATAAAATCAAAATATTATATACAGGAAGCCAAAATGTTGCACATATAAAATAAAAAAATACACACATAAAATTAAATAAAAATCAAAATATTGTACATATGAAATCGAAATATTATATATATAAAATAAAAATATTACAATAAAAATATGAACTAAAATATTATAAATATAAATAAAAAATATTACAGCGAGTGTATAGAACTACCGTCCAGATTGAACGTTAGGGCGCTAGCATTTCCCTTTGTTCCTTGCAGCACGAGATGTAACGTGTTATCCTTCGTTCATGGCCACGCATGCGAGTGGAAGAAATATAACCACCTTGTTTTGCAATAGGAAGAGGCATCGCGTGCCTTACAACCCGTACACACTTCCTCCGATTCTAAATAGGGTGTGTATTTATGAGGCGTGTCATTTTTCTCAAATTTTGGATAGAGATATATATATCTTATAACCCCACAAAATACAAAATAAATAGAACTAAAAAAGTTACAGTAAAGATATGCTAAAACTGTACATCATTTAGTACTGTAATTTTCGCACAGCATAGGATCTCGATCCCTCAATTAGGGGCTTTAAATGAGCCAAACGTTGGGCCTATTAGGATGGCCCCTTGCAGCATTTTTCCACTTAAGTTGTGTTAGTTGAGGCACACCAGAATGGAGTGCGACTTCCTTGAGGCGCTTGAGGTGTCCGATACCGACGACGGAAAGACCATATAGTCTTTCACAGAGCAGATGAAGTGACTCGAGGCTCTTCAGACCTCCCTCTTCGACTGTTATACGGGGCAGACTTAGCCCGCCCACAATGCTTATCCGCTTCAGGCTTGGGAATTGCTTATCTTGTATGACGACGGCGCCACCAAGAATAGTATCTTCAACCAGCTTCAGATATTTCAATATACTCAGATGACTCAAGCCGGCTAGAATGAGATCCAATCCCAGAGTAGTCCGTGAAAGGCACAGCTCTTCAATACCAGCCAGTGTGGTAACAAACCTAGGGAATTGGCTCAGTTCGCCGCTCAGTTTCAGGGAATTAAGACTCCCGGGAGCTTCCATAGACTCGAGGAACGGTATTGGGCATTCGTTGAAGTCAATCGATAGGGAGCGATCACCGGCGGAATTATCCGTGCCTTTACGAATGAATTCCCTGATGGACTTTGAAAGATGATCCAAATCCAAGTTCCCTCTATCTGCGGTGGGTTTGCACCATATTTTCACCTTCCTCAACCGGTGCATATGAATCATCAGCTCTGGAAATCCCCGGGTCTTGCCGATGACAAATCCTGCTAGCGTCTCCAGGTTACTTTCTTCTGACAAGAACTTAACTAGCTTTCTGTTTCCGTTGTCCCAGTCCAACTTAAAAAGCCGGAACTTTCCAAGCAGGTGTTTTAATTGGGGGAGCTTGATGACTTCTAAGGGCACCGTCTCTATCTCGGTTCTCCTCAGGTCAAGTGTCTCTAACAATTCCAGTCTCGCTATTTTCCTTGGAACCTTACTAATACCGTCCCCGAGGCTCAGATATTTCAGCAGCCGCAACAGCTTGCATATGTCTTCCAGGTGTTTGTCTTTCAGACCACGACATTCTTCCAGATCCAACACTCGCAGCAGCTTAGACTGGGCAAAATTCAAAGTAACTTCACCTGCCAACCCTGAGACCGCCAAGAGTCCGTAGACGAGATAAACTCCTGCCATTTGGAGCCCGCATGTCATGATGCAGCGAAAGCCGGCGGATATATCTGGACTGGGATGTCTGATCAGGAAATGTAACGAAATTCTCGGACATGCACTTGTACGAAATGTACTCGAACATCATCCCGGAAGCTTGGCATCTCTTCACCTTTCCATTGTTGCTTACATCCATGGAATGAATGATATTCCGGTCGATGAGGATCTCCAAATTGCTTTCTTCGGCGCTCGAAGGACCTCTTCGAGGCTGTGCTTCTACAAATCCTTCCACTTGCCATCGCCTTATTAGAGAATTCCTTCTGATTGGTGTATCACATGGGAACATACAAAAATATAGCAAGAAGGTCATGAGAACATGACAAGACAGACCGGTGTATGTATTCACAAGCACCCGTTGCATTCTTGCTAATGTCTGCTCCTTCTCCAGATAAGCACCAAGTCTGCTGCAAGCATCTTTATACGTCAGCCCTCGGTTATTTTGCAAAAATTGGGCCATGCTCACCAGGGCAAGCGGTAGACCATCACATTTCTTCAAAAGTTCTGCTGCATCCTGCAGCATCGCAGGTGAAGGTTCCTGCAAGGAAGCTGATTCGAAGAACAGGTCTTTGGAGTGCTCCTCATTAAGGGGTGTCATCTTGAACACGTAACCATTATCAGAACACCTGGCAGCTACTGACTGGATGGTCGTCGTCACGATAATTCTGCTGCGCTGTTCAGCATCAGGTAAGGCAGATTTTATAGTTTCCCATTCCTCTATCCGTATGTCGTCAATTACAATTAAATACCTACGAGACATAATAATAAAAGAAAATTCAGCGTATACCCATTCTGCTGCCACAATAATCGCGGGATAGCCAACAGATCTGATGATATATATTGAGAGCAAAGCGCCAACGATTAATAACTAACACTGCGTAGTTCTAGAGAAGTGAAGGGACTAAAGAAAATCAAAACTAACTCTGAAAATTTAAATTTGTTTAAGAGGATAGTAAATCCAACGAAGGTATTAGAGAAAATTTTACATGATCTAGCAGAAAATGGGAGATGGGAGAGGGGAGAGAGTTTATTGTAAAAAAGGCTGCATTGTTATCCCTTGTATAGTCGTAGCCTCTTAGGTTGTGGCTTTTGCATCCTAAATGCTATGCTATAAACCAGATGCAAGATATGAACCGTTACAATGGTGATAGTGTCAGTTCTAAAAACACAAAGAAAACAGTGTCAGCTGGAGCTATCATAGCGGAAATAGCGGTAACATCACATCATTTATTTGGCCGCGAAAATCCTAGTTTCAATCGGGACCTTAGTTTGGACTAATTGTGTACTACCACTTTACCTATTTTGGAATATTTGATTACTTTTCTTTACTTTTATGGAAGCTCTTAGAAAACGAAAAATATGTTAGATATTCGCAAGAAAAACGTTAAACCGTCTATTTGGCGGGTCCGATGATGATGTGTGGTTAAAATCCCTTAAAAGAAGAAATATTCTAGAAATTGTAACAAAAAATATCTATGCCTCAATTTGGTGGTTCCTAATTATGGCTAACCCACAACCATTAGATGTTATTTATGTGCAATATATTTAAACTCAAAAGATAATAAAAAAATTGGGCAGTGACATGGTACAGCGATCGAGCGGCTGCTGTAGATCCAGCGTGTGTTGGTTGCGGCCTGCAGGGCACTCTGTCTCTCAGGTGTTGGGGCTCGACGGCGCTTCGGGTGGCATGGCGTAGGCCGCGGGGCTCGGCGTCCGGCGAGACCAGCTCAGTTCGGGTAGGAGCCAGAGCGCATATTCTTTTCGGCTTCTAACTTTTATCTTTTCTACATCAACTAGTTTTTAAACGAAATATCTTTTTAAGATACGAGTGCCTCCCTCAGTATTCTCTTTTACGAACAGCCAAAATTTAAAAATTTCCGACAAAAATCATAAACCGCAGCCTAAAAAACAGGCCCAGAAGAGGGAAGAGGAGAAAGAGAAGATAAAGGCCCAGCTCCAAACAGTTTTGGTTTCCGGTTTTTTCTAGCTTTCGATTTTTTAAGTCAAAAGTCACTTGGAACTTATCGTCTTCTAATTTTAGTTTTTTTTTCTTTTTTCTTTTTATTTGCATTGTCCGTAGAGATATAATGATGCTTTCATTTTTTTCTCATTTTTCTAATTGAATGGCTCATAAAATACTATCAGCTGTATGCATTTTCAGCCAATAACCAGAAGTCGAAACCAACAGCCGTTGAACCGGCACTGAAATGTGTTCTTTCTATTTCTTGCTTGGTTAGCAATGCATAACGACACCGAAATGTGTTCTTTCTATTTCTTGCTTGGTCAGCAATGCATGTACGTGTGGACATAACTTGGTCAACACAGCTTCAAAACCATCCACATGGACACCGCATCAGCAAAATTGGGTCCACGTAGACTTCACATAGGGACAAAACTATCTAGAATGAGTTAAGGGTTGTGTTTTAGACAGTTTGAAGTTGCAACTCGAAATTTAGATTCAGGCCGCACTTAAAGGTTGAAAATGAGCTTTCTCCAATATTGAATTGTGGAAAATTAAGAGACTCCATATTATACTAGACTTACCACGTAATTACGTGGGCAAAGTAGGGAATGGTTTGTGTCAACAGATTATGCAATTCATGATAAGTTTTCTTATTGGCCAACGCATTGTCACAGTAATCTCGACTTTTTTGGCGAGGCACGAGAGAGCTTTATTAATTAGCCAGGAATACCATTACAATGGTTCAAAACAAGCAGGGCGATACAAGGAGTTTGCACCTAGCCAAACAGACGAATGTGCTGTCCTAGCTATAATTGAGCTAATACATGAGCTACCAGGTTATGCTCTCTTTTCACCTAATACAATTGTTGCAGGAAGTGCTAATCACGATTTAGAACATTCCACAAAATATGCTCGCACCAAGAACACCATTGACAGTACAATTAGTAATATTTCGTGCTAACATGCTTCTTGTGGACTATGCTTGATGTAAACTCTTTGTACAATATAAAAAAGGTTCCAACAAAAATAGGTAGGTAAGGACAGATACGGACATATGGTACAAACCAACAAAATTTAGTGATCTAAATTGCTCCAAAATTAGAATGAACATTTATGCTGTTAAGATAAAAGGCAGTCTTCCTAGTTCTTCAATAGCCGCGATGGTTTTACATTATATAGTAAAAAACTAACCAGGGTAAATACGCTCGACGAGAGTTTTTTTGTTGATTTCGAAAACAAACTGAGCGGCACATCTAACCCTCCCAGATTTTTTTGTACTAAGATTAATATGGCAGGCCACACGCGACAAGTTCTGTAGAAAGTCTGAAGTATTCAAGAACAGAAGGAAAGACAATTTAAGCATGGGAAAAATTAATCAGAGATATGGAAAAGCTACTCACCTTCGTTTCGTTAGGTATGATGTGAGACGTTGGTGGACGTCGGAGTTGCTCGGGTCATCTGGTACGCCAGTCTCGAGTATCTGCTCGAGTATCTCGTTCAGAATCTCCTCCGCACCTTTATCCGCCGCACGAACCCAAGCCCGCGGCGTGAACTCGCCCTTAACTATGTCGTACACCCTCTTGGCAAGAAGAGTCTTACCTAAGCCACCAAAACCAACAATCGAGATCACCTTCAGCTTCCTCTCCCATTGGCGCTCGGATCCCCGCACCAGCTCCAGAAGATTCATGCAGGGATCGTCCATGCCCACGAGGCGACCAGCCGGAGGACTGTGCAAATGTTCAGGCGCAGAGAAGGTCGCTGCACCTGCCCCTGAAAGGGCTGGAGTGGATGATGGATCGGTATATCTATCTCTCAGATCGCATGCCTCCTTTGATCTCTTCCTGAGCCCCTGGATCTTGCGTGCAAACATTGTCATGCTCCGGCGACCCCTTCGACGGAAGAGTAGCCAACGTTTGCGCTCGCGAGGCACCGGATGCATGAAGAGCTCAATGCAATCCTCCATATCATAAGCAACTTCACGCAATTCTTCTATCCATTTCCTCCGTACCTCATTGCTCGGCGACGGATGATCTATAATGACAGCAGCGATCATTCTAAGCTCATTTTGGATGAAGTCAATGTCATTCTCGAGCCCGCTCCGCAGCTTGTGGTTTTCGTCTATCACGGTCCAGAGCTTCGGCACCACGATATTCAAGACTGCGCCCAACAAAGCGGAAACAAGCTCCATCTCTATTTCCTTTGATCGATGTATCACTCCCTCCCTCCCTCCCTCTCTGCTCTTCTCAGTGGCTGGTCTAGACCTGAGGAAGGGTTCTACCAAGGAGGCATAGAGAAGAACATGCCCAATGCGGACCCATCACATATATAATCGAATCGATCGCTATAGGGGTACTGGCTGTTAGACATACCCATAGTTGCGACTTAGATATAATAAGGCTACTGGCTGGAAGGACTTTATTTGCAAAAAGGTGAGGGCTAGGCGTGATTTGCAAAAATTAGTGGGTAATGATGCATTTTGAACTAAATCTTATTTTTTATGAAGTTGGGGTGCTAATTTGTAGCTTTTGTAATTTGAAGAAAATGCAGTGCTTGACACGTAAAAGAACCTTAGACACCCATGTGTGGGCGATGTGGGGTCGCTTACCGGACTAGTATATATATTGTTTATTGAGTCACGACGTACGCTAACTCCACTAGCAAACACCGAAATGACCACAAAACAAAACTGAAATAAAAAAAAACTAGACTCATAGGCGCGGCGCCACGTCGCACCAGCCACCGTACGTACAAAAATAAAAGAGGCGATAATTTATGAGGAGTTTAAAAAAAACGGGGGCAAATACGTATTTTTGAAAAAAGTAAAGGGTTTTTCGCAAAAAACGAGGACCTGTTAAAAAAAACCGGGGGTAAATACGTATTTTCGAAAAAGACAAAGGTTTTTTTCGGAAAAACCGAGGACCTGTACGTAAACAAACGGGGACCCGTGCGTAATTTCCAAAACCGCGGGGGCCATCCTGCAAAGTGGAGGGGCTAAAAAAATTCTAGGGACCTTTCCGCGAGAACCAAGGACCTGTACGTAATTTTGAAAAAATACAGAGATTTTTTCGCAAAAATGCTCCTTCGACCGTACGCAAAACGCGCGGTCACGCGGAGCGCTGGCGCGGGCGATGTGGCCATGCGCTCCGCGCGCGCACTCCCCCGGTTATAAAGAGGTTATTATTGGTCTTTGCTTGTATCCCATCTTCCTCCTCCTATATTACCTTCTGAGAGCCCCCCTCATCGTACTATTGAGAACTGATCACTCTGGTAATCTTGGGCATTATTCTCCTTGCCATATATATGTTATCTTTGCTTAATTTTGTTCTCATCAATAACACACTAAAGGTAGGCATCTTCTTGCTGTTCCATCTTCAGGCGCTTTCTGCTTCAATTCGCTTCATGAGGAGATGGATGTTCCAACTTCTTCTTCGCTCGGCGCCATGGGCCCTCTTCTCCGGAAGCTCGATTCGCTCATGGCTACCGAAGACGCTTTTCCTGGGGAAGTGAATAATGAGATAAAGCTCCTTACAGAAGATGTCAAGAAGATAAACACGTCCCTCGTGGATCTGTTAGATGCGGAGGACCCTCCCTTGACGGCCAAGTGCTGGATGAAGGAGGTGCGGGAACTTTCTTATGACATGGACGACTACGTCGACCAGATTATGCACTCCGGTGCCGGTGCTGATGCCAAGACCGGAACCGTCGGCAAAAGTGGTCTTTTGAAGATTTTTCGGCTTCAGAAGACGAAGGTGAAGCGGCGGTCTCAGATGGCCATCAAGATCGCAGAATTCAGAGCTCGTGTCCAGGATGCGAGAGAAAGACGTGAGAGGTACGGGCTTGAGTCGATAGCCTTGAAGCATAGATTTGTGTCCTACGGCCATCGGCTTCCAACTCTCCATGCGGAGCCTGCAGACCACCTAGTTGACCACGGCCCCATGGACGAGCTTGTCAAGTCGCTGTCTAGTGACAAGGAGAAGCAACTGAAGGTGGTATCCATTGTCGGACATGGGGGTGTTGGTAAGACAACACTTGCCAAAAGGTTATATCAGAAGCTCGGAGGGCAATTCGAATGTCGGGCTTTTATACGGGTATCTCTAAATCCAGATATCAGGAGGCTTCTCACCAGCACGTTCTTACAGATTCAGAGGCAGCAGCCTTGTGTCCATGGGGATGCGCAGGACCTTACTAACAATATCGCCAAGCATCTACAGAACAAAAGGTATTTTCTCACCAACATGTACTATTGTGCATGTAGATCGCGAAAGACAATATGATAATATGATATGATCTTATACGTGCAATGCATAAAGCAGACACTTCCAAATATCTAGTCTCCCACATCATCCCTCCATCCTTTGTTTCGAATATCCTCCTTTGTGTGTGACACAAGTGTGCCATAGATGAGAAACCATAAGAGCCATCACGAGCACATCAGTGAGTGTTAGGGATGACCATGAGAAGGCCATAGGTAGAAAGTGAGAGTTAGGATAGCCACAAAAAGTGTAAAGTTGTGTTTGTACCAAAGTTTGTAAGTAGTAAATAAAGAGTTGAGTTACCCCTTTGGTGTAAGTGTTAATCTCCTGCGGTAAGCCGCATACTTCGGAGTACTTAGTACTTGTGAGTTGTGATTCAACATGAATGGTTTGTCTGCCCGAAATTACAATAGTTTTAGATTTAACTTGAGCGGCTCGGCCGCCCGAAAGCTTGATAGTCTTGCCTTTTATGTGAGCAGCCCCATTGCACTGGAAGTCAATGATTAATTAAACACTAAGTGGCACAAAGAAAAGACTAACCAATTTAGGACCGTTGGTGTAGTATGTGTGTAGGCCTCCTCTGTGTGAGTATTTAGAGGGTCTAGCCCCTATTTCCAACATAATCTCACCAAGAGAAAAATACGATCCATCTATATATCTACAAACAATGGTTGATATTTAAGGTATCTCTTTCGAAGATCTAGAAAAATCTCATAATAATCCTTAAATCAGAAAACAAAACCTAGAAATTCTATCAATAATTGAGAGAAAAAGAGAAGATCTACACTACTTATTTTGATAGGGATATATTATAACGGTGTAGATTAATCATATGTAGTTAAGATATTCTCTCATTAATCAAGAGAAAGGAGAGATCTATACCACCGGTGGGGCAGATTATAACGATGCAAATTAATCATATATATATATATATATATATATATATATATATATATTACAACTATTATAATTTTATAGATATAATTATATTTTCCCAAGGCAATAGAGTTATATGATAACATGGTGTAATATCTAATTGTGCAATTGCCCAAGAAATTCCACTAATTATATAATAAAAGTTGATTATATGATATACAACTACTAAGAAAAAAAAGAAATGTGGTAGGAATTATTAAGAAAAAGATAAACATCCAGCCCTTAGTTTGGAGGACCATGGATATAAGGGCTTAGATTTGATGGTTGACCACTTCTAAGAAGAAGGAGAAATATGCTAAAAATTATCAAAAAAAAAAGATAAACATCTAGCATTTAACTTGGTGGACCCTGATTATAATGGCTTACATTTTATGATTGTCTTAGAGATATATTGCTTATAGGTAATTTTAGAAATTGCATAGCAAGCTAGGGACTGTGTAAACTTGCTAAATGGGCCCACCTCACAATCCTTTGTTTCATGTAGGGGGTCATTGATTAAAAAAAGTGTGCAAATTGGATAACAATTTAAATATCACAAATTTAATTTTTGCAAGAAAAGTAATTTCAAATTTGCTATTTACAATTCCAAATTTTATTAAATTAAAATGAAATAAAATTTAGATTTTCGATGATTTACAATTCCTTATGCATTACCATCAACTACATCATGTACGTTCATTTGTTTTAATATAGATGATAGTTCCACTGCCCATATGAGAGTGCAAGTACAAGTGTTTCATGCACCTTGGTGCCTAGGCACCCAAATCAATACTCGTTGATCATGTGATTTGAGATTTATGATGTTTGACGTGTGTATCTTTATATTCCCATAAAAAGTGTATTTGAAATATCAAACTCCAAAAAAATTAAATTCATCTTCATTTTAACTAGTTTGAATTAGTTAAACTATATCCGACCTTGGACAGCAAGATTGGCCATGTACATGTTCTGGCATTGAACACAAGGACCATGTACAAGGTCAGATTTAGGATATATTTTTTTTACACTTAATGTTTTTAATGGTTGACATACTTTAAAACTTTTGCTATAGTATAATGATATTGTTTAGTTATTTGCTTCTGAACTCACAGCAGAACTTCTTGCCGTAATCCTATCTCACTAGAACATATGTGGAATCTTTACATATCCATACTATTCAAGTGAGATAAATGTGCTCACTAGGTTTCGATTCGTAGTAATCTAAGTTGGGTTTTCTTCCTCTTGATGTTATCTTTCCGTATTTGCTCCTAAAGGTATGTGAGTCTTTTCCGATCCTGCAAATAACATCAACCAACACATATCTTGCATATTTAGAAATTAATTAACGATTATCCGAGCAATTAATGATGAAATCAATGGAAAACTTGTAATAAACAATAGAGAAATGATGTGCTATTTTGGGCGCATCACCCTTGAACTACAATATGGTCTACTTCCTCCTCGAACTTGCAAAAGTACAGCAAATAACACCTTAAGCTAGTTTTGGTGGGTGGTTTCGCCATCATGGATATCTCTAAGGGCGGTTTCACCATCTATGTTTCATTAGTTTATTGACAATGTTCTAGAGCATATATTTTGAATTGGATAGGGGCATGAATCTAGTAAGTGCTAGATGTTCTGGTATGTAGAATGAAATGTTATGTATGTTATGTTTTGATGTTCCAACAGTTCATTGGCAATGTTCTAGTGGTAGGGCAAATGTGAATAAATTCAAATATATTAGTGGAACAAGTCAAAATTATTACTGAAATATTTGGCATACCTCTAAAATATATGCTGAAATATATGCAAGTGGAGTCTTATTTTGAAGATATCGTAATAAGAAATACGATAGTTCAAATGGATCATGAATCAGATATTCAGTTTAAAAGTTATAGCATTTTGATTTTTTTGATTCAATTTTAAGGAGCATTGACATCGGTTATTTTGTCGCATTGGAAATTATGTTGAATGTTCCATTGAGGGTTTGTTTAGAATGTAGGAATAAAAAACGCAGGAATAGAAAAAACATAGGATTTAAATGTCATGAATTGTTGAATCCTGCACCACAAAAATTGTTCAAACGATGTGTTTGGATGTCTCAAAGGAAATATACAAGAAATTTGAGATTAAATGTTAAGTGATTAGAGAGAGAATGAAGAGAGGAAGTGACAAGGTGCATTGCAACTCCCAAAGGAATTGGTAACTTGAATTTAGACCTGATGCTAGAATTCTTCCAAAATTTATAAGAATTTTTCCTATCCTACGAAATTCCTTTGAAACAATCGTACAAACCAAACACCCTTTGTAGGAATTTTTCCTTTGGACCAAATTCCACCATTTTCCTCCAAAATTCCTTTGTTCCAAAGAGACCTTGAAAGTTCTAATTTGTTCCACTAATAGATTTAAATTATTCTATGATTACATTTGATTTGTTGCATTAATACTGGATATCTTCCACGCACTTAGTTCAGAACCCACTTCACATGTCCAAGAAATGAACACCAGAACACATGCTACTATATAATGGAACATTATTATAACTTAATAGGTTGAACATTTCTTTATACTCAGTTCTGCTAAGGATAAGAATATGAAATAGATAATGACTCTTATCTATTTCCTTATATGATTTGGATTCTATTCCATATATGCCTTATCTCTATATGACATATCCTCTTGGACTCTCCTATATATATGAGACCCTCAAGAATAGGAAATAGATAACGACTCTTATCTATTTCCTTATATGACTTGGATTCTATTCCATATATGCCTTATCTCTATATGGCATATCCTCTTGTACTCTCCCATATATATGACTCTTTGGGTCTCATATCAATACACACAATATTCATAACATAGTATCAAAGCCTAGGTTCCATACCTAGCCTCCGTTAAATCTTCATTGTCCGCCCGGAGAATCGATCTCTCCGGGCGGTCATCTTCGCCGCCGTCGCCGTGGTACGACCAACGTACACCACCGCTGTCGCCGGCCGGCCGTTGGCCTCCAGCCTCTCCCGCTGGTACGAGCAGGACACTTTCTCGCTGGTGCGCCGCGTCGCCCGCGCCCTCAACCGCCGGCTCTTCGACGTCATCGCCTGCTCTTCCACCACAAGAGCGCCGGATCCGGCCGGGAGGCTATCTTGTTGGGCTGCCGCCGTCGCCGAATCCGTCTGGTGGCCTTCGCTTCCGTGGGACCGCAGCACCTCTGTTCGACTTGATGTTGTCCTCAGCGCGCGCGCGAGCTGGCGTTGGTTTCTGGGAGCGGTCGAGAAGTGCGACGCGCTCCCCCGACTCCCGTTCTCGGTCCTTCTCCGCGGCGTCGGTTTCTTCGGTCCATTGCGGGCGGCTTGGCGCTGGCTCTTCGTCGCATCGTCATTTTGGCCGTCGTCCGCCCGCCTGCAGCCGCCCGTCGCGGTCGTCTCTCCTCGTCGGCTGCTGCTGCCGCGTGGGCCGCCTGGACCTCACACTCGCCTCCATCGGTGGCGTCCTCAAGCGGGCCGGAGGCTGGTGGCCCGACCGTCTTCCTCTCCGTCCTCGTGTTTCTCGGCGTGGATCCGCTCGATCTAGTCATCACCGGCTCGTCTTCACCGCCGGCAAGCCCGGATCCACTCGCGCGGCTCGGAACTCGATCCGCCGCCGCTGCCAGATCGCTGCACCCGGCCGCCGTCGGATCCGGTGTCTTCGCCTCGCCTTTGCATGCGGTGCCGCCCTCTTGTCGCCCCGACGCGGTGCCGTCTGCACCGGCCGACTCACGTCGTGGGTGTGGAGGTGGGGATGCGGCGCCGTTGCCGCCGGGGCTTCGGTGGTTGCCGCCGCCAGCTGAGACCGTTGATGGGGGAGAGAGCGGCGGGTGAGAGCGGGCGAGAACGAGCGCGCCGCGAGGACTGAGACGGAGGAAAGTGAGGAGAGGGAGTTGTCTTTAGTGCCAGCGTTGAAGCCCGCTGCATTGGCCTCTGATGAAATACGGTGGGTGGTACACACCATCGCACAGTGGGTATTTGGACGCGCACAGGGGATTTTTTTCTTCCCTTTGAGTCAGTGTTCGAGTTATTTTTCATCTGAGTTTTTCGTTGCGTCCATCCAAAATCCATAGTTCTAATTTTTTGTTCGTTCAAGCCGTGCGAGTCCACAAATTTATTGTCAGTCATAGAAGTGTAGGATTTTTATTTTGCTTGGCAGCAGCCGCCGCTCTACTATTTGAGTCGCGTGCAGATCGGAGAAGTCGTTATGATGTCGCCGCCCCGAGCTTTAAAGGCCGCCGCGCGTCCTCTATGCACTGCGCCGCCGCCTCTTGGGTTTCGACCTGCGCCGTCATGCATCTATCTATTCCTCTTCGGCTTGATTTGACAGTTTATTCCAAAACTGCACGCAACGACGACATCATCAAGACTCGGACTTCGGATTTATCTTTTCCAAATGCAATGCCATTGCATACGCCTTGCATTTGAGGGGGGTGTTAAGGATAAGAATAGGAAATAGATAAGGACTCTTATATATTTCCTTATATGACTTCGATTCTATTCCATATATGCCTTATCTCTATATGACATATCCTCTTGTACTCTCCTATATATATGGCCCTTTGAGTCTCATATCAATACACACAATATTCATAACAAGTTCAACATCTGACATCAATCTGACCTAGAACATTTGTCCCGCCTAGTCAATTCATCTTACCGTACCATTCGAATATTGTTGATAAAATGTTGGAGCATTAAAACCAAACACATCAAACATTGGCCTATCCCTCTTAGAACTTAATGTGTCAAACTTTGAAACCAAATACATGGAATATTTTATTTTATCTATTGGAGCATCAAATATCCACCCTATTCATTCCTTCCTATCCAATTCAAAGGATAATACTAAACATTGGAAAGTAACATGTGGAGCATTTTGTTTTATCTACTGAAACAAATGTATATGAGTCCTATTTTGAAGATCTCATTGTAAGAAACATGACGGTCCAAATGGATCACGAATTGGACGTTCGGTTTAAAAAGTAAGAAACACGACGGTCCAAATGGATCACGAATTGGACGCTCGGTTTAAAAAAATACTATCATTAATTTTTTGAATAGCAAAAAACCTCATCTTGAAATGCGTGTTGCTGACTTAGATAGGGTGGGCCAGCCTACAGTTAGGTGGGCGGCGCCATGCTAATTGCTACTCGACCAGTGTACAGGATCTCCCATTTTACTCGGACGCTATTCTGCTCAGAGTCCTTCCTAGTTTCGTAAATTTTGGCTAATCTTTTTCATTTTTTTAATTTCGTAATTATTATTTACTATTAATGAAAATTTTGGGATAAAGAGGCCCAATTGCACGGTAAACAACAATGCTATGCCTGTCACTGTCACAAGTATGGGTATCAAATGAAATTGGAAGATCTGTTTTATTAGGTATCAGAATTCTGCTAGTAAAACAAATATGAATTCGAATAATATCTGATTTTTTTGCCAAATACGAATACAAATATAGTATACCAAATAAGTGTCAGATCAAATACGAATACGAATAATATCCAGATTCAGATAGCAGCAGCTACCTAGCTACTATGTATCTTTTGCATCTGTCCTCTAAATTGGGTATATTATATATGCATTTCGACCGTCTCAACGAGACTGTTATCATGGTAGATTGCAATTTGGCATTTGATGCTGTTCATTTTGGCACACCCCCAATGAAGCTCTTTGCATGCTCTTTTTAGCTGAATTCACTATGTTCACTTTGGCACATCCCCTAATGGCACCAACAATTACGTGATAAACCAAAGGAAAATAGGCATAAATAGTACTATAAACCTAGTGTCAACAAACTCTTTTTGTTAAATTGCGTTTGTAGGATATTCAGATCCGACCGAATTGAGTAGGTTTTCAATTTGTATTCATATTCATTACAACATTCCATTCATATTCATATTTGGGTATATCCATATTCATATTCGTATTCATTTAAAAATACAAATATGAATATGGAAAGACCACTACTTGATCCGTATTCAATCTGTTGACACCTTTAGTCACAGGTATAACTCCCAAGTGCACTCTAGACCACTATATTTAATATTTTGTTATTATTAACAGCTAAAGTAGTATTTTAAAGATTGTGTTAATGTCTAAAACAGAAAGTTATTCACGCACTCATATTACGTATAGAAGAACAGAGCATACAAAAATACAAAGTGAGGTCGTAAGTGTAACTCCTAACTCTCTCAATTTTCATGTTGTGGTTGTTGGAAGGTCTTTTCTTGGTGGTCATATGTGATGAGTGTCGTGTGAGTTGGTGCGTGTGTTGCTAATAATTTGTATAAGATACAATTTGTGATCCAGTTGTCTCATAACAAGAAAGGGTTCCTTTATTTGTTATTTTGTTTTAGCCTGACTTAAGTATTTTGCAGATACTTTATTATAATTGATGATTTATGGGCTGCATCAATGTGGGATATCATTAGCCGTGCTTTTCCGGAGGGTAATTGTTGCAGCAGAATAATAACAACCACACAAATTGAGGACGTAGCATTTGCTTGCTGTAGTTATCGCTCAGAGCATATATTTAAGTTGAGAGCTTTTGATGATGATCAATCACGAAAATTATTCTTCAGTAGAATTTTTGGTTCTGAATTTAATTGTCCTCAAGAATTCAAAGAAGTTTCCTATGGAATTATCCAGAAATGTGGTGGTTTACCATTGGCAATTATAAATGTAGCCAGTCTGTTAGCATGCGAACCAAAATTGGTAATGGAGAAATGGATGCACATACAACATTCTCTATGCTCCAGTTCGAGGACAAATCCTTTTGATTTGCCAGGGAAGAAGAATAAAGGGCCAATGGAGTCTCCAGAAAAAGAAACAAAGCCGATGGAGTCTCCAGAAAAAGAAACAAAGTACTTCCGACCAATTTTTTCAAGAAAAGTGAACGAAATATTAAAGGTTACCGGCAAACAGGATGACTTCCGGCATAAGAATACAAGTCAAAAGAGTGAACTTCTGACTAGAAGTTTGATTACAAATCCTACTTCGGAAGGAATAAAAGAAGTTCTAAATCTTATCTACAACAATCTTCCTCAGCATTTGAAGACATGCTTGCTGTATCTTAACATGTATCCGGAGGACTACACGATACATAAGGATGATTTGGTGAAGCAATGGATGGCTGAAGGTTTTCTTAGTGCAGAAGAGCAAGACACAGAGGAGGTTGCCGGGGGTTATTTTGATGAGCTTATTGGTAGAGGAATGATCCAACCTGTAGATACCAATTATAACGATGAGGTATTGTCATGTACAGTTCACCACATGGTACTGGATTTTATTGCATACAAATCCATGGAGGAGAATTTCATCACTGTTTTGGACAGTATTCAAACAATTCAAGGACTTCCTGATAAAGTTCGTCGACTTTCCATCCAGTTTGGTAGTGCAAAATGTGCGAAGATACCGGCAGGCTTCAGAATATCTCAAGTTCGATCACTTACATTTTTTGGATTATTTACATGTATACCTTCCATTGTCGACTATAGGCTTCTTCGGGTTCTGATTCTTCATATTTGGCCTGATCAAGATGAGACGAGTTTTGACTTCTCAAGAATTTGTGAACTATTTCGGCTTAGATATCTGAAGATTGCATGTAATATGACCGTCAAACTTCCAACACAGATGCGAGGGCTACTATACTTGGAGACACTGGAAGTAGATGCAAGAGTAGCTGTTGTTCCATCGGATATTGTTCATTTGCAGAGTTTATTGAATCTCCGACTTCCAAGAGAGAATAATCTGCCTGATGGGATTGGCCACGTGACATCACTACGCCGTCTAGGATATTTTAACCTCAGCAATAAATACACAGACAATGTGGTGAACCTTGGCAATCTGACCAACTTGCGGGATCTTCATCTGACATGTTGTACAGAATCATCTGACCGTCTACAGGTTAACATGCAACTTCTTGGCTCAGTTCTGGGAAAATGCATCAACCTCAAATCTCTAATTCTGGATGCTGGTGCTTCAAGCACAACCATTTCCTGCGATGGCTTGAGCAGCGTATCCCCTCCTCTGGCCCTTCTTCAGAGACTTGAGCTGTTGCCACGGATTTGCGTCTTTTCCAACATCCCTAAATGGATTGGAGAACTCGGCAAACTCTGCATTCTAAAGATTGCAGTTAGGAAGCTGTCGATGAAAGATATTGGTATTCTCAAAGGACTGCCTGCTCTCACTGCTCTCTCGCTATATGTGCACACAGTGCCCGTTGAAAGGATCGACTTTGACAAGCCAGGATTCTCAGTCCTCAAGTATTTCAAGTTCAGGTGCAGTGTACCTTGGCTGAAATTTGAGGCGGACGCAATGCCTAATCTCCGGAAGCTCAAGCTACGTTTCAATGCCCTCAGCACGGATCAACACGGTACTGCTGCTATCAGCATCGAGCACTTGTCAGGCCTTAGAGAGGTCTCTGCAAAAATTGGGGGCGCAAAGGCAGATGCAGAGTCTGCCTTGACTGCCATTAGCAATCATCCAAGCAATCCTAGAATCAATGTACAATTGGTGGATTGGATTTTTTATGGTGACGAAGGTAGAAGTATGGTGAAACAAGAGCAAGAACACTGGACTCTAGAACAAGATGTGATCCTGGAGAAAGACCCACATGAATATTACGGAACTCAAGGTGAGGACTCAGGGGAAGATAAGAACAACCAAGCTGATATCAGGTAAAAAGCTTCCTTCTCAATACAAATCTTGCCTCCTCTTCCTCCTTTACTTCACCTTCAAATTCAATCTTCAACCTGTCTTCCTTTGTACTCCTGCCCGTGTGACCCCAATTTTAATGAAGCTGCACGGTTCTTGTAATCAGGATTTCTACATCGGAGTCCTCTTCGCGTCTGCCTATTCTAGGTAATCATATTTCATTTTACAATTCATTCCCACCAACCCTGTTTGTTCCAACTGATTTTTACCGTCAAAATTGTTTGTCAGTCATGTACAAAAATTATTTTATCTTTTTCTTATGAATTTTGATTTTCCCCAATTTTCTGATGCATTTGTTTTTCTTCAGCCTTTCCCTTTTTTCCCTGCTTGGAAAACTTTATGCGTCACCTGTTGCGTGTCCAGGTCCAGGCTGATTGTGTTCACTAACGGTGATTTTTTTCCTTTCAAAATTGCTGCATCCATGGATTACATTGCAAATGCACCATTCAATAAAAAAATACCACCATTTAAGGCCGATATGACAATAAAGAGTAGCTGAATAGTGTCTTTAAAATTGTTTCTTAAGTATTCATTGATCTTCAATTCAATAGATATGACAAGCTATGAAGATCAGAAACTAATCACCACATAAAAAATCCAAGCAAAAACTGAGCAAAACGACTCTCGATGTGTCTGGAGGTCAGACCGGATGAACAGTACTCGGTCAGACTACTATAGTAAAATCAGCATGGGAATAGTAAAAACAACACTATTTCAGAACCAAAAATTTATGAAATTTTTTATTTGTAAATTCAAATGACATGAAATTTGGTGTGAATCTTCTCTAGAATGTTATGAACCTATTTCAACCACGATCGAGAGAATTGTAGTCAAAATTATGACCTTTTTTCATATAAAAAAGGTTGCACTAAAACTGATAAAAAAACAAAACAGTGAATATGACTTGCTTGTGGGTGGATGATGATTAAGATGGCTCTAGATGTATTCTCATATATTACAGCAAGCAAGAACACCAAATAAGTCGAGGCAAAAATACTTAGATCAAGAAATCGCTCGAGATGGTCAAATATAAGGAAAACAAAACTTCAAGAACTCGTCAAACCTGATGCCTAGATTGATGGAGATTGATTTCCATAAAATATCTCTATCACTAACTCATTCTTAGCATCCAATAAAATCAAGAAGGGGAGAGAGAAGATTAAAACCAACTAAATGAAGAGCAAATCAATCAAAACAAGAGGGGTCCATAGGAGATGAACGAAATTGATATATTATTACTTGATGATAAATGTTTTATAGACACTCTACTTAAAGGATAAGAGAGCACGCACATCACTCACTCTTCCCAAACTCTAACCTTAGAATACTTGGCTTCAATGAGCAAAGGTTGAATAGTTAATTAGCAAGTCTCCATCCCAATCTGTTAAATAGACAAGGCAACTAGCCCCATTTAACCCTAATGGATACTATCCACTTAGCACAAATGGGGAAAATCCTTTAACCCCACACAGTATAGGTTTTACCCACACACTACACTTATGCATACTTTTCAAAATATATAAGTTCGTATCCATTAAGTTCTTAGTCTTGATCTAACTTGATCTTATTAGCTTCTCCTTGACCTAAACTGCTCTCCTAAGTGTTGCTCAAGCGCCATGATTCTGATCCAATGTAGTTTTTGGTATTTTTGTCAACTTACCAAAATACCCTTTTTTGACTCGATCTTCACCTTCCATTGCAAGCAATCGCTATACTTTTCATTTGTAGAGGCACCATAGTCTTGTCATGTGTCGGCAAATCTCTCCCGTTTTGATTCCACCGGACCATGCTTCATTTGAACCGACCAAACCATATGGTGCAACCTGTCGCTTGAATTTTTCTTCAATATTTTCTGTCTTTCTCGTGCCATACTTGAGTTTAGCCATCTCACTCAGCATTCTTGATCGTTCTGGGTTTCGACTCCTCCATGATCATAGCTTCGATCCCCACTATTGACCATGGTTAATTTCAAGCGATCTCGTACATTCAAAGATAAATAAATTATTTCTAGACACAAATTCTTCATAACTCGATCCACGTTAGCTGTAACATGCATCATAAAACATATATGCATTGAACTATGTCAAACCAACTCATCACGAGCCTCAATTTTCCTAAATTCCAAAATCAGCCGAACTGGAACATCTCGGCTGTCAGACCGCCTGCTCTGGCCGGTCTGACCTCTAGTGGCGACTGGTCAGACCGCCAAGGGGGCCGGTCTGACTGGTGGTATTGAGCAGTCTGACCAGCACTTCTGCCCAATTAGACCGCCAGATCTGCAGGTCGTCTGAAAATTCAAAATTTTGCAAATTCAAACTTTCACTATTTTCAAATGGCAATGGTTCATCACAACATAATTCTGGACATTCTCACATATTTCTTCACCATTAAATTTCAACTTGTAAAGTCACGAGAGTACTCTGTTTCGGCAATATATATCTCATCATTTGATTGTCTAATCATTTCTTTTTCACATATTAGTTGTCAACGTTGGAAAATTTAACTTACGGTAGCATCTATTTTGTGAACACAGCAGCTTCTCAAGCACCCAGCTCAGCTCTGTGCCTTGAATGCAATTATGCAATGCTTGAACTCTATGCTTCATGTTTGTGAGCGGAGTTTATCTTTTTTGGTTAATTAGAAAATCTTAAACCTTTATAAATAATTATGAGGTTTAGAGAAATATTTTTTACCATGAAGTGAATTCTTTCCCTGTCACTAAATAGCGACCCTTTTGTTTTTGCCACCATTCATGTGCTAATGTGGAGGTAACTAAAATGTCACTTGGCAGAATTTCAGTTTGGGCGTACTAAGTGTCACCGTCTTAATTGTTGCTGCAAAGAATGTGCAGATAGGGACGGTTGGATGGAAAACACGCTATAGGGATTTCAAATCGTAATAATTTCCCTGTCACAGGACATCATGCAAATTGATGATTGCATTTTTATAGGACGGATGGTTGTAAAAGAAAATACAACACCATTTCTCTGAATGAACTATATATCATTGATATATGGTTGGAGATTTACAAGATAACATTGGTTAGTTGAAACAACTGCATCCTTAGATGCAGACTGTATGGACGAGTTGATTTCTTTTCTTGACTACAACTCACCAAGTCCTAAACTATTTAGTATACCTGCCATTTGCGCGACCCAGACTTGTCTAAAGATTTCTTAATTTAGCCAATGGAAGGATGCTTCCTCTTGAGTCTTAGCAACTTAATATAGGCAACGCTGGTTGCAAATTGCTAAGAGCAAGCAAGAACTAGCAGCCTATCCCTCTTTCCCCTCTCTATCTCTTTCTGCGAGCTTCTAATGCCGGATCCGGTGACCATAGGTGCAGTGGGCAGGGGCATATATGCCGTAGGGTGGGTCGTCTCGCCCATCATCACTAAGCTCCTCAACAAAGGATTCTCCTACCTCGGCTTTGATGGATCAGAGAAGCTGAAAGAGCTTGAGACCAAAGTTTTACAGCTGGAACTGACGCTGGAAGCAGTATACGAGAGTCCTCACAGGGATCGTTTGGAGCCATTGCTGAAGAACCTCAAGTCTGCTTTCTATGAAGCCGAAGACATCTTGGATGCTGTTGAGTATTACCGTCTCCAAAGGCAGATCGTATCTCAGCATGATGACAAGTTGGAGTCAGACGCCATGCCATGGGAGAAGAAACTCCAGGCTACCCTGCCCCAGAGCTCCCGACCGAAAAAACAGGTACTTTCTTGCCACAGGCCCTTTAACTTTGTTGTGCCATGATATGCCAATATATGTTGCCTGTTATTACTGATCTAGCTTTTAGATTGTTAGAGATATATACAGATTGCGTTGTATAAGGATAGTTGGGATTCTTTCCATATATGTATTCTTTCCATATATGTTTTCTTTCCATATCTACCACCTTGTACTTGTGTATATAAACTGGCTCATTGGCCTCATATGAATATAAGCGCTATTCATAACATAGATAACTATTGGTTGTGTAACATCCTCAGCCTAAATTTCGCTTAAAGCCTAGCCTCCACATGGGAATATGGGATGAGCCTACACACATGCAGCAACTTGCTTGGACTTTAAACTATATTTGGGCCAACGGGCATTAGATGCTAGTGTAACTCACTTTAAACTAGCACACACATCATCACACACCTGTACTACACGTATACACACACGTGTGCTGTGTGCGCCCTAGCATGCACCTAGAATTGAGGAGGCTAGGGATAAACCCGTGACATCATGATGCATGATCATTCGCTTTCTACTGATGTGTACTTGCATATGCATAAAGGCGGACACTAAGATTCGAGACCTAGTGGATAAAGTAATACTCAAAAGTCTCTACCAACCGACAAACTTGTGGTTCCCTCTACTAATAATTTTGAACAATGGATATGACTACTCAACATATGACTATTGCCTCCGTTTTGAAACAAATTACACACTGACATGGTTTTCAAAATAAACATTGGACTGTTATTTTTTTTATTAATATGTTGATAAAAACTATAAAACATAATATTTTAGAAGCATTTTTTAGAAATTTTTTATTTTCTGACTAATCTAAGTACTTTTGCGTATATTGGTGATCAATGTATATAAAGTTTGATTGCTCGTATTGCAACAGAACATCTATCTTGAAATGGAGGTAGTATTACTCTTGCACTTGTGGCTCTCCCCAACAGTCATCGTGACTTTCCCATCTCAGGTTGCATCTACTCCGTAGACTTGATGCAGAATGAAGTTTAGCAATCAGTCTTGGTGGGAAATGCAAAAGTGATATTTTCTTCAAAGAAATCTTCTAAGGCATGATATGTATTAAGACAAAAATTGTAGGGGTGTTAGCAAATTTCCCTATCTTAGGCTTTCTCTTATGTTGGGGTGACCGGTGAATCCTTGTAAAAAATCCTCATCGAAAGCCTAACTTTGTTTATTTTTGTTTTTAAGGCGAGTGGTACCACGTCAGATGACGCACCCCTGATATGTCAAAAATGGAGTTGAAGAAAATCCTAGAGAAGATAGAAAATATTATCAACGAAGCACACAAAATTTTGCAACTTCTGAACTTGCCAAGCCACAGTAACGTCGACAAGAGACATACTGTTGCTGCCAATCCACGTGGTGCAGTCACTACGGCGGCTCCTCCACCAGTAGTAATTGGACGAGATGAAGATCGTGATGAGATCATAGCTATGCTTCATGGTCAACCTGAATCCAACAGTGCCCTATCCTATTCTATAATTGGCATTCATGGCATCCCTGGCTCAGGGAAATCTACCCTTGCACAGTATGTTTGTGCCCGTGAGAAAAAGGACAAGCAAGAAGAAAAGGAAGGCCATTTTGACCTTGTTATGTGGGTTCATGTTTCGCAGAATTTTAGTGTGCATACCATTTTGAGTGAGATGATTGAGCAGGCTACAGGGAAACAATGCACTCAATTCAACAGCTTGACTGAGCTACAAAAAAAATTGATGGAGGAATTGCGTGGAAAACAGATTCTCTTGGTACTGGATGATGTCTGGTACAATGAGGATGTGAGTCGTCAGCAGGAGCTACAACAGATAGTCTCCCCATTGGAGGTTGGGGAGGCAGGAAGCAAGATCCTAGTGACTAGTCGAACATCGGAAACATTGTTAGCTTTGGGTGCTGTGAGATGTATTCCCATATCTGACTTGGGCGATAATGTCTTCCTTAAATTGTTCATGCATTATGCACTTGAAGGTGCAAGTATAGACGACCAAAATCGAAAAATATTTGAAGTAATTGGGGCTGACATTGCAAAAAAGCTGAAGAGATCACCTCTAGCAGCCAGAACAGTGGGAGGACAGCTACGCATAAGACCAAATGTTGAGTTTTGGAGACGTGTTCGGGATCGGGATCTTTTGAATGAGACAATGGGCGCTCTGTGGTGGAGCTACCATCATCTTGACAAGCAGGTCAGGAGATGCTTTGCATACTGCAGTATTTTTCCTAGAAGATATCTGCTGAAGCGTGATGAATTAGTCAACTTGTGGGTTGCGGAAGGGTTTATAAGAACTACCAATACAGGGGAGGAAATGGAAGCTGTTGGTCATGACTACCTGGATGAATTAGTGTCAACCTCATTTCTGCTACTGGTAGATGGTGGCCAGGACTGCTATACAATTCATGATCTGCTGCGTGATTTAGCAGAGAAGGTAGCAGGAAGTGACTGCTTCAGAATTGTGAATGGCTGGACAGGAGAAGTTCCTCGAGATGTTCGCTATCTTTTTGTTACGACTTGTAATAGAGCATTGTTGACTGAGAAGATACTCAAATTAGAAAATTTACGCACTCTGATCATTGGTAGTGGTACAATGAAAGAAGAAATTGAAGACCAAGACTTTGAGACAATGTTCACGAGGCTGAGGAAATTGCGGGTACTGAGCGTGGAAGTGCGGAGACAGGCCAGGCAATTATCAGTCCCAGCATCTATTGGCCAGTTAAAGCACATACGCTATCTTGCAATTAAGACGGGCTACTTTTTCAAGCTAATTTTACCGAGGACATTTACGAAGCTTTGCCGTATGCAGGTGCTAGATTTCGGTTCTTGCAGAGAATTGGTGTTTTACCCTGGTCAAGATATGTTGAGTAACCTCATCAACTTGCGTCATATACTGACCTTATTAGATCTGAATCTTCCGAACATTATCAGGCTGACGTCGCTCCAAACGTTACCTATCTTGCGAGTAAGGAAGGAACCTGGGTACGAGTTACGGCAGCTGAGGGACCTAAACAAGCTTCGAGGAAGGCTAGGGATCCATGGTCTTGAGAATGTTGGAAGCAAAGAGGAAGCTCTTGAAGCCAATCTAGCTGGCAAGGAACGCATCACAGAACTTTACTTAAAGTGGGACCATAATCTACTACAGAGCTGTAGTGCAGACCTTGAAGCAGAGATACTAGAGGGCCTTTGCCCTCCGATGGGCCTTGAAACACTGCGAATCGAGGGCTACAAAGGGTCGAGGTACCCAGATTGGATGGTTGGTAACAAGAATGGACCGAAGCACCTGCAACGACTTGTACTCTATGACTGCAGCCGGTTGGGAGCTATTCCTGATAGAAATGGGTTTTCCTTCATCTTCGTGTTCTCAGACTTTCCGAGTGCAGCTGGGACGCCTTGCCAGATAATATGGAGCACCTCACGTCGCTCAAGGAATTACGTATCCTTGCCTGCATGAATATTCGATCACTACCAACACTGCCCCAGTCTCTCGAGTACTTGAGTATCGATCTCTGCAATGACGTGTTCACGAGGTCGTGCAAAACAACCGGAGACCCAAACTGGCAAAAGATTAAACACGTTCCCAATAAAGATATTGAAGGGCTGTAATCAAGTCGCTCTCCCAACAAGAGCAACGGCTTGGAAGGTACAACTGTAAATCCCTTTCGCTGCCTCCTTTTTCCATTTTGTGCTTGCAAAACGTTACTATGTAGCCTCCGTAAGTAAGAACTGTAACAAAGTCTGCTTATGTTTCTTAATCCATCTGCTAACCTGTCAAAACCCGGGCTTCATGCAGAGGGCCGGAGCTGAAGGAGACGGCTGTCCATCGCTGGAGCTTCAGACGCGAGCCTTCCTGCCGATCTACACGGGCTTGGCCAGATTGTGACTTGTGCCTTTTAGGCTTTTATTGGGTGTTGAACAGTTGATCTGCAGCTGCTGACTTGCGAGTGAACCGGATATTGTACTCATACTGTCATACATTATATTACGGACGATGTGAATGAGCACTAAATTTATTTGTTTCCTAATATTAATGCCCTTTTGAGTAATTTTGCTAACACTGTTTGATTGCTAGTTAGCGTGGGCACGCAACAATTCGATACTGTTTTCGCTGATCGGAGTTCCTCCTTTGTTGGCCCAATCTTAGTGTTTTGTTGGGAAGCGTATTATGGGCCCAAGGCCACGCAAGCCTGTCAGCCCATAATCTCGATTGAAACTACCCACCGCTTCTCCGCCAATGGCGCTCGGGCTCCACAGAGAAGGGCACAATCCCGGCGATTCCCCACCGTAATCTGCTCAGAGGCTGCGCCACCTCCGACGGCGGCCACATGGATTCCGGCAGGTTAGCACACCCTAGCAAGCTTGGAGCCTTTGCATGTTCCACTGTAAATCTCTGAAACAAACCAAAATTTTCAAAAATTTGAAAGTTCTTTTTAATTTGATCTCTTGAGCTTCTTTAGCCATTTCTCCTTTAATCCCAACCGCCCAAACCCGGATTTCATCCCTGCATTGCCTCAACGGCGAGTTTTCGCGCAGTCACTGTACATGGTCTGAAAAATATCCCGTTGCCGTCCACTGTTTTGCTGCCTTCCCGATATTTGCCACCGCCCGAACCCTCTCGCGCTCTTCCTCTTTTGGCCGACCAGCCGCAACCCTTGACCGCCGCAACTCCGCTCCCAAGGCACCCATGTGCATCCCCTGTCGACCCTCCTCGAATCCTCTCGGCCCCGGTCAAGTGTAGCTGCCGCCATGGCCTCTCCCGGTGCCAAACCGCCTCCGGGCATCTATAAAAGACGTGAACTCTCCCGAAACCCTCCACACTCTTCCGTGAAGCTCCCGGTTCACTCAATTGAACCCTCACCACCCCCACTGCCGGCAATTGCCGAAAATCCCCAAGTGAGCTCAAAACTCGATTCTCTTCTTCCGGTCTATCTCGGTCTAATTGCTTGCGTCTGTAGCTCCCTAAAGCCCCCAGAGACATTTCCGAAAGCTTGCCCTAGCTCCCCGAGCCCTTCCCTTCTCTGCCACCAAAAATCGCCGTTCGGCCGTAGCCCCTCGCCGTGGCCAGCTTGCTGTGAGCCTCCCTAGCGCAAACCGCCGCCACCATAACCTTCCTGAGTGCCCCTAGATGGTTAAACACCCACCAATTTTAGAAATAGCCGCCCCTATAGCCCCCAAACCATAAAAATCCGTCTCGAGTTCATCGGCTCGCCGCCGGCGAACGCCGCCTCCCCGGCCACCGCCGATCCCAGAAATGGATTCCCGGCATTCCCCTGAGTCCGTCCATAGCCTCGGTTTGCGTCGCGAAAGCCTGTAGTGCCGCCGGTCGCCACCGCTCCCATCCCCTGTTTTCTGGTCGTGCGCGCGGGCGTTGTGGAAGAAGAACAGTGCCGGGCGGCACTGTTCATTCGGCCCGTTAAACCGTTGCGCCCGAAAACCGTTAGTGTTATTTAAACCCGGTTTAAATAGTAAACCCGACCCGCCGTGAATAGTTCCCTGCCCGCAGTGAATAGTAAAAACCCGCATTGAATAGTGTCCAGACCCGTTAAGCTATTTCAAAGCCCAAAAATGCAAAAATATGCCCATTTTGACCGTTTCAAACCCACCAATCCATTTTTCAACTCCGTTTCACCATCCCGAGCACTCAAAAATCCAGAATCTATTTTATTTGATTTTTCTTGGATTTTATTTCTTTATTTTACTTTCTTTATTCCTAGCTCATTTTCTTCGAGCATGGAATTAAATTACTTTCTTTGATTTACGCTAGTACACGACGTCGTGAGTCGACCGAGTCAAGAAGGAGGAGCTCAGGATCAAGCTCAAGATCAAGATATAGAAGAATACGAAATTGTCGAAATCATAAATCCGCAAGGCAAGTCACATGTCATTGATCATATTGAACCTACATTTCGTTAATTATTTAATTATCCGTATTTTCATTATGTTATTTACATACTGTTATTTTTGTACAGTAAATGCTTAGAATGACATGATATTAGCTAATGTCCTACCACCCGTAAAAGCCCTGTTTAATTTGATGGCCATATTCACCTTGACAAACTTTAGTAATATTAAAAGTATTATTATTGAAATCATGGTAGTTCAGGAACTCATTAACATTTACTACTAAAGTCTTGATATTCTGTCAATTGAAATTATTAAAAGTGGTTCTATGATAAAGTATCATGGGGTGCCATGATGTGGCTTGATCCCATGACCTCACCCTAGAATGAGGAGTTGGTTGTGAATTGAGGACAGTGCATGCTACGCTGAATTGTGAATTTGTAGATGAATGATGTTTTAGTGAAAAGCAAGGACTAAAATCTTATGCCAAGTGAAGAACATAGTAATCGCTCAACCACAAGCGTTGACTTGTCAAGCTTGGTTTACTAGCTGCTCAAATCGATTGAATCTCTAACGGAGTACAAATAGTTAGTATGGAAGCGGTAAAACCATACTAAACAACGTTAGATTCCTTCCAGGACGGGTAGTCTGGCCTTTGTGGCGGATACAGGTGCGAGTTGAGATCTAACGAGTACAGGAAAGTTAGTATGGAAGCGGTAAAACCATACTGAACAACGGTAGACTCCTCTCAGGACGGGCAATCTATCTAGCCGTATCGGCGGGTAAAGTGTCCGGCAGGTGTCGTGACCTCCGGGTCTGTTTGGAGGTCTATCGGTAGAGCCTACATAAAGAGATGAGCAGTGAAACAACCTTGTTTTCTCAACTCAGTCATGAGGGTTGAGGAACCTTGTGGGTAAAGATGGGCAACTCTGCAGAGTCATTTACACAAAGTATTCGAATACACCATGCTATGTTTAATGGGTGATTCCAATAGCAAAGCATAAATAGATTTGGAATGGTGTTGGGAATGTGAAAGTGCGTATTAAATCAAGTTTGGAAAACCCCGATTACCTTAAGAAGTTTATGGTTTAATGTTTAAAAGCAAAGTGGTTATAAACAAAATTGCATCCACATAAAGTAGTGAACTGCTATACCCGATTCCGTGGCAATCTCTTGCATATAGTTAAATAGCATTTCCCATGTGACTTGTTGAGTACGGTAGTAGTACTCATGCTTGCTAAAATCATAAACAGAGAATGCTGGTCAAGAAAATGAAGGAGATTACCAAGACGATGCTGAGTTCTACGATATAGACGAAGCCGAGTGTTAGGGTTTAATTCTACACTCAGGCCTGCCTGTGGAGTTTCTTTTGGTAATGTATCTTTGGGTTGTACGCCCCTTTATGTAAAACTTGGCTGCTAAGCCTTACTTCTGCAATAAAGTTTGGTTTTATGCTTAAGCTTGCTTTGGCAATGGTATACACTCATCAACAGTACTCACAGCTGAACAGTCCTGGGCAGTTGCGAGTCTTTTCTAACAGCCCCAGAAATGGGGGTGTTACAATCTCTTGTTTTCTTCTCCATTTTTCTATGTCGCTTCCCCAAATCAAGAATACATCGATTGATTTGCTAACCCACCGAGTTGGCTTCAGGGTGATCGTTGTGACCCACCCTATGGGGTCGCACGCCGCCGCCGCACTCACTTCTACCTCCACGGGGCTTCGGTCAACTAAGATATTTAAAGATTGCAGTCAGGCTTCGGTCAGAACAATGTGCACCCTTAGAGCTGCCAAGTCAAATTAGCTAGTTACAACATTTGGAGACACTGGATGTGAGAGAGATCATCAGTTGGCTTTCCATCGGGTATTATCCTTTTGCCTCGCTTGTCGCATCTGGTCCTTCCATATGAGAATAAGATCAGGTTGCCCGAGGGAATTGGCAGAATGAAGTTCTTCCGGACTTCAAACTTTGATTTCGAGGGGAACACATTGGACAATATCAAGGGTCTCGGTGAGCTGAGCTGTAGCACCATATAAACTAATATGAGATACTATTATAGCACATCATCACCAAAATAAAGAATAAATAATAAAAGCAACAATAAAAATTATAAAAAAAATAAAACTTTAAAAGTACTTTATTAGAGAGCCAATGAAAGCTGAAAGTAATGTTTGAAATATAGGACCGGTCCACTTTTAACCAAATGAAGAATAAATAAAATGACATAAATAGTGGCAAGCCACGGTGCTGAAAACTCGAATGCTCCCACCCATACATGATGCTATCACTCCACTGGCTTTTTACCTGAAAATGAAAAGAGCAAACATGAGATTTATAAATCTCAGCAAGTATCCAACAACGGTCGCAACACGATGAGTAAAGGGTAAGTAATGCAAGCAAGCAATTGACATAGGTTAAATTCAATGAAAACAGGTTGCCGAAAACACTGATAAATTTTAGAGATAGAGGTAACAGGATCAATGGAATTAAAGGTAATTGTTATTTAGCAAGTTATGACAATGGCACTGGCAATCACTTTCCACATACTCGGTTATATGAGAATAGTCAGACACGTCACTGTCCTCGACTGTATAACCGCCGACAGGGTGTAGTATCCCGAGTAACAAAAGTGTACGGTCCTCCGTACGTTACCAGGTGGGTGGTAATGTCCCCTATATGTAGATGACCCCAAGCCAGGTAACTATTATCTTGTCAACAGGGATAATTGTTATCTAGCAAGTTATGATAATGGCATTGACGATTACTCCTACATACCCCAGTTATATGAGAATAGTCAGGCACAACGCTGTTCTCGACTGTATAACCGCAGACGAGATGTAATATCATAAGTAACGAGAGTGTACGCCCCATGTACGTTACCAGGTGGGTCAGTGGGTGGCAATCTCCCCTATATGTGGGTAACCCCAGGGCAGGTAACTGTTATATTGTTAACATGTTATGTCGTGTGAATTTAGGAGAACTAAGAGAAAACTAAGATAATATTATGAGAAGTGAAAGTATTTGCTAAGATTGAAAATGGAGAAACATAATTCCCAATAAGAGAACGATGTGGAATAACAATATGGTGATAGCAATATAGGAATTATTCTAAAGATGTATTATAACATAGCTCACACAAGGTTGTCAACCATTCAAGTTTTATTATGTGATAAGTGATTATTAGTCAGATTAACAGGTTTAATATATACATCCGTCATGGCTCACATATAACATCATACAATTAACGAATCATGATATTACAAAACTAAAATATAGCAGCCCTAATGTCAAACGAGTGCTAATAATTTAAACCTAAGTTAAAACATGTTCATATGCTACCCCTATTAACGATTTAAGCATTACTTTTAAATCACTAACTAAAAACATAAATTCTAGAATATAATTAACTAATCATTCTAATAAACCTAAGAGCATGTGAAACAAGATAAACAATATTAGAAATATATAACCAAACAGATATTAGTAATATGATAACAATCAGGCAAGTATTGATGATGTGATAATAACTAGGTAAGCTTTAGTAATACATTAATAGCCAGGTAAGTTTAGTGATATGATATTAGCTAGATAACTTCGGTGATATGATATCAGCGAGGTAATTTTAATGGTATGATAACAGTCATGCAAGCACGAGTGGTATAATAATTGTACTCAATGACAAGGTGACAAGTAATCTGAAAACATGTAATATGCAAAATGGAAAGGTCACGGCCGTAAGGCACTTGCCTTGAGCACGCTCGACGGACATGCTACTCGAAAGATCAAAGGTGCGCAATTGCCCGAACGCCCCCTTCGTGGCCACGTGAGAACTTACAAGGTGGAATAGGAACAATTAGATCAGGGTTGTGATAACCTTGTGGAATGACGGGCGGAAGTGCATTTGGCTAGAAAAATTCGTGCTTCCTAAGCCTTTAACGTGCGATTCGTCGTTCGGCCAGCCGAACGCTCGTTGGGCAGCGCGAGTGGCGTCCTGCTACACAGCTAGCCAAAACTCGCATGAATACGTTATTTGGCCATGCCCTTGGGCCTTGTCCAGCCAAATCACGTCAGCTCCAGCCGGCCACCGTCGCCGCCGGTCGCCAACTGTCACCTAGACCACGCTACCACCGTGTCACCACAGCCGCCATCGCGTTGCCACGCCGCCTCCGCCTGTGCCCTGCACGCATGTTGTCTTGCCCATCGCGATGATGTCGCACCGCCGCCACGACCACCGCCTCTCTGTGTCTCACGGCCGCCGCCGATCGCCACATGCCCGGCTGGCCTCGGCCGCCCGGTGGCCTCGCGCCGATGGCGCCACCGCCTCCGCCGGTCATGGCCGCCGCCGATGCGCTTGCGCGTTGGTTAAACCCTAGCCGGTTGCCGTGCTATGCCGCGCCCACGCCACCACCACTGCACGCCGTGTGCCACTACTGTGCCGTGCCTCCACGCCGCCGGCGCTACATTCCGTGTGTCGCCGCCGTCGCTCTGCCGCGCCACGCACCGCTGCCAGCCAACGAGAGGGAGAGAGAGAAATAAAAGATTGATATGGATGGAAGAGAGAGGGGATAGAGATAGATAGAGAGATAAAGATAAGGAAAGAAAAGATTAGAGATAATGTGTACCTTTCAAATCGGGGACGTTACATGAGCAATCTAAGGCATCTTAGTGTTTTGTGCCGAAACACGGAATCCTTAGGTGACACGGCGAGACGTATGGATGCCTTGCGTTCTTCCCTTGAAAAACTCGCAGCCTGCAAAGCACTACTTCATACTCTTGATATCTGCGGGGATGGCTCGATGAGTTCTTTGTCCCCAATTCCTCGGCATCTTCATACTCTCGTTATGCACGGTTGCTATTTTTCCAGGATGCCCGAGTGGATTGGCGAGCTCCACAGCCTCCGCAACTTGTCAGTCATGGTCAGAGAGGTGTCAAAGGGCGATGTGCATGTTCTTGCAGAGCTGCCCGCTCTAATCAGCCTGAAAATGTGTGTCCGGTATGCTCCTGAAGAAAGGTTGGTCATCTGCGGTACGGGATTCCGGGTTCTCAAGCATTTTCTGTTCATCTGTAAGACCCCGTGCCTGACCTTGGAGGCGGGGGCTATGCCCAGGCTCCAGACAATCTTCGTAGGTTTCAATGCCAAGAAATGGGAGCAATACGGCACTGTACCTGTCGGCATCCACAACTTGTTAAGCCTAAAAAAATTCCAAGTAATTATCGGGTGCCTCCACGCTGAGGAATCCGAAATCCGAGCCGCGGAGTCAGCAATGTGCAGCGTCGAATGTCCTGGCCGAGTTACAAGCGCCGAGGTGACGTGTATGAGTGATGGGTGGTCTTATTTTTGTGATGAAGATTATGAACTGAAGGGGAGAATGAGCAATGAGCAACAGCAATTCAACGCGACGCGCTGGTACGTAGGAATCGCTATTCCTAAATCTAGCGGCAAATCTACATTCACCTTCTTGTTTGCCTCTTTTATTTTTCTCGAAGCCAGTTCTGTTTGTTTCTACTTAAGTTCGACATATTATATATTTGTTGTGTTATTTTATATCTTCATTTCATTTATTATTTGTTTCGATAACATGTGGCATTAGCTTTGCATATAATTACTTGTGCTTAATAATGATCGACTACGGTTCATTTATTTACATGTTCTAGTAGAAAGCAATAGCTGGTACGTACCCTCATGACGCCACTTTTTTTTTTAATTTGTTTGCAGAAACAATTAAAGAGGCGACCTGGAGCCCAGAAGAGAGTACACATACTGGTATTGTTCTCCCTTCTTCACGTCGTTTGACTTGTAATCGTTGTGTTTACTTCATGATGCCCTACTCTTGAGTCGGCCGTCTCAAAGAAGATCGCAGAGGCGAACCATGTTTGGACAAATCTCCGGAGCTAAAGCTCGATCCGGGTGCAAGTGATCATCCAAGAATTTTTTTTTTATCCAGCACCTCTGTAAGCTTATTTCAGAACCGAACATATTTGTGTGTTTATTGGAGTCAATCACTTTCTAGTATACCGATAATGCAAGTGTAACCTTATTTAAGAGGACTTGACGGCCTCATGGTTATGTAAACAGCACCGCATGCTATATTGGTTCATGACTTTGCACTTTGCAAATACGCAACTGCATTTGAACTTGGAGATCGCATCACCCATATATAACTGTTACCTACCTAGCTTTCCCCGTACTTCATTGCTGCTTCTAGCCAGCTTCTTTATTGCTAGTAGTACTATTGTATCATCCAGATTATATTTGCAAATTCATTTCACCATGGCGACTCTAGAAGAACTGCAGCATCAATCGGAGGGTCTGGTCATGCGAGTAGCCTGCTGTCTGGTCTGATATTGTGTTGTCTGCATTACGGTTGCACACTAGCTTGCGTTGCCCTTTCAACTCGCAGCGTTGGCATCAAGATGGGCCGGAGGCGTCGGACCGTTATGTGGGTGGGCCGGTTCTAACGAATTCGATAGTTTAGCCCATCAATTTGAGTCTTACATGGGCCCGATGGCCTTGCATGTACGCCAGAATTCAATTTGAGTCTATATTGCGCTGCGTCGGAGGAGCCTATGGACCTATTTTTTAGCTATCGTTTATACTTTTTAACTGTAACTTATAATTTTAAATTATTTGTACGAAAGATTACAAGGTAATAGAAATTCACATATGATTTTTACAGATATAAATAAAATCAGTACAGTATATACTATAATTAACTAGTAGACTCTATTTTTAAAAGATATTTTATTTAAAAGTTATTTACTATAAAAAAACTGAAAAATAGCTTTTAAAAACTGAAAAGACCAGTATCTATATTGCGCTGCCTCCGCCGCAAAAGACGGATACCCAGCTTGAAAGATACGAATATTTGAACCACGGAACCAAACAAAAAATACGTTTTCTTCTTTGCTGACGTCACTACCTTTTGATAGTTTCGTCACCCACGCACTCGAGGCATCCGCACGGCTTCTTAGCGCACGTACAATACATGATAGCTCCAAATGGTTGCTTCGTTCTTCACCTAGATATAACCACTAAGACAACATCCGGCTCTCTCTCATCTAATGCATGGTAGTTTGAAAGGGATCCACAAATTATTTTGTGTTTCAGCCCTATATTTTTTTCATTTCAATCCCTATTTTCTTTCTGTTTTATACTTAGCCTAAAACTTTACACAAAGAACCATAGAAACAACAAAACTATTACATATACATCCCTGCCCCACATAATTCATTTTACCCATCTCATGGCCTCATCCTCTCTCACTCTCTCCCTTATTTTTACGTCGTAAGCCCTCAACCGTGTTGCCACAACCCTAGTCAAGCTGGACCTAGCTTCTCCGCCAACCTCATCTCACCGAAGTTGGCCACCACCAACCACGCCTCGTCGGATCCGGCCGTTGCCAACCCCGCCTAGCCAGTTCGGCCTCGGCCACCTTTACCTAGCCAAATCCAGTTCTTCGTGGCTGTGCTCATTGACATTGTTCATTGTGGTGTCGTCCTTGTCGTAGCTCTTCGCCTAGAGATCCACGACCATCCGGATCTAGCTGAACATCACTCTTCCCACTCCTCAATTCCAGTAATATATGAATTTAGTAATAAGTTTTATCTTTATCTCTTAACTATGTAAATGAGCTTGCCCTTAAAAAAACTATATAAATAAGCTTTATACTTTTTCTTATACACTAGATATTTCAAGTAACTGAAGAAATGGAAGTAAATGACTGCAACTGACATAGCCACCGTAAGTAACTGTAGAAATGGAAATATTATATTGGTTTCTATTTAGAAAAGTCAAAAGCTAATACGAATATCCGCTCAAGTGGCTTCTCCACTCTCTCTCTCGCCTCACTCCGGAAATAAGGCAAGAGATCACGGTTACATCACGCACCCACTCCTCTCGCTCTTGACACGTGCATGTATTTCTCCTCGCATTTTCACCGCCGCCTCCTCTTTCTAAATTTTTTCAGCTATTACTATTTATTAGCCAAAATTATAAGATATAGTCAAAAATTATTAATAAAAGACAATGGCCTAGGTCTAGCCTGTCCGTAGTCATGTAAATTCACTAATACTCCTCCCATTATATCTGGGGACTCCCCCTCGCCCATCGTCACCCCGGGGCTCGCTCACCGTCGCGTCGAGGGAATCTCGATGCTGATGCGGTGAGGCGTTTTGCGAAAAAGCCCCTGTGTTTTCTCGAAATTACGTACAGGTCCTTGGTTCTCGTAAAAGGTCTCGGCTTTTTGCCCTCCGTTTTGCGGATGGCCCCGCGTTTTGGAATTGCGACGGGTCCCGTTTTTACGTCTGTGTCCTCGGTTTTGCAAAACCCTTTGTTTTTCGAAATGCGTTTTGCCCCAGTTTTTAACAGTCCTCGTTTTTTGCGAATAACCCCTTTGCCTTTTTCCGAAAATACGTTTTCGCCCCCGGTTTTTTTTAAAACTCCTCACGAATTATCGTCTCTTTCATTTTGGTACGTACGGTGGCTGACGCGGCGTGGCACCGCGCCTATGATTCTAGTCTATTATACAAATTGAGTCTAGCCTGTCCAAGTGAGATATCATAACCCTGAGTTCAAAAAGAAAAAATTAATGTCAGAATGGCTAGCTAAAAGGCTGGTCACATCAATCTAAATGGTGGACCTGGGATTGCACAGTTTCACGTGGAAAAGAATATCGTCAATCTATATTAGATATATAGTACATACAAAGTAAACAACAAATGTAAGATTAAAGAGGAACAAGTTAACCAGCGCGAGTAGACGAGCGATGTGATTTAACTAAATCTGCGATCGAGTGTGATTCTTGTGTTGGAATTGGATCGAAGCTCCAAGGCTTCTCAGCGGCTACATATAGGCTCCATCGGCTCGACTAGCCTATTAGTTCCTATTTTTATAGAGCAGCTTATTAATTTTTTGTGTAACTAGTCGAGATCTTTACGTTATAACAAAGTTATAAAAATAGTAAGATAAAATTCTTGATCAACTTCATACATCAAATATTGAAGAGCAAATGACTGATAGAAGGATGACCAGAATACGTGAGGAGATAAAGAAAATAAAGAGGTAGACGGTTGTATCTTGAGAAAAAGAAGAAAAGAGACAAATGGTCCAAATCAAATAGAATAACTATAGAGAGGAGAGATAAAAATAAACCGATAAATACTAACTACTTTTTATATAATAGTAGAGGTTGTTTCTCCCCATCTTGAGTAATGGACGTGCGTCCTACACGTGACGTTAGTAAATAATAATAATGGCTTCGCGTCCTACACGGGGCCCTGAGTGAGTGAGGTACCGCGGCCTCGTCCTTGTCAAGTGGGCTGGGCCGATCACTTAGCAGGACCCAGAGAATGGCCCATGTACGTTACGTATGTTGCGAACTTTGCTACAACAGAAAGCCACACCGATTGGCTGGAAAAGAGACATGTGTTGCCGCAAAAATAAAATAAAAGGTACAAAATGGCAGAAACACTGGCCATACAACAGCAGTTGGCCACCTCTTCCTTGCGTCACTGATTCGAGAATCCAAGTAGCATCATCTTCATAACAGTCGGCAACACCGACCGAAGTAGCACTATCAGGCCAGCAGCTACAGCAACAGCCAGCAGTTGGTAATTTAACCATCATTCTGCACGACAAAAATGGCCACCGTCCACCATGATGTAATGTAACCATAGGCCTGTTCTTTATCTCACAAGTTAGCGATTTTTGATTTTTACTACGATACTTAACTTTTAAATGGAGTATTTTCTTAAGATGTAGTCTACAAGTTAAACGATCTATACATTAAAAGCTTAACATCTGTATCAACTAAAATTACAAGTGAGGATCTATCTTTCCGTAATCTATACCGTAAACAGCCAAAATTCAAAAATTTCAGCTAAAAACCGCAGCAGCCGAAAAGAAACCCCATGATGTTTGGATCAAAGTTATCACATTTCTGTGTGTGATGGCTAGCTGGCTACTGAATTCTAGTACTAGCCTGCAGGCTGCAGCGGTCAACAAGAGATCCGTCATCCGTGTACATAATTGCATTAAGGTCGGATGTTTGCAGGGAAAAAAGACAGATGTATAACTGTGAAAACAAAACAAGAAAATGAAACAAGCAAGAGATTTACCAAGGACGACAAGGTCGATCGGGACACGCTTCTTCACCGCCGCTGGCGCCTCCACGCGCACCAGCACTTGCAATATGGTATCCTTATATAATTTCTTTTTTTTACCTCTGGGTTTGAACCTCGTTTCCTGTTTGCCACTAGGATCTCTCACCGACATTTGCGTCCAGACCCAGAAACCTACCGAGGAGAGGAAAAAAAAGGAAATTGGGCTTTCAACTAACGGTAAAAGGGACATTTCCCCTTATTTTAATCAGTTTATTGTTTTTCTTTGACTGACTTCTTAATGAGTTTTCACGATTTTACTGTCTTAAGATCAATTCATCACCAAGGATTGATAATTGGCTCTAAGGGCGTGTAGGGTGACATAAGCTATCTATAAGATGTGCCACATAGGAATTTTGCTAAGGTAGAAGAAAGAATAAGATAAGTGAGAAGGATGTCGACTATAATTCTATAGACGATTGAAACATAAGAAAATAGTCTGTTATAGACGGTTTTCGTATCATTGTATCAATGTTATCTATATTTTATAAACAACCCATTATAGACAATTTACAAATAATTCATTATAGAAAGTATCTTTAGTGTTGTCTATAGATAATATAGAATGATACTATAGACATCAGTTGTCTGTACCACTATATATGTCTTAAGTAGGTGTTGAGTGATCTTAATAAAATGTAAATATGTCCGTTATTGGACCGACCCAGCCCACATATGATCTTCAAAGGCTACATTGCTCACCTGGTTTCGGCCTCTGACGATCCGTTGAGCCAGTGCTTCGAAAGCCTCTTTCCAGGTTCTGGGTCGACTAGGCCGTACCTTGAGGCTCAACTTTGGGCTGGCCTGCTGCTTCCTGATAGATCTTAGGGTGTATCCAACTAGGTTTAATTTTCATAAAATCTCATGTTTAATTGATCCAGCAAATGAACAACATATATCATATGGACTTGATTTGGATGTTGATTGTGCCCCCTGTACTCTTGGGGAGTAGACTTGACCTGCTTTTTGTTCTGCTTAAGGTCTTGGTCTTCGTCTTTATTTGGATGTTGTTTGGATATTGATCACGCTCAAAATGTTACTTCTTCGAGTATCTAAATTCTAATAACACGAAAAATCAACCGAATCTAAATAAATTCAAAGATAGCCAAATAAATTCAAAAGTATTCAAATCAACTCAAATAAACATCAAAGTCAAATAATTTAATCTGAATAAAACTTAATTAAATTTTATCATGATTAATTTGCTGACAAAAGATAGGGTTCTAGTAAGTACGGGATGTAGATAAAGTCAAACAAAATTTGAGCCATGAGAGAATGTCATGCAGAAAACTTGTTGGGAAGAACATCAAGGTGGGATCAACAAAGACGAATGAATATCCATTGGAATATTCCACTCCAGATCCAAAAGCGGTTAGGCATAGTTGATCAGTAGATACTATTACTCGAACATATTATAGATATAGGGCCTATTCTAAGCAGCTTTCCAAAATAGCTTTTGTCTTTTGTTATAGTATCTATCTTTTAAACGAAGTATTTTTTAAACAGGTCTATAAGTTGATTGTAGTATATATTGTATCGACTTCATCTGTACTGATTAAAATCGCATGCAAGTATCTCTCCGTAATCTATCTTGTGAATAGCCAAAATTCAAAAATATCAGCCAAAAGTTATAAGCCTTAACCACAAAAAACTGACCCACAAACAAGGGTTTGCACGATGTTTTGGACAATACTTACCAAATATTATTGTTTAAGGATTATGGTACGGACTCTATAAGCTATAGGTATAATTTTTAATTAACCTGATTAATCTTAGATTTTTCATTGGTATGAATCACATGACATATTATTATTCAAGGTTCAATTGCAAATTAATTGAATGGTTTATTCTATAATTAACTAAAATATAGGATCAGCTATTTAATTAATTTCTCTAACATTCTTATAGAGACGTAACTTACAGGTTATACACACTAATTGCTAATTGACATATAACTATATAATAGTAGTAGTATGTAAATGTAGTGCGTAATAATTGAGCTGGTCATTCAAAAGATGGCATGCATGTGACTCGAAACTGTGGAGCATCTATCCTGTAGGCTTTCTTCTCTCTTCAGTATTTGTTTGTCCTTTCAGTTTCAGAACGCAGGATGGCTGATCATTCACGGTCCGGGGGGAACAGGTAGCAGGGAGGGAGTAGGCTTGAGAAGAGCAAACGAGCCGGCAGGGGAGAGGTAGAGGTCCGTGAGTCTCATTGATGGCGAAAGAAAGGACGCTCTTTGAGGAAGGCCGGCAGATGCCGACGAGCAAAAGTAGGGCAAAGGATAGGACGGCCTCTTCTGCAGCGCTCATGCAGGCCCAGCTCCCTGTTCCATCACCAGCAGCAAAACGTACTCCACACACACAAAAGTCCGAGGACTCCGCCTAGTTGCATGTGACATGCTGCTGCACTGTGCCCGCACGCGAGTGGATTACTCGGAATTCGGAAGGGTCGCGAGTACATCTGATAGAAGCAAACGATGGAGGCACGTACTCCATAGCTTTCATGTTTTTTTAGGACAGCTCCATGTGTAGCTTTCGTAAAACAACAGCTGCTAGTGCTCTCGCGGCCCGAAATTGGACTAGTCCCGTCAATTTTTTCGGCGTACCTAAGCCCAATAGCCTTGTCATGTCATGTCAAATTGTACTAGCGCATATTTGCATGTCATCATTCGGATCGATGCGTGGTTACCATTGAAAGCTCGTAATTGAGCTAGTAAATTTCTAAGAAAGGAGTAGCTAATGGGTGTTCAACGTGACAATGCCCTGTTTTTTTAGTTTTTAAAAGCTATTTTTTGACTTTTCTACAGTAACTAATTTTTAAATAGAGCATTTTTTTAAAGATAGAGTCTACTAGTTAATTGTAGTACATACTTTACTGATTTTATTTATATCGACAAAAATCACACGTAAATTTCTGTTACTCTACAATCTCTCGTACAAACAGTCAAAAGTCACAAAGCCCACCAAAAGCCACAAGCCATGACAAAAAAAAAATGACCCAATAAATTGTAGCTTTTTTTGCTGTTACTGTTTTATTTTTCGCTGTAGTTGAGATGTCTTATTTGATATAATTAAATTTAAAAAATTTAAAAATATTAGTTTAACATGGACAATACGAAGAAATATAGAAAAACAAAACCAAAAACCAAAACACTAGAAAAACAAAATTAAGAAATAATGAATTAAAACAAAAGCTAGAAACTATCCTTGAAACGAGCGGCCTTACTTCTCGATCTCGGCTTGTTTTTGTTTTATATGTCAGTTTCGGCCACATTGTAACTTCGATCAACAGATGCGTACGTGGTCAAGTAGTACATTCTTATTTTTAAAAAAATTATAGTACTAAAATATTATATATTTGAATGTCAATCAACACCTAAAATACTAGTATAGTTTTGTTCCTTAGGTTTGGGAATTCGCATTGACCCTGAACAATTATCGAGACTAGTTTCCCAGCTTGATCTGATCTTAAAATTTGCGGTTTAGTGGTATTGCATAGGTTACAGGATTTGCCCTGTACATACGAAGTAACAGAACTTTCACAAATTACATGTATTACATTAATCAACGGATATAGTAGTAGTAATTATGCATAATAGTTGAGCTGATCATTCAAAAGAATTCATGCATCTGGCTCGAAACTGTGCAGTGGAGTTTCTACTCTATCCTGTCGGGTTTCTTCTCTCTTCATTATTTGTTTGTCCTTTCAGTTTCAGAGCACGCACTTGCTGACCGTTCACAGTCCGGGGGAAGCAGGTAGCAGAGACTCCATGTGCGCCTGTACTCTTGGGAGTAGACTTGACCTGCTTGTGGCTGGAGACGAACAAACGAGCCGGCAGGGGAGCAGCGGGGGATGGCCGGCAGATGCCGACGAGCAAAAAGTAGGGCAAAGGTAGGACGGCCTCTTTTGCAGCACACATGCAGGCCCAGCTCCCTGTTGCAGCTCTGCAATCAAATACTCTCTCCTCGTGCAATAAGTCCTTATTTTTAGAAAATATTATCTTACAATACAAGTTTATTATAAAAATTAAAAGTGTAATTATTACGATATTTTTATCATATACCTATCATTTAATACTAAAACAGTAAATGAGTAATTACAATATGCTATTTAATAGAAGCATGAATAATCTAATAATATTAATCTTTTATTAGATTTAATGTTTTTCTTATCCGTAGATACGATAGGCTATGAAATGCAAATATAAAACCACACACAAAAGTCCAAAGACTCTGCCTAGTGGCGTCTGACATGCTGCACTCTAGCTGCAGGGGAGTGCACGGTCTGTGTGGATCTCGGTTTCCAATTAACTGGCAGCGAAAGTACGGAGTCACGTTATTCTAATGGACTAAAGTGAAAGAGCCGACAAATAATTTGTAAGGTGAGTTTCTGGAATAAAAAACTAGAGCCCACATGTATTTTCAGGAAAACTAAGAGTTTTTTTTGCATAAAATCAAGAAACTATACGTATTTTCAAAAAAAGCATGGGGCTTTATTACATAAAAGGAAAGCTCCCCAAAAACTCCTAGGGCCTATATGTCTTTTTGGAAAGAGTGGGGTTTTTTTTTGTGAAAGTGCTGATGTGTGGGACTTTTTTTTGCGAAAAATCAAGGACCTTTACATAATTTTAAAAAACTAGACTACATTTTTTACAAACTTGGTCAGGTCGTACGCTAAAAGGCTGGGAATCCCAGGTTTAATGTAGGTAGTATTGTTTGATTGATTACTCGGAATTCGGAGGGGGCACGAGATGCCTCTGTGCATCTGATAGAAGCAAACAATGTAGGCTTATTTTAGGTGGCTTTTGGCTAAAAATTAATGTAGCTGATTGGAAAAATATTATAGCTGACAGTGGTTTATTTGTTGTAATTAAATTAAAAAAATAGAAATAGAAAAAATATGTTAACCCATCACGTACAGTACAAATGAATACGAGAAAAAATAAAAACGTTAAAAAAGCTCAAAAAAGCCTAAAAAGCCAAAAAAACTAGAATCTCTTTTGTTTTTATGGGTCTTAAGAGAAAGAGTGAAAGATTAAATTATAAGATAAATATCGTACTATTAAAAAAAGATCATAACTAGTAATTTTTATGCTATTTAATAATGTTATAGGGTGTTTATGTGTGATGGATTACCTTTAGTATGTATGCACAATAATTGAGCTGATCATTTAAAAGATGGCATGCACTGGCTCGAAACTAGGGCCCTGCTCAATATAGCTTATGGCTTAAAGCTTAAGCTTATTTTTGCACTATTCATAATTTTGTCTTTTTCTGAATTTTTGACTTTTTTTTGAGTTTTTTTGTCGATTCTTTTTTTTCTCGTATTCGTTTGCGTTGTCTGTGATGGGCTAATATATTTTTTTATATTTTTCAATTTTTTTAAATTTAATTATATTAAATAAGCCTCTTTCATTCATGATTTTTTCACCAAAATACATGATTTTCGATTATAAGCTTTCAGCTTTCAGCCGAACCGATCACCACCTAGGAGTCGTCTATCCTGTCGGGTTTCTTCTCTCTCAATTTTTCTTTGTCCTTTCTGTTTTCTCTCTCTTCGTCATTCAAAAGATAGCTAATCATTCTGGGGGAAACAGGTGGCAGAGACTACATGTGCCCCGTGTACTCTTGGGGAGTAGACTTGACCTGCTGCTTGGGGCCGGAGACACGCAAACGAGACAGCAGGGGAAAAGTAGCCTCATTGATGGTACGAGAAAGGACACTAGCGCTCGTGAGCGATGGGAGGAAAGGCTACAAGACGAGCTACACCATATCTTTCGGATAACTGCAATCAAATAAATGCACACACAAAAGGCCAAACACTGCCTAGTTGCATGTGACATGCTGCACTCTGGTTGATCGGCGCAATCGCAAGGAGACGACGATTAGTCAGATCATGACCAGCTATTTTCACTATACGAATGTGTTTTTTTTGTTAAATTAGCTGTTTTAGCTTTATTTTTGTTGTACTATATATTTAATAGTAATAATCTATAATCTTTTACTCGTATGACTTTCTGATTTACATGGTAGAAAATTTTAATCCCAATAATTCTAATGCACCTAAAATATACTAAATCTTTATCCCTAAACAAATTTAAAATAATCCTTTAGCACCTTAGATATGATCATATACCAATTCTAAATACTTTAATGCAAACCACATGACAAAATTCCAAATGAGCACATAGTTTAAGGCATATTTTGCTAATACCTTTGTATTTGTACATTAAATATGTATGCTCAAAATACTGAACATACCATCTCAAAAAATCATGCATACCCCTCTTGATGATCTTATATACTCATATACTACACGTAGATATCTTCCCTTGAGTGAGATATTCTTTACTTTGCGAAATACATCATCGGGAGTAGCTACACCTAATAGTAGAAAAATAGTTTTCACCATGATCTATAATAGGTATTTACCTTTATGTGTCATGTGTTAAAAATTTTAGAATTTTTTAGATGTCGAGTTTAACTAGATTACTAACTAGTTCAAATAAATTTAAACTGAAATTCAAATTATAGTTACCTTTTTATGATAGTTTGATTATAGGTATGTGCTATTTAATTAATTTCTATAATATCCTTATACTAGAGACACACCTAACCTAATTGGCTGACAGATTATACAAAAATTGGCAATTAACACCAAACTATATTTAGGCCTCTAATTACTCATAAACCGTAGCTTATAATTAATTAATCGTAGGGTTTTAACTTCTGATTAATATATGTGCTAAGCAACAATCCTAACACTTTGAGCTTTAATTAGTGCTAATCGCTCATTAGTTAACTTTTAATAGCAGCCTGCTGATGTGAAGGTCTATATGCATGAGATTAACGGTCTATGGTCGCAACTCCATGCGAGCTAAATTTGTACCATATGGTTAACCTAAACTTATTTCCCAGTAAATTATAGTGAACCGCTAATTTGTCTATTCACCTTAATTAATTTGTTTATAATGTGATTACAAGTTGCCGTGCATACACCAAATTGTACGTTTTAATGATTTATCTAATTTAGTTTGGATCTAATTAAACAAGCGCTGCTAGCATGCATTAAGTCCCACAAGTTGTAATTTTAAAAGGTTTATTGCTAATGACCTAAGGCACATTCCACTTAGACATTTACATGAGAATGCAAATAAATCTAAATAAAATTCAAACAAACTCTAGAATTCATGATTTCACTCTTGTCTGGAAGATTATGAATTTATAAATAAGGTTCACTTAATTTGGATTTAAAATAAGTCTAAACAGGCGTTCCAAAGTTTAAATTATGAAAGATTTCTAAACTAAATAGAGGAGAGAGTGTATGTCTCACTAATAGTTAGAGCTCGTGGATTTTTATTCATTTCTGGTTTATTTTCATTTTAGAAAAGGTGACAGAGGTGATAGGTAGAGCCAGAGGTTTTTTGTTTTTTTGAATTATTTTCTCTAAAGAAATGCAATAAGTGACTGATAGGTGGAACCATATGTTTTTTTAATTTCTTTTCCTTGAAGAAAAGCTGAGAGCGACTTACTGGTGGGACAAGGTCACTTGGCTGCTACGATGGACTTAGCCCACATATCATCTACTCATAGCTTAATCTGGGCTTTAGTTAGATTTTCTAATGACTTGGCCACATATCAATGAAATATTACTTACAACTAATTAGTATCAATAATCCTAATTAATTACAGACTACCGACATCGTTAATATGATGCTGCAATGGCATTATGCGCCAGAAACAGAGCAAACAAGGTGATGGCGAGCCATAATGACACTCAAAAATGAGTTGCCGGGACTCCAGCAAACCTACATGTGGTGATGGCACGGCCGGTGGTGAGCTACGATGGAGGCGCAATGGCTCAGTGGTGGCAGAGGCATGACCACCATGGCAACCAAGCTCATGATGGTATGTGGAACTCACCGAAGACGATAGCGAGATTAGGGGATGGACCACGATGGTCTGGCGGCAGTGATCCGAGGCGGCACGGCGGTCTTCAACGACGACGATTATTTTTTAAAAGTTATAGTACTAAAATGCTATAGATTTGAATGTCAATCAACACCTAAAATACTAGTATAGTTCTGTACCTTAGGTTTGGGAATCCGCATCGACCCTGAACAATTCTACTTTCCGTAACGGTTTACATTTATCATCGAAATTAACGCACACCTTAATTTGGGTGGGCAAAAAAGACGATTAAACCCAGTGTTGCTTATTCACCTTTTCGTTTCTTTTTATATTCGATAAGAACCCACATGGAGACTAGTTTCACAGCCTGATCTGATCTTAAAATTTTGCGGTTTAGTGGTATTGTCATAGTTTACAGGCATTTTCCTGTATATACGGAGTAACAAAACTTTCACAAATTACGTGTGTTACATTAATCAACAGATATAGTATACAATACTCGAGTGTTTTTGACTCAGAACACTCAGATTTTTTAGAAGTTGAATTTTCATCAAACTCTTTAAATTCGAAGCATTTATATTTTTTTAAAAAGGTATAAGAAATTTATTGGATAGAGATCCAACAACCTATATTCTTTTTTTGAGGAGAAGGCACGAAGATCTAACTAAAAAATATAAATGATCAGAGTAAAAAAACAATCAAATGGTGTATAGCAATTCCCTACGTAATAATTGAGTTGATCATTCAAAAAGGGCATGCATCTGGCATGAAACTGTGGAGTCTCTATCCTGTCGGGTTTCTTCTCTCTTCATTATTTGTTTGTCCTTTCAGTTTCACATCACATGCAGACTCCATATGATCATTCACTGTCCAAGGGAAACAGGGAGCAGACTCCATGTGCCCCTGTACTCATGGGAGTAGACTCGGCCTGCTTGTGGCCGGAGACAAGCAAAGTAGCCGGCAGGAGAGAAGCGGCGGTGGGTGGAAGGCCAGCAGATGCCGACAAACGAAAGTGAGGCAAGGATAGGAGACGGCCTCGTCTGCAGCACAACATGCAGGCCCAGCTCGCTGTTGCATGACTGCAATCAAATAAATGCACACATATATCCGCACACAAAAGCCCAAAGACTCTGCCTAATTTCATGTGACATACAGCACTCTGGCTGCACTCGAGTGGACGGCCTGTGTGGATCGCGGCTTCCAATTAGCTAGCAGTTAGTCCGTATATTTATATGATTAGATTTATTTTAAAAAATTTAATAATATAACTACATGTTAGAGAATATGTTTATGTACCTTATAACTTATTTAGAATTTAAATACAACACAAATATTAAAAATGACAATAGAAGTTTGAAAGAAAATACAACTTGAGAAATATAATTAAATTATGAGTTTGATGGATTGAGAATCTTGAAAAATTATACACTCTCCATATGTATAGATCTTGTAGCTATATGGCTCTATTCTTCTTCCATTAGTTACTCCTTTTGAAAATATATACATGCGTATGTATCTTTACTTAATCTCAAATCAATGTGTTGATTATATATGTGGCAATCTTGTTAGTTTATATGGTGTTAGTGTATATTGCTTACGCATACACCGATACACTATGGTGCTATCTACTTACTCTATGACCATGTAGTTGTAAGTCTCACTGCGACTACTCACTTAATTGTGAGTCTTTCTATGATCACGTAGTCATAAGTCCTACTGCGACTATTCCCGTAGTCGTATTTCCTTCTACGACCACATAGTTGTAAGTCTTACTGTGACTATCACTTGGTCGTAGATCCTTCTATGACATGTAGTCGTAAGTCTTACTGCGACTATCCCTTGGCCGTAGATCCCTCTATGACCCCATAGTCGTAAGTCTCACTGTGACTACTCCCCTAGTTGTAAATCATTCTACGACTACATAGTCATAAGTCTTACCGCGACACTCTTTAGTCACAGGGATATCTATGAAAAATCTATCTCCAACTTGTCTACGACTATAAACTACATTGTCGGTTCATCTGACATGGTGGTTAGAACGTGCGTTTATCTACTAACCGCACATGATCTCTCTCTGACAACAACCACTACATGACGAATGGTCTTTTATGTCTCTCTAACAGGAACTTCCATTAGGTGGTTATTATTTGAAGAGTTAAGGCATCTTCTAGCGCGGGATAACTGGCGTCGTTTCACAGGCTATATAAAGGTTATTGTCAGAGGGAGAGAGGAGAGGCGATTCTGAAGAGAGCACTAGCCATTCCGATAATTCTCTGTTGTAATCCTCTTTCTAGTGATTAGCAATTACACACGACGTAGGGTTGTTATTCTCTCACGAGAAGGCCCGAATTTAGATAAAATTTCTCGTGTGTTTACTCTGCATTTCCACATTCTAGGTCTGTTGAGAAAATCCCTGAATCCAAACAAATCATATGTAAGATTGATATTAAAACTTTTATTTTATGTAAAAATTTTAGTTATTTTTATTGAGTTCATATGCAAATGAAAATGTTAATTTTATTTAATTTATAGTAAAATTTAAAAATTTAGGGATTTTACTTTCCAATCGTGTGAAAATCAAATTGCTAATTTTATTTTATTTTTACTTTTACTTTTAATTATTTTATGTTAAAATTTGTATATAAATTTAATTGCTAATTTTTATTTGAAATTATAGTTATTTAGGGAGTTCACTTTGAAATTCGTATCAATGAAAATTGCTAATTTTATTACATTTTTATTCTAAATTTTAATTTTTTGAATTTATCTACAAATCCAATTGCTATTATTTATTTAATTTGTATTCTAAATTATACTTATTTAAGTATTTTAAGTAGGAATTCGTATGGAAACTAAATTGCTAATTTTATTTAATTTATTCCAATTCTAGGTATTTAAGGATCTTACTTTGGATTTATATGTAATCAAGTTGCAAATTTGCGTTTGTTTTCTATTTGAATTTCAATTTTATTGGTTGGAATTCATATACATATCCAGTTCCTAATTTTTTAAATGTTTATTATGATTTACAAATATTTAGAGATTTTAATTTAGAATTTGTATCGTAATCAAATTGCTAGTTTTATGTTATTTTTATTCTAAATTTCAATAGTTTTTTTGGAATTCATATACAAATTCAATCGTTATTTTTTATTTTGAATTATTTTTGTTTAATTTTACGTAGGAATTCATGTGGAAATCAATTGCTAATTTTATTTTTTTTATTTCTAAGTTTATTTATTTTATTGTATTTAACATTGACTCTTTATTTTAATCTATACTGTTATAATCTAGACCTACTATGATCAACGGTGTTGATCTTTCTCTTTTTTTAGTTAATGTGGAAATTTCTACCCTTGAGAACAAATGTTGTGACTCCTTTTGCATGTGCTTTAATAATATAACTAATAAGGTGGCCCGAACTCAGCATGTTTACTTCTCTTAAGACTAAATGGACATAAACTCAACATGTGTGTCTCAGTATGTTTACTTCTCTTAAGACTAAATGGCTATAAACTCAACATGTGCGTCTCTCTCTCTCTCTCTCTCTCTCTGTATCAACTAAACTGTGTATGTTTATCACCAATCTAATTATGTACATTGACCACTAAAAACATCCCATAACCTTGGTGCTTCTTAATTTTTGGATCTAACATAAAAGTTCAATTAATTATAGGCCTTCATCCGAATCTTGGCTCTGTAGGCCTTCATCCGAATCTTGGCTATGTACATGTCTACATATGCCTGTTCTTTTTAGCTGTGACTTGTGGATTTTGGCTGCGGCTTGTGACTTTTGAGCTGTTTGTACGAGAGATTACAGAGTAACAGAAACTCACATGCGGTTTTTACCAATATAAATGAAGTCAGTAAAGTATGTACTACAATTAACTAGTAGATCTTATATTGAAAAAATACTCTGTTTAAAAGCTAGTTACTATAAAAAAGCTAAAAAACTGCTTTTAAAAGCTGAAAAGAACAGGACATGGATCCTACATGCACCAGTAAAATGCCAGCAAGCTAAAAAAGGAATGTCTCACCGTGAGCCAAGCCAACCCAACCTGCGCGGATCCAACATCCATAGAGAATCCTCTCCTTTTCTCTTCTCTTCTTTTCTTTTCTTTTCTTTTCCTTCCTCCCTACTCCTCCAATCTCTCTCTCTCTCTCCATCCTCCCACCGAGCAAGACCAACAATAGCTTACCACCCGCCCAGGTGCCGAAGCTTGACTGCCGCCATCATCGATCCAAGCCACGCCTCCACTCTGCTTCTACTTGTTTTGCTGTACTCTACGACTCACCACAGCCTGTACATACCGCAGCGTCGCCGTTTAGCCAAGCCACCTCGCGTCCTCGCCTCACTTCTGTGCTGACCAGGCCCACCGAGGCCCCACGCCACCACGCGACCTCTCCTCATCACGGTGTTGAAACTAATCCTATCAAATTCGCTTCAGAGTCTATATCAAATTAAATCCAAATCAGTTTAAAAATAGTTTTTCAGATTTCAGAGTCGACTTCTGTATTTAAGTCGTATTCGAATACGTAGAAGTATTATCTATGTTTAACCTATATATTTGTGTATCAATAGTGAAGAAAACCAAGTAAAAAATGCGATGACTAAAGCACTATCAAAAAGATTTCGAGTGTTCTATCTCTTGATTGTTTTATGTTGTCACCGTCGATCATCAACGAGTACCAGAGGAGACACGAATACACGGAGATTATGAGTACTGTAACTCTTGTGGTTACTGTTCATGAGTACTGAAGTAAGGCTTTTGAGTACGTGTTGAGAGGTCGAAGTCGTCCACGAGCAAGCAATTGAAGTCGACGTCCAAGGAGGAGACATGGTTGTAGTTGAGGCATGGTAGTAACCAACATCTAGTATTAGAGCATGGTGCCGATCAACTCGTAAAAGAAGAAGCACATGGCAACGAGCAGATCTTGGTCAACAATGAAAGAGGGATCAAATTCCCTTTCGTATCCAGTTCTCAATTTAGAGAACTGCCCGGCTTGGGCTATGAAGATGCGGTGAATATGCGTGACCAAGGGGTCTGGGACGCTGTAGCTGATCTGGTCGACGCTAAAGGAAATGTCGATCCAAAAGGAAAGCCTCCAAAAGTCGACGTGAAGACCAATCAAACTACTTTGGCACTCATCTATGCTGCAATACTTGACTCGATGCTTAGTCAACTTGTCAGAAAAGATACAACATGAGAAGTTTGGATTGCTCTTCGGACTATGCACGAAGGAGTGAATCCAGTGAACAAGGTTTGGTTACAAATTCTTCAAGGAGAGTATGAGGCGTTGCATATGGGTGAAACTCAGTTAGTAGATGAATTTGCAGGAAAATTAACTGTGGTGGTCAATAAGATTCGATCTCTTAGGACATTGGAGGAAACTATGGTGGTCAATAAGTACTTGTGAGTCCTACCCGAGAGGTTCGTGTCAGTGGTCATAACACTTCTATATTCAAGTGATCTTCAGGACATGAAAATAGAAGAGGTAACGGAATCTCTCAAAGCTCACGAGGGATTGCTTAAAGGGTGTAAGGCCAAGACTGATCAAGTATTGCTAGTGCAAAATGAAGCAAAGGTTGAAAACAAAACTTGGCAGGAATCAAATCCAAGTCAAAGAGATGACCGAGGACCTAGCAATTGGCATGGACATGGTCGTGGTCTAAGTGGCCACAATTTTGGTCGACGAGGCTGTAGTTTTTCTACTGGTTGTGGGAAGCGAGCAATGCGAGGTGAGTTATCTTACAGTTGAGACAAGGCGAAAATTAAGTGTTTTACCTGCGAAAGAGAAGGGCACTATGCTGCGGAGTGTCGAAGTCATATCAAGTGTTTTGAGTGCCAAAAGTTTGGGCACTATTCTGCTGACTACCGGTACAAGAAGAAAAAGGAGGAGGCAAATTTTATTCAAGCCAAGGCTGAGCAGGACTCAACCCTCCTGCTGTCCATCCGCGAAGATAAGAGCATGCAACTTATGATGCTAAATGAAGAGCATGTTCAGCCGCAACTACTGAAAGTTGGAGAAGAGATGGCGTAGTCCAATCTTTGATATCTAGACAATGATGCTTCAAATCACATGATTGGACAGAGGGGACAATTTAGTGAATTGAATGAGGGCTTCCGAGGAAAAGTGAAATTTGGAGACGAGTTAGTTGTTCATATAGAAGGAAAGTGCACTATTTTATTGCAAAGCAAGAATGGTGAGAGAATGCTGTTGATGGGTGTCTATTATATACATGATTGTGCAACAATATCATAAGCATGGGTCAGTTGATTGAGGAAGGCTACAATGTATCACTAAAAGGATCATACTTGTTACTGTATGATCGTGATAGACAACTACTAATGAAGGTGATGCAAACACCAAATTGATTGCATAAGATTGAACTTGAGTTAGCTAAACTAGCTTATTTTAGTGCTTGGGTGGAAAATATAGCATGGTTGTGGCATGATCGTCTAGGTCAAATGAACTTTCGTTCTTTGAAGATGATGACAGAGAAAGGAATGGTTCATGGTCTGCTACTCATCAATCATCTATCTTAATTATGTGAAGGACGCGTTCTTACAAAGCAAATAAGATTTCAATTCCCTCAGCAAGTACAAAATAGAGCAACACGACCCCTGGAACTGCTTCATGTGGATACCTATGGTCCAATTACCCCTGAGTCAAATGGAGGTAATAAATACTTTGTACTTCTTGTTGATGATTATTCTAGAGTTATGCATATATACATGCTCAAAAGAAAATCAGAAGCCAAAGATAAGTTTCAAAAATTTGTGACACTAGTTGAAAAGGAGACAGATCACAAACTCAAGGCAGTAAGATCTAACCGTGGGTGAATTTTTGGCACAATAATTCAAATCAATCTATGAGGCGGAAGGAATTAGAAGATACTTCACAACTCCTTATAGTCCACAACAGAATAGAGTAGTCAAGTAGAAAAACCGAACGATAATGAATATGTCAAGAAGTTTACTCAAAAGCAGACTACCACCGGAAAGATTTTGGGCTGAGACTCTAAGACATGATGTTTATATTATAAATCGAGTACCCACAAAAGCTCTAGACGTGAAGACTCTATATGAAGCATTAAGTAAAAGAAAACCAAATCTAGAACACTTGAGGGTGTTTGGTTAAGCGAAAGAGAACCAAATCTAGAACACTTGAGGGTGTTTGGTTGCTTGGCATATGCAAAGGTGTTCACTCATCTGAAGAAATTAGATGACAGATCAAAGAAGGTGAAACAAAGTAAGTACAATATTTCAATCAAGTAGTCAACCTATGCAAAGAAGATTCTTGAGAAGGCATGCATGACGAATTGCAATCCTTGTCGGTACCCCATGAAGTCAAAGTTGAAACTCGACAAAGATGAGACAGGAGAGCTGGTTGATCCTACCGAATTTTAGAGTATAGTAGGTTGCCTAAGGTATTTTTTACATACATGACTACCTTGCATTCACAATTGGAGTAATTAGCAGGTTTATGAAAAGACCAACAATATAACACAAGTAAGCATTAAAACATGTACTGAGGTATCTAGTAGGAACCGTGGATTATGTGTTGGTATATGTCAGGCATGACAACTCACCAATACTTGAGGAATTTGGTGACAGTAATTTAGCCAGTGATCCAGTTGATCGTAGAAGTACGACTGGTATAGTGTTCTATCTTCATGGAAACGTGATTACATGGTGTTCATAGAAGCAAAGAAGTTTAGCTGTAGTACCTCACATACCGATGTAAGATACTACTATGGAACGTCATCGCCAAAGTGAAGAATAATAATAAAAGCAATAATAGAAATCACGAGAAAATTAAAACTTTAAAAGTACTTTAATAGAGAACCAACAGAAACAAAAATAAATGTTTGAAACATGGGACCGGTTCACTTCTAACTAAATAAAGAATAAATAAAACAACAAATAGTGGCAAGCCACGGTGCTGAAAACTCGAGTGTTCCCACCCATGCATTATGCTATCACTCCACTGACCTTTTACCTGAGAATGAAAAGAGCAAGCGTGAGATTTGAAAATCTCAGCAAGTACCCAACAACGGTCACAATATGGTAAAAAAAGACATGTAATGCAAGCAAGATAGGTAAAGGACAAGCAAAGTAAGCAAGCAATTGACACATGTTAAATGCAATGAAACTAGATTATTGAAAACACTAATACGGATTAGAGATAGAGATCACAGAAATAGCGGCATTAAAGATAAATATTATTTAGCAAGTTATGGCAATGGCGCTGACGATTACTCCCTACATACCTGATTATACGAGAATAGTCAGGCACAACGCTGTCCTCGACTGTATAACTGCAGACGGGGTGTAATATCCTGAGTAACGAGAGTGTACGCCCCCCCGTACGTTACCAGGTGGGTGAAAATCTCCCCTATATGTGGATAATCCCAGGCCAGGTAACCGTTATATTATTAACATGTTATATGGTGTGAATTTAGGGAACTAAGAGAAAGTTAAGATAAAAATTAGTAAAAGTGAGAGGGTTTGCTAAGGTTGGAAATGAAGAAACATAATTCCCGATATGAGGATGATAGGGGATGATAATATGATGATAATGTAACTGATACATCATGGATAGATTACGTAGTATGAATTTAAGGAAACTAAGAGATGGTGGGGATAATGCTACAATAAAGTTATGAGAAGTGAAAAGGTGCTAGGGTTGAAAATGGAGAGACATAGATCCTAACATGAGAGCGATGTGGAATAATGATAAGGTGAAGATGATATAGGAATTATCCTAAAGAAGTATTATAATATAGCTCACGTAAGGTTATCAACCAATCAAATTTTATTATGTGATAAGTAATTATTAGTCAGATTAACAGGTTTAATACATACATCCTTCATGGCTCAAATACGACATCATACAATTATTGGAACATAATATTAGGAAACTAAAACATAACAGCCTTAATATCCAAAAGAGTGTCAATAATTTAAACCTAAGTTAAAACATATTCATATGCTACCCCCATTAACGATTTAAGCATAGATTCTAAAATACTAATTAAAACCATAAATTATGAAACATTTTAACTAAGCATCCTAATAAACATAAAAGCATGTGAAATAAAATAACCTAGAACATCATGGTATGAATACAATATTAAAAGTATAAAACCAGGTAAACATGAACGATATGTTAATAACCGGACGATATTAGTGATATGATATTGACCAGATAAGTTTTAGTGATATGCTAGTAGCCAAGTAACTTTAGCGATATAATATTAGCCAGGTAACCTCAGTTATGTGATTTTAGCGATATGATATTAGCCAAGTGATATGATATGAGCCAGGTAATTGTAATGATGTGATATTAGCTAAGCGATATGATATTAGTCAAGAAAACACGGTTGACATATAATTATAATCAATGACAAGGTGACAAGTAAACTGGAAACACATGATATGTGAAACGGAAAGATCACAACCGCGAGGTGCTTGCCTTGAGTACACTTGACGGACACGCTGCACGATGGATCTGAAATGCGTAACTGCCCAACTGCTCCCTCAATAGCTACGTGCAAACCTATAGTATAGATGGAAGACAACCGATTAAATAAGGATGAATTGAAAAAGGAACAACAAGAGATAGACTTAACTAGAGAGGAAATGGGTTCGCTAGCCCCCACGGCCATGCGAAATGATGTTCGGCCAAGCAAAACGACGTTTGGTCGTGTGAACGGCCGTTCAGAAGAGCGAAACGTCGTTCGGCCGAGTGAACAGCCGTTCGGCCGTGCGAAAACACATTCGGTTGTGCGAACGACCGTTCACCGCGTTTTCCACCGCCGCCGACCGTTGCCGCCAAGACACACATGGGCACGCTGCGTGTGGTCGCCCTTTGGCGCCGCCGCTGCATGCAACGTTGCCGCCGCGCCATGCCCGACGCGTGTCGCCGCCGCCGCCGTCCGCACATCGCCGCCACCGTGCCATGGTGGCGCGTGCCGCCGCCACCGCGCGCCGTGCGCGAGTGCGTGAGCGTGTGCGCCATTGTGCCATGGCTAGCGCTGCCGCCGCCGTCGAGCATCCCTCCGTCGTCGCGCGTACCGCCTCCGCCGCCAGCCGCCGCCGCTGGACGCACGAGGAGAGGGAGAGAGAGAGATGGGTTTGAGGAAGAGATAAAAGAAAAAGAGAGATAGAGACATACATAGTTATGGGAGAGAGAGATATAGATATTGGGTCGAGTCAATTTTGGTCGGATGACTAATCTACTCGGTGTCAAAGAAGTTGTTTAAAATTGACAAGGATTAGGGGGTGTTTGTTGGAACTAATCTTGCCGAATCTATTTTAGAGTTTGTATCGAGTTGAGTCCGAGTCTGTATGGAAATGGATTTTCAGGTTTCAAAGTTGATTTCTGTATTTGAGTCATATTTGGATATATAGAAGTATTGTGTATGTTTAATCTGTAAATTTGTGTACAAATAGTAGAGAAAACCAAGGAAAAGATGCGATGATTGGAGCACCACCAAACAGATTTCTAGCATTCTATCTCTTGATTATTTTGTGTTGTCACCATTGATCATCAAACCAGACTTGAAGTTACTATAGAACTCATGGCTGCTGTTGCGTGTAGAAGTGGTCGATGCTTTCGAGTACGTGCTGAGATATCGAAGTCATCCACGAGCAAACGATTGAAATCAACGTCCGAGGAGGAGGCGTGGTCGTAACCAACACACAGCTAGCGTGTCCGCCGAGGTCCGAGCGCTGCTCAAGCTAGGCGAATTCTGCTAGGCGCATACTTCATCGTACTCCTTGCTGGGCGCTAGGCCTAGGCTCCGTCATCCGCCGAGTTTGTTGCTGCTGAATCGGCTCGCTGGTCGCACCATATAGTCGTCATCGTTGATGGCCAAGTTGGCATCGTCTCTTTGACGCAGCGACACCTGTCGTTAGCCGCGCTCCATCCTACTGGCTGTAGTGCATCACCTTCGCACCGGGTCGAGCTGTCGTCAACCATCATCGCTTGCTCAAAAGCTCTGATGTTGCCAAGTTGTGCACTGCTGCCATAGAGTCGTTGTAGTGCTCCAGTCATCGCCAGCATCCATGGCCGATCGCCTATTCTCTGCTCCAACTCTAAATTCTTCAATCTCACATGCATATAATCATGTAAGGTTTGGGTTTGCCCTGTTGTATTAGTGCGACTTATGGATTTTAATTTATATGTTACAGATAGTATTTTCCTACCTTGTTATAATTGTTGTATACCTGGTAAAGTTCTTATGTATATCTATTTGATTAATGCTGTTATAATTTAGACTCACCACAATCAAATATATAAATCTATCTCTTTTTCCTCATAATGTGGTATTTTCTACTTTTTGAGAGTGAACACGTTAGCTTCTTTTGTCTCTGCTTTAATAATATAACAGATAGGTTGTGTTTGATACATTACTTGGAATTCAGAAGGGTCACGAGATGTACTTGCATCTGATAGAAGCAAAACATGTATGGTATGCGTTTTGAATTGTAATTCAGTTTGAAACTCAAATGAAACCTTAAATTTTCATATTTTTCTGAAATTTTCTAAAATTCGGAGAGGTGCAATTGTTTTTCCTCAACGAGAAATATTTTCCCATCGGTGCTACGCAGACTCACAATCATGAGAGATATCGCACAGCAACCTACAAGAGTTTAGGCCTCCTTCTGATTAGATTATGTCTTATGGCTTACATCTTATTATGACTTTCTCCAACATAGAAAATGGAACGGTTTATCTGTCGTATTTTTGAAATGACTTATTAGAACAATCTTTTCAAAGTGACTTATCAGCTTATCGATATTCAATTTATTCTTACAAGCACTTACACTAGTGTTAAAAGTCATCAACCGCATACATAAATCATCCGATAGCAGTCGAAAAGAACCCACCATAAAATCCATGCATAACAAGAAGCTAATTAATGTACTCAAACAGACAAGTGTGAACACATTTGTAAACTACTCACTTCATTATTTTTTACTTATTGTTTTAAAATATTTGCAGTCTAGCTTTTAAAACTTTTATTATAAATATATAAAAAAAGTAATTAGATTTGTTGCGTGAAAATCACACTAATAGATTTGTCATAAAATATACTTCTAAATCATTATTTTTTATAATTTTTCTAACTTGTATTTAGAAAAAAAATACAATGGTCAACGAAGTGTACGAGAGACCGCGTGGATGTCAAAATAGGAAGTAAGGAAATTGAGATATACAATAGTATATTTTAGTCTTGTCAAACACAATCACACATTAATTTCCCTGTGCGGGAATAACTACTACAGATAGCTGCTCGACGCGCTCGAAGAGCTGAATAAATGCAGCTTTACCAATTATTTATATGTTCTTTTATATGCGAGCGAAAAGGTCGAATAAACCAAAATAGAGAGAGAGAAAAGGAGAGGAGAGGAACATTAATGAATCACACACATATACTAACAAGTACTGCTGCTCCACTAATTATGCTGCGTCGTTGATTGGTTGCTTCTTCACAGAGGGCCTGTTTTGGTGCTGGATTGCTTCTCGCTTCCAAGCTTCCATCACTGCGTCACTAGCAGAAGAAATAAGTATCACCTCATCGAGGCGTTGAAGATGTTGGATGCCCGTGACGCCGAGCCCGTCTGCAAACTCCGGGCAAAGCAGCCGAAGGGAGGTGAGCTTGGTCATGGCTCCTTGTTCGATCTGCACTTGTGGAAGCTTTGGGGCCTCAAAGCACAGCCGCTGAAGGCTTGGGAATCCATCCCTGTGCACAACGAAGCTGCCTTCCCCAAATTCGTGACGATCCTCTGCCAGCTTCAGATATTCCAGGCAAGGTAAGCGTTGCAGGACAGATAAAGCTTCGCTGCTCAGACCAGTTGACAAGAGGTGCAGTTTGTTGAGATTACGTAGCCGACGCAACGTATTAGAGTCAGGTAACCTTTCCAATTCTCCCCTTAGTTTGATGGTGCTGATAGCACAGGGAGCCTGTAGATAAAGCAGGAACTCCTTGGAGAGGTCACTGGAATCAATTGATAGAGTGTCGAGACTGCCGGTAAAGCGCGGCAGGAGCGAACAAACGGTCGAGTTGATACGTTTTGCCTTTTTGTTGGGGTGAGTTGAGTTATTACCTCGAGGGGTAGTGTTGTACCATATCTTAACCTTGTTTAGTTTTCTCGCGTGAAGCATGATCTGCTCAAATCCTGTGTACTCCTTGTCTATGACAACTCCAGCCAGAGTCTTCAAACTACCTTTCTTCAGCTTAGCGCCCATTTCTTCGGAGACGCCAGGTAGCTCAAACCGGCCAAACAGGTGAGCTAACCGTGGCAGCATGATGACTTCCACAGGCAAAATTGTCACCTCTGTCTCCCGAACGTCCAGCGTCTCTAAATAGTATAGTTCTCCCGTTCTCTTGGGAATCCTGCGAACATCACTGTCCCTGAGGCTGAGATACTTGAGAAACCACAATCTGCATATGACATCGAGAACTTGGTTGCTAATCCCATTGCAACCTTCCAGATCCAAGACTCGCAGCAACTTGCAGTCTCTAAAATCGAAAATATAGCCACTGCAAATCGTTAGTGACCTGATAGAAGTCAAGTCGATTCCCCTTGCAACCTCGCCACCTCCTTCATCGCCACTGTGCTGGACAGAGAGTCGGCGGACACGGCAATCATTGTTACGTTGGGCCTCATGCTTGTGAATCAGACTGATGAAGTTGTTAGAGACTGACTTGTTGATGATAAACTCCAGCATTACACTGCGAACTTGACACCTCTCAGCAACTTTGTTGGAACCATTGCTAACCAGTACTGGCTCAATGATACTCCGGTCAATCAACTCGTCGAAACAGTCACGGGCAAATTTCTCCTCTCTGAGTCCTTCGGCTATCCATCTTCTGATTAGGCTCTTCCTGTTAATCCGATGACCCCTCGGGAAAAAGCTTACATAGAGCAAGCAGGACCTGTGGTCATGGTTAGGCAGGCTGTCGAAGCACTCCACAAGCGCTCTTTTCATTTCCCCAAAGGCGCTCTCTTTACCAGCTTCCAGGTAGTAACCAAGTTCTTGGCCCACTTTTTCACAGTAATTTCTCGTCAGTTGTTTTTTCCCACCCAAATAGTTAGCTACGCTAATCAGAGCCAGTGGTAAACCATCACATTTATCAAGTATGCTTTTTGAACCATCGACCAGGGAAGGTGCAGGTTCCGTTTCGCAGCCATAAACCTTTCTCCATAATAGTCGTTTTGATTTATCTTGGTGAAGATATTGCATTGTGTACACATAACTGCCAGAGCTGCAGGCATCAGCGACGGAACGAACGCTTGTGGTCACAATTATTCTGCTACTATTGCCATTTTTAGGGAAACCATGTTCTATTTCCTTCCACACTTCTGCTCGCTGCACATCATCAACAACAACCAAGTACCTAGCAAGGCATAGTGAAAAGTGAAAATACAGTTTCCAGGAAAATATGCATACAAGTCACAAAATAATAAAGGAAAAGAAAACATGCATACAAGGTCACAAAGTAATAAAAAAAGGAAAATAAAACATGCGTACAAGGTCACAAAAGGAAAAAATAAAAATAAAATGAAGGACCATGTTAGAAGATCCTAACTTATGATGAATCATTGCAATTTAGGATATTTGAAAATTTAATTGACAGTGTTGCTGGTCGGTCAGGGGAAAGCCGATCAGATTGGCAGTGTGCCACCGATCTGACCGGTTGGTGCAGCGGTATGACTGCTCAAGGGTTGACGGTCTGACCGACTGAGGATTTCCTGATGGGGACTTTCAGTCATAATTCGTATTTGTGGATTTTGAGTTGAGAATTGGGTTTTGGTGAGTATGGTCAGTGGTTTTATGTTGCATGAGCTATGTTATAGCTAACGTGAGTCAGGTGAAATTTCAAATTTGATTTTTTTTGCAAGTTGACTTTTTGTGAATCAAAAGTGTCAATTGCCCATTGAAAGTTTGAAACTTTATGTTAGAGATTGAAAGTAGTTGTAGAGATGGCTATTACCCCTCCTCCACTGTCTTGCAAAGCATCAACCCAAAAGAGCAGGGTGGACCGAACGTTAGATCAACCAGGGCTAGAATGTGGATACCTTCCTCCAACACTGGCATCCATCCATAAAGAGAGTAAATTGTTTGATTTGAAGGTAGAAGATCTCCTTTACGGGCACCTTCTCTATTTTAGTCCTAGGTCTGCCATTGCAAAGTGAGCCTGTACACTTTGGCTCGAGGGCCCCATCCACGGCAAGAAGAATCGACCTCGAGAAACACCTACTTTACTGAAGCCATAGGCGATAGGATTTGTTACCCTAGCCTTGGATGCTCCACATTGTAAATTCCTCTCCTCTCCTTGGGCTCCGCTCCAAACTTCTTCAGCTTCTAGCTTCTAATTTCTTAATTTTATCCTTTTAGCCTTTTAATTTTTTTTGTCTTTTTTTATTTTTCCTTATTTCTTTGCATAGTCCGTAATGATATAACTTTTTTTATTTTTAAATTTAATTATGTAGAAAAAAGTCAACAGTAGTTATAGTGTATTTTCAACCACTAGAGTGAACAAATTATAAATCTAGACTTATAAGCCCTTTGGAGCACTACACATTGTAACTTCCTCTCCCCTCCTTTTTCCTACAAATAGCCAAGGCAGGGCAAAGAGGGAGAGACTCCATAATCTCTACAATCTACATATTATATATATACAACAAGCATCCTCTACCGGTTCCACAGTTCTCCAGGACTTCGAATCCACATCCCCCTCGCAAGGAACCTGGGCGTCTAAACCTTAGCACTCTACAGTTTAGTTTTTTGTAACTACAATAAAAATCGAATCTATCTAATCGAATCGTAAGTTTTTCAAGTTCAAACCTATAGAATGCAAATCTTGGACAGAGGCAGGGAAGCCAGGGAGGTAGCAGGGAAAACAATTTCGGTGAAAAAATTATTGAAACCCTATGAGAAAGACGGAAATTGGAAATTTTGAAAATTTCAAAATATTTTAGGAAAATTGGAAAATTTCGGATTTTTTTGGAATAGCTGCCATCATGTATGGTCTGCTTGGAACGCTCGGAGGAATTGGCTACTGAATGGAATTACAATGGGACCCAACGTTCGGGCTGAAAATTATTTAAAGATATTCTACCAGAAAAAGAAAAAAAATTGTACAGCTAGAAAGCCCAGAAGGCTAAACGAACATCAAGGTATGAGATTTGATCAACAGAAAAGGAAAAATGGAACTGTTCGAGGACTACCCTGTGTGCAAGGTGTACAAATATATTGTTTGAAAGCTGTCCAAACGATCGTGAAAAATGCGTATGAGAGAGATATATACCTATTATCCTTGAGAATGCCATGGAGTTCTGTTACTGGTTGGTTCACATGGGAGGTGGTCTCGCCTGCTGCTGCTGGACGAACTTGTTGGAGGATCTTGTTTACAATGCCCTCCGCACCGTTGCACTCCGACGCCACGACCCAAGCGCGGCAAGGGAATGCATCGGCGACAACAGGGTCGTCATAGACTGCTCTTGCGAGGGCGGTCTTTCCCAGGCCGCGACATCCCACGATGGAGATCACCCTCAGCTGCCGTGGTTGTCCATCGGCGACCGAGAGCAACTCCAGAAGCTCATCTTTTGCTTCGGCGATGCCAACGAGCTCATCTTTTGGTTTGGCGATGCCCTCGAACTCAGCCGGAGTACAAGGAGGAGAAGCGCTGGGTTGCCAATTCCGTACACGCTCGATGCTGTCCTTGAAGTTGTCGATGCTCTCCAGATCTTGAGGACGGGGGTCCAGCCCTATCGCCGTGAGAAAGGGGCCGCCAGATGCTCCTGGTTCCCAGAGACCATCTATGAAGTCCTCAATATCATAAGCCAACTCCAGCAGTAGCAGAAATCTTGTCTTCTGTGTCTCCCCTTGGTTGTTCTCCTCCCTTATATCGGCGATTATCATTTTCATCTCGCGGTTGATGGATTCGAGGCCATTCTTGAGTTTGCGTCTGAGCCTCCTATCTTCCGCGATCACGCTGCAGATCTTCCCCACCGAAGACACGGCTAGGTTGAGAAGTGGAATCACCTCACCCCCTTTCATTAGGAAATGGTCATCTAGCGGAGTGGATCTACACGTACAGCAAAACGGCTTTCTATGTCAATTTATAGGGTGTTTAAACATCACTTGATGTTTTCTTCCTGACTATCACCTAATCTAGATTTATGACCATTGAATTAGAGATCCAACGGTCATAAATTCTCCCCCTACCCTCTCCAAAAAAAATCTCCCCCTCCTCCAAAAAAGGGGCCGTTGGATCTCCAATCTAACGGTCGCAAGTTTAGATGATTGTTAGAAAAAAAACATCTGAGTGATAACTAGACACACTCTATACATAAGGTCTGGAAAACTTGTTCCCGAACCTATGGTTTTTAGTTAATACCCCCCTGGTTCAAAATAAATTTTTTTAGCGTTATGCACATGTAACAAGTGAAAACTTAATTCCTTAATTTTTTTTGACGTAAATTACCCCATTAATTTTATACCTACCTCCATAAAACTCATTATGGGGTGGATTCTTTTCGACTGCAAGCTATGACTTATAGTTTTTTGTCCTAATACGAGCGTTTTTTTGGAACAAACAGAATGCTGGAAAGCCAATAGCCCGTCTCGAAAAGACTGTCTGCTTATGTTTTTTGATCCTAGCGTGAGCGTTTTTCGAAACAAACCGAATACCAAAAATCCAATAATATAAGCAGTTTCGAAAAAGTTATCATGATAAGCTGCATTGAAATGGAGACGAAGAATTCATCCCTTTTATTTATTCGAGAGAAGTCATAAGCCGAAAAGAATACAGCCATGATAAGTGCCATCTGTTGCATAGTCTAACACGCAGTGTGACACCATATCTCTTAAGTTCCTCCAAACCACAGGTTTGTTGGGTTATATATGTATGATTTCACTATAGTTTTTTCCTAAAAAGACAAGTATTTGCAATCAAACTAACTTAATTAAAATGCATCTAATTCGAAGAAGAGGAAGAAGTTAATTTCAATACAACTGCAACGGGAAGTGTTTTTTATCTCAAGTTTACTTAATACCATATTTTGTTAAACTAGATTTTGGATCTAACAACCTGAAAACCTTGCTTGATCAGCTAGCATAAAACCAAAAGAACAAAATTGATTTTGCCAGAACGGTATTTATGAGTGTTATGAAAAAAACACTTCTACTCTGCTTGAAATAAAATATTAAAAAAGGAAATAGTACAATAATTGAAAGGCAAACGACATTTTCGCTGAATACGACTCTGTGGTATAACAACTTAAAATCTGAATTGCTAAATTGCACACAAAAAAATTCTTTTTTTTGTAAACTCTATTAGTAAAATCTGTTATCACCGTGATCTCGAATCTCGGTGAACAACATTTTTTGCAGGATTGCTAAATTGCTGAACACGATCTTTTTTTGTAGTCTTATGGGACCGTTCGCTCGTTGGCCAATGCAGCCCCCACAATGGGTACTAATATGTAATTCTTAGATAAAATCACGAGCAATCCTGCAAAAGCGTTTGAAATTATGCATCCAGGGACATCTTATAACTGTGCACAAATATATTATGCGTTAGGGATCATTATGCGAAATGGCACGTGAAGACATTTCTCGCCTCTATTTCTTGCTGAGGCCACCGGCGCTCTCGACTTTGAATACACGATTAACGCTTCATCCCTTGTAGCAGCGCGCTCATATAGTCAATATATACTTGGGTGCTAATTTGTAGTGCATAATTTTTGTTGAGCGGGGCAGAGATCATGGAGGGTCGCCCTATGGTGAGCTCTTCCACGGGAGCAATGAACTCCCTCCTCGACAAGTTTCCCTCCCTCCTCGACAAGCTTCCCGAGCTTGAAAGCATGCGGCAGGATCTGGAGAGCCTGAGAAATGATGTCTTGGAAAAGTTTGCCGGACGAGGCGTCATCAGAGGCGCCAAAATCAAGGAGTGGATGGAGCAGGTCCGGGAGGTGGTCTACGACATGGAGGACTGGATCGACCTTTGTATTCGTCCTTCGAAGCCGGCTGATGATATAGCCGAACAAATCGAAGAATTCAAGGCCCAGATCCAAGAAGCACGAGACCGCTGCAAAAGGTACGGTCTTCTCGATAAACTGCCCACTTCTGATGCCGACCTTGCAGATGTTGGAGTACCCCGTAAAGTTACCATTGATCCTAAACTGCTTCACGGGGAGGAGCCTGGCCTCGTCGCTCTGGATGGCCCGACAAATCAGCTTGTCAACCGTCTGATAGACGAGGAGCAGGAGCTGAAGGTGATATCCGTTCTTGGTATTGGAGGCCTTGGTAAGACCACTCTTGCCAAGGAAGTATATCGACGACAGCAGCCAAGCGGGTTCGAGTGCCTCCGAGCTTTCGTCTATGTTGGCCGGAACCCATCCATAAAGACGACTCTAATCAATATACTTCATCAAGTAAGCCCGCTGAACCAAGGCGAAACGGATTCTTGGGATGAACAGCGGATCGTCGCTGAACTCTGGAAATTCCTCGGCAGCAAGAGGTACTCCTCCCCCGTTTCGCAATCTCTCTCCAAAATGGCCGTATCTAACTATTCTATGCTCTCGCGGCGCAAAGTGGCTGTTAAAATTTCAGAAAAAAAATGGAGAAAACTGGTATAGCTGGACATCAAAACGAATTATATTTTAGATGAAAGGACATTTACACATCGTTTTTTGAAAACTAATAAAGGAAATATAACCTAGTCGTACATAAAACTAGCCAATTTCTCGCAAAATTCCGTTTCTAAATACCACACTACATAAACTTTTATTTCAAAATAGCGTTTCATTTGTTTATATTTGAAAATATAGCTATATTTCTTATATAACTCTAATGCTTATGGTTGAAGGTATATATGCATTTCTTATACAACTGGAACTGCTGTAATATATATTTGATTAATCTACACCGATGTAATCTAGACCCACTAAATAAATAGCATATCTATTTCTCTTTTAGCGTGGAAACTTTAAGCCTATCAAAGCAATAGTGGTGGTTTTTTAACATAGTTTTAATAATATTATATAATAAAGAAATACTCCTTCCGTTCTTTTTAAGCGCTGTTTTATTTTTGCAATCTATGAGATGTGACTTTGACTATTACTTTTTTGTAACTTTATATTATTATATATTAATAAAATTATAATACTATAAAAATATTTTTAACAATAAATCAAATGATGTAGTTTTTATGTAGCTAATCTTAATAGTTTTAAATATATTAGTGGTGAAACTTTAAGTAGTTTGATGTACGGATTCTAGGTTGTCACTTAAGGAAGAAGGGATCGGAGTAGATGGCATTCTAAATAGGTCTAAAGAACCATAAACAAAAAGTGACAGATTAAGAAGGCATAGGCATGTTGCTAAGAAAACATAGGCCTGTTTGGTTGGTGACCTCAGCAACATGCCTAAGAAAACATCGACGACAGCAGCCAAGCGGCTTCGAGTGCCTCCGAGCTTTCGTCTATGTTGGCCGGAACCCATCCATAAAGACGACTCTAATCAATATACTTCGTCAAGTAAACCCTCTTTTTCAACGCCAGCAAGTCTTCACGGTATTTTGGGGTGAACAGCGGATCGTCGCTGAACTCTGGAAATTCCTCGGCAGCAAGAGGTACTCCTCCCCCGTTTCGCAATCTCTCTCCAAAATGGCCGTATCAAACTATTATATGCTCTCGCGGCACAAAGTGGCTGTTAAAATTTCAGAAAAAATTGGAGAAAACTGGTATAGCTCACTACTACAGGACAGGTCATCACAGACGGTTCAAAAACGTCATCACGCACGGTTTTGCGAACCGTCTCGAATTTATGGGTCGATGATAATACGAGGTCATCACGACGGTTTTCAACCGTCGTGATAGCTCAAATCACTGACGGTTTTAACTAAAACCGTCGTGATATGGTGATAATCACGAGCGGTTTTAACTAAAACCGTCGTGATATCGATAATCGAGACGGTTTTAACTAAAAAAAATGCGTGATTATCATGTACCGCACGGTTTTAACTAACAACCGTCGTGATATCGATAATCCCGCACGGTTTTAGTTAAAACCGCGGGATTATTCGATATAACGACGGTTTTAACTAAAACCGTCGCGGTACATGATAATCATGCACAATTTTAGTTAAAACCGCTCGATTATCAATATCACGACGGTTTTAGTTAAAACCGTCTGTGATATTCCTTCTACCCTAAATCTATTCCTATTTATTGGCTAGCCTCAGAAATGCTAGACATGCCCTCGAAACAAGCAGATGAACAAGTATATAAGGCATCCATAAACATCCAATACACATCACATTTCATTCACAAACATAAAGTATCCACTTCGCAAATGAATCAATTGAATTGAAATAAAATATCCATTACATCGCATTACAATGCAATAAAATTCATGGTGCACGGTGGAACTGTCCTTCCGACTTTATGACTTGAGCCACCAAAAAGTACGCCAACTCTCCTCGAATTCGTGAAATATCGGGCTGTTCCAATGCAGTTGACGGGATGTACGCACTGTGGATAGGGATATGAATGTACGTATATATGTAACGTGATTAGTATGAAGTAAATATGGAAAGATTGATAAACCTTGAATTGGTGATCCTCGAGGAATCGAGGAGTAGGTCCATATGGTGGCAAACATAGAATCCACATGTGTTGCCCGGCTGCCGGTGGCACCGCAAAAATAGAATGAGCAATAATTCAAGAGGCATTAATACGAATCACGATAGGATTAATTAATGTGTAATAGTGAATACCTTAAAATCTCGAGTATGTCTCGTGCCTTTGGCCCTTGCTTCGAGACACCCCCCATTTCAACGTACATCGCGAACGCCCTACGTGATTCAAAAAAGTTAACCTTAGTCAATCGGAATGAAAGAAAGAGTACAATATAGGTATGTATGGAGAAAATAAACTTATCTATCGATTACTTGGGCGACAACCGTGAAGTCCATTTTATTCTTACTTAAGGAATCAAGGTAATATACCTTGTTCCATTTTGGTACAATGACTATTAAAATCCAATGAAAGTTTTGATTGTAGGGCATAAGTATATAATCCTTATTGTGTTGAGCCCGCACACGATGCAATGTACCTCTCGACGACGGACATATCCTCGTCGATGGTATACTGGCGACCATGTGTGGGTCCAAGAAACCAACCGATGATGACTGGATGTTCTAGCTTTAGTCCGCACGTGTCTACATATACACACGAAAGCAACAAATTATATATGGCATTTATCGGTATGACATGAACGGAGGCGTGATTGTGCACACTTACGGCGCCCAAAGATCGAATGAGTGAGACGCCGAGAGCGTTGAGCGTGAAAAGATCGAATAAGTCCTCGGCGACCACGAAGACACCGCCTTGAAAATCGTGATGGAAATGCTCAACGCGAATTTGATGTGATACCGATCTCCGTTCGCCTCGGCTTATTGGACTATTCCATGTACCACTTGTGCAATTGCGGCAACTAATTGATAGGTGTTGGAGGCCCTTTTCTCGAGCAACGGCTCGCCAAGCACAATTTACGGCCAATGGCGTGTACGGGCCAATATCATCATTGGTCTTCGTGCTTTGCCCTTGCGCCCTTATCGCCTCTACCGTGGGTCGACTTTAAAGGTAGCAATGGGCAAGTTGCTCGGCGAGAAGAGCACCTGGAGATAGCACCGTGCAAATAGCGGTGGTGGAGACAAGTCTTGCGGTGGAGATGGCACCATATCGATCTAGAGCTAGCCACCGCAGAAAGTATGAATTGAATGAATCTTCAAAGCTCAATCTCGCCTCTTTCCACCAAAATAATCGGCCTCAAATCGCTTAGGCTCGAAAGCGCAGCAGTGGCTACGATCTGGATCGAAATGAAGACGATGCGGCTGGCGGCGCATTAAATGCTTGTGGCATTATCACCGACGGTTTTATTGCAAACCGTCGTGATCATTCACGACGGTTTTATATTAAAACCCGTCGTGAAAAGTTGGTTATCGCAGCGGTTCTTAATAAACAACCGTCGTGATAACCGACTTTCCTGACGTTGTTTATTAAAACCGCTCGTGATAACCGACTTTTCACGACGGTTGTTTATTCAAAACCGTCTGCGACGTTAACAACACATATGGTTGTTTATTAAAACCGTCTGCGATAACAAGCTATGATAATGAAAAGTCGAACGTATCTCTTGTGTTTCGTGTAACGATCTCCTTCATTATCTGAGCGTCTCTTTGGTATACGAACCGTGGTCTTTGAAGGTTATATATGCGCGCTTCTTCTACATACGTATTGTGTCCTCTCATCGTTCTTACTACCTCTCTTCATCACACGTGTTGTCTATTTCATTAAAATGTCTCTCGTTCACTTCTCATCATCTCCTTCCTCTCTTCTCTTCATCGTGAATTGTTCGCCGCAATCTTACACAAGCGCCGACAATTCACGATCGAGCGCTTCGCGGTCACGCCTCCTCTCCTTCCCCAACTGTCTTCCATCCGTCACCGTGCTCGACCATCCGCCGTCGGCAGAGGCGTCTCTGCGGCTCAAGGCAGGGAAACAACCATTACCCTCGTTCTACTATACAACGTGCGCAAAGTCAAGAAGCGCTTGTCGCGATCGCATAGGTCGATGGATAGCATTGCCGATCAATTAGATCGAGCGATTCGAGAATCATACCATGCTATCCTCTACGAGATAATGACGACGCCGAGCGCTTGCCGTACCGGAGGAGGAGGTGCCGAGGACAACGTCAATGTTAGCGGCGTTCGAGAACTCGGCGGCCCTCCTCCAACTCCCAAAGGCGAAGAAGCGACGAAGCCCGTAAGATTAGAATCGAAATGCTTTATCTCTGCGACATTTGTAATAAATCTCCTCCACTTGATATTAATAAAATTGTCTTTTATTTCGATCCCCGTGTCTTTACAAATTTGAATTATGATGACGGTTTTTATTACAAACCGTCTCGTGATAATTCAGATTATCACTGACGGTTTTAATACATACCGCTCAGTGATACTAATATCCTGAGACGGTTCATAAGTAACAACCGTCGTGATAGTTCCCCGCCTATCGAGATATCTCAAAGGGATTATTACCCTTATAGAGTAAGCAACACCGAGTGAACCACCGCTATCGGCGTGATCTCTCCCCCTCCCTCGGCGCGTTCGAGCCCCGCTCACGCAGCACCGAGGTCGAGCTATTTCTATTAAATCCGTCACGACATGTGGGTCCCACCTACAAAGTTCAAAAAGACATTTCAGTTCTTGGTGAGCGACGATCGACATGCCTGACTTCTCGGTGAGCAACTATCCATCGCCTCTTCCCACTTCTTTTCTTGTGGGAGAATTGAAGTGGGATTCTCCCACAAGAAAAGAAGTGGGAAGAGGCGGATGGATAGTCGCCAACGAGAAGCTCTGTATGTCGATCTACCGCTCACCAAGAATCTGAAATATCTTTTTGAACTTTGTAATAAAATTGCCTTGAATTTTGCGAAAAAAGAAGGATTGTCGAGTGGACATCACATCTCGACGTGAGTCGGCATCGTCGAGGAACATGCAAATACAGAGGCAAGCACAAAAACTCAACAACACATTCAGATCGATCTATTACAGGATGACAAGCTAACAAACCCTTCGTGGCACGACGGTCCACACTAAACAAGACACACTTACGACACTTACGGCAAGAGTGTGTTCTTTAGTATGAACCGTTCGTGTCTTGCGATGGAGGAGGTGCTAGCTCACGGCGGAGGGAGATGCATACAGAAGCTAGCTAGTGGATGAACTCACGCGTGACTAGTCTTGGTGGAAAGGTTGATGGAGAGTTATTAATAAGGGCATGGCCGTGGGAGGAACTGGTGCCAGCCATTCGATGTGGAGAGAATAGACGGGTGAGATCGAAATCCTGTGTATACGCCAATTATTGGTGACATGTATTATTACACACCAATTATCAGTGAGATGGGATTATCACAGACGGGTTTTTACTAAAAACCGTCTGTGAATTATCTTATCACAGACGGTTTTTAGTAACAAACCGTCTGTGATAATTTGGGATTATCACAGACGGTTCTTAATACGGACCGTCAGGATATTAGTATCACGACGGTTCATAGGTATGAACCGTCTGTGATACTTTTTTCGCCGACGCCACCAACACAGGCGGTGTTCAAATTAAAACCGTCTATATTACTATCTGTCGCAGACGGTTTTATAAAACCGTCTGTGATTTGCCGTCTAGTATTAGCCTTTCTGTAGTAGTGGCTGGACATCAATACAATTTATATTTTAGATGAAAGGACATTTACCCATTGTTTTTTGAAAGCTAATAAAGGGACTATAACCTAGTCGTACAAAAAACTAGCCGAGTTTCTCGCACAATTCCGTGACTAAATACCACACTACATATACTTTTATTTGGCGTTTTATTTATTATACAACTATAGCGCTTATATTTGAAAATATAGCTATTTTTTATATGGCAACATATCCTTATTCACTCAAGCTTATGATGCACACATCATACAATCTAATTAAAAAATGTCACGAAAAAATTCTACATGTATTCTGTTGTTTACTCTACCTATATATAAAATTTTAAATTTAAATTCATTATATGTTAAGATCAGCAAAAAAGAGAAATTTTTGACAAATTTGAACTCTTAACCATTCTCAGATATTCTCTTTTTTTTTGTTACTGCTAACATATAGCAAATCTGAATTTAAAATTTTATACATAGTTAAAGTAAGTTTAGAAGTACATGTAGTAATATTTTTTAAAATTTTTTATGATTTTTTTAGTTGGGGCGCATAATGAGTGCACCACAAACTTGAATGCATAGGATATGTTACCTTCTTATATAACTCTAATGCTTATGGTTGAAGATATATATGTATTTCTTATACTACTGGAGCCATTCTAACATATATTCGATTAATCTACACCGTCATAATCTAGACCTACTAAATAAATAGCATATCTCTTTCGCTTTTAATGTGGAAATTTTTACCCTATCTAAGCAATAGTAGAGGCTTTTTTAACATAATTTTAATAATATTATATAACAAAGAGATAGTCCGTTAGACTGGATGGCAACAAAGGGGGTGAATAGTGCCAATTTGAATTTTTTCCCTAATTATTCAAAATTCTATTCTCATACAACTACAGAGTTGCAGAAAATAGAATTTTATTCAAAAACTCAAGACAAATGATTAAAGAACACAAAATCTTGAAGCCAATACTCCCCGGCGGTCTAACTGGCCCACAAAGGGCGGTCTGACCACTCCTTAAATGGCAGTTTGACTGCCTACTCCAGTAAAATCAGGGAATAAATATTGTTTTTAGCACGATTTTAAAAATCAAAATCAAGAGAACTTTTGATCTGGAGATCTAAATGACATGAAAATTTGCATGGATCTTCTCTAGGTTATTGTGAACCTATTCCAATAAACGATCATGAAAATTATGGCCAAAGTTGAGATAGTTTTCAGTTTGTTGGAAGGTTACACCAAAACCGAGCCAAAACACCGAACGACAAATACAACTTACTTGTGGGTAGTTGATGATCAAGAAGGGTTTAGATATATTTCCACACATCACAGCAAGTTAGATCACCATGGAAACCAAGCCAAAAACTCTCGGATCAAGAGATAGACCAAAGAGGCCAAAATCAAGTAAAAACCAGGTTTCCTAAAGAACTTTCTCTAGATTATGCCTAGATAGATGTGATCTTGTCTCTGAGACATCTCCACCTCTTACATGTCTTTGGCACCATAAAAGCTCAAGAGAAGAGAAATCCAAATAAAAATCCAAGAAAATCAAAAGCATATGAAAAGATTCATGGCACAACTCACTTGAACAAAATTTGGATGTCCATTGCACTTAGAGAAGAATATTTTTACAACTAATCCCTTAGAATAACAGAGCTCTAAGCCTAGAGCACACATACAAGGCTCCAACTCAATGAACCATAATCTCACATAGGAGGGAGGAAGAGCTAGCAATAATAAAGACTTAGCCAAAATCCTCTAAACCTAACCCTTGCCTCTCCTCCCCTTATAGACTTACAACTTGAACCAAAACCTAATAGATCCACCCATTAGGCCAAACCGAGGATAACCCGTTAACCCCACCTAACACTGGGTTTTACTCTCTCACACACGCTTCTCAAAGTGGCTTACAACCATTAACTCATTAGTGAATCAATACCCGATTCACTTCATATTTTTAACACATACAAGACCTAAACCACTTAGGCCAACGCCATGGTTGTAAGTGCTTCACTTCATATTTTTAACACATATCACAACTTTTTCGGTATTGGGTAATTTTACCAAAATGCCCCTCTACCGCTTTCCACGAAGTATTGCCCGTGCTTCACCATCTTTCACGTGGCTCCAATGACTTGCCGCCAAGTCTCTCATGCGTTCGAATCCCACTGAACCATCCTCGCTTACAAACAACACAATTCACTTGGCGTACTACATGCTTCTCCTTGCGCATAACGGCACCCAGTTTCCTTGACCGTATAAGACCTTGGCTTCTCCCTAAGCCTAGTTCCGGTCCACCTTGCTATTGCCTGTCATGTCTACCACCGGTAGGTTCTACTCCGGTTCCTCATCGTCCCGAGTTGCAACCACCCCGCAAGCCTTAGTCATCTTCAGTGTCTCCCTAGTCGTTCTAGACATCAGTACCACCCTATGCCTAGTCCCGGTCCTCCTACGTCTCACCATGACCTAGCTCTAAAGTTCTGCAACCAATACAAACAAGTAAACCATCACGTAGTACCGCGCAATACATAACGTCATCAATTTACACAGTTGATGACAACAAGAACACTTACCTCAAAGCTTCCATCCCGGAAGCAACACCACAAAGCATGACATGTATTTCTATTATATCATGGTCTTTACTCAAACTTCATCTTTCATAGTCCTTATCCATCTTGTGTCTTGCTTGAGCTCAACTATCTCACACGACATCCATGATCATTCTGGACCTTAGTTATCCTCAACCTAATCCTAGTCTCTCCCCCGTTGACCATAGTCTCCTTCAAGTCACTTGCACAACAATAAACCAAGCAACTATTTTTGGACATAAGTTCTTTGCAACTTGACCTATATTAGTCCATAAATGCATCGTGCAACATGTATACAACCAAATCACCGATTTTGACCTATGATCAAACAATAAACACAAGTGCATATAAACACCCAGGTCAAACCATAAAGTGCTCCCAATTCTATATAAAGAGCCCCCACGGGGCATGTGAGGACATGTCCATTCTCACTACTCTGTTTGCATGGTTGTGTTGACTCCTCTATTTTGTGTCCTTAGAATTTCACTTGTAATTTTGTAGCTACAATAGCTACAATAGTATCTCTTCTCAAAGTATCTTTTATAAACAATTCCACTTATTGTAATGTCAAGCCTAGCATGATAATGACTACATTCTCAAATTTATTTGTTAGGTATTTTATTGTACTCGATGATATATGGACCATAAGGGATTGGAAGGTAATCAGTTGTGCTTTCCCCGATAATGATCTTCGGAGTCGGATATTAACAACAACTTGCATCATGGATGTAGCCAAATCTTGTTCCTTACATCCTAGTGATGTTATCTACCGGATGGAGGCTCTTAGTGAGAATTACTCCAGAAGCTTATTTCTCAGTAGAATATCTGTTGAAGAAAAAGAAAGGCCGGGTGATTTTAATGAAGTTGCCGATGACATGTTGAGAAAGTGTGGTGGCGTGCCATTGGCCATAATTGTTACAGCCGGCTTATTAGACAGAAAATCTGCAGAATTGGGACCATCGAAGAAGCTTCAGGAATCTACTATTTATTCAGCATTGGACCAATATTCCACGTCACAATGGATAAGAAAGTTACTGGACATGAGTTATGCTGATCTATCTCTGCCATTGAAGTCTTGCTTTCTGTACTTGAGTGCTTTTCCAGAAAATTATACCATCAAGAAGGATCGTTCGATACGGATATGGATAGCTGAAGGATTTATCCCTAAAAGAGATGAAGAAAGCTTGTGGGAAACAGGGGAGAGCTACTTTAACGAGCTTCTCAGTAGGAGACTGATTCAGCCGGTGTTCGACTACGATGATGTTCAGGCAGTGGGCTGCACTGTTCATGGTGTGATTCTTGATTTCATCGCATCCTTGTCAAGCGAAGACAACTTTGTTACAACCGATGCAGAATTGAGGTCTGGACCATTTCCACGTGACACGATTAGGCGATTCTTGCTCGACTGCAGTAACAAAGACGAAGATAATGATACCTTGGCCTCAAGCACCGTGCACCTATCTAGAGTCCGATCCCTAACAGTTTTTGGGGATGCTAAAGGGATGCCTGGTGTAATTTTGCACTTGAGATTTCTGCGAGTGCTGGATCTCAAAGTTGCTTATTATTGGGGAAGCCACCCTCTTGAAGGCATTGGAGGATTGGTTCTACTGAGATACTTGGGACTCGGAGGGACTCGTATCGGTCCGCTGCCAGAAGAAATCGGAGAGCTACAGCACTTGGAGACCCTAGATTTGCGACGGACCACCCGCCTGAGGATTTTGCCTGCCTCTATAGTAGGATTGCGAAAGTTGGTGCGTCTACTACTTAGCGAACCTGTCCAAGCGCCAAAAGAAATATGGAAAATGCAAGAATTAGAAGAAGTATCAACCATTGATGTCAGTGGTAGCAGCTCACTCAATTGGGTGTCAGAGCTGCTGAGTAAGTTGGGGCGGCTGAGGATGCTAGGCTTAAGATGGGGTGGATATTCCTATGACCAACGGAGTGCCGTCGAGCCTTTCCTCCACGAGGTTGGGAAGTCGAGCCTTCGGTCCCTGTCCATTCTTTTGCATTGTTTCCCTTCAGGTGATTCGCTTGACTTACTGCTGGATTCGTGGGTCCCTCCGCATCACCTCCGAAGATTCGAGCTGACAGTCTCTGGCACCCTCTTCAGAGGAGTCCCACCTAAGATGGCCTCACTCGTAAACCTCACCCACCTGCGTATCGAGATTTATCGCATAGAAACCAAAGGTCTCCTTGTTCTGGGGGCCTTGCCTAATCTGATCCTTCTCGGCTTGCATTCAGAAAATGCTGGATTTGAAAGGCTCATCATTAGCAGGGATGGATTCCGGTGTCTCGTGGTGTTTTCCTACACGTGTCCTGGGGCCATGGGGCTGCAGTTCACACCAGGGGCCATGCCGCAGCTCCGAAGGCTTCGATTTGAATTCGACGCACGGTACACAGGGTCTCGGTTTAAAGATTTTGATTTGGGCATCCAGCACCTCTCTTGCCTCACGCGAGTCCATGCCACCATCCGTTATCGGGGTGCGAAAGATCTGGAGTCGGTGGAGGCTGCCATCAGAGAACATGTATCTAAGAACCCCAACAGTCCCGTATTGGAATTGAGCACAAAATCTGCAGGTAGATGGTAAAGGATCAAAAGCAGCACTTTTTGGGCCTATTTGGATCGGTGGGATTTTGATTCGAATTAAAAACAATTTCGCAAAGAAATCACCCCCTCGATCTGCTCAAATCAGACCGTTTGAACTCTCAAGACATGCACGCAGAACTGGCCGCACAAGTTATTTATTTGGTCGTCCTTTTTCTCTGTCGACTTCGTGTTCTTCTCTAGTGGTACTATGTGGTGTGTGCTCTTGTTCTACGTGTTGCAAGTTTACTATTTGCACCTGTAATCTTCATTCAGGACACTGAACCTGTTTGTCTGTGTCTTCTGTTTACACGCGTTGTTGTTTCCAAGTCTTTAAACTATAATTCCAGTACACTAATAATGCAAGAATGCAAGTGTAACCTTATTCAATTGGATGTCACGTCCTCATGGTCATGTAAACAACACTGCAAGTTATATTGAATCATGACTTTCTATTTTTCTAAGATGCAACTAGATTTGAACATGGAGATTGCATCACTCAATATACCCGTTACCTAGCTTTCCCCACGGATTGGTGTATCATATCTGGCTTCTTCATATTTGTTGAAAACTACTGCAGAGTGCTAGTTGTGCTGTCGTATCGTACAGACTATAGTTGCACTTTGATTTCAGCACGGAAAATCTATAAAAACTCTAGCATCAATGGGATGCCCTGATCATCCGAGGAACTCTAGCATCAATGGGATGCTCTGATCATCCGAGGAACTTAACTTTCAAACAACTTAATCAGCATCAGCATAATACAATCCTCAAAAGTTGAGGAACAATTTACAAACATCTTAATTCTGTGAAGTTGGACACCATGCATGTATGCAACTCCGAGAGTTTCCGGACGTAACGTACTCGTGTAGGTTACATTAAACATGCACAGTTGGTTTCCTGACGAATCTAACAAACAAGCGACGTGAAAAGTCTATAAGGCTCTTGGACCTGAAATATTTGTCGGCCCGCACCAGGATTAATTCAGGCCCAGACCAAGTCGGTCGATTGGCTCGCGTCGGCCCCAAACAAAACTACAATTGGCTGCTCGTGTCGTGAGATCGCAACCAAGCTCCACCATCAAATTGGGGAGACAAGTTCGATCACTTAACTTTTATGGATTGTTCATGTGCATGCCTTATATCATGGAGTTTAGTTTCTGTTTCTTCGAGTTCTCCCTTAAATTATGGGCTAATCCTGACGACATAGTTAGGACCTTATTGGAATTTCCAAACCGTTTCGACTCAGATACTTGTGATACTTGTGTATTGATGCATGTCACGTGACTGTGGAACTCCCGATCCAGGTGCAACAGCTAAAAGATTTGATGGCATTGGAAATCAAAGCAAAGTAATTGCAGTTCCATTAGATATCATTGATCTGCTTGGCTTGTACCTGTCTTCCTAGTGATACCGATCTACCTACCGGTATTGGCCGCATGACATGTGAAGAACTATATAAAAAGGTTTAGGATATTGTTATGTTAAACTATTGCAAGGTTTGTGAAGTGGTCTTGTTTTGGGCTGTTTTCTAGAAGTTCTAGAAAAATCGGAAGTACCGCAATTGTGAATACAGTCGTACCGCAAGGCAGTAGCTCCGACTGTGCGGTAGTACATTTTTCTAGAGAGGTCCAATCGAGAGCGGTAGTACTAGCTTAGGGTGCGGTAGTACTGGCATTGTAGGTGCGGTACTACCGAACTTCCCAGAAAAATAGGAGTTTTAGGATTTGAGTCATGGATTAAGTTGGATTGAACTGGGTCCTTGAATTAAGAATACATGATGCATGTCTTAGGTAATATAGGTCAAGTTGTGAAGAAGTTGTGCCTAGAAATGTTTTCTTTGTTTTTGGATGTGCAGTGTCACTTGGAGTCAACTGTGGTTAACGGCGATGATCGGGGCTAGGCTCATGGAGGAGTTGAGGCACAGAACGATTGAGAATGCCGAGTGAGACGGTGAGCTCAAGCATGATAGAACAAAGGCGGGGAATGTTAAAGGCAAGTTCAAATGGCGGGATGGAGCTATGTAGCTTGCACGGGCCAAATGAGCCGCGGTTCGGTGGAATTGGAACGAAAAAGACTTGGCGACGCGTTGCAAGCTAGTGGTGCGTCTACATGTAGCAAGCCTGACGATTGCTTGTAGTGGTTGGCGATGACCAGGTAAGAAAGGTTATTTTGGTAGTTTGACCAAAATATCGGAAACCATCTGTAACATCTTGATTTTCAAAACCTTCTTTTAAGCTTTTCAAATAAAATTCACAAGTTAGATCCCTCCTCAGCCTTTCCCGCGGTGCAATCTCCAAATCTCAGGATGGATCTCTAGAGACAACCGCACCGTCGGAAGCAAGCATCATCTACTCGTAGTCATAGCCGGCATCCATGTCGAGATCTACATAGTCGGCTAAGTCGAACCAGTTCTCCTCGTTCCATTCTCCTGTCATAAGGACATCAGAAGGAAGAGGAATTGCTGACAAGGAAATTAGCGACAACTATTGATGTTTTAATATCGATCTTACATATGATTTGTTTGGATTTGGAGAAAGCTCTTGAAGACTCGAACTATGATCATGTAGAGTAGAGACATGGGAATTTTTATACTGGTTTGGGACTTCTCCTAGGGAAATAATAACCTTATTTCCTATGTGGCTATTACTCAGAGGATTGATTGCAACTGAGATAGTGATGCAAATTACCTTGCACTATGTCTAACTTGGATTCTATCCGATCTGATCTCCTCTCACATGTTCCGTTACTTGTCCTCCCCTTTCATCCCTCTCTCCGACGTGAACCCTTATATAGTTGGTGAAACGGTGGCCATTGTCCTATGCGAAAAGACATTATAACGCTTTGGGTGATAACCGTCGAGTGGAAGTTATTGTCAGTGAGACGTAATGACCCATTCATCGTGCGGTGGTTATTTTCAGAGAGAGATTATGTACGGTTATTAAAAATAAACGTACGTTCTTACTGTCTTATCAGACAGATCTATGATGTAATAGGTTGTCGTAGACAAACTAGTTTTAGACAAAATGGGAGGCTCGGATCATCTGTGCAACCTGCTGCTTGCACTGCCATGCCAGTTCAACTCGCAGCGGTGGTCAGGGCCCTTGCGGGCTGACGCGTGTGCGGATGGCCCGGTTCTAACGAATTGAGATTTGAGTCTATCTGGGCATATATGGGACGGATGGCCTTTCAACTACAGCAGAATTCTGCACGCTCCAGCCTGGGAGTTAGTTTGTCCTGCGATATCAAAACGAATAGCGTATGAACATGACCATCTTCTGCGAGTAATGTTCGCCACAAGTTCTTATTTTTCATCCACTTTTGTTGTCAGTTGTCACAATTTGTTCAAAACTCTTGAGAGCAGTTCAACTTAAACTTCCTTGCCTTGTAGAACTCGAATTTGACTCTGAAATTGGAGTCCATATATAATTGAGGGAAGTCTTTGGTTAAAACTTGTTCTAAAAGTAGAGATACTTGTAGGTCTGGTGAAAATTTTAATACAAGAGTTGGATCCGATAATACAAGGAATCAGTGAGACTTGCAAGGGAAGAACTTGAGGTGATAGTTACCGGACCTTGAGTAGTTACTACCGTTGACCGGAATAATCTAGATAGCATCAAGCTAAGGCTTTAAAAACCCAAATGGGCACCCCATTGTTACCTCCTTTCAGATCCTTGAAGCAAATACAAATAGAGGGGGAACAACTTGACACGGGGTGTCGACAAATCACAAAGGCGGTCAGTGGAACAATCACATCACGCGCAACGCACAAAACAACCTGAACATCATTGTGGCACTACATACATAGTACCTTGTTTCATCACAAGCTCACGACAGCTCAATGCGAAAGGCACCATTTGGCAAAAACAGACTGGCACAGATGTACATTTGACCATTTATCAGTCACTGATATAGTGATATTCATTGGCCATGTGATCATGTCCACTGGATCGAATCTCAAATGTGTTAAGAGCCTCGAAGCTAGCACGCACGTATCGAGCATGTACGAGCGAGTAGTCCGTGCGGCCCGTAGAGAGAGCGCGCGCACGTATGTCGCCTCATGCTTGTAAGTAATAAACCACGTGGCGATGAGGACCAAGCTAAATTCGGCCGGAATTGGAGCTTTTTTTAGAAACATCCTCTAATTTATATTAATAAAAATGCAAAGATAAAATACATGAGCACCTAACTTTTACATTAAAGATATTACGAACAACTTGTTACCATTAAGTGAGTCGATGAACGTGCTGACCATGCACGATGACCAACACATGAAACGCGAACGGCATGTATAAATTGTTCTTGGGCTTTTTTCGATCCAACAATTCGGACGCATCAAGGCCCAGGCAGATGAAGGCTGCTGGTTCAGAGCAAAATGAAACTAGCTAGCTAGACAGGTGAATCCCAAATTACATGGGCCACTTAAAACAACTAGATCAGTCGGATGTTGTTTGTTCCTTGAGGAATCCGCGCTTTAGTATGGTTTAGCACGCTAATATATATGCATTGATCGCTATGTAAATGATCAGGCTAATTACATGGGCCTATGATGAAGTCAATTTTGAATATATACTAGTCACCTGCTCGTGTGTTGCAACTAAATTTGTAACCATAAGGGCTGCGAAGGGGCGACTCCATCAGAAGACGACCAGTGGTCTCTTTTCTTGATGGCAAAGTGGCAGACTCCGTGGTTCTGCAGACCTGTTCTCTGTAGTCTATCGTCGGTCCAACCCTTTCTTGCCATTGGAGGAAATACTTGCTCCAAGCCGGCCAGTGGCTAGGGATTAATCTGACGAAAATTAAGCCCATGGCAATTAACGAGACACAGCAGTAAACATGATTGGGATGCACCGGAGACTTGTGGTGTAAGTGACGTCATAAATCGGAGGTGCTATGTGCCACTCACGCGGCACTTGACGGCGTACCACACATCCCTCTTCCTAGGCCGCTTCCACGTGGGCCTTTTTTTTGGTGCACCCAAATTCACAGCACAAGAAGTCAGGCTGAGGCCAAGCCGAGCGAATAAAAGCCGACAATGCAACAGGTAAACGCGTGCGCCGCGCACTATGCCGTGGCCGCGTCATGGCCCAAGCTACCATGTTTTTCTTTTTGCAATTCAAAAATGCAAAGTAGTTATATCTTTACACTAAAGGGTCCAATTCACGTCGGTTTGAACTATCGTATTCTTTACCACGAGATCTTGAAAACAAGACCACCACTTGCATATATTTCACCTTATAATTATGTCATGTTTCATATGTTCCAGTAGATAAAAAAATTCTATACATTACTTTCTGTAGGTCCAGTAATTCATGGATGATGTTCCAGGGAGAAATTTCTAATTGGGTAGGGGAATAAATTAGTTGAGTGTTGGATTTTTCGGTAGGTAAAATAAAATATTTCACACATTTGATTTCGATGTTCAAACGGTTTTTATCGATGATGTTCCAAGCATTAAGTTCTATATTACATATATTTTATTTCAATGTTCCAATACTTCATCCACCATGTTCCATCGGTAGGCAAGGTGGATTGACCATATGGGAGACAAATCAAGGTAATTAGCTAAGCAGAATAAAAAATATTAAAATAATGGAAAATGAAAATGAGGAGAAAGAGAAGGACCTATTAGAACAAAAAAAAAAGGAACTAAATGAAAAGGAGTAGCGAGTTGCAAAGATGGACCGTGCACACAGAAAGCCCATGGATCGGTTTGCCGCACCAGTAAGAAACGAATGGCTGTGGGTCTCGCATACTTGCGTGCAGCCCAGCGTCGAGCTCACAAGAAGGGCGTCCACCATGGGCATACAGCTTTTCGCTGCAGGCCGCAAAAGTTGAGCTTGGCAGCCTAGTCTGGAGTTGTCCTGCCGGATATGTCGACATCTCAGCCTCTGGTACTCGGTACCGTTGATTTCACGTCTGAGTGCATGGTTTACGGTCTTGATTTGCAAGGCAAGAAGAGATGGAACCGTAGTATAGTCTTTTCCTTTTATCTCCTTTTCATGCGTCGTGCACGACTTGAGTTTTTCCTAAATATTAACGCTAACCGGATTAAACATATGTGAACCTAACTAATTGGAATCGGGCTCACACGATACTGTAAACATGAGAAACTTACCAAAAAAAAACCGGAACGGTGTTATTTTCCTGTGACTGAAGAATATATAGCATCGTAAATTGCGTGCCACCAAACAGAAATTGTGATGGTTACTTACCAGACCCGGTGCATCATCGTTTCGGATCGCATCGCCCCCAAACAATACTCACTTCGATTCTGTTCGCGTCGTGACTCGTGAGAACGCATCGGGAAGCGCAGCCCCCTGGACGAATTGCCGCGGCAAGGAAGGCCGAGGTGGATGCTCGTGTGTTCCCCGTCTCGACGTTCTGTGGATTTTCAACCCTAGTTTTGGGGTTTGGTTGCTACGGCGAAATCGAAGAACCCTTATCTAATCTCTGTGATACAGCCTGCAGGGACGGAGAGATTCGGTCAGCGCTTCGCAGGGCGTCATGCACTCCCTTCCCGCGAAGCTAGACTTGTTGCTGCTGCTTGACTCCAAACACAGGCGGCTGCGGAAGGGGCAGAGGAACAAGATCCGCCTCCTCAAACGCGATGTCGAAGAACTGATGGCCAAGTACCTCGTTGAGCCCTCAGAGGTCAATTACCCTGCTGCGACCGCCGCGTGCTGGGCGCTGGAGGTGCGCCAACTGTCGTATGACATTGACGACTTCGCGGACGAGCTCGTCCACGCCACCGCCGCCGATGCCAGGATCACTTTGCCCAAGAAAAGATTCCCCTTCAACATCGCTTGGGTTCGCGAGACGCTGAATCTGCGCCGGTTGGTCACGGACGAGGTCTCAAGATTCAGGACTCGAGTGAAGGAGTAACTGCAGTTTCATCAGATATCGTTGATCTGCCAGGCTTTGTACCTCAGTCTTCCTAGTGAGACTGATCTACCCATTGGTATTGGCCGCATGACATCTCTTCGTGCTTTGGGGCATTTCGGTCTCATCAGCAACTGGGTAGAAAATGTGCAGAGCCTTGGTGAGTTGACCAATCTGCTGGATCATCTTACTTGTTCTATAGTGTTGTCTAGTTATCGGGAGCGCAACGTGGAACTCTGGTACCTGCAGTCTCCTATCATCATTTAAATACTTTGTACGCAGCAGGAGAAGAACGAGCGTTTCCTGCGATGGCTCGGGAAGCAGCGTGTCCTCTCCTCCTGCCCTTCTTCAGAGATTTGAGCTGTCGCCGCGCATTTGCACTTTTTCCATCCTTCCCAAGTGGATCAGAGAACTCAGCAAGCTCTACATTCTAAAGATTGCAGACAGGGAGCTTTCGATGAATGATGCTCCTATTCTGAAAGGACCGCCTGCCCTCACTTCTATGTGCTCCTGCCTGTATGAGTTTTGTCCAACCTTCAATGAGTGCTAAACGGTTGTTGCTATCAGGATTCCTCAGTCATCAGAATCCTCTTCGCATATGCAAGCAAGATCGAGGTAGTCGATAGTACAGTCCAAAAAGTTTCATGGCCATGTGCACAAAGTACATCATTTTGTCTTGAATTTTGGGTTACGATATTTTCTGATGCATTTCTCTTTCATTTATCCTTTCCCTTTTTCTATTTGGAAAATGTTATGTGTCTCATCTCACTTGTTCATATCCGGGATCAAGGGGGAGATAAGGAAACAAAAGGCACGAGAGGAAAGGCACCAGACACAAAAGAAGTTTACTTTTTCATGCTTGTCTCTCGAGGGGCGTTAAGAAAATGCTCTTGCAGTGTTTCTTCTACTGCTGTGAAGTCGGTTCTGAGGCTCAAGTGTAGAGCTAATGTCCCTTGTTTTCCTGGCACAAGGCTCAAGTAGTAGAGCTAATGTCTCTCTCTCCTTCCAAAGATCTTGCCTGTTTCTTTTCGGCGTATACGTGCTACAGTAACTAATTTTTAAAGTGTTTAATTAAAAAGTTAAAATAAAAAATATACTAAATTTAGTTGTACCAACTAAAATCAAATATAGCTATTTTCTCTACATATTGTCTCTCATAAACAGCTATTATTCAAAAATTTACTCCATAAGACAGCAACCAAAAAAACCTACCCTATGGTATGCTATCCCGAAACGTGATGTAGCACTTTTAACGTTTGTGCACTTTAATCAGTTTCTAGCTAGCACTCCCTGAATCGTGATGTAGATGATTAATATCATATATTTGCACAATGCATTGGATCTGTTCTTTTTGAATGACGTTTATGGTTTTTGGTTACGGTTTCTAGCTTTTGGACTGTTCCTGTGAGAGATTACAGAGTAACAGAAATTTACATACGGTTTTTGCTGATATAAATAAAGTCGGTACAGTATGTACTACAATTAACTAATAGACCCTATCTTAAAAAGATACTTCGTTTAAAAGCTATTTACTGTAGAAAAGTCAAAATATAGTTTTTAGAAGCTCAAAAGAACATGCCCATTGTATGGAGACATCGATCATGTTTGCATACGTGCAACTTTTACTGTTGTAGCTGTGACACCTCGGCCCTGTAAAATTAGGTCCATGATAGTCCATATGTGTGTGCATATGAGGGTGTGGATTAGTCCTACCTTACTAGTTTAGCTTAAGAAGCACTAACATATAAGCTTAGGGTTTCCAATAGTACCAACCTTCGGTTAGCCGTTTTGTACGAAACGAGGACGAAAGTGCAAACGGATTGCTACATGTGGCCTATCTAGAATGAGGTTAGGTCTAAGCTGGTTTGGACCCTAAGCGTTACAAATAGTATCAGAGCCGACCCTCGCGGTTACATGAGCGCGTGCGGTGCGGGTCAGGGACACAGACATATGGCGCGTGTGGGCCCGGAGTGGACACACCGCATGGCATATGTGCTGGCACTGAACACATGGACATGTGCCAAGATGGGAGATCTTGATCATTTTCTCCAATGTAGGTATGTTGGGCCAACGAGGATGTCGGGTCCTTTGAGGGGGTGTATGTGACACCTTGGCCCTGTAGAATTAGGATTATGATGGTTCATATGTGTGTATGTTTATGAGGATGTAAATTAGTCCTATCTTGCTAGTTTTAGTTTGAGAAGCACTAATATATAAGACTATGGTTTCTAATGGTAGCAACTTTTGGTTAATCGTTTTGTGCGAAGCAAGAACGAAAGTACAAACATATTACTATGTGTGCATAAACTATCTAAGAATAAGTAAGCCTAAATCGATTTGGACTCTAGCGTTACAGTAGCAGCCTCCGACCGGTGTATTGGATCTGCTCAAATTAGACCGTTTTAACCCTCTGAACTCTGAAGCAACATGCATGAAGAACCGGCGGCCGCACGAGTTATTTATCTGGTCCTCCTTTTCTTAGTCCAATTCGTGTTCTCTGCTACGTGGAGTGTGCTCTGTATTACGCCTTGCAAGCTTACTATTTGTACGTGTAATCTCAGTTCGGAAATGAACATGTTTGTGTGTGTTTTCTGTTTTACATGCGTTGTTGTTTCCAAGTCTTTAATGTATTGGAGTCGGTTAATTTCCAGCTGATAGTGCAACCGTAACGTTATTCAAGTGGATGTCACGGCCTCGTCGTTATGTGAACAACACTTGATGTTATATTGAACATTGACTATCTTCCAGATGTGCAACTATATTTCAACCTGGAGATGGATTGCATCACTAATATATACCTCGTCTGTCGAAGTTTATAAGACGTATTTTATATTAGCATATAAACTAAAGAGATAATAAAAATAGCTATATTACTTCTAATTATTATATCTAAACATTATATTCAATATATATATAGTATAAATAACAGGAGTATCATGGTGTCTGGACATCAAACCTCTCTGTCTTTAGATTGCTTTTAGATACATGACCTTAAGTAGTTACTACCATTGATTAGAAGAAGCTACCTCTCTGTTCTTCAGGCCACAAGCCGGTCGGCTTTTGGAAGCACATTAAGACCTAACTTTAAAGCAGTATTTTTCAAGATGGAGTCTATAAGTTAAGCGTAGTACACGTTAAAGCTTAATATCTGTACCAGCCAAAATCGCAAATGAGTATCTATCTCTCCGTAATCTGACAGAACAGCAGTAAAATTCAAAATTTCACCAAAAGCCATAAGCCGCAGCCAAAAAGAACACCCCTATTGTTGGGTCTGTTTGCTATAGTTACGGCTTATGGTTTTTGACTGAAATTTTTGAATTTTAGCTGTTTGCGACAGAGATTACGGAGAGAGATACTCGTTTATGATTTTGATTGATACAGATGTTGGACTTTTAACGTGTATTACAATTAACTTGTAGATCATGTCTTAAAAAATATTTTATTTAAAAATTTGATATTATAATAAAAATTAAAAGTTATTTTTAGAAATAGTAAAGAATAGGCCATTAACTCCTTTCAGATCCTTGGAGCAAATACAAAGTGAGGGGAAACAACTTGACACGGGGTGTCGACAAGTCACGTATGTGGCAGTGGAACAATCACACCACACGCAACGCACAAAACAACCTGAACAGCATTGTGGCACTACAATCAAAGCACCTTGTTTCATTACAAGTTCACGACAGCTCAATACGAAAGGCACCATTTGGCAAAAAGGGACTGGCACAGATGTACATTTGATCATTTATCAGTGTCCCTGATATTCATTGGACATGTGTCTCAAATGTGTTAAAGCCTCGAAGCCCGCACGCACGTATCGAGCAGGTAAAACAGCTAGGTCAGTCGGTGTTGTTTGTTCCTTGAGGAATCCGCACTTCAGTATGGTTTAGCACGCTAATGCATATGCATTGATCACTATGTGAATGCCCAGGTTAATTACATGGGCCTATGATGAAGTCAATTTTGTATATATGTTGCCTACTTAAAAAAACACGCAATCCATGCATCATAAGAAGAAAACAGGATACAACTGAAACAACAAGTTTTCAGGTCAAAGACCTGACTTTTCGGAGACACTACGGTAGTATTACTACAAACAGTTCAATCTACTAGTATGACCAACGAGTCAAAACTGAAAACCCTTGCTCCTGTGCGTGGGAACTCTCTTCCTAGCATCTAGCCACCAATTTTGTAACGACAAGGGCTGCGAAGGGGCGACTCCATAAGAAGACGGCCAGTGGTCTCTTTTCTTGATGGCAAAAATGGCAGACTCCGTGGTTCTGCAGACCTGTTCTCTGTACTCTATCGTCAGTCCAGCCCTTTCTAGCCATGGGAGGAAATACTTGCTCCAAGCCGGCCAGTGGCTAGGGATTAATCTGACGAAAATTAAGCCCATGGCAAGAAACGAAATTAGGCGTACTAGTGGTAATTACAGGAACAGGAGTAGAGGAACATTTATCTGGAGCTAGCTAGCAAGCGATCGATGGAAATCAATCACGAACGGATGTGAGACTGTGGGTACGTACCTCTTGGTCTTGTCAGATGAGAGCATTCCATCTTCATGTAGCCTTGTCGTTTGAAGGGTGGGACGGTTAGGATGGACTGCTTCCTCCGCCTCCGCAGCACGGGGGCATTTGAATAGCTGATTCTAGCGGTGACTTTCTCAACAGAAGAGAGGTTCCTCAAGCCAAGCTTGTCAAAGTCAAGGTTGGCATCCTTCAGGAACCGCACATGGACATCAAAGATAAGGGCTTCAATGTAACATCCTGATTTTCGTAATGCAAGTGATTCTTACTAGGGGATGACATTTTAATCTCTGATAAATTCCCAGATTTTACCGTAGGTCCTTCTTGTTAGTAGAAAGCCCTAAATTCGATAATATTTTAGTTAGTGGCATTGCTTACACTTATTTCAAAACACCTTGATTCCCTGTAGATTCGATACTTTAGAATACTGTTAGTTCAGAAGCTAGTGCTTGGTAGTTAATTTTATTGCGTGTATTTAGGGTCAACCCCTATGTGGATGAAAAATACTAATTAGATTGCTTCAATTCAACTCGGAATAAAACATCCCCTCCTTTGCATCCATCTTTCTCTACTTCCTGGACAACGGTGAGCACCCCGGTGTGTCACTGTACGCTCCGGTGCGTACGGTGGTTCCTAACTACCTTCTCATGGGCATAGATCAAGAAACTTGCCCTGAGGGATCTCCTTCTGCCAATCTTGATGCCCCGTCGCGGTGAGTGGGAGGTGGCGGTGACGGGGGTCGCAGAGAGCCAGAGATGGCGGCGCGGAGCGAGCACAGGAATTAGATCCAGGGGCAATTTGGACATTTAACTTTGGGGATTTCGGTTTAAAAAATGAATAATGACAGAATACTGATTTTGTGGCATAAACTATGTCAATAAAGAGAGTGGCAATTCATAAAGGGCAACTTTGATATGGTAATTTACGAAGAGGTGATCTTTCGCGTGGTAAATAATAAATTTTCCGATTAGGACGTGGCTAACACACGACTAGTGTTGGTGTCAGCTAGTTGGAAGCTTGGAAGGAGACGTCGATCCAGCACAAAAACAGGCCAAAAGTAACGGGAGGCTTAACCAACATAGAGGGTGTTTTTTTACTACGGTCTATAATTTTTAACTACGATTTATTAATCTAATAAATATGGTTACTAAAAAAATCGAAGACAAAATTGTGAGGCCTATTTCAGGCCAAGATCTCCATGAACCAGAAATTTAAACTAAAATTTTGACCAATCCATATGAATGGACCGTGATTTTGGTCCATCCAAACATGGTATTAAAGAATTACCATTAGTTTATACTATCTGAATATCTGTGCTTAAAAATTATATTATTTCATCATGTCAAGTTGATTGTCTGGATCAACCTGTCTGACCCATGTCCTCGACTTCACCTTTGCGCTGTGCCATGTGGTACCTTTGCGCTAGCAAAATTTTAGGGTGGTGATATTTGTTTCTTTGGTAGATTATTTTTTGTTTTTATTAGAGATTTTATAGCGGGACGAAGGAGTTGAGATGTGTAAATAAATCACAACTGTTGTTATTGACTCTTACTTTTTACTACTTCAAGATGATCAAGATGCATTGGAGCAGTAGACTTGTGTAACTGACTTCAGCGATCGGGGGTGCTGTGTGCCGCTCGCGTGGCACTTGATTGCGTACCACACACCCCCCTTCCTAGGCGCGTGGGCCTCATTTTGGTGCGCCCAAATTCGCATCACAAGATGTCAGGCCGAGGCCAAGCCCAGTGCAAAAGAAAACCACAATGCAGCAGGTAAATGCGTGCGCTGCGCAAGGGGCCATGGCCGCGTCATGGGCCAAGCTATGTTTTTCCTTTTTGCAATTCAAAATTTCAAAATAGTTATATTTTAACTCCAGTGTCCAATTCATGATTTGTTTGTACCATCATGTTCCTTATAATGAGATTTTGAAAACAAGACCACCACTTACATATATTTCACCTTATAATTATGTCATGCGTTATATATTTCAGTAGATAAAACAAATGTTCCATGCATTAGTTCATCATAGGTCCATTATTTTATGGATGATGTTCCAGTGAGTATATTTTAAATTGGATAGGGGAATAAATTAGTTGAGTGTTGGAGTTTCGGTGGGTAAAATGAAATGTTTCGTACATTTTGTGTTGTTGTTCTAATAGTTTTATCAATGATGTGCTAAGTATTAAGTTATATATTACAGACATTTGGTTTTGATGTTCCAATAGTTTTATCGATGATGTTCCAAGCATTAAGTTATATATTACACGCATTTAGTTTCAATGTTTTAATACTTCATCGACCATGTTCCAACGGTAGGCAAGGTGGATCTACTGGATGGGAGACGAATCAAGGCAATTAGCTAAAGCAAAATAAAACATAGTTGACAAAAATTATGGGAAAATAAAAATAGGAGAAAAAAGACCTATTACAACAACAAAAAAGGAATTAAATGAAAAACACACAGAAAGAAAAGAAAAAAAAGGAAAGGGAAGTAGCGAGTTGGAAAGGTGGACAGTGCACACAGAAAGCCCATGGATCGGTTTACCGCACGAGTAGGAAACGAATGGCTTTTGGGCCTCTCCTGAGTACTTTCGTGCAGCCAGCGTGGAGCTCAAATGTCCAGTCCACCGTGGGCATATAGCCTTTCCGTAGGAACTGCAGGTCGCTAAAGTTGGCCATGAGTTCTTTTCGACTTTTTTGTTTATAGTTTGTGATTTATGATTTCTTTTAAATAAATAGAAATTTTTTTTGTATCGCTGTTTCGAAGACATCCATGTACATGTAATTATCTATTATATGCTACTATTTATGGCGCATAGTGTCTACGTTCTTTCTAAAAACAGAATGCTTTGCTATGTGTCATCTCTACTTATTTGTAATCTTACATAGATGTCACTGAGATTATTAGCCGATATTGTTCGATTGTTTCCACCGATTTTGGCCGATAATCGATCGGTTTGAATTCAAAATTCAAATTTCATATCAGTTTTCGGCTAGAATAATGTTGAAAAACCAATTATCGTTATTACCAGTACCCCTCTGGTAAAATTAACGTACCGGTAATGAGAACCTCACTTGTGAAATGAAGTGAGGTATGGAGCGACTACCGTCGTGCAGCTTTCTTTGGAGTGCATCTCGATCGAGGTCAGTCAAGCACTTGGAACGAAAGGAGGCCCGAGAGCATTGCTCTATCGGCATATGGGGTCTCTCCCTTTTTTTTTTCTTTTTGTCCCCATCACCTTTTCATATGTGGTCAATATTAACTCTCTATCTAATCCTAATGTCCTAAGGGCATCTACAGTGTATAAAAACAGAGGGTCTTAAGTCACCTTAAGGTCGACCTTATACATTACAGGAGTGATCTTAAGCAGATCATAAGCAAAAAAACCTTAAGACCAGACCTCAAGCTAAAGATCTGGCCATAAGCATTAAAATACATTTTTTCTTTATCTAACAAGTGGGACCATCTTAAGGCCTAGTGGGTTATATACATTACAGCATTGACCTTAAGGTTTAGATGAGATTCATCTTGAAATCTTTTAGATTATATACACTATGGATACCTTAATAATGGAGAATGAGATGCTCTTTGCAAGATACCAAACAAAACGTAAACGAAAGCTGATAGGCACATGTCGATGTCAAATCTCTTCGTTTGCTTTTTTCCACAGTGTGAAATATCGTGCTACCCACCTGCAATTGTCTGCCCTTTCATAATAGGTTACCTGCCCCGAGGTCAAGTCTTGCTTTCATGTAGCTCACATAAGATCACACTGGTGACCTGTGATAATGGCAAATGCAACTTTCGCTTAAAGAGTGGTTTAGGCCCTGCTCAATATAGCTTAAGCTTATTGGCTTAAGCTTATTTTTGCACTATTCATAATTTCGTTTTTTTTTGAATTTTTGACTTTTTTTTGAGCTTTTTTGTCTGTTCTTTTTTTCTCGTATTCGTTTACGTTGTCTGTGATGGGCTAGCATATTTTTATATTTTTAATTTTTAAATTTAATTATGTCAAATAAGCCTCTCACCATGTGTGTTTTTTCACCACCACTGTGTTTTCAGCCATAAGCCTTCACTTTCAACGAACCGATCACCACCTTAGATTCCAATTCAACGTGTCATCAACATGTATTTGTTTTCGATAAAGAGTTCGTCATCACTGACAATTAGACAGAGACTAGATCTTTTTTACAAGACTAGGTAAAGTTCAGTCTTTTGTGGGCACGCACTAAAAGCTATGTACAAAGGGAAAAAGAAGGATATAGACACATAAAATAAATTAGTAAAAGTTATATAACAAAAATTGGCACTAAACAAAAAAAGAAAAGAGAAATGAAAAAAAGATAAAACCTATTCTACGTGCACCACACTTTTTAATAATGTGTGTTTTACAAGAAGAGACGTTAATTTTAATTGTAAATGCAGGCTTGGGAGGAAGAAATAGAGAGAGCACAGACCTGCCCCTTCGATTCTCTCAAGCATGAAGTATCAGGCATGCATGGCTACTTGGTTACTCGAAGAACTCCAAGGACTAAGGCCATTCGATTTATTTGATTTGATTTATTCGATAAAAATATTTCGGTTTTTAAAGTTAATAACTAAATTAACTAAACTAAAATAGAAAATTGAACCTAATTAACTGAATTGTTCGGTTCAATTAATTTGGTTTTTCGGTTAATCAAAATATACACAATGCTTTAACGTATAATAATATTTTTTAGTTTAGTGTTATCATACCAAATTTATTTTTAAGTAAATGATATCTCTAGAGGCTACTAATATTCTTCCTTTTGAGATGTTGAGAAATACCTACAAAATTAAATGAGAATAGAATTTGTTTACTACAAATTCATATCAAAGAAAATAATATTTCGTATTTCGGTTAATTCGGTTTTCATGACTTAAAACCGCATCACAAACCGAAACCGAATATTATGAAAATATAAAGCGTACCAGATACCATACACTAAATAAATCATAATTTTTTTGTTTTTTTGGTTCAGTTTAGTTTGGTATTTCAGTTTCGGTATAAAAATACCCACCTCTACCCATGACTGATACCTCCTATAAGGTGATGGAGTATCAAGGCCCTGTTCAATTCGACTGTAGTCTTTAACTTTTCGCTGAAATGATATTGTAGCGGCTATTAGTTTTTTCTAATATATTCAATTAAAGAAAATTGAAGAAAAAATAAAAACATTTATCATATCTCCATGGATAATACAGAGAAAAATAAAATAAAAGAAACAAAATCATATTAAGAAGTTAATGTATTCTAAATAGCTTATCGCTATTTAGAACAGGGCTAAACACCATACCAGGTAGGGGTGGATAACGAGCTGGCTCGGCTCGGCTTATGAAGGCTTGTTAGGAAAGCGGCTCGGCTCGTTAAGCTAACGAGTTAAAAGAGAAGTTTGGCTCGGCTCGCTAAAAAGTTCGAGCTCGACTCGTTAGGATCGTTAGGTGGAATATGCAAATTGCATCAATCCTATAGCTCGTTAGGCTTGTTATGTTTCAAATTTGTTTTTCTGAATGATAACTTCTATGATTCTCTAGAGTGACAATGAAACCTATACAATAGTAATACTACGACTAAGATTACATTAAAAAGGAAAGAACATCTAATGTAGTAGGTTCATAACAAAGTAGGAAAAACTTATCAAGAAAACTTCAGCTCCAGTATGAGCAAATATGGCATCTGATGGTTCCTTTCCATAGGTGAAATTAACAGAGAAAAGAGTAACGTGTACTTTAATAATACCTCTCAGTGACTAAAGAGGTATGAAAAATGACAGGCATACATACTACTACTGTTGTAATCGAAATGCTCACGCCATGATGGGTCAAGACGCCGAAATGGACCGACCAAGCCTACCGAGCCTAACAAGCGGCTTGCGAGCCGGCTCGATTCGACTCGTTAACGAACCGAGTTGAAACCCGGCTCGGCTCGGGTCGTTTGTGCCACGAGCCGAGCCAAAGCCGAGCCGAGCCAGCTCACGAGCCTTGAAATCTGTTGCACGTGCTTTGTGCCAAGCTTTCATAGAGATACAAGACAATACATACAACCTACATACACTCACTTACACACATATATACATACATATACATTTCCTACACACGCTAATAACTAATAGTGCCAACCTTTCGTTTCGATGGCACATGGATGGAAGGATGGCCATCCAGCCCAAAAACAGTACAAGCCCAGCCACCCACTCTATAATTTGACCTAAATTTCTCACACCCAATCTAATGATTGTAATTTGTATCACAACGATAACTTTATGGATTCCCCTTTCATAAGAAGCAGTAAAAGAGGAAAGCTTCATATGCATTATTGAGCAGCCTAAAATCCTTTCTTTCCCTTGTGACTCATCGCTTATCCAAAGAGCAATTATTTGATGGGACAAGGCATTATATTGCTAACACTGAAATGATAGGTTGGACTTCAGTCCAAATCTCTAACACAGACACGAGGATATGCCTTTCTTTCTCTTAGCACGGTGGAGATATTTACGTAACCACATTTATCACAAGAGAACAGACCGCTGCTGAAAAATCCAAATAAAGTGGCATGTCTTGGCTTCATTTACCTAACACGGAGGCACAGATTCAAAGCACATGGGGAACAATTTTCAATGAAACGACCTGATAGCCTATGCAAGCCGGCCACCGAGTGCGACATGGACAGCCAGCGGACGCTTCACCGTTCGTGCATGGCCCGGGGGTGACTCAGAAAGTCTGCCTTCTCATCGCTTGTTTCGTTGAGCCCAACTGTAAATAGCCAAAGCAAGAAGGATGAGCCAGCATTAAGGCCAAGGGTGTGGATTTAATTAAGAAAAGGGGGAGTGGAAATATGCAAGCCCGGTATTTTGGGGAAATGCAGGTCTTTGTGTATCCGTGCCATCACCTTCTTTTATCCAATTGGTCCAAGCGGCTTCAAAACTTGTGGCTGAGAAAAAACAGCACGACAATCAAAACTTGTGGTTGAGAAAAACTTGTAGCCAGGAACCTTGCACCAACTCATTATCGTGTTTGAGACACTCTCAGACGTGTAGGATTTAGCCTAAGCCATGTGACTAGCAACAAAGCACTAGTCTAATGCCTTTGCGCCGTCACTTTACTGGTTAGCATCGAAAATTCGTTGGCCTGGAACTGCGCTGCGGCCCATGATGACTATTAGGCTCCTGCGCCTAATAACTGGGCTGATGAGCCTAATCAATCATGGGCGCTCACGACCTTGCAGGTGAACATATATGCACGGAGACACAGATGCACATGTTCATAGAGGTTGTTAACGCTACCAGCAATGATCCATCTTTTTTTTTTCAAAAAAAAAACAATGATCATCTCACAGAAAAGTATCAACAATGATCCATGTTAGATTCAAAAAACAAAAAACTAATGTTCGGCGTTACTAATTTAATTTGTTTTTCTTTAGGAGAATCGGTGTTATTTTCATGTGAAGAATAGCATCAGAACATAGTCTTGCCACATCTGCTTCTATCGTGGTTTACCCTTTTGCTGATGTGGCTGCTGATATGTACGATGCCCAAGCTCCAAGGAAGGCTCAAGCGAACTATGGGAGCATCATGTATGGTGCTGCACTACCGGCATTGAGCACCTGTCAAGCTGCGATAAGGAAGTTTTTCGCTATCTCAGGAGTTTCATGCAACGAGTAGGGAATTTCCTTTTTCTGTTAGGCTCACCAAATTGGGCCATGAGCTTAGGTATGGCAGAGGAAGATTCTCTCCTCGAGTGGCTTCCCACCCACTAAGATTGATCAGTAATCAACAAGAAAACAGTCTAAATGTAGAGACAGAGGAATGCTATGTTTTGTCGTAAGTGAGACCGAGACTGCGACATGGACAGCAAAGGAGGCTTCACCGTTCGTGCATGACCCGGGGTTGACTCAGAAAGTCTGCCTCCCTTCGACCTCATCTTAGGCATGTGTTAGTAGAGTTGCGCAAACTACTCCAGTAATTATCCCGATCGTCGTTTAGACATCGTGACCTATCAGCAGCCAGTAAAGACCAAGTGCATTGTTTTTCATCTACTTTTCCTCCTTCAAACTACGCACTAACAATATCTCCAGTGTATTCATAGTCCCCAGAACTCCTATGTGGCTACCTCAAATGGACCGATCTTGAGATCCACCCAGATGACCAGTGGACCCTCGACTTCGAGGAGTGGAATATCACAAGGTCCTCCGAGATCCGGGAGGACAAGCGCCGCAAGGATGAGCAAACCGAGCATATACAACGAGAGACGAAAGTTCATCTCGAGACGTGCATATACAATTGGTTCACAATAATGTCAAGTACTGATTTCTGTTTTGCTGAAATTTATATATCCATAGTTATAATGAGGACTTATACTTATGGCTTAGCTGTTAGTAATAAGTAATTGATGGCTTAAATTAGTAGTAGTTGTAATTGTGATGACATTCTGAGATTTTATTAAGTCGAGGTGTTACACATAAGTCAATATTAATATTAAAAACTTATTACTAGATCATTAGTACAGAAAATATACGAGATCACATCAACATAAAATCAACATTTGTAGTCTTGACTCTGGTACACGAGCGTTGTGTATTTATGTACACAGCAATAGCAGGTACAACAACGTCGTTTGATACGACGACTTAACGAAAAGAAGACGACAAAGTTGGATAGCTAACCGGACACTTAACACAACCGAACGGAGCAATATTCGAAAATCAAATCCGACAGCACGTTGAACTTTGCAACAACATAACGGCACCCATTGCTGCGGAAGGAGACATGCATTGCATCAAAACCACGAAACAGCAAACGCTTATAGCATACAAGAGCAGATTATCACTTTGTTTTCGTTACTGTCTGTCACAGATCTGGAAATCCAAAATGAATCATCTCCATAGAAGTCTGGTGCACAAAGTAGCAGTCTGTCCTGCAAATGTAGCAAGTAGCAAAAGATCGATGATAATCTACGTAGATTTGTATTACCATGTGCTGGACACTCAAGACTGTTAGCTAACTAAATATGATACCTAACAACATGAAGTTACGATTCAATAACCATCGAATTTGTGTAGGGTGGCTAATTGGCTACTGTTTGGTAGCAATATACTGCAATGATCATGTAGGGATCCCTGTAATTTTATTAATGGGCTGAGTAATGGAATATAGCTAATGAATTGCAGCAGTATGTCGGATGTTTGTGTTAAAAGACAAATGTATGAACACAAAGAAGAAATCAAACGAAACGAGGAAAAGATTTACCATAAAGGAAGACTGGGATGCCGCCTCAACGAACAAGGTCGTCGCCTTTTCGATGAAATTGCGGAGAGATGTTGCCAGCAATGGGAAGAGAACCTGCAAGTTCCAATTTAGTGTAAGTAGAAATTTCGTGTTCCATCTGCACAGAACAGTACTGTGTCCATCCCTCCCCGATATCTTGGATGCCAGTCTGATCAGGTGATGGTTCCTCTAAAGCAACTGGATTCTCCGTGGGCTCTGGGTGTGTGGAGCCATCCATTTCACCGCCAAGTCCCGAGTTGTTGGAAGTGAAATTTGGTATGTTTTCCAGTTCCCCCTGCATGCCAGTCTGTTCAGGCGCTGATTCCTCTGGAGCTGCAACTGTGTTCTCCTCCGTGGTATCATCAACCCTTTTGAAAGGCAAAACGTTGGGCCTGTTAGGGTGGTTCCTTGCCTCTGCTTCCCATTGTCCTCTTGTTTGGTCATTGACTGTAGGACCAAGTACCACTTCCTTAAGTTTATTGAGGCGTCTGATGTCGATGCGAGAAAGACCATCAAGATGCTCACAGATGAGCTGAAGTGAGACAAGTTCCGGCAGAGCTCCATCTTGGATTTCTGGGAGGATAGGATTGCGACCTCTCACCACAAAACGCAGGCGTTGCAGGCTTCGGAATGCCCCAACTTGTATGACGAAATTCTCCAGGTGATCTGCTATCAGCTTGAGATAAAGCAAAAATTCCAAATTGCTCACAGCTGTCAGAACATCCTGTGTCAGAGTAGTTGATGAAAGGCACAACTCTATGAGATATGTAGCATACGCGAAAGGAGGCAATGTGGGTAGCTTGCCGTGTAGTTTCAGCGAGCTAAGATAACCGGGAGCTTCAAGTGACTGCAGGAAATTCTGTAGTTGTTCGGAACACTTTCCAAAGTCAATTGACAAGGAGCGAGCATCGGCGTAACCCATGGGAGCCTTCATGTACTCTCGAATGGCACGTGAAAGGTGATCAGTGTGGTTACCGGTGCATCCAGTGAACTCGCACCATAACCTGACTTTTCTCAGTTTCTTCATATGGACCATAAGTTGCAGAAATACTTGGCTCTGATCATTGGCGACAAATCCCACTAGCGTCTCCAGGTTACTCTTTTCGATTTGTCGCTTGAGTTTACCACTCACTGCGCCAACTTGGCCGGAGAGCTTAAACTTTCCAATAAGATGAATTAAGCAGGGCATCCCGATGACTTCCACCGGCAGCATAGTTACCTCCGTTTTGCTTACTTGGAGCGTCTCCAAAAGTTTTAGCATTGCAATAGTCTTTGGGAGCTCTGTAATAGCACCGCCGAGGCTTAGATATCTCAGATTCCACAGCTTACACATGTCTTCGAGATGATGCTCACCCACATCACTGCATTCCTCCAGATCCAAGACTCTCATCAGTTTGTACTTGCCAAAATCAGAAATAGCATCACATGCATTCCCGAAAACTGTGAGAGACCGGACACGCTTTAAATCCATGTCAAAGATCGTTCTGGAATTTGTACCATTCCTATCATGGACAAAGAGGTGACGAACTTTTTTGAACCTTGGAGCATCAAAGGACATGATGAATTTTTCATACATGGACTTGTGCAACACGAACTCGTGCACGATACCATGAGTTTTGCACGTCTTCAGTACTTCATTGAAGCTTGTACCAACAGGCTGAATGATGTTCCGTTTAATAAATGTATCAAAATTTTCATCCGCAACCTTCAGGTTACTATCTAGAGGCTCTCTTCCTGCATATCCTTCAGCTAACCACCGCCTGATTATGACATTCCTCCTCAGGGGACGATCATTTGGGAAAATACCCAAATATAGCAAGCAGGTCCTGACAGTGTGGTTAGACAGACCGGTGTAGTTATCCGCAAGCACAGCTCGAAGTCTTGCAAAATTAACCTCGTCGTCGTCTTCTCGTTCCAAATAAGAACCCAGACGGCCGCACAGTTTTGTACAGAATCGCCCAGTGCGCTCATCTTCACTTTTCAATTGATTGGCCACACTGACAAGAGCAAGTGGAAGACCATCGCATTTCTTCAGGAGCGCTGCTGAGCCCTGCTCCAAATCTTTCGTACGTCTCTCCCCGAGAGCTATTGTCATAGAATCTTTATTTCCAATAGCTCTTATTTTGTACACAAAACCGTTACCATTGCTGCATCTATTAGCTGCCGACCGGAAGGTCGTGGTCACTATTATTCTGCTGCCTTGACCATTTTCTTCCAAGGTTGATTTTATATTATCCCACTGCTCCACCTTGACGTCACCGATTGCATCAATAACAATTAAATACCTAACAGACGATGAAACAGTGAAGAAAAAGAAAAGACATGAGACCTTTATGTTAACAAGAGTTCTGCAATCCAGCAATTACGTGAAAACATTTAAGCGATAGATTACTTGATCTAGAGGGGAGAGTCGCACACAAGTTGTTTTTACATAGTATTTATTCTGTAAACCAGCTTAAATGATCCCACTCTATCGTGTAGCTGAGTGCTGCACAATACATATCTTTATATTTAAAAATAGAGTTATACTATTTACTTTACAGTTCTGACACATATAAGTCATACGACTATAACAGCTCAACTACATAATTGATTAATCTACACTTTTATAATCAATTCCTACCAAATAAGCGATATATCTATATATAGAAAAATGGTTCTATACTTCTTGGAGTACGTACTCTTACTTCTAATATACCCCTTTAACGGTGTTATTATACCTCTTTATCTATTTGAGCATATTCTAATAATGATTATAAGATACTTCAAAGTGAGTTCTACAAAAAAAATTCATGAAAATCTATTTTTTATAGCATAATCTGTTTATGTACTCCTTTTATATATGAAAAAAGTATATATAGCAAAAATAAAAGGCTCTGATGAAAAATAAAAGGCAATATTTTCCACCAAATAACCCTAGCAATTATTGCTGGTGATGTTAGGGGTAAATCATGTCAACACCTTAGCATTAACTCTTCCCTATTAGTTATGTTAGAACGAGCTAAACAAAAAATAATTTGAGATAAGCAACAGATAATGTAAATATGGATGAACTTTTAGGAAGAGATATTTGCTCAAAGATATAGACATATAAAGATATAGTGCATTGAATATGGATTATGATTTTTGTTCCCAAGTTTGTTCGAGTTGCTTAAAATTCGCACATAAATCGGAAAAAAAACATTCAAATAATATTCGAGTTCTATAATGAATTATAATTTACGAATATGACTTTATTTCACAGCGGCAAGCATAATTAAGCAGGATTTTTTTATTAGTTTCAACTTAAAAAGAAATGTTTTGAGTAGGAAAGAAAAGATGCCCACCTCTTATCCTTGAGGTATTCTGTGAGAGAAGTTTCTGAATACTGTTGATCTGGAAGAAGTTTGTGGTGTATATACTTGAGAATCCCCATGGCATCGCGGTGCTCCAGCGAGCGCACGGCAACCCAAGCACGGCAAGGGAATTCGCTCGCGACATAAGGGTGGTTGTACACTTGCCTTGCGAGGGTTGTCTTGCCGGAGCCGCCAAATCCCACGATGGAGATCACCCTCAGCTGCTGCGGTTGGCCCTCCACTTCGTCCAACAGCGCGAGAAGCTCCCCCATGGATTTCTCCAAGCCCACAGGATGGCGCTCAACATGATCATATTCATGTTGTCCCGCAGGCGCTGATGCTTGGCCGATGCCTTCAGAAAGTTTCTGAATCCGGCTACTCGCTTTCTCCAAGCGGTCTTTGAGCTTCTTGATTCTGGTCGCGAACCGATAGCGGCTGCGATACGTCCTCAGCCGGTGAGCAGACCGACGGGCCCAGGATGCTCCCTCCTTGCAGGTAACGCGATGCAGGAAGCGCTCTATGCAGTCCTCCGTGTCATGCGTCCACTCGCGTATCATTTTACTGTACTCTCTTGCAACGGCTGTGCGAGGGGCATCTCCCTTATCATCCATGTAAGCAGAGAGAACGGCAAGCTCATCTTTATGAAATCAATGTCATGCTTTAGGTCCTTCATCATCTTGTGTCTCTCTTCGAGCCACAAGACGAGCCTCCCCATGACGATATTCGAGAAAGCGGCCGCCGCAGCAGCCTCCATCCCTATTTCCACCTCAATTGATCGATCACCGGCTTCCGCCCCTGGCCTGGATTTTTGGTGGATCGATCAGCGTGAGCACATATGTACACAAGGCTGGTGCGGGTACGCAAGAGAACTAGAGAAGGCTGCACTAGCAATATCTCATGCAGAGAAGTACACAAGGGATCTGCAGCGAACATGCATGTGCAAAACGGTTTACTGCTTTAGTGCTCTGCGCAGCTGGACGCAAGGATAGGTATTCACCAGGGTGCTGCGCTGCTGCTCCCTGTGTTCCTCTAAATATTAGTATATGTTGACTTTTGTGGCCTATGAAAATTATGCATGATACTATATATCAAAGTATGAGTAGTACTTCTATGCTCTCCTAAAAAAACCAAACTGCACAGATCTTAGTATATATATTACTGTTAGACATATATACATGGAGTAGATCTTCGACGTGCTTATGCTTTCACTTTTCATGAGACAATTGAGATACTTCGCTTTGAGTATTTCTTTTCGAAAAAGTGGCTCCTTGACACTCCACTTGGATGTCATTTACTTAAATTCATTTCGTAATCATAATTTGGCTCAAGGACACTAGGAAATTATGGTCATTTACCGAAACACACACTGGTAACACTCTGGTAATTAAGGATAGCAAAAAGTCGCTTTTGCCCTTGAAATTACACCAAGCACACTTGTCAATGCCCTCACACGTGCCACACAAACACAGAGACAGGTGGGCTTAGTTCCAAGGGCAAAAGCGACTTTTTGTTCCCTTTCTCTCCTAACATTCAAAATAGTTATTTGCAAATGACCACAATTTCGTATTGTCTCTAACCCAAATCATGATTATACGACGTGTTTCAACAAATGACATCCAATTAGAGTGTCCAGGAATCACTTTTCCGCTTCTTTTTTTTGTCCAATCAAGATATTTTGACTCCCTCTAGCAAATACGTTGTACTTTCCACACCACGAAAGTACTTTACAGGCAAATACGTTGCATGTTGGTTTACCGATGTAGATATATTTAAGTACAAGTTAGATGCCTCACGGTGTTGCAGAATTAAAAATGATATTAGTGATATAAGATGTGATGTAAGAGATAAAGATGGGTGTTTTTGGACTTGAGATTTCTGTCGCGAAAACTTAAAAGAGTATGGGATAGAATTAATTGAGGAATAATTTTGCACTTCTAGGTGCATGTGAATTATGTAAAGTTGGAGCAGTAGTATGTAAACCGCACCAATTTCTCATTATACAATTTTGCGGGAAGGTAGGGGTTAATATGTAATTGCTCATCGAAACCGAATTGTGGTTGGAAACAATAAAACGCATGGCCCACTTAATAAAGTTTCGATGTTTCAGTTTACTCTTCACGTCATACTAGTCGATGTGTCTTGCGGAATATATTATGTTTGAGCCTAGCATCCTTGCTAGCGTGCAAATGTGCCTTACCGCTTCTTCACCTTAATTTGGAGAGAGAGACCCCCTCATCGGTTTTTCCTTCCTTGGTTTCTTCTTCCTGCACGGTATAGTACGGGATTCCTTGTACCCTTCGCCTGTAATAATAGCATTTGAACGAACTAATCTGTGGTTTGGTTCGCTTCAGAGACGAGGAGATGAAGGCTTCGGTTGCAATTAGTGCTTCGGGGGGCGCCATGCGCTCCCTTCCCCGGAAGCTCGACTCGTTGCTGTCGGAGCCCGAATACGGGCTGCAGCAGGCAGAGAAGGATGAGATCGGCCTCCTCAAACACGATCTCGAAGAATTGATAAGCAGCTACCTTCTTGAGCCATCAGAGGTGCAGGCCCCTGCCTTGACGGCCGAGCGCTGGGTGAAGGAGGTGCGCGAACTGTCTTACGACATCGACGACTTCGTCGACGAGCTCTTCCACGACGGTGCCAACGCCAGGATCAGTTTCGCGCGGAAAACCTCCCGTGTTAAGATCGGTCGGCTTCAGAAGAAGCCGAATCCACGCGGATGGATCACCGCCGAGATCACAGGGTTCAGGACTCGTGTGAAGGAGGTGATTCAACGACACATAAGGTATCATCTTGATAAACGCACCGTGAGGCCCAAGTGGGGCGTTCCCGATGAAGGTCAGCTTCCACTGCTGCATCTGCATGGGGCGGAGGCTGCCCACGGCTCGATGAAAGAACTTGAGAGCAAGTTGCTGACTGACGATGGCGATGGTGAGCAGCACAAGCTTAAGGTGGTATCCATTACTGGATTTGGCGGGGTTGGTAAGACAACGCTTGCCAATCAACTATATTCTCATCTCGGAGGGCGATTCGAATGTCGGGCTTTTGTGCGCACGTCCCGAAAGCCTGACGTGAGGAGGCTTCTCACGAATATGCTCTCACAACTTCGACGGCATCAGCCTATTGACGCATGGGAGGTGCCTGATCTCATCAACAATATTAGGCGGCATCTACAAGATAAGAAGTACGCTTTTCCTTTCACATATTATGTTAGAAATAATCTTGACTTATAATTCAAGACGTAGTAGAGTCCATCTCCAAGTATAACTCAAGTTGAAGCTGAATCCAACTTGAAATCCGAATAGGTATGCAAGTAGGAGTTTTTTACCCCTATATATTGGGGAGGATTGTACCTAGTTTTGTAAGAAAGAAAAGCAAAGAGAAAAGCAAGAAAGAGGAGGAGCAAATAAGATAATAGAGAAATTCAGAAATACTCATACGTTCTCTCAATCTATTTGCAATGAGTGCGTTTTCTCCTGTGATCAAAGTTGTAACAAATGGTGTCAAAACCTAGGCGAGAAGCGAGTGGCTGATAAAAATCGTCTCGACGATTCCGTTCCACGTTGGTCTCGAGCGGTGCTCCCGAGGCCTCCGCGCGCGCGTCGTACAGCTGGAGTAGCAAAAGTCAGCGCCGAGAGAAGCAAAACAATGCAATCGTCTCGAAGCAACGTATCAAGGCAGAGGAGAGGAGATGTGTCATCATTCTGTATCAAGTATAAGTTTAGTTAAGTTGTAGTTGAGATCGATTGCCTCAATGTTTTAGAATCTTTGCATCTAGATGGATCTGTACCAGTTGAATTGAGTTCCTATATATAGATTGTATGTAGAACGCTTCATGTGAAGGTGTGGCTGGTAGTTCATAAGACATTGAGACTAAAACTAGAGTATGTCAAGTTAAGACTAAGGGGGAGATTGTTAGAAATAATCTTGACTTAGAGTCCAAGATATAGTAGAGTCCGTCTCCGAATATAACTCAAGTTGAAGTTAAGTCCAACTTGAAGTCCGAATAAGTATGCAAGTAGGAGTTTTCTATCCCTATATATTGGGAGGCTTGTAACCGGTTTTGTAAGAAAGAAAAGCAAAGAGAAAAGCAAGAAAGAAGGGGAGCAAATAAGATAATAGAGAAATTCAAAAATTCTTCTGTATTCTCTCAGTTTATTTGCAATGAGTATTTCTTCTAGGATCAAAGTTGTAACATATTAGAACTTCCTTTTGTTTGTTTGCACTCAGCATCCTTTTTGTTGTACATTGAAGAAAAAACCTCCTTTTGTTGGTTGCCAAATCTAAATCTGCATCATTATAATCATGTCCTACGGAATAAACAGTGTAGGTAATGTTCCTAAAAAACAGCGTAGGTACTTCTCTTTTTCTCTCCACTGATAGAGAATTTTTTAGTTTATATGTTTTTGTAATTTAAGTATCATTGTGGCACCTTTAATCTCACAGTTTGTTGTATTTATATAGATGTGACTTTTATTTGATATCTTACAATTAGCTTCACATAATACAATTGTTTTGTAAAAATCTTTGGCAGGTACTTCATTATAATTGATGATTTGTGGAGTTTATCGACGTGGGATATTGTTAGTTGTGCTTTACCGGACAGTAATCGCTGCGGCAGAGTACTAATAACGACCGAAGTTGACATGGTAGCTCGGGCATGTTGTGGTTATAAATCCAACAATATCGTTACGATGAAACCACTTAGCGACAATGAGTCAACAGAGCTATTCTTGAGTATAGCTTTTGGCCATGAACATGAATGCTCTGGACAACTTGATGAGGTTTCATGTGCAATTATAAGAAAATGTGGTGGTTTGCCCCTAGCAATTATCACTATAGCTAGTCTTTTAGCAAGCCGGAGGGACAGAAATGTGAAGCAATATTGGAACTATATACATAATTCAATGAGTTTCAATTTAGGGACAAATCCTACATTGGAGGGGATGAAACAAGTATTAAACCTTAGCTACAACAATCTCCCTCAACGATTGAAAGCATGCATGTTATATCTTAGCATATATCAAGAGGACTACATAATCTCGAAGGATGATTTGGTGAAGCAATGGATTGCTGAAGGTTTTATCAGTGAAGTAGAAGGCAAAGACATGGAGGAAGTTGCAGAGAGATATTTCTATGAACTTATCAATAAGGGAATGATCCAGCCTGTAGATATAAACTACAATGGGGATGTGTTGTCCTGTACTGTACACTACATGGTGCTTAATCTTATTAGGTACAAGTCCATAGAAGAGAATTTCATCACAACAATAGATCATTCTCAGACTGCCATAAGACTTGTTGACAAGGTTCGCCGTCTGTCTCTCCACTTTGGCAATGAAGAAGATGCAACACCGCCAGCAAATATGAGACTATCACAAGTTCGATCACTTGCCTTTTCTGGATTTTTTAAGTGTATGCCTTCCATCACTGAGTTTAAGCTTCTTCGAGTTCTAATCCTTAAATTATGGGTTGATCATGATGACACAAGTTACAATCTCAATGAAATTTCGAAGTTGTTGTTTCGACTGAGATATTTGGATATCGATGCATGTCATTTAAGCTTGGAACTACCAACGGAGATGCAGCTGTTAAAAGATTTGGTGACACTGAAAATTGATGCAAGAGTAAGCGAAGTTCCATTGGACATCGTTCATTTGCATGGCTTGTTTCATCTCCATCTTCCTGGGGAAACAAATCTGCCTGATAGCATTGGCCATATGACATCTCTTCGAACACTAGCATATTATAATCTCAGTAGCAATTCAAAAGACAATGTGCTGAACTTGGGCAAGCTGACCAATCTGCGGGACCTTTGTCTCACCTGTTCTACAGTACTGCCTAATAATCTGGAGAGCAACATGCAGCATCTCGGCTCAATTCTTGGGAAACTCTGCAACCTCAGGTCTCTAACTCTAAATACCCTGGATGATGCTGGCACTACAAGCATGAGCATTTCCTGTGAAGGCTTGAGCAGCATGTCTGTTCCTCCGGCCCTTCTAGAGAGACTAGAGATCTCGAGGCGTGTTTGCACCTTTTCCAGTCTACCCAGTTGGATTGGGAAACTCAACAAGCTCTGCATTCTAAAGATTGCAGTTAGGGAGCTATTGCGGAATGATATTGATATTCTCAAAGGATTGCCTGCCCTCACTGCTCTCACGTTGCATGCTCTGGTCTCCCCTTTAGATAGGATCGTCTTTGATGGGGCAGGATTCCTGATTCTCAAGTATTTTAAGTTCGTGTGTACTGCACCTTGCCTTGCCTTCATTAAAGGAGCAATGCCCAATGTCAGAAGGCTCAAGCTAGGTTTCAATGCTAACATGATGGAGCAATACAACCCTAATCGTGCTGGCTTTGAGCACTTGACAGGCCTTAAAGAGATATCAGCAAAAATTGGGGGTGCATGTGCTGATGCAGAGTCTATCTTGATTACTGCCGTAAGCAAACATGCAAGCAATCCTCGAATCAATGTACAATTGGTGGACTGGAAATTTTATGGTGACGAAGATAGAAGTATGTCAAGACGAGAGCAAGAACACCTGACTCCAGAAGAACAAGTTGAGATCCCCGGGAAACTCTCGTATCGATATTTTGAAACTCAAGATGAGGACCTAAGGGAACTAGAGAAGAAACAAGCTGGTACAAGGTACAAATTTTCCTTCTGAAAACAAATATGGCCTCCTCTTCCTCCTCCCTTTACTTCACCTTTGACCTTCAACCTGCCTTCCTGTGTGCTCCTGCGCGTTTGACTCCAATTTTAATGAAGTAAATGATTGTTGCCATCAGGATTTCTATGTTGGGAAGTCCTCTTCAAATCTGTCAGTTGGAGGTAACCTTATTTCATTTCGTAGTTCATCCCCGCCAACCCCTTTTATTCCTACTGATTTTTACTGTGAAAATTGTTTGATAGTCATATGCACAAATTATTGCATCTTTTTTTCTAAATTCTTTCATGTTATTTCCTGATGCATTTGGTTTTCCTTTAATGGAAAATGGGCTGCATCCATGGATGACATTGCAAAACAAACCATTCACTACAAATATGTGCCTTCTTGCACATTTCACCATCTCTATTCATGCTTTCATAATTATTAGCTAGTAAAAATATATATAATTGTAAAGTTACAAAAGCACTCTCTAATTTTGACAATAAATCTATTAACATCATTTTCATGGCCAATCTTGTTTTTTTTTTGCACATATTAGTTTCAAGGTTGGCAAAGTTAACGTTACTGTAGCATCGATTTGTAGGCCTGTTCTTTTTGGCTGCGACTTATGGCTTTTGGCTGAAATTTTTGAATTTTAGCTGTTTATGGTACAGATTACGGAGATATCGATACTCACTTGTGATTTTGGCTGGTACAGATGTTAAGCTTTTAACGTGTACTATGTTTAACTTGTAGATCTCGTCTTGAGAAAATACCATGTTTAAAAGTTAAGTACTATAGTGGTTGCTAAAAGCTGGCTGACTTGTGGCCTGCCAAACACCCCCTGTGAACACAACAGCTTAGCAAGTACGCCCTACTCACTGTTGCCTTGAACGCGAATACGCAATGCTTGAACTTATGTAACTGTGCCGCCCCCCCCCCTAGTTTATATTATTTTTTTGTTGGTTGTGAAAAGCTTACATCGTCAATAGAGCGTTATAAGGTAAGGTCTCGCTCGATTTGACTGAAAAGCTATAGTTTATAGTTGAAATTATACTGTAGTGTTGAAATTTTACTGTAGCTAAAGATAGCTTGTTTGGTGTAATTAAATTTAAAAATAGAAAAATATGCTAGCTCGTCACGGATAACGCAAATGAATACGGGAAAAAAAGAACCGGCAAAAAACTCAAAAAAAAGGCCAAAAGTTTAAAAAAGACGAAATTTATGAATAGTAAAAAATAAGTCAGAAGCTAAAGCCGAAACGAGTGGAGCCTAGAAAATGATTTTTTAACATGAAGTTTTTTTCCCTTGCACACCACACGCACACATTAGTGTGCGTATATACTATACATGCTAGAAATTTTGTGAAGGCTTTATGGCTTTATGAAGCATAGGCACATATTTTTCTACTGAATATATTTACATATATACTTTGATTAAATAAGATATACTACGACAATCTAAGAGATTAATCCTGGTGGATGAGAACAAACACCCTTGCTCCTAGTACAGGCCACTAGCCCGTCCTTAAACAGTGATCATTCTGCCTTGCCAACATCCGTTTCCCCTATTTGGAATTTTTTCTCTCCTAATTGCATTAGTCAAGATGATACTGTAGAGTGTAGAGGTACCAATGTAAATCTTCATCAAACATAATTTGAGTTTGGGCGGGAACCATCTAGTGGGATGGTAGAGTTGTAGATATACAACTCCATCTTTTTTAGATAAGGGAAGAGAAAACCTCTCACAGCCTCTGTATCTGAGGATACATATAGCCTAAAGTTTATTACAATAACCGCAACATTCTTAACTAGGCGAAGCAATCGCCCTATTAACCAAAATGAAGCGGCAAAACAAACGAAGCCAAAACATAAACCAACGGCAAAACAAAAACCATAAAAATAGTAAACAACCTTATGAAAATAAACAAAAATATATAAGTACTTCAAACATCTCGAAGCCTATGAAATAGCTTTCACCCATGCTTGTTGAAGATATCCCTTTAATGACCTCCAATGCTTTGCTCCCAGCTACGAAGGCCTTCCTCCTTCCTTGGCATTGCAAAGATGACCAAGAGTGCATCTAATGGATACATCTGAATATAATCTGTAAAGGATGGTCAATAACTTTTTTTTGTCAAAAACGACATCATTACGACATAATCATATAAACTAGCAAAGTGCAGCTGTCCCCACAAAAATATTTTTTTTTATATCTGAAGTAAAACCTACTAACCAGTTCCTAAAGATATTCCAAACAGTATTAAGTTTGTTAAGATTGAAAGCAATCTACACTATGACCAAGCAAAACGGGTAAAGCGACAATCAAAAAACAAATGTTGTATAGTCGCCTTGTGATCACAAAAATAGCAATTAGTGTCACCTTTCCAATTCCTTTTTAATAAATTATCCTTAGTCAAAGTAACTCATCTATAAAGGTTCACCTACCAGGGTTTATGTTGTAAATAATGCACAGAAAAATAATGTCACCTCTCCAATTCCTTTTTAATAAATTATCCTTAGTCAAAGTAACTCATCTCAAAGTAACTCATCTATAAAGGTTCACCTACCAGGGTTTATGTTGTAAATAATGCACAGAAAAATAGAGACAAGAGACATGAATTTTTATGTGAAAAACCCTTGAGGAAAAAACCACAGGAGCTCGAAGGCAAATCACTATAACGAGGAGAGATTACAATGGAGCGCATGCTCTTCCTATGGGCTACTGGGTTACATATATATAGTGTGAGGGAAAAGAGTTCCACATAGAGAGGAAACCGAATCAGAGTCGGTTGCTATAGATTGACACCACCTCTGATACAACCTGCGCATGCACCTGCCATGCCACGTTTGGCATGAGGCGATGAAGTGTCCTACATGGACATGATACGAATTCGAATCAACTTTAACAATCTCCACCTTGAGTGGAATTCACACCAGCAGTCGAAGAATATAAAAAGCTCATCTAATAAAATTATCATGTATATCTTGAGCGCCAAAAATCCAAAAGACTAGTGAGTAATACCAACTAAGTCTGAGAATAGCTCAAACTTAGATGCAGGAGCTGGCTTTGTCAACATATCAGCTGGATTACCATGGATACTTATCTTATAGACTTTAATATAACCTTGAGTAATGACACCTCGAATGTAGTGATACCTGATATCAATGTGTTTTGTTCTCTCATGAAACATTTGATCTTTTGTAAGGCAAATAGCACTCTGACTATCACAAAATATTGTAGTGCAAGATGTACGTCCACAAAACTCAGTAAATAAACATCCCATCCAAATGACTTCTTTGCAAGCTTCAGAAATAGCCATATACTCAGCTTCTGTAGTAGACAAAGCAACAGTAGCTTGCAAACTTGCTTTCTAGATAACGACACAACCTCCAACAGTAAACACATAACCAGTGAGAGATTCTTTTATCCAAATCTTCAACAAAATTAGAATCCACATAACCAATAAGTTCATCTCTAGTCTTCCCAAATTGTAAACAAAAATTAGATGTGCCCCGCAAATATATGAAAATCCATTGAACTGCTTTCCAATGCTCTTTTCTAGAATTAGCTATATATCTACTAACCACACTTAATGATTAAGATAAATCAGGACGAGAACATACCATAGCATACATAAGCAAACCAACTGCACTCACATATGGAACTCTAGACATGTACTCAATTTCATCATTTGATTGTGGACATGACGCTGAATAAAGTCTGAAATGTACAGCTAAGGGAGTACTCACAGGTTTGGCCTTATGCATGTTGAAATGACGAAAAACTTTATCAATATATCCCTTTTAACTTAGATATAATTTGCCAAACTATCTGTCTCTAATGATTTCCATACCAAGAATCTTCTTTGCTGCACCGAGATCTTTCATCTCAAATTCACTATTTAATTATGCCTTCAACTTTAAAATTTCAGCCTTGTCTTTTGCAGCAATCAACATATCATCAACATATAGGAGCAAGTAAATAACTGAACCATTAACAGTCTTCAAGTAAACATAGCTATCATAATTAGATCTTTAAAATTCTGAGATATCATAAAGGAGTCAAATCTCTTGTATCATTATCTAGGTGATTGCTTCAAACCATAAAGAGATTTTTTTCAATTTGCAAATAAAACTCTTCTTTCCCGGAATGACGAAACCTTCCGGTTGCTCCATATAAATGCATGTCTTCTTCTAATTCCCCATGTAAGAATGCGGTTTTCACATCCAACTGTTCAAGCTCAAAATCATGCATAGCCACAATGCTGAGTAAAGTGCGAATAGAACTATGATTCACAACAGGGGAAAAGACATTTGTAAATCAATACCTGGAATTTGACTGTATTCTTTTGCAACTAGCCTTGCTTTGTAACTAACCACTTCGGTTGATGAAACTTCTTCTTTCTTCTTGAAGATCCATTTGCAGTGAAATATTTCTTCTCAATTGGTAACTTGACCATCTCCCAAGTGTCATTTTTATCAAGAGATTCCATCTCATCATACGTGGCAGTCATCCATCTTTCTGAATCACTAGAAGAAATAGCCTCTGAATAAGATGAATGTTCTATAGTACATTTAGTTTCTTCTGCCATATTTAAGCAATAAGCCATAACATTAACTTCTTCAATCAATCTCTTAGGAGGCTGAATGTTTCTCCTCTGTCTATCAACTTCAATGGAACGATGTGTTGGTGGCTCAACAATAGGGGCTTCAGAAATATTTTCCTTGTCGATTTTCGGTGTAGATCCTGAATCAATAACATGCTTCACCTTCACGCTTGATTGCTTCTCAACGGGAACATCACTAGATGGTTTATCATATAACATAGCAGACTCATCAAAAGTAACACTTCTGCTAATAACCACCTTTCTAGTTTCAAGATTCCACAATTTATATCCTTTCACACTAGTTTTATAACCAAGGAAAATGCACTTAACTACTCTAGGCTCTAATTTAACATTGTTAACATTAGCATAAGCAGAACAGTTAAATATTCTTAAGTTTGAATAATCTACTGGAGAGCCACATACCTCAATTGGAGTCTTCTTAACAATAACCAAATTTGGTGACCGATTAATTAAATAATAGGCAGTGGAAGCGGTTTTAGCCCAATAACTCTTAGATAATCCAGAGTTTGACAACATATAACGTATCTTCTCTATGATAGTTCTGTTCATGCGTTCGGCCACACCGTTTTGTTGAGGAGAGCTTGGGATGGTATAATATCTCACAATACCTTCTAACTTGCATAAAGCTTCAAATTTTCCAGAACAGAACCCTAAACCATTGTCGGTACGCAGCTTATTGACATGTTTACTAGTTTGTCTTTCAATCATAATCTTCCAATCCTTAAATGTTTTGAATACATCTGATTTGTTCTTGACAAAATATGCCCAAACTTTTTTTGAGTAATCATCAATGATGGTCAATATGTAGCTTGCACCTCCAAGTCACAGAACGCGGGATTTTCCCCACAAACTAGAGTGAACATAATCCAATATGCTTTTTATAGTGTGAGTTACAGTACTAAATTTCACCCTCTTTTGCTTGCCGAAGACACAATGTTCACAAAACTTCAACTTGTCAATGCTTTGACCAGCAAGAAATCATCTTTTGAATAATTCCATTATTCCAACTTCACTCATATGCTCTAGACGTATATGCCAAAGATTAGTAGCATCAGAATCAAATGATTTATTTGAGTCAACAATAGCATTACCTGAAATTGTAGTGCCTTGCAGATGATATAAGTTGGCAGCCTTCATATCATATTTCATCACAACAAGAGAACCTTTGGTGACTTTTAGAACTCCACCTCCACCTAAATACTTGTACCCTTTAGCATCAAGAGTACTCAACGATATAAGATTTCTCTTTAAATTTGAAATATGATGAACATCCGACAAAGTCCTGATAGTGCCATCAAACATCTTGATTTAGATAGAACCAATAAATGTAACTTTGCATGGTGTATTATCACCCATCAACACAGATCCACTTAGCGTAGCTTCACAGGTAACAACCACTCGTGGTTCGGGCTCATGTGAAAAGTACATGTTGAATCAAGAATCCACTCATCACTAGTTTTGGAATCACCGACAAAGGCAATGAGAACATCTCCATTAGAACCTTCTTTGGTGACAACGGTGGCTCTAGGTTCATCATTTTGTTGATCCTTCTTGAAATTATTATTTCTCTTCTCCTTGTTCTGTAACTTCCAGCACTCAGATATGTCATGACCATCCTTCTTGCAATACCTGCATGACTTCCTGTTCCTAGATTTAGATCTGCCTCTGTATCTGCTTTTGCTTCTGTCATTTGAATTGCCGTTTGAACCCTTCTCGTATTGCCTACCGCGGATACACAAACCTTCTGCATGCGTACTTGAACTTTCACTCAGAACCGTAAGTTTCATCTTTTCTTTAGCATATAGAGATTCATAAACTTCATTGAGAGTAAGAGTATGTCAGCTATATAGAATAGTATCTCTAAAAGTAGAGTATGAACTAGGCAGAGAGAATAGCAAAATAAGACACAAATATTCATCATCATACTTTTCCTCTATAGCTTCGAGGTCTGCAACAGCTTCCTTGAGAGCTGTTAGGTGGTTCAATAATGAGGCACCTTATGCTATCTTATAGGAATAAAGCTTCTCTTTTATATGCATCTTGCTGATCAGATCCTTGGTTATGCAAATTTGCTCCAGCTTCAACCATAAGCGGCGGCGGATGTCTCCTTCATAACCTCCTGTAAAATATTATTTGACAGATGAAGATGGATTTGAGATAAAGCCTTATGATCTTTTCGTTACTTCTCATCAGCGGACAATGTGGCTGGTATTTTATCGATCCCCAAAAGTGTATCATCCAAATCAAGCTATATATGATAAAACAACTTGCATGTTAATTTGCCATAGGAAAAACCTCGAGTCGTGATCAACAGTGGAAGATCGTACTTCCGAGTCGTCATTTGAAAGAAACCTAAATTTTTCCTGATACGAATTTATATGTACCTAGCAAAATTCTCATTGCTTTTTCCTAACCCTTACTGGACGTGACAGCGAAAAGATAGCTGGAACTGTTGCTGATTCGCGCAGACCGAGGAAGAGATAGCTGGTACGTGATTGGATTTTGTTGTGTGTCCCGCCGTGCGTATCACCCGAGACCAAGACGACGCGCGTCGCGTCGATGAATTTTTCTTCCCAATCGGATCTCGTGTAGGCTCTGATCTCTGCTGCTGCTGTTGCCCGATGGATCTCGCCTACAGTGGACAATGCACGGACCGAGGGAGCGAAGACGTGCGTTGCTTCGGAGACGGCACCGCGTGTGGATTTGGTAGAAGAACGTCGAGATGATTTTTTTTTCATTTGATCAAGTCATGTGCTCTATTCTTTTGTGCTCTGATATTGTTTATTATTTATAAATAATAAATAAAAAAATAGAGATATCAATTTTTACATGAAAAATACTTGCAGGAAAAAATCACGGACGCTCGAAGTCAAATCATTATAATGAGGATAGATTACAATAGAGCGTTTGCTCTTTCTATGACCTGCTGGGGTACATATATATAGTGCGAGAAAAAAGAGTCTCACACAGAGAGAAAATCGAATCAGAGTCGGTTGCTACAGATTGACACCACGTCTGATACAACTTGCGCATGCACCTGCCATGTCACGTCTGTCATGAAGCGATGAAATATCCTACATGGACACGGTACGAATTCGGATCAACTTTAACAGTTTAAATCCTAACACCCATCTATTACACATATGTGAGTGCATTTCAGTAGAAATTTTGTAAGATTGCGGATTTATGCGGCAAGTGCCTCATTTTCTTGCATAATGTTTGCAAGCTAATTGTAATCCAACTGATTAATGAAATATAAGCTATGTATCTAAAAAACGGTTCGTTCAGGTATATAGGACACTAGTTTGCTAATCTTGCACGAATCCATAGGTAGTTACCCTGCATTGAGCAAACTAAATGTACGGCTGAATTTCTTAATAATTACTGCGAATGCCTCAGTGATAACTGATAACAAACCATAATTGCAGAACTCAAGGAAGTTGAGAGCAAGCCATCTACACTGGAGGATGCTGTAGTGAGCTCTTCTAAGGGAGCAATGGATCCCCTTCTAACAAAGCTCGCAACTCTGATGGGGGTGGGGCACGCGAAGCTCATAGGCACGCGGCGGAAGGAGGTCATGATCCTCAAAGAAGAGCTTGGCGCCATGAATGCTCTTCTTGAGAAACTGGCAGACATGGCTGAGCTGAACATGCAGATGAAGGACTGGAGGAATCAAATGAGGGAGATGACATACGACATTGAGGACTGTATTGATGACCTCATGCTCCAATTCGACAAAGATAATGCCAAGCCTTACTACATTCACCAAGCTACTGCGTATCCTGAGAAATGGGATGCGCTACATAAGTTCATTCACCAAATTCAAGATATCACGGTACGAGTGGGGAAGGCAGACCTAGGAAGCGTGGTGCATAAGACTGAAGTGCAGACCTTGGGATCAAGCTATATGGCAACTGAGTCACGGCTGCCCACATTCTATGATAAGGCCGTTGCCCTTGTGGGAATGGATGTCCCGCGAGAAGAACTTGTTAGGCAGATTATGGGTGGCGAGCAACAACAGAAGGTGGTATGCATACTGGGACCTGGAGGACTAGGCAAGACCGCACTTGCCAAGGAGGTGTATAACAAGATCAAAGGACTATTTGGTTGCCGAGTGTTTGTACCGTTGTATAATAAGATTGGCATCACAAGGCTTCTCAAAGACATGCTATCAAAACTCAATCATCGGGAACGAGTCGATAGGGATACGGAGGACCTCATCAATAGTATTAGAAGACGTTTACAAGATGAGAGGTACTTATTATTGTTGCTTACTTTACAGGATATAGTATGATATGTGATCATTTCATTTCTAACCTGTGAATTAATATTTCAAAATTGGCAACAACATCATTAAAAGAAACCAAGCGAAGCCCCCATGCAATATCATAGTCCAAGAAATCGGTGACTTTTGAAATTTTATAAAGGGGGTGTCTATAGCACATTCGCATGTTTTTTTTTAGTCAAAATCAGTCGATCTTTTTTTTTTGCCATGTATGCAATATTTTTCACCCGTATTTGCAATATTTTAATATGTCTGTAATATTTTTCCGATGACTGCAACATTTTTCCGCTGAGAAATGTTGCATACATGCTAAAATATTGCATACATAAACAAAAAATATTATAAATATGGGCAAAAAATGTTACATACATGGCAAAAAAAAGCGACTGATGTTAGCTAAAAACATGTGAATGTACTATAGCACTTCCGAACTATTTATATATGCAAAAGTATATAGCTTGACCACCCAAAATCGATGTCAACAGGCTTGTCTTGGAAATACTTTCATAATATATAATGTCTAATAATTTTAGTAGTATATTGTAATAAATATATAGTTAACAACACACTAGGGGAATAAACACAATTGTTCTATCACCTATGGAAGAAGTATGTGAGAATATCTTACAGAAAAATGCGGCTCAACAAATCTTTGATACAGGCTCCATCATTCATTTAGTAAATTTTACAGAACCCCATCTACTTTTACATATGTAACAGTACATGTAATGCAATTGGAATCCATCATGAAAATACTTTGTTAATCAGATTTGTCCCCTTTTTTTCTAGAAGCTCCTAAACCCTAGTAGTTGAAGAGACCACCCAGACATTGTTACTGTACATAATGATATTTTTATTTGGCCCGAAAAAAAATCAGTTACTTTTACATCAAAGCCTTCACGCTAGAATGCTTACTAAATTAGTAAATTGCCTTGACGATTTGCATGTCAGGTATCTCATCGTATTCGATGGTGTATGGTCTGCTCAGACATGGGAATACGTCCGACGTGCTTTGCCAGAGAATAATCGTGGAAGTAGGATAATCGTGACTACCCACGTCAGGGAAATAGCGGAATCATGTGGCAAGCATTCCTCTTGTTTTATCCATCACATGAGGCCTCTTCCTGCTCAGGACTCGCAAATCCTATTCCGAAGCATAATATTTGGCTCCCAAAGAAGTTGCCCGGTTGCATTCGAAAAAATTGCTGATAAAATTCTGGAAGCATGTGGTGGCGTGCCGTTGGCGATAATTATAATAGCTGTCTTATTAGCCAGTAAACCCGCAGACGTGGCACATTGGAAAATGGTGGAGAAACGCATGGACCCAGCAGGGAAGGGTGATCTCACAACAAAAGGGATGATGAAGAAAATATTGGACATATGTTATTCTGATCTTCCTCGCCGTATGAAATCTTGCCTCTTGTACTTGAGTGTTTTCCCTGAAAACCATGTGATCAGGAAGGATCGCCTTATATGGAGATGGATCGCCGAAGGATTGATCCCTAGAAGTGGTGAGGAAAGTTTATGGGAGGCAGGGGAGAGCTACTTTCAGGAGCTTATCAGCAGGAAACTGATTGAACCAGCTGAAGGTGAGTGGGATGAGAAGCCACTGGGTTGTAAAGTCCATGGTTTGATTCTTGAGTTCATTACATCTTTGTCCAATGAAGAGAACTTTGTCACAACGGATGCAAAAGCAAATTTTATGCAACATGGTGTGATTCGGCGACTCACTGTGAACTACGGCAACCAAGAAGAAGATGATGCCTTTAGGCCAAGCACCGTGGACGTACCTAAAGTCCGATCACTCACTATTTTAGGGGATGTTCGACGGATGGGTGATCATTTACTGTCAAGGAAGCATTTTGGTGTGGGCTTGAGATTTCTGCGAGTGCTGGATCTCGAAGATGCTGATTATTTGGGAAGCCACCATCTTGAAGGCATTGAAGGATTGGTTCTACTGAGATACTTGGGACTCGGAGGGAGTGGTATCCGTACGCTACCTGAAGAAATTGGAGAGCTACAGCACTTGGAGACCCTAGATTTGCGACGGACCACCCACCTGAGGATTTTGCCTGCGTCTATAGTTCTATTGCGAAAGTTGGTGCGTCTACTACTTAGCGGATCTGTCCAAGCGCCGAAAGAAATCTGGAAAATGCAAGCATTAGAAGAAGTATCAGCCATCGGTGTCGATGGTAGCAGCTCACTCAATTCGGTGTCACAGCTGCTGATTATGTCGAAGCGGCTATGGATGCTAGGCGTAAGATGGGATGAAGATTTCTGTGACCGACCGAGTTTCCTGTCTTTCCTCAACGAGGTTGGAAAGTCGAGCCTTCAGTCCCTACTTCTTCAGGGTTTCCCTGCAGGTGATTTGCTTGACTTACTGGTGGATTTATGGGTCCCTCCGCATCACCTCCGAAGATTCGAGCTGACAATCTCTGGCATCTTCCTCAGAGGAGTCCCACGTAAGATGGCCTCACTCGTAAACCTCACCCACCTGCGTATCGAGATTTATCACGTAGAAGCGGAAGATCTCCGTGTCCTGGGGGCATTGCCTAATCTGATCCTTCTCGACTTACATTCGTCATATTCTGAACTTGAAAGGCTCACCATTAGCAGGGATGGATTCCGGTGTCTCGTGGTGTTTTCCAACACGTGTGGAATTGGTTGTGGGATGGGGCTGCAGTTCACACCAGGGGCCATGCCGCAGCTCCGACGGCTTCGATTTGAATTCAATGCACGGGAAACAGGGTCTTGGTACGGAGATTTTGATTTGGGCATCCAGCACCTCTCTTGCCTCACGCGAGTCCATGCCACCATCCGTTGTTGGGATGCGACAGATCTGGAATCTGCGGAGGTTGCCATCAGAGAACAAGTATCTAAGAACCCCAATACTCCCGTACTGGAGTTCAGCACAGAATCTAGAGCTGGATGGTAAAGGACCAGAAGCACTTTTCGGGCCTATTTGGATGGATGGGATTTTGATTCGAATTTTTTTATTAAAAAAATTCCAAAGAAATCAGGGGCCGCACAGGTTATATATGTGATCGTCATTTTCTCAGTCGACTTCGTATTCTTCTCTACTGGTATTATTTTACTAGTAGATGGATGGTGTGTGCTCTTGTTTTACGCTTGCAAGTTTACTATTTGCACCTGTAATCTTCATTCGGAACACTGAACCAATTTGTCTGTGTTTTCTGTTTACACGCGTTGTTGTTTCCAAATCATTAAACTATCGGAGTCAGTTAATTTCCAGTACACTAATAATGCAAGTGTAACCTTATTCAGTTGATGTCACGTCCTCATGGTTTGTAAACGACGCTGCAAGCTATATTGAATCATGACTTTCTATTTTCCTAAGATGCAACTAGATTTGAACTTGGAGATTGCATCACTCAATATACCCGTTACCTAGCTTTCCCCACAGATTGGTGTATCATATCTGGCTTCTTCATTTTCCTTGCAAACTAATGCAGAGTGCTAGTCGTGCTGTTGTATCGTACGTACTATAGTTGCACTTCGAGGCAAATCTATAAGAACTCTAGCATCAATGGGATGCTCCGATCACCCGAGGAACTTAACTTGCTGTCTGATATTACTATTGTGATATTAACGGCCGCACTTCCATGCCAAACTCACAAATCACAGCGTCAGCGTCATACTTCATTGCTGCATCTGTCTATCTTCTTTATTGCTAGTAGTACTATTGTATCATCCAGATTATATTTGCAAATTCATTTCACTATGGCAACTCTAGATCACGCGAGGAGCCTGCTGTCTGATCTGATATTGTATTGTCTGCATTACGGTTGCACACTAGCTTGCGTTGACAGATATATGCCACTTCAACTCGTAGCGTCGGCATCAAGATGGGCCGGACGGCGTCTGACCGTTATGTGGGTGGGCCGGTTCTAACGAATTGGAAACAAACTAGCAATGTTGTGGGTTGCCCCTTGCAATCAGTACTATAGCTAGCCTCTTAGCGAGTCAGCCGGCTAAACTAATGGATCAGTGGGTGTCAGTTCGAAATTCTTTAGGCAGCATGTTTGCAGAAAATCCCTCCTTGGAAGGAATGAGGCAGATATTAAACCTTAGCTACAAACATCTTCCCCATTATCTTAAGACATGTTTGATATATCTTGGTGTATATCCGGAGGATTACGACATCAAAAAGGATGATCTGATGAGGCAGTGGGTGGCAGAAGGTCTTGTGAGTAATATGTCTGGACGAGATGCATATGATGTTGCAGAGAATTATTTCAATGAACTTCTCAATAGAAACATGATAACACCTATATACTGGTTTCTTAGTGACGAAGTGGAGGCTTGTAGAGTACATGATATGATGCTTGATCTTATCATACAAAAGTGTGAGGAACAGAATTTTATTTCTGTAATAGATGATTCCCAAGGCATGACAAGACTGCATGACAGGATACGTCGACTCTCCATGAACTTTGATGGGGCAAAAGATGTCAAGTTGCAGGCAACCATTAGCCTTGGGCAGGTTCGATCCCTTGCGGTGTTCAAGATCTCTAGGTGCATGCCTGCTTTGTTAGACTTCAAATATCTCCGAGTTATGCTTCTTGAATTTTCTGTCAGTTCGGAAGATATTGGATTTGATCTCACCGGTATGTGTGAATTGTTTCAACTTAGATATTTAAAGATTGCTGTCAGGCTTCTGTCAGAAAAATGTACACCCTTAGAGCTGCCAAGTCAAATTAGCAAGTTACAACATTTGGAGACACTGGATGTGGGAGAGATCATATCAGTTGGCTTTCCGTCAGATATTATCCTTTTGCCGCGCCTGTCGCATCTGATCCTTCCATGGAAGAATAAGATCAGGCTGCCAGAGGGAATTGGCAGAATGAAGTTCTTGCGGACTCTGGAAAACTTTGATTTGGCGGGGAACACATTGGACAATATCAAGGGTCTCGGTGAGCTGAGCAATCTAAGGGATCTTAGTGTTTCGTGCCGAAACACGGAATCCTTAGGTGACACGGCGAGACGTATGGATGCCTTGCGTTCTTCCCTTGAAAAACTCGCAGCTTGCAAAGCACTATTTCTGGATACTGTGGATTGGCCACCGAGTTTCTGCGGGGATGGCTTGATGAGTTCTTTGTCCCCAATTCCTCGGTATCTTCATACTCTCGTTATGCACGGTTGCTATTTTTCCAGGATGCCCGAGTGGATTGGCGAGCTCCACGGCCTCCGCAACTTGTCAGTCATGGTCATAGAGGTGTCAAAGGGCGATGTGCATGTTCTTGCAGAGCTGCCCGCTCTAATCAGCCTGAAAATGTGTGTCCGGTATGCTCCTGAAGAAAGGTTGGTCATCTGCGGTACGGGATTCCGAGTTCTGAAGCATTTTCTGTTCCATGGGAGGACCCCGTGCCTGACCTTGGAGGCGGGGGCTATGCCCAGGCTCCAGACAATCTTCATAGGTTTCATTGCCAAGAAATGGGAGCAATACGGCACTGTACCTGTCGGCATTCGCAACTTGTTAAGCCTAAAAAAATTCCTAGTAAATATCGTGTGCGCCAACGCTGAGGAATCCGAAATCCGAGCCGCAGAGTCAGCAATGTGCAGCGTCGAATGTCCTGGCGGTGTTCCTCGCGCCGAGGTGACGTGTACGAGTGATGGGTGGTATGATTTTTGTGATGAAGAATATGAAGTGAAAGGGGGGAATGAGCAGTGAGCACAGCAATTCAACGCCAAGCGCTGGTACGTAGGAATCTCTATTCCTAGATCCAACGGCAAATCTACATTCACCTTCTTGTTTGCATCTCTTATTTTTGTCGAAGCCAGTTCTGTTTGTTTCTACTTAAGTTCAACATACTATATATTTGTTGTGTTATTGTCTTCATTTCAGTTATTATTTGTTTCGATAACATGTGGCATTAGCTTTGCATATAATTGCTTGTGCTTAATAATGATCGACTACTGTTCATTTATTTGCATGTTCTAGCAGACAGCAAGAGTTGGCACGTACCCTCATGTCACCACTTTTTTTTAATTTGTTTGCAGAAACAATTAAAGAGGTTACCTGGAGCCCAGAAGAGAGTACACATACTTGTATTGTTCTCCCTTCTTCACGTCGCTTGACTTGGAATCGTTGTGTTTACTTCATCATGCCCAACTCTTGAGTCGGCCGTCTCAAAGAAGATCGCAGAGGCGAACCACGTTTGGACAAATCTCCGGAGCTAAAGCTCGATCCGGGTGCGAGTGATCATCTAGGAATTTTTTTTATCCAGCACTTCTGTAAGCTTATTTCAGAACCGAACATATTTGTGTGTTTCTTTCAGTCACTTTCTAGTATACCGATAATGCAAGTGTAACCTTATTTAAGAGGACTTGACGGCCTCATGGTTATGTAAACAGCACCGCATGCTATATTGGTTCATGACTTTGCAAATACGCAACTGCATTTGAACTTGGAGATCGCATCACCCATATATACCTGTTACCTACATGGCTTTCCCCGTACTTCATTGCTGCTTCTAGCCAGCTTCTTCATTGCTAGTAGTACTATTGTATCATCCAGATTATATTTGCAAATTCATTTCACCATGGCGACTCTAGAAGAACTGCAGCATCAATCGAGGGTCTGGTCATGCGAGTAGCCTGCTGTCTAGTCTGATATTGTGTTGTCTGCATTACGGTTGCACACTAGCTTGCGTTGCCCTTTCAACTCGCAGCGTTGGCATCAAGATGGGCCGGAGGCGTCGGACCGTTATGTGGGTGAGCCGGTTCTAACGAATTCGATAGTTTCGCCCATCAATTTGAGTCTTACATGGGCCCGATGGCCTTGCAAGTACGCCAGAATTCAATTTGAGTCTATATTGCGCTGCGTCGGAGGAGCCTATGGACCTATTTTTTAGCTATCGTTTATACTTTTAACTGTAACTTATAATTTTAAATTATTTGTACGAAAGATTACAAGGTAATAGAAATTCACATATGATTTTTACAGATATAAATAAAATCAGTACAGTATATACTATAATTAACTAGTAGACTCTATTTTTAAAAGATATTTTATTTAAAAGTTATTTACTATAAAAAAACTGAAAAATAGCTTTTAAAAACTAAAAAGACCAGTATCTATATTGCGCTGCCTCCGCCGCAAAAGTCGGATACCCAGCTTGAAAGATACGAATATTTGAACCACGGAACCAAACAAAAAATACGTTTTCTTCTTTGCTGACGTCACTACCTTTTGATAGTTTCGTCACCCACGCACTCGAGGCATCCGCACGGCTTCTTAGCGCACGTACAATACATGATAGCTCCAAATGGTTGCTTCGTTCTTCACCTAGATATAACCACTAAGACAACATCCGGCTCTCTCTCATCTAATGCATGGTAGTTTGAAAGGGATCCACAAATTATTTTGTGTTTCAGCCCTATATTTTTTCATTTCAATCCCTATTTTCTTTCTGTTTTATACTTAGCCTAAAACTTTACACAAGAACCATAGAAACAACAAAACTATTACATATACATCCCTGCCCCACATAATTCATTTTACCCATCTCATGGCCTCATCCTCTCTCACTCTCTCCCTTATTTTTCTGTCGTCGCCCTCAACTGTGTTGCCACAATCCTAGTCAAGCTGAACCTAGCTTCTCCGCCAACCTCATCTCACCGAAGTTGGCCACCACCAACCACGCCTCGTCTGGATCCGGCCGTTGCCAACCCTGCCTAACCCAGATTCGACCTCGGCCACCTTTACCTAGCCAAATCCAGTTGCCGTGGCCTGTGCTCATTGACATTGTTCGCTGTGTGTCGTCTTTGTCGTAGCTCTTCGCCTAGAGATCCACGACCATCCGGATCTAGCTGAACATCACTCTTCCCACTCCTCAATTCCAGTAATATATGAATTTAGTAATAAGTTTTATCTTTATCTCTTAACTATGTAAATGAGCTTGCCCTTAAAAAAACTATATAAATAAGCTTTATACTTTTCCTATACACTAGATATTTCAAGTAACTGAAGAAATGGAATTAAATGACTGCAACTGACATAGCCACCGTAAGTAACTGTAGAAATGGAAATATTATATTGGTTTCTGTTTAGAAAAGCCAAAAGCTAATACGAATATCCGGCTTCTCGAAGTGGCTTCTCCACTCCTCTCACTCGTCTCACTCTAGAAATAAGGCAAGAGATCACAGTTACATCATGTACCCCACTCCTCTCGCTCTTGACACGTGCATGTATTTCTCCCTCGCATTTTTCACCGCTCGCTCCTCTTTCTAAATTTTTTTTCAGCTATTACTATTTATTAGCCAAAAATTATAAGATATAGTCAAAAATTATTAATAAAAGACAATGGCCTAGGTCTAGCCTGTCCGTAGTCATGTAAATTCACTAATCTATTATACAACTTTAGTCTAGCTTGTCCAAGTGAGATATCATAACCCTGAGTTCAAAAACAAAAAAAATAATGTCAGAATGGCTAGCTAAAAGGCTGGTCACATCAATCTAAATGGTGGACCTGGGATTGCACAGTTTCACGTGGAAAAGAATATCGTCAATCTATATTAGATATATAGTACATACAAAGTAAACAACAAATGTAAGATTAAAGAGGAACAAGTTAACCAGCGCGAGTAGACGAGCGATGTGATTTAACTAAATCTGCGATCGAGTGTGATTCTTGTGTTGGAATTGGATCGAAGCTCCAAGGCTTCTCAGCGGCTACATATAGGCTCCATCGGCTCGACTAGCCTATTAGTTCCTATTTTTATAGAGCAGCTTATTAATTTTTTTGTGTAACTAGTTAGAGATCTTTACATTATAACAAAGTTATAAAAATAGTAAGATAAAATTTACTGATCAACTTCATACATCAAATATTGAAGAGCAAATGACAGATAGAAGGATGACCAGAATACGTGAGGAGATAAAGAAAATAAAGAGGTAGACGGTTGTATTTTGAGAAAAAGAAGAAAAGAGACAAATAATTCAAATCAAATAGAATAACTATAGAGAGGAGAGAGAAAAATAAACCGATAAATACTAACTATTTTTTATGTAATAGTAGAGGTTGTTTCTCCCCATCTTGAGTAATGGACGTGCGTCCTACACGTGACGTTAGTAAATAATAATAATGGCTTCGCGTCCTACACGGGGCCCTGAGTGAGTGAGGTACCGCGGCCTCGTCCTTGTCAAGTGGGCTGGGCCGATCACTTAGCAGGACCCAGAGAATGGCCCATGTACGTTACGTATGTTGCGAACTTTGCTACAACAGAAAGCCACACCGATTGGCTGGAAAAGAGACATGTGTTGCCGCAAAAATAAAATAAAAGGTACAAAATGGCAGAAACACTGGCCATACAACAGCAGTTGGCCACCTCTTCCTTGCGTCACTGATTCGAGAATCCAAGTAGCATCATCTTCATAACAGTCGGCAACACCGACCGAAGTAGCACTATCAGGCCAGCAGCTACAGCAACAGCCAGCAGTTGGTAATTTAACCATCATTCTGCACGACAAAAATGGCCACCGTCTACCATGATGTAATGTAACCATGGGCCTGTTCTTTATCTCACAAGCTAGCGGTTTTTAGTTTTTGCTACGGTATCTAACTTTTAAACGAAGTATTTTCTCAAGATGTGGTCTACAAGTTAAACGATCTACACATTAAAAGGCTAACATCTGTATCAACTAAAATTACAAGTGAGGATCTATCTTTCCGTAATCTATACCGTAAACAGCCAAAATTCAAAAATTTCAGCTAAAAACCGCAGCAGCCGAAAAGAAACCCCATGATGTTTGGATCAAAGCTATCACATTTCTGTGTGTGATGGCTAGCTGGCTACTGAATTCTAGTACTAGCCTGCAGGCTGCAGCGGTCAACAAGAGATCCGTCATCCGTGTACATAATTGCATTAAGGTCGGATGTTTGCAGGGAAAAAAGACAGATGTATAACTGTGAAAACAAAACAAGAAAATGAAACAAGCAAGAGATTTACCAAGGACGACAAGGTCGATCGGGACACGCTTCTTCACCGCCGCTGGCGCCTCCACGCGCACCAGCACTTGCAATATGGTATCCTTATATAATTTCTCTTTTTTTTACCTCTCGGTTTGAACCTCGTTTCCTGTTTGCCACTAGGATCTCTCACCGACATTTGCGTCCAGACCCAGAAACCTACCGAGGAGAGGAAAAAAAAAGGAAATGAGGCTTTCAACTAACGGTAAAAGGGACATTTCCCCTTATTTTAATCAGTTTATTGTTTTTCTTTGACTGACTTCTTAATGAGTTTTCACGATTTTACTGTCTTAAGATCAATTCATCACCAAGGATTGATAATTGGCTCTAAGGGCGTGTAGGGTGATATAAGCTATCCATAAGATGTGCCACATAGGAATTTTGCTAAGGTAGAAGAAAGAATAAGATAAGTGAGAAGGATGTCGACTATAATTCTATAGACGATTGAAACGTAAGAAAATAGTCTGTTATAAACGGTTTTCGTGTTATTGTATTAATGTTGTCTATATTTTATAAATAACTTATTATAGACAATTTACAAATAATTCATTATAGAAAGTGTCTTTAGTGTTGTCTATAGATAATATAGAATGATACTATAGACATCAGTTGTCTGTACCACTGTATATGTCTCAAGTAGGTGTTGAGTGATCTTAATAAAATGTAAATATGTCCGTTATTGGACCGATCCAGCCCACATATGATCTTCAAAGGCTACATTGCTCACCTGGTTTCGGCCTCTGACGATCCGGTGAGCCAGTGCTTCGAAAGCCTCTTTCCAGGTTCTGGGTCGACTAGGCCGTACCATGAGGCTCAACTTTGGGCTGGACTGCTGCTTCCTGATAGATCTTAGGGTGTATCCAACTAGGTTTAATTTTCATAAAATCTCATGTTTAATTGATCCAGCAAATGAACAACATATACATATGGACTTGATTTGGATGTTGATTGTGCCCCCTGTACTCTTGGGGAGTAGACTTGACCTGCTTTTTGTTCTGCTTAAGGTCTTGATCTTCGTCTTTATTTGAATGTTGTTTGGATATCGATCACGCTCAAAATGTTACTTCTTCGAGTCTCTAAATTCTAATAACACGAAAAATCAACCGAATCTAAATAAATTCAAAGATAGCCAAATAAATTCAAAAGTATTCAAATCAACTCAAATAAACATCAAAGTCAAATAATTTAATCTAAATCAAACTTAATTAAATTTTATCATGATTAATTTGCTGACAAAAGATAGGGTTCTAGTAAGTACGGGATGTAGATAAAATCAAACAAAATTTGAGCCATGAGAGAATGTCATGCAGAAAACTTGTTGGGAAGAACATCAAGGTGGGATCAACAAAGACGAATGAATATCCATTGGAATATTCCACCCCAGATCCAAAAGCGGCTAGGCATAGTTGATCAGTATATTCTATTACTCGAACATACCTATTTATATAGGGCCTATTCTAAGCAGCTTTCAAAAATAGCTTTTGTTTTTTTGTTATAGTATCTATCTTTTAAAAAAAGTATTTTTTTAAACAGGTTTACAAGTTGATTGTAGTATATATTATATCGACTTCATCTGTACTGACCAAAATCGCATGCAAGTATCTTTCTCCGTAATCTATCTTGTGAATAGCCAAAATTCATAAATATCAGCTAAAAGTTATAAGCCGCAACCACAAAAAACTGACCCACAAACAAGGGCTTGCACGATGTTTTGGACAATATTTACCAAATATTATTGTTTAAGGATTATGGCACGGGCTCTATAAGCTATAGGTGTAATTTTTAATTAACCTAATTAATCTTAGATTTCTCATTGGTATGATCACATGACATATTATTATTCAAGGTTCAATTGCAAATTAATTGAATGATTTATTCTATAATTAACTAAAATATAGGATCAGCTATTTAATTAATTTCTCTAACATTCTTATAGAGACGTAACTTACAGGTTGTACACACTAATTGCTAATTGACATATAACTATATAATAGTAGTAGTATGTAAATGTAGTGTATAATAATTGAGCTGGTCATTCAAAAGATGTCATGCATGTGACTCGAAACTGTGGAGCATCTATCCTGTAGACTTTCTTATCTCTTCAGTATTTGTTTGTCCTTTCAGTTTCAGAACGCACGATGGCTGATCATTCACGGTCCGGGGGGAACAGGTAGCAGGGACTCCATGTGCCCCCCCTGTACTCTTTTGGGAGTAGGCTCGAGACGAGCCGGCAGGGGAGACGTAGAGGTCCGTGAGTCTCATTGATGGCGAAAGAAAGGACGCTCTTTGAGGAAGGCCGGCAGATGCCGACGAGGAAAAGTAGGGCAAAGGATAGGACGTCCTCTTCTGCAGCGCTCATGCAGGCCCAGCTCCCTGTTCCATCACCAGCAGCAAAACGTACTCCACACACACAAAAGTCCGAGGACTCCACCTAGTTGCATGTGACATGCTGCTGCACTGTGCCTGCACGCGAGTGGATTACTCGGAATTCGGAAGGGTCACGAGTACATCTGATAGAAGCAAACGATGGAGGCACGTACTCCATAGCTTTCATGTTTTTTTAGGACAGCTCCATGTGTAGCTTTCGTAAAACAACAGCTACTAGTGCTCTCGCGGCCCGAAATTGGACTAGTCCCGTCAATTTTTTCGGCCTACCTAAGCCCAATAGCCTTGTCATGTCATGTCAAATTGTACTAGCGCATATTTGCATGTCATCATTCGGATCGATGCGTGGTTACCATTGAAAGCTAATGGGTGTTCAACGTGACAATGACCCTGTTCTTTTTAGCTTTTAAAAGTTATTTTTAACTTTTTTATAGTAATTAGTTTTTAAATAGATTATTTTTTTAAAGATAGAGTCTACTAATTAATTATAGTACATACTTTACTGACTTTATTTATATCGACAAAAATCGCACGTAAATTTCTGTTACTCTGTAATCTCTCGTACAAACAGTTAAAAAGTCACAAGCCCAGCCAAAAGCCACAAGCCGTAGCCAAAAAGAACAGACCCAATAGATTGTAGCTTTTTTTGCTGTTACTGTTTTATTTTTCGCTGTAGTTGAGATGTCTTATTTGATATAATTAAATTTAAAAAAATTTAAAAAATATTAGTTTAACATGGACAATACGAAGAAATATAGAAAAAACAAAAACCAAAAAAACCAAAACACTAGAAAAACAAAATTAAGAAATAATGAATTAAAAGCAAAAGCTAGAAACTATCCTTGAAACGAGCGGCCTTACTTCTCGATCTCGGCTTGTTTTTTGTTTTTATATGTCAGTTTCGGCCACATTGTAACTTCGATCAACAGATGCGTACGTGGTCAAGTAGTACATTCTTATTTTTTTAAAAAAAATTATAGTACTAAAATATTATACATTTGAATGTCAATCAACACCTAAAATACTAGTATAGTTTTGTTCCTTAGGTTTGGGAATTCGCATTGACCCTGAACAATTATCGAGACTAGTTTCCCAGCTTGATCTGATCTTAAAATTTTGCGGTTTAGTGGTATTGCATAGGTTACAGGATTTGCCCTGTACATACGAAGTAACAGAACTTTCACAAATTACATGTATTACATTAATCAACGGATATAGTAGTAGTAATTATGCATAATAGTTGAGCTGATCATTCAAAAGAATTCATGCATCTGGCTCGAAACTGTGCAGTGGAGTTTCTACTCTATCCTGTCAGGTTTCTTCTCGCTTCATTATTTGTTTGTCCTTTCAGTTTCAGAGCACGCACTTGCTGACCGTTCACAGTCCGGGGGAAACAGGTAGCAGAGACTCCATGTGCGCCTGTACTCTTGGGAGTAGACTTGACCTGCTTGGCGCCGGAGACAAACAAACGGGCCGGCAGGGGAGCAGTGGAGGATGGCCAGCAGATGCCGACGAGCAAAAGTAGGGCAACGATAGGACGGCCTCTTTTCCAGCACACATGTAGGCCCAGCTCCCTGCTGCAGCTCTGCAATCAAATACTCTCTCTCCTCGTGCAATAAGTCCTTATTTTCGCACTATTTATAATTTTTACACTATCTAAAGCCCTGCTCAATATAGCTTAAGCTTATTGGTTTAAGCTTATTTTTGTACTATTTATAATTTCGTCTTTTTTTGAATTTTAACTTTTTTTTGAGCTTTTTTGTCGGTTCTTTTTTTCTCGTATTCGTTTGCGTTGTCTGTGATGGGCTAGCATATTTTTTTTATTTTTTAATTTTTAAATTTAATTATGTCAAATAAGCTCTCTCACCATTCTGATTTTTTTCAACCAATTACAGTGTTTTCAATATAAGCCTTGACTTTCAGTAGAACCGATCACCACCTTAGAAAACATTATCTTACAATATATGTTTATTATAAAAATTAAAAGTGTAATTATTACGATATTTTTATCATATACCTATCATTTAATACTGAAACAGTAAATGAGTAATTACAATATGCTATTTAATAGAAGTATGAATAATCTAATAATACTATGAAATGCAAATATACATCCACACACAAAAGTCCAAAGACTGCCTAGTGGCATGTGACATGCTGCAATCTAGCTGCAGGCGAGTGGACGGTCTGTGTTGATCTCGGTTTCCAATTAACTAGCAGCGGAAGTATCGAGTCACCCTACGCTAGTTAGCGTGTGAATCAAAGTGAAGTCGATAATTTATAGGTGGATTTTTGGGGGAAAAAAACAAGAGCTCACATGTATTTCTAGAAAAACTAAGGGTTTTTTTGCACAAAATCAAAGAACTATACGTATTTCTGAAAAAAAATACGGGGCTTTATTCCATAAAGAAGGCTCCCCAAAAAATCCGAGGGCCTATACACATTTTTGGACAGAGAGAGGGGTTTTTCGTGAAAGTGCTGATGTGGTGGTACTTTTCTGCAAAAAATCAAGGACCTTTACATAACTTTAGAAAACGGGAGAACCTTTTTTACAAAATCGGTGAGGCCGCACGCTAAAAGGCCAGGAATCCCACGTTTAATACAGGTAGTATTGTTTAATTGATTACTCGGAATTCGGAGGGGGCACGCTACAAAATGACCAGATCAATTAGGACGTACAGGTCCGTGAGTCTCATTGATGGCGAAAGAAAGGACGCTCTTTGAGGAAGGCCGGCAGAAGCCGACGAGCAAAAGTAGATAGGACGGCCTCTTCTGCAGCGCTCATGCAGGCCCAGCTTCCTGTTGCATCACCAGCAGCAAAACGTACTCCACACACACAAAAGTCCGAGGACTCCGCCTAGTTGCATGTGACATGCTGCTGCACTGTGCCTGCACGCGAGTGGATCACTCGGAATGCGGAAGGGTCACGAGATGTAGGCACGTACATCTGATAGAAGCAAACAATGTAGGCACGTACTCCATAGCATTCATGTTTTTTAGGACAGCTCCATGTGTAGCTTTCGTAAAACAACAGCAACCAGTGCTCTCGCGGCCCGAAATTGAACTAGTCCCGTCAAGTTTTTCGGCCTAACTAAGCCTAATAGCCCTTGTCATGTTATGTCATATTCAGAGGCGAAGCCGAGAATTAAATATAAAGAGACAATATAAATAACAAGTAGAGTAAAATCAATGAATCATATTAAGTTTACCGATCATATAGTCATATATCAGAGTAATATATTTCGTAAATTACAATGCAAAGAAAATTACATCTCTATTAACTTAAATTTAGCTCTACGACTATCAGCAAGATTATAGGCCTTAATAATATCATAATTACTAATTTTTACGGTCAATTCCTTTTCAATATAAATTACCAAACAATCTCATAGAAATCCATCTTCCATTGTACTCCGAAGTCGCGTCTGCACTTTTCGAGCAACTACACTTAAAATTTCCTTTTGGACATCAGGTGTATTTTTTGGAGCATTTTCTAACACAATCTCTTTAACCTCCTTGTTATACGAAGCCAAAAGCTTGAGCATTTTAAAAAAAAATTACCCCTGTTTAAGGAACCATGAGATTCATCATAGCCTCTAAAGGGACAACATTGGAATGTCAACCACCTAAATATAGAAATAAAACAAGTTCAGATTAGATAGTGCATCACATATAACTCTGGTTGCAAAAACAAATATGAAAAGCGAGAGTGTGTTAAAGTAGAGGACAAATCGGACGAGTAGTGTCTCCGAACAAGTCCGAATAAATGTACTTGTAAACGCTATCCTTCGCATATTTTATTGAAGTATTGCCCAAGGCAAATAATTTGTTCCCTGTATCCCTTTAGTGTGTTCATTTTCCGATAACACTTTGCACGACGAGAAATGTTGAAAAGATCATCGATAAGTAGGACTAGGAGTTCGGGTGCGAAACGAGGGTCGCGGATTGTACCCACCAGCACCTGGAACGCAATATGTGCGTAGAGTAGGGACGAATGGTCGACACGGGTCCTTTCATCTTGCGATAAAGTAGACGTGCATGCTTCGACTATAGCCTTTCGAAGTGGCGGCAGCGGAGCTAGCGGCCAGATGAAGTAGACACGCGACTGCTCCGTCCCCAACCTTTTGAAGTGGCGGCAGCGGAACTGGCGGCCAGGTGAAATAGACGCATAAGCGCTCCGTCCCCAAGCTTTCGAAATGGCGGCAGCGGAGCTGGCGGCCAGATGAAGTAGATGTGCGAGCGCTTCGTCCCCAACCTTTTGAAGTTGCGGCAGTGGAGCTGGCGGCCAGATGAAATAAACACACGCACGCTTCGTCCCCAAGCTTCCGAACTGACGGCAGCGGAGCTGGCAGCCAGATGAAGTAGACGCACGTGCGCTTCATCCCCAACCTTTTGAAGTGGCGGCAGTGAAGTTGGCGGCCAGATGAGGTAGACGCGCGAGCGCTCCTCCCCCAACCTTTTGAAGTGACGGCAGCGGAGCTGGTTGCCAGATGACGTAGACACACCAGCACTCCGTCCCCAACCTTTCCAAGTGGTGGTAGTGGAGTTAGGCCACTAATTACTCATTAACACAAAACTATAGTTAGGCCACTAATTACTCATAAACCGTAGTTGATAATTAATTAATCATAGGATTTTAACTTCTGATTAATATATGTGCTAAGCAACAATCCTAAGACTTCAAGCTTTAATTAGTGCTAATCGCTCATCAGATAGCTTTTAATAGCAAGCTGCTGATATGAAGGTCTATATGCAAGAGATTAACGGTCTATGGCCGCAACTCCATGCAATCTAATTTTGTACCACATGGTTAACCTTAACTTATTTCCAAGTAAATTCTAGTGAAATGCTAATTTGTCTATTCACCTTAATTAATTTGTTTATAATGTGATTATAGTTGTCGTGCATACACCAAATTATATGTTTTAATGATTTATCTAATTTAGTTTGGATCTAATAAAACAAGCACGGCTAACATGCATTAAGTTCCACAAGTTGTAATTTTAAAAGGTTTATTGCTAATGACCTAGGGCACATTCCACTTAGACATTTACATGAGAATGCAAATAAATCTAAACAAAATTCAAATAAACTCTAGAATTCATGATTTCACTCTTGTCTGGAAGATTATGAATTTAGAAATAAGGTTCACTCAATTTGGATTTAAAACAAGTATGAACAGGTATTCCAAAGTTTAAATTATGAAAGATTTCTAAAATAAATAGAGGAGAAAGTGTATGTCTCACTAATAGTTAGAGCTCGTGGATTTTGATTCATTTCTGGTTTATTTTCATTTTAGAAAAGGTGACAGAGGCTGATAGTTGGAGCCACATGTTTTTTATTTCTTTTTGAATTATTTTCCCTAAAGAAATGCAATAAGTGACTGATAGGTGTAGGTTTTTTAATTTCTTTTCCTTAAAGAAAAGCTGAGAGCAACTTACTGGTGGGACAAGGTCACCTGGCTGCTACAAGCCTACAATGGACTTAGCCCACATATCATCTACTCATAGCCTAATCTGGGCTTTAGTTAGATTTTCTAATGACTTGGATCACATGTTAGTGAAATATTACTTACAACTAATTAGTATCATTAATCCTAATTAATTACAGACTAACAACATCATTAATATGATGCTGCAATGGCATTATGCGCCAGAAACAGAGCAAACAAGGCTATGGCGAGCCACAATGACACCCAAAAATGAGTTGCCAGGACTCTAGCAAACCTGCACGTGGTGATGACACGGCCGGCGGTGAGCTACGATGGAGACGCAATGGCTCAGTGGTGACAGAGGCATGACCACCATGGCAACCAAGCTCATGATGGTGCATGAAAAAAAAGAAGGGCACAGTGATGTGGAACTCACCGAAGAGGATGGCAAGGTCAGGGATAGACCAAGGTGGTCCGGCGGCAGTGAGCTGAGGTGGCACGGCGGTCTTCAACGACGACAATTATTTTTAAAAAAGTTATATTACTAAAATACTATATATTTGAATGTCAATCAACACCTAAAATACAAGTATAGTTCTGTACCTTAGGTTTGGGAATTTGCATTAACCCAGAACAAATATTCTTGCCGTAACGGTTTACATTTATCATCTGAATTAAAGCACACCTTAATTTGGGTGGGCAAAAAGGACGATTAAACCGAGTGTTGTTTATTCACCTTTTCGTTTCTTTTATATGTGACATGCTGCACTCTGGCTGCAGGCGAGTAGGTGGTCTGTTTCAAATTAATTATTTGATTGATTACTCGGAATTCGGAGTCCAATAGCCCTTCTATTTCTTTTTTTCCGCAGTAATGCATATTTGCATGTCATCATTGGGATCGATGTGTCGTTAGCATTGAAAGCTCATAATTGAGCTTGTAAATTAAGAAAGGACTAGCTAAGGGCCGCTTCAAACGATTTCGGGTCATAGGCTTTTTAATTTTGGCTTTTAATTAGTTTTTTTGCTCTTTTATTTGGCCTTTTGGTTTTGGTTTTTCTCTTTATTTCTTTCATTATTTCAAAAGATATAGTGGTATTTTCTAAATTTTTTTAATTATTCTCATGTTTTAATTAAAAAAACTAATAGCCACAGTGTATTTGCAGCTAAAAAATCTACTGTAAAAGCCGAAAAGCCATTTTTTTAAGCCGATTGGAGTAAGCCCTAAATTTCGGTCAGTGTACTACGGCTTGTTTTCTGTTTTTATACGTCAGTTTCGGCCACATCATTGTAACGCCGATAAACATTTGATGCGTGCATGGTCAAGTAGTACATTATTAAATTTTTTTAAAATTATAGTACTAAAATGCTATAGATTTGAATGTCAATCAACACCTAAAATACTAGTATAGTTCTGTACCTTAGGTTTGGGAATCCGCATTGACCCTGAACAATTCTACTTTCCGTAACGGTTTACATTTATCATCGAAATTAACGCACACCTTAATTTGGGTGGGCAAAAAAGACGATTAAACCCAGTGTTGTTTATTCACCTTTTCGTTTCTTTTTTATATTCGGTAAGAACCCACATGGAGACTAGTTTCACAGCCTGATCTGATCTTAAAATTTTGCGGTTTAGTGGTATTGTCATAGTTTACAGGCATTTTCCTGTATATACGGAGTAACAAAACTTTCACAAATTACGTGTGTTACATTAATCAACGGATATAGTAGTAGTATGTATATATAATAAAATGTGTCTATACAATACTCGAGTGTTTTTGACTCAGATCACTCAAATATTTTAGAAGTTGAATGGTAAGCAAGCTTTTCGATCCGCTCAATGATGGAAAGTGCTTCAACATAACGAGAGTTTAGCTTTCCTTTTGCCATGAAATGGACCATACCCTTGGTCGAGGAGACTCACAAAAGAACCTGATCACCCACTTCGAATTCTTGTGGACGACGAGAATGATTAGTATAACTCTTTTGGGTACTCTAGGCTGAAAGCAAATTGTTCCTGATGTCATCGATATGGTCCTTCCAGTCACTAACTTGCTGAGGTCCAAGTAACTCTTTCTCCCCGACCTCATCCCAATGAAGGGGAGAGTGGCAAGGCCTACCATAAAGAGCCTCAAAAGGAACCATGCTGATACTAGAGTGGAAACTGTTATTATAAGAGAATTCTGCAAGAAGCAAGTGATTTCTCAATTGCCCTTTCATACAAGTATGCAAGAACGCGACATGTCCTCCAATGTTCGAATGGTCCTCTCAGATTAGCCATCAGTTTGAGGGTGAAAGGCAATGCTGAAATTGGGTTTTGTGCCCAGATTCTGATGCAAGCTCTTCCAGAAGTGTGATACAAACTTGGTATCATGATCCGAGATAATGGTTTTAGGAACACCAAGGAGATGGACAATTTCCTTGACATAGATATTAGCAGAATCACTGGCTGAGTAAGTGATTTTAACTGGAATGAAGTGAGCCATCTTAGTGAGACGGTCGACTATGACCCAAATAGAGTCCATACGCCAGGACGATCTAGGAAGTCCAAAAATGATGTCCATAGCAATATCTTCCCATTTTCACTGGGGAATCTCCAATGGCTTAAAAGTCCGGCAGGACTACGGTGCTCTGCTTTCACTTGCTGGCACACTGCGCACTAAGATGCAAACTTAGCTATGTCATTTTTCATTCCCCGCCAGCAAAACTACCACTGAAGGTCCTCGAACATCTTGCTCTCTCTAGGATGAATAGAATAAGGAGTTTTATGATCTTCACAAAGAATATCCCTCTTCAATTGCAACTCGGATGGCACCCAAATGCGAGCACTGAAACGTAACAGTCCTTTGCCATCGACAGAAAAATCTAGCCCATGCAGTTTTGCCCGAATGACCTCTCCATAAAAGTGTCAAATCTCTAAACCTAAGGCTTGGGCCTCTAGCAAAGCATCAAACAGAGGGGATAGAGTTTTCGATTTCTCTAAGGAAAGTGCTGAGGAAGCAAAACATAGTGTAGTTTGGAAATCCTCAAGCTCCTCCTGGACTGATGTGTGAATAGGCACGCTCTCACTTCGCTTCCTGCTAAGGGCATCAACCACTATGTTAGCCTTACCCAGATGATAATAAATAGTGAGGTCGTAGTCCTTGATCAACGCTAACCAACACGCTGCCTCAAATTCAATTCTTTCTAGGTGAGGAAGTACTTCAAGCTCTTATGATTAGTGAAGATATCTTCTCTCCAAAGAGGTAATGGTGCCAGATTTTGAGGGCGAAAATCACTATCCCCAGCTCCAGATCATGAGTAGGATAGTTGAGTTCATGCTTCCTAAGTTGATGAGAAGCATAAGCTATCACCTTGTCCTCCTGCATGAGGACACAACCCAAACCCAACCGGGATGCATCATAATACACAGTGAACTTCTTTCCTCCCTCGGGCAAAGCAAGAATGGGAGCGGTAATAAGGCGCTCCTTCAGGGTCTGAAAGCTGGCTCACATTCCTCTGTCCAAAGAAATCATTCTCACTTCTGAGTCAACTTGGTCAAAGGCTTAGAAATAGAAGAGAAATCCTAAACAAAACGGCAGTAATACCCGGCCAAACCTAGGAAATTGCTGATCTCTACAACATTGCTAGGTCTCGACTAGTCCACCACTGTAGCTATCTTAGAAGGATCCATGGAAAGTCCTTTGCTGCCAATGACATGGCCAAGGAAACTGACAGACGAAAGCCAGAAAGCACATTTCTTCAATTTAGCAAAAAGTTGATGCTTCCGAAGGAGATCAAATACCGAACAAAGGTGTTGTTCATGCTCCTATGCAATACTAGAATAAATCAATATTTCATTGATGAAGATGGTGACAAACTGATCCAAGTACTCATGGAATACCCAATGCAACAGATCCATAAATATCGTCGGAGCATTAGTTAGCCCAAATGGCATCACCAGGAACTCGAAGAGGCCATAACGAATACGATAGGCTGTCTTCAGAATATCACTGGACCCTTGGAAAGGTGAAAAGAAGAAGGATATTGCTGGTTCTTCCCATGGTGACGAGCCTTCTTAGACCTCCAAGAGTTGGACTTACAACGGTCCTCCAACGGGAAGGGACTAATAGAAGAAATGGGGTTAAAAGACCTTAAAGTACGAGAAATTAGACAGAGCTAAAGATAGAATTTAAAAGGTAATTGAACCTCTTCTTGTCAGAACTGGCGACCTTTTGGGCCACGGTCTGACGAAGCTAGACCTCTATCTACCGGGCGTGATCCACTATATCCCGATAAGTGCGAATGTCCATAACAGATAAGACATGGTGAATCTCCTCTCGAAGGCCACCAATGAAATGCTAAGCCTTCTTGTGCTCATTTGAATTCACCTCCGGGAGAAAGCGGCAAATCTCTCAGAATGCCTTCTCATACTGCTCTACCAGCTGCCTGTCCTTCTGCCGCAAGGATTCAAGCTCAAAATCCTTCGCCTTGGTTAGGGCAAAAGGGTAGTACTCCGTTGCAAAAGTGGTGGTGAAGTCTCCCACGTAGGTGGCTTTGTGTGAGGTCCACGAGAGTTGCGAACCTCAGCCCACCATAGGTCTGCCTCCCCCAATAGTTGCTAGAAGGTGAATAACACCTTCTCCTGGGAAGTAAGCTCCATGGTGTTAAACTTGTTGTTCATATAGCGAAGCCAGTCATCTGCCTCCACTGGCCCTGATCCAGCCCAAGCGCTGCCACTCCCTCATTGTCATACGAGGAGCAGGGGGAAGCGGTGCCTAGACTGGTACAACTATAACAGCCATTGCCTGACTGGCGAGCATCGCCGAAAGAGCGGTTTGCAGTAACATGACTAGGTTATGCACTTGAGCTAAAAGTTACGGCACCTCACTCTGAGAAGCAGCCGACACTGAAGAAGAAGGAGCGCCAGCTATGCCTAGAGTAGGATCTATCGGTGGAGGTAAAGTTGATGCATCAGAAGCTGAGTTCGTCGGTGATGAAATATGACCCTAGTTGTCTGGATCATTAGTACGTCCGCGAACCTGATCCATGAACTCCTGCACCCGAGCACTGGCACGCCTAACCGGAGGCATACTGTTGCATGGAAGTAAAAGATTGGAACAATGACATAGAATAGTGATAGGATAAAGGGATTGTCAATTAGATGTGAAATCAGGGCAATATGCCAGTGACTATATATGCATGTATGAATGAATTAACTCAAGCCCGCTGACACGCCAAAACCTTTTTCCGAAACTATAGCCTGAGCCTTGATACCAACTGTAGCACCTCATATACCAATATGAGATACTACTGTAGAACGTCATTGCCAAAGTAAGGGATAAAATAATAAGACAACGATAGAAATTGCAAGGGAATTAAAAACTTTAAGAGTACTTTATTAAAGACTAGTGGAAGTTGAAATAAATATTTGAAACGTGGGACCGGTCCACTTCTAACCAAATAAAGATTAAATGAAATAACATAAATAGTGGCAAGCCATGGTGCTGAAACTTGAGTGCTCCTACCAATGCATATTGCTATCACTCCACTGGCCTTTTACCTGAGAATGGAAAAGCAAGCGTGAGATTGAAAAATCTTAGCAAGTACCCAACAATGGTCGCAAGTAACGTGTGTAAAGGATAAGTAATACAAGCAAGTAATTTGATACAAGTCAAGTGCAATGAAACTTGGTTACCGGAAAATGTTGATGAGGATCGGAGATCGAGATAACAGGAATGGTGAAATTAAAGGTAATTGTTATTTCTCTCTTCTTGATCTCTCCAGGTGCCAAGAACTTGTTATAGGTAAATATATCTCTTGGAGATCAGATCCTATCTATCTGACACCTTCTAGGGAGAGTTCTTGAGTTTATCTGGTTTTCCTCAAAAGAGATGATTTTGGGGTTTTGCTCTTGTAAGTGATTTGGCTTGAATTCATGCTATGATCTAATTTGTTATAATATATGAGAACCCATCCAAGGTCATCTAGATCATCTAGGATTCACGAACAAGTGTAGATCAAGGTTTTTCTCTTTTGCTTGATTTTGATGCAACTCTCCTTATTTTGGATAAAGGTCAGAACTTTGGCATTGATCTTTATGATCCATAATTGGAATAGGTTCCTGATATCTTAGGGAGAACTTGTGCTAAGTTTCACTGTATTTGGATCATGTGTAGTGTCATTTGAACTGTTCCTTGGTGAGCAGTCAGACCGCTAGGAACCGAGAGGTTAGACCGGACAGTGGTCCAACCGGCGTTTCAAGTGGTCCAACCACCAAGCGGTCAGACCAATTTGACAGAAACTCCTATGTGAGTTAGTGATTTTTGGCTCTTGGCTTTTGTGTGCTTGAGAGTTTGTGTTTTTGCTACGTGTTGTTGTTGATACTTGGGAGAAGATTTTAAAAGAGTCATTAACTCTTCCTCTGACTCGCCATACCCAATCTTGCACCTTCCCCATCTGCTGAAGCATATTCTTGATATCCAACAACACCATGTACTCGACCGCGTATGGGCACGAGTGGGAACAACAGAAGTCGTCTGACATTCCCTCAAGGTACCTATCCCAGAGGCCACGAATGTTGTTGGGCTCGTAGAAGACCAATATTGTCTACCTTGATAAGACATCTTTTCAGCGACTTCACGAAAGAACAGGTGACTACATTGTCAACCATCCTAATGTCTTCAAAGAAGGTGGCGCCCATCATGTGGTTTAGGAGCACCTTAAGATAGTACTGCTCCTCCTCTACCAGATGGGTCGACACGATTCTGCCAACCTATGTGCGTTTTGTCTTCATCTTCCATCACTTCGGGACTACCTGCCAAACAAATGCCATTGGGAAATCCCTGTACAAGATTCCTCAAGCATCCTTGTTTGTTTTGTTCATCTTAAAATACTCAGACAGAATAGACCTCTCAACACCATGCTGACCAACAACATCATGTAGATCCTGCCCCATGTGGAATGTGACCATGTGTACGTTTAGCAGATGCAGCTGTAGTTACACCACGAGCGGGGAGGCCTTGCTAAGTTTGAAGCTGTCTATCCTTGGTAGTTCTTCTGATGGGGTAACCCACCTCGCATCCCTAAATCGCAAGATCATGTCGATGTCACTATTGTCATCAGGCTCGTCGATAGAAACAGATGCCCAACCGTACCCCTTGTAGATGTACTTGAACATGTACTTCACAACCTTGATGCTCGAGCGGACCTCTACATAACCAAGGTATAAGTTATACCACCAACCACTTGTAACCATAGTAGTGAAAAAGAAAAGAAACTCCTCAGAGTCAGACATACGGAATCGTTGCAATTTGGCTCCTAGGGACGTAGACTTTGACGAACCTCATGACCAAATCCTCGCGTTTCTTGTGTGTTTTTGTTCTTTATGTGATCATATTCATTGTGGTGTGCTGTAGTTGGTTCAAATATATATTGTCTATGCTTTGGTGGATTTATTGAATGAAGTCTATATGGGTCTTTTCTTTTCAGCTTTTAAAAGTTGATTTTCGGCTTTTCTATAGTAATTAGCTTTTAAACGGTGTATCTTTTTAAGACAGAGTCTACAAGTTGATTGTAATACATACTGTAGTAACTTCATTTATATCGGCCAAAACCGCACATGAATTTTTATTACTCTGTATTCTCTCTTACGAACAGCTCAAAAGATATAAGTCACAGCCAAAAGTCATAAGCTGAAACAAAAAAGAATAAACCCATATATACTTTTCAAAGGGTGTCATAGAAATATGTCTTTCCATGAAAAAATATCTTTTCACGAAACAATGCATAGTTTCACAAATTTTCACCGTTCAACCAAAAGGTGTTTAACCAAGGTACCCACCGGTATTTAATATCGAGGGTTGATAATTAATTAATTTGATCTAATGGCTACTGTTTCGAATATGACGTGACATAACGAGGATGCTGTATTATGAGTTAATTTAGAGTAAAGAAGAATTTATTGATCAACACTAGGAGAAACCTTTGAGTTGCCGATTCAACTACTTATAATTGTTCTTTGTTTGTGTGCCTCTTTTGTGTTCGATCTGTTGGCATCTCATGTAGCGCTGCATTGATGTCACTTTGTCCTTCCTAAGCTACCATGTTGTTTTAGCAAATCAGATAAGATATCGATACTAGTTCTTTTGATGTTTCGTAAACATACATAGAGTTTTCACAGAAAATATACGAGATAACATCAACACAAATCAACATCTGTTGTCTTCTCTTTGGTGCGCGAATGTTCTGTACCTATTTATTACTAAAAATTGATAATAGGTCTTTTAGAGTTACTAAGTAAAAAGATAAATATATTAGAAATTTTTATAAAAAATAAGCCAAGTTATAATAGCTCAGATTAAAAGAAAGAGTCCAAATAAGTACAACTCAAATTCAACCATAACCACCACCCCGCGCAACGCGAAGCGCCGTCTAACCCCTCATTGTGCCGCAGTGTCACCCGACATGTCTCAGTTCACCTCCACCCATAGACCCACGCTCACCGACGTCAGACCCGCATCGACATGCGAGACGTGATCCATAGCCTATGCATGTGAAGACCGCACAAAGCTTCCCGCCGTCGAGCCATGCACACAAATGAATACAACTCCTGTACGCATAGATGCAACAAAGATTGAAGCTAAGTGTTGTTTCCATCTTCATGCATGATCAAAGGTCCAATATATATATATATATACTAGTTAGAGACTCGTGTGTTGCAACGGAGTCATAAAAATAATGAGACGAAACTTACTATCTTGCTAACTTCACACATTAAACATTGGAGAACAAACTACAGAGAGAGAAGGGTGGCCAGAATGCGCAAAGAGATGAGAAAAATGGAGGAGGTGGGCGGTTGTATCCTAAGAGAGAGGGGGAGGAGAGAGACGAATAGTCCTGATCAAATCGGATAGCTGCGAAGAGAGGAGGGAGAATAGGCCAACCACCAACTCACACTTTTATAATAGTAAAGATGTAAGAGGAAATAAACAAGCAAGGAATTAGGGAAGCCAGATGCACGTGGAGATTTCTATCTGCATGCATGTTGTTTACTTGAATAAAAAGAAGCTGATCCTGATTGATTTCATGCATGTAAACATCGATGGTGATTCTAGAGAGAAAAAAAATCAAAGTTGTGAAACACATATTGTTGGTAAGTGTGCATGTAGAATAAATCTTGTCTAAGAATAACAAAATTAGCAAATTAAAAAAGAGTCCATGTCAAGTATAATCCAAAATAACTAAAATATATATGTATTTTCAAGCCTATTTTTATAAATATTTTTGTATGAAGAATTTATTTGCATATATTTCTTCATTTTTATTATTTATCTATATTTTATTTTTATTTTTACTTATCTATTTATTATTGCAACCCTAAAATAGAATTCCCAATTTTTTGGGCTCATGGTGTACTCTCTCTTTTAATGGATCATCTTTTCAGATTCGTATTTAAAATTTAGTTTCCTATTATTTGCATATTTCCCTTTATGGCATTACTAATGTTTGTTTTGCCTTTTTCATATATTTCCAATTAGTGGAACCTCAACCAAAATTTAAGAAACACCATAAAAATCCAAATTCAAATAGAATATATGGCAAAAATAATTCAAACACTTTGCATTTTCTAATTTAATTTTTTGGGATGTTATAGCAATCCATAACCGATGGATGGTGCCTAATAAATGAGAAAAATTGCTAGAAATTCTAAAAAATATCTAACTCTTAATTAGGTAGACTCTTCTTATGATTAACAAATCATAACCAATAATTTTTCTTGATCTATGAAAGTGCGTATGAAATTGATTTACACCGTGATATGCATGCATGTATTGTTGGAAAACTCTTATATGAAATTATGATGTGAGATGTTAGAGATAGAATTAAACTCAAGTGATTCATGCACATGAACAAACTGGCGTATAGTATCCATTATGATTTATATTCTTTTAATTGTATTAATATAGTACAACTATTGTCTCTATTATTGAATATGCCGATTAAAAATTATAAAGAACAAGTATTTTTCTCCCAAAAACATAATCTATATTATTTGTTTTATCATATACTACTATACATTAATATCATAAATGAAACCAATTATACAAATAAGAAAATTAAATCGAATGGATAACGCTCTAAAATTCTAATATTTTAATTCTTTCATGTGATTTGCAATCTCTTATTTTTTGTATGTAGTTCCTTTATTATTACTATATATATACCGTTAATCCAATTATATATATTCTAAGAATAATACCCACGTATATATGCGGGCCACCATGCTAGTTTATATAACAGAATAAAAACATGGTTCATCGATAGCAGGTACAAGAATGTTGTTTGACACGAGAGAACTGAACGAAAAGATGATGGCAAAGTAACCGACTGGAGCAATCTTCACAAATCAAATCCGAGTATCCCACAACACGTTGAACTTTATAACAACAGAACGGCACGCCCCCCCTTTTTTGATGGAACAGAACGGCACCCAATGATGTGGAAGGTGACATATATTGCATCAAAACCACGAAACAGCAAACGACGATCATACCATACAGATTTGGAAATCTAAGATGAATAATCTCCGTAGAAGTCTGGTGCACAAAGTAGCACTTGGTCCTGCAAGTGTAGCAAGTAGCAGAAGGTCGATGACAATCTATGTGCAACTGTTGATGTGGATCACCGTTGCGCCAACTCATGTCTGTTTTCCACGAAGGGTGGCCCGATCACGTAGGATCGAGGTTGAGGATAACTAGTTGTAAGCAACTGGGATAACTATCTTTAACCTGCCAAGGTTGGATGTGACCCGTACGTTGGGGAGAAACAATCCGAAGCTTTAAGAACTCCGACTCGTTACCTGAAAAATTGCAAAACCACAAATCGGGACTAATTCACACAAAATGGCCGGAACCATAGAGCACGAATTAGAGGGAACCCAGGGGCTTCTTCTCGTGAATCCAAGAGAACTCACAAGAGCAATTGTGGTAAGAACACTAGCAGTCTTGCTGCAATATTTATATTTCTGATTTGTTGCTCCCAAAAGTTGTTTAAATAGTTGGAGTACATAGCAATTTATACTAGGAACAACCCTTCTAGTCTAGGTGTGAATGCTAATCTCTATCTGAAAAGTTTTCTTGGTTAGCGTCAGCATGATGAGGCGTTTGAGAAATCTCTGCAATTCTCACGTAGCACTTAACAGACTATGCAACTTTTATCAAAATGGTCATAACTTTTGTATGGTTTGAACCATTGTAAACTAGACTTCACAAGCTTTCCATCAGTATGGACTAAGCCTATCCAAGTTTCAAGTAATCAGATGGGCAGTATCGACTGAGATTAACGTGAACCATCCTCAAGTATGTAACCCTTCTCCGTCATCCTTTTCACTGAACCTAAGTTCAATCAAAGAAGTGGAAATTGGAAGCACAGCTAAGTTATTAAAATCTAAAATGAGACTTAAGTTAGTGTTCACTGGTCACATATTTGTTTAGCTCATTTTCTCGTGATAGGTCTTTCGTATTCTATTTGCCGTGCAACCACGGGTTTATTTGACATGTCCTTCTCTTTTACTGGCTCACCTGACAGGTATTGTGTCAAAAGTTGTAATGTCCTCATCACATGGTCCAAAATTCTCTAAAAGCCCTACCTACCCACGGGTAGGCACACATGCAGAGCACTATTCTTAAGCTTTTGTTCTCGCTTTGTCCAAAAGAGTTAACTGGAAAGTGTTAAGGTTAGGCTAACATATATTATATGCTAGTGTAACTCAAAGTAAATTGGTAATGTAGTACTAAAAGCTGGGGTGTTATAGCAATGCAATATCGGGAATTTATTTAAATCAGGAGAAGCTTGAAACGGGAACATCCCCGTATCATGTTGGGCCAGTCTAGTTTGGTGCCTATGGGACGAGCCAAAAGTTTTCCAAGCCAAATTTTGGTAACATTAATTGGATTTGGCAGCTGTTTGGTTTGATACCAAAAGTTTTGGTAATATTATGTTTGCATTGGCTCTCCGGTTCATTTTTCGAGCCAAGCTTTGCCAAAATCTGGAAGGCCGATTTGGCCACTTCGATTTGGTAACACCAATATTTTGGATTGGCTTTCAGTTGCAATTTTGGCCGTCAAACCAAATATCCCCGATATGTATGAATCATGATTGTTATTTAATGCAAATTTTGATTTAAAAAGTGTATATGGAATGATTTAGTACGTTACTTCAAAATATTTATGATTTTTAAGGGAGTGTAATATGAATTTTCATCTGTAGCATCCAATGGGCATTTAGCTATGTTTGAATAGAAAACAAATCTCAACCTTGTGCCATACGCTCGTATGCAGCTGTCCCCAGTGTGGCTAGGAAATAAGCCCGTTTGGGTGAGGTTCTGTGGGTTCGAGTCCCACTGGCTCCCACATGTGCCGTTTTTTTTTATATAAAAAAAAGAGCTCCCACGTATGCCAATTTATCTTTGTAGCTTTATTTGTTTTTCTATTTTCGCTTGCTGTGGGACCGACTCGTCAGCTCATTCTTTTGGTCTGAGCAAGTAATTGGATCCCCTACTCCTCCCGACGATTTTCTTTTGCTGCAAAACCCGCCAGAAGAGCTGCGAGAGGAACCCCAAGGAACCGCCAGAGTATGGTAAGCGCTTTCTTCTGTAGATCAATGATCTTGTTCGTGCTGTTTTGTTTTGTGTTTAATTTGGCCTTTGAACTGTAAATCGGTTTGATACTCAAATGGAAGTTTAAATTTTCATACTTTTTCTGAGATTTTTTCCTCAACGAGAAATATTTTCCAATCGGGACTGCCGCAGACTCACAATCACGAGAGAGATCGCACGGCGGCCTACAAGAGTAAAATCCATGCATAACAAGAAGCTAATTAATGTACTAAAACATACAAGTGTCAACACCTTTATAAACTACTCACTCAATTCTTTTTTACTTATTATTTTAAAATATTTGCAATCCACCCTTTAAAACTTTTATCACAAATATACATAAAAGTATTTAGATTTATCATCTGAAAATTACACTAGCAGGTTTGTCATAAAAGTACTTGTAAATCATTACATCTTTCATAATTTTTCTAATATGTAATAAGAAAAATACAATGGTTAATAAAGTGTATTAGAGACCTGTGATGTCCAAAACAGAAAAATAAGGAAATTGAGATATCATTACTATTATAAAAGAATAAGTTGGTGGTTGTACATCTATTCTCCTCTAACCACTGTATTCTCTCAACTTCTCACCATTCTCCACTCTTCAACGGATCAGAGCAACTCTTTTCTATAGCACGATTCTCTATATATTTAATAGATTCCGTTGCAACGCATAGGGACGTAACTAGTACAATTATATATTTTAGTCTCATAAAGCACAATCAATATATTGTAAAAAAACATGACAGTTCATACATAATTACCCTGAGCGGGCGTAATTACTACAGTTTGCTGCTCGACGCGCTCAAAGAGCTCAATAAATACAGCCTTACCAATTATTTATATGTTCTTTCATATTCGAGCGAAAAGGTCGAATAAACCAAAATAGAGAAAGAAAGAAAAGGAGAGGAGAGGAACATTAATGAATCACACACATATACTAAGAAGTACTGCTGCTCCACTAATTATGCTGCGTCGTTGATTGGTTGCTTCTTCACAGAGGGCCTGTTTTGGTGTTGGATTGCTGCTCGCTTCCAAGCTTCCATCACTGCGTCACTAGCAGAAGAATAAAGTATCACCTCATCGAGGCGTTGAAGATGTTGGATGCCCGTGACGCCGAGCCCGTCTGCAAACTCCTGGCAAAGCATCTGAAGAGAGGTGAGCTTGGTCATGGCTCCTTGTTCGATCTGCAGTAGTGGAAGCTTTGGGGCCTCAAAGCACAGCCGATGAAGGCTTGGGAATCCACCTCTGTGAACAACGAAGCTGCTGCCCGAAAATCCATCACGATCCTCTGCCAGCTTCAGACATTCCAAGCAACGTAAGTATTGCAGGACAGATAGAACCTCGATGCTAAGACCAGTTGAGAAGAGGTGCAGCTTGTTGAGATTACGTAGCTGACGCAACGTATTAGAGTCGGGAAACCTTTCCAATTTTCCTCGTAGTTTGATGGTTCTGATAGCACAGGGAGCCTCTAGAGAACGCAGGAACTCCATGGAGAGGTCACTGGAATCAATTGACAGTGTGTCGAGAGCTTTGCTGCCGATAAAGCGCTTCTGAAGAGACGACAGGAGCGAACTAACGGTCGAGTTGATACGTTTTGCTTTTTTGTTGGGGTGAGTTGAGTTATTACCTCGAGGGGTAGTGTTGTACCATATCTTAACCTTGCTTAGTTTTCTCGCGTGAAGCATGATCTGCTCAAATCCTCTGTCCTCCTCGTCTATGACAACTCCAGCCAGAGTCTGCAAACGACCTTTCTTCAGCTTATCGCTTATTTCTCCGGGCACGTGAGATAGCTTAAACCGGCCAAACAGGTGAGCTAACCTTGGCAGCACGATGACTTCCACAGGCAAATTTTCCACCTTTGTCTCCCGAATGTCCAGCGTCTCTAAATCGTATAGTTTTCCCATTTTCTCGGGAATCCTGGCAACATCAATGCCCCTGACGCTGAGATACTTGAGAAACCGCAATCTGCATATGACATCGAGAACGCTCTCGGTAAGCCCCCTGCAACCTTCCAGATCCAAGACTCGCAGCAACTTGCAGTCTTCAAAATCGAAAATATCGGTACTACAAATCGTTAGTGACCTGATAGAAGACAGGCCGATTCCCTCTGCAACCCCGCCGCCTCCTTCCTTGCTACTGTGCTGGACAGAGAGTCGGCGCACACGGCAGATAGGCTCATTGTTACGCAGGAGCTTATCCTCGCGAATCAGAGTGACGAAGTTGTTGGAGACTGACTTGTGGATGATAAACTCCAGCATTACACTGTGAACTTGACACCTCTCAACAACTTTGTTGGGACCATTGCTAACCAGTACTGGCTCAATGATGCTCCGGTCAATCAACTCCTTGAGACGCTGGCAGGCAATTTCCTCCTCGTTGAGATGTACACCTCGGACAACCAATCCTTCGGCTATCCACCTTCTGACTAGACTCTTCCTGTTCATCCGAGGACCCCTGGGGAATATGCTTAGAGAAAGCAAGCAGGTCTTGTGACCATAGTCAGGCAGGCTATCGTAGCATTGGACAAGCTTTCTTTTCATTTCCCCAAAGGCGGGCTCGTTACCTGCCAGGTAGTCACCAAGTGCTTGGCCCACACGTTTACAGTCACGTCTTCTCGGATTTTGTCCCAAGTAATTAGCTGCGCTAATCAGTGCCAGTGGTAAACCACCGCATTTATCAAGTATGCTTTTTAAACCATCGATCAAGGCAGGTGAAGGTTCCTCTTCAGGGCCATATACCTTTCTCCAGAATAACTTTTTTGAACAAACATCATCCAGACCTCGCATTGTGTACACATAACTGCCTCTGCCAGAGCTGCAGGCATTGGCGACGGAACGAAGGCTTGTGGTCACAATTATTCTGCTACTTTTGCCATTATTAGGGAACTCACGTTCTATATCCTTCCACACTTCTGCTCGCTGCACATCATCAACAACAACCAAGTACCTAGCAAGGCATAGTGGAAGCACAGTTTTCAGGAAAACATGCATACAAGGTCGCAAAAGGGGAAAAAAAAGAAAACATGCAGAAAAACTGCATATGTTTTATTTTTTGGCCCCAGAAATTGTGAAAATATGAAAACTACCTTTAAGTCATGGATGCAATTGTGCAGCGTAAAACAATATGCAAACGGGAAAAAAGGTCCACATTACATAAACCCTTCAGTATTTGTGCACCAAATGCAAAAAAAAAAAAATCCACAGTCCAATGTGCGTGCAAGAGTGCGGTGGCCATTCGGTCTAAAAAAGCGTCCTGGCCCAAGCGTTTGAAATTTTGGAGTCGCCTAGGTGAAACATCAGATCCGACTACAAATGTACATGGATCTTACCTCTTGTCGGCCAGAATGTCACCAAGATTTGCGGAAGTGGTACCGCCAGCTCCTGGCCGAACATTCACAAGAATCCTGCTTAGAACATCCGCACCGTTGCATCCCGACGCCTCAACCCACGCAACGCAATCAAATGCATTTGAGGCAGCAAAGTCATCATACAGTTCCCTTGCGAGGGCGGTCTTTCCCAGGCCGCGACATCCCACGATGGAAATCACCCTCAGCTGCTGTGGTTGCCACCCCTCAGCTTCGGAGAGCAACCCCAGAAGCTCCCTTTTTTCCTCAGGATTGTAACGAGGAGGAGGAGCTCCAGATCGAGAGGATTCAACCCTAGTCCTAGAATTAAAAACCCGTAGAAGCTTCATTAAGAAATTGTAAAATAAATGGAAGGTACAGATGACCCAGCCCAATACACGTCCGACCAACCTGGGATGTGGCCCATTTGTGGCACCGCCGCCGGGCGGAGCAGCACTGTCTTCTCCGGTTGCTTTAGCGCTGGGTTGCCACTTCCGTACACGCTCGATGCTGTCCTTGAAGTGGTCGATGCGATCCAGATCTTGAGAACGGGGGTCCAGCCCTATCGCCGTAAGAATGGGGCCAGACGCTCCTGGTTCCCAGAGACCATCTATGAAGTCCTCAATATCATAAGCCAACTCCTGCAGTTGCAGAAATCTCATCTTCTGTGTCGCCCCTTGGCTGTTCTCCTCCTCTATATCGGCGATTATCATTCGCATCTCCCGCCTGATGGATTCGAGGTCATTCTTGAGTTTGCCTTGGAGCCTCTTATCTTCCGCGATCACGCCGCAGATCTTCCCCACCACAGACCCGAGAAGTTGAATCACCTCTCCCCGTTTCATTAGGAAGTGGTCACCAAGCGGAATGGATCAACAAGTACCGCAAAACAGATGGTTAGGTCAGTATATAACGGCAAGATATCTTGTGCACAAGATCATATTAGCGGACATATGCACAAACTCAATCGCGAACATCCGATCCAAACTCTGCGGCCGAGATTGAAGGCAGGTGTACCCCATGACCCCATCCCACTTATGCAATTTTGTGATTTACCACGCGTCCTATACCATTATTTTCCGAAATGGAAGTGCTATACAACATTCTAAGCATGATTTTTCGGGAGAAATCAATCGGATTTCTCATATTTAGATATGCGCAAAGATTCGTTTGCGTCTTCTCCACCGGCAACTTCCACCTCTCCAGGGACGCCACTGTCTTCGCCGCCAAGAACTCGTGGGATTAGGGCTCGGGTTCACCCGAGCCCTCCGAGCTAGAGGGAGGCGGGCGGTGGGACCGTGGTGGGAGGCGGAGGTGGCGGGGGTGGTGGTGGTGGAGGATCGGTGGCGGTAGTGCCAAGACGGGAAGAACAATGGGGTAGGGTCGCTAGAGGCCGGTGGGGGTGAGGAGGCATTAGGTGGTGGCGGTGGATCCAGTGGTGGAAGCCACGGAGACGGGAAGAACGGCGGTGGGGGCGAAGGTTATTGGGGCGAGGACCGGAGTGGCTGTTAGAAGGTGGTAGGTGGTGGCGGCGGATCCGCGATGGTAGCCACCAGAGATGGGGAAGAACGGTTGGGCGGGGGCACGACTATTCGTTTTGGGGCTCGACTCCTCTATGAGTCTATCCCTGATCCTCGCTATTGACCACGATTGATCCAAGTAACCCTGCACATCCAAAGACAAAGAAATCGTTTTTAGGTACAAGTTCTTCATAACTTGACCTACATTAGTCAAGAAATGCATCATGCAACCTTAGTCCATTGACCCAGGGCATCCCAACTCAATCCATGACTCAATTGCGCAAACCCCTATTTTCTAGGAAGATCGGAAGTACCGCGCCTAACATGCCGGTACTTCCGCAATGCGGAACTACCGCCTCCCAAAACACTATTTCCGCATGATGAAAACCTCGCCTGGGGCTATCTGAAAGAAATATACCGTAACTTAACCCTAAGACTTCCGCCAAACAGTATATCAGTATTTTGCTGCGAAGACTTCCATAAGCGGAACTACCACACTAATACCTACGGTACTTTCAATTTTTCTGACAATTCTAAAAAACAGTCCAAATCAAATGCAATTTTTGCAAAACCATTTCACAACTCCACAAAACTTGCAATGGTTCATAACAACAGTATTCTGGACCTTCTCATATGGTCCTTCAATTTTACTATAGTTTTTTTCCCCAAATGACAAGTATTTGCAACCAAACTAAATTAAAATGCATCTAGTTTGAACAAGAGGAAGAAGTTAATTTCAATACTACTGCAACGGGAAGGTTTTTTTCTAATCTCAAGTTTAATCATTATCAGATTTTGTTAAACTAGATTTAGGATCTAACAACCTAAAAACCTTGCTTGATCAGCTAGCCTAAAACCAAAAGAACAAAATCGATTTTGCCAAAACGCTAGTTATGAGTGTTATGAAAAAAAAAACACTTCCACTCTGTTTTAAATAAAATATTAAAAAGGAAATAGTACAATAATTGAAAGGCAAACAACATTTTCGCTGAATACGACTCTGTGGAATAACAGCTAAAAATCTGGATTGCTAAATTGCACACAAAAAAGTATTTTTTTTAAAAAAATACATTAGCAAAATCTAGTATCACAGCGATCTCATGGAACCGTTCGCTCGTCGGCCAGTACAGCGGTACAGCCCCAACATTGAGTACTAATATGTAGTTCTTATATAGTCATGAGCAATTTTGCAAAAGTGTTCGAAATTATGCATCCAGGGACTTCTTGTAATTGTGCAGAAATATATTATGCTTAGGGATCATTATGCGAAATGGCACGTGAAGACATTTCTCGCCTCTATTTCTTGCCGAGGCCACCGGCGCTCTCGATTTTGAATACACGATTAATGCTTCACATTAATGGGGGCTGCTTCTTCCCTGGTAGCAGCGCGCTCATATGGTCAATATATACTTGTTTGCTAATTTGTAGTGCATCATTTTTGTTGAGCGCGGGGAGAGATCATGGAGGGTGGCCCTATGGTGAGCTCTTCCACGGGAGCAATGAACTCCCTCCTCGACAAGCTTCCCTCCCTCCTCGAGAAGCTTCCCGAGCTTGAAAGCATGCGGCAGGATCTGGAGAGCCTGAGAAATGATGTCTTGGAAAAGTTTGCCGGACGAGGCGTCATCAGAGGCGCCAAAATCAAGGAGTGGATGGAGCAGGTCCGGGAGGTGGTCTACGACATGGAGGACTGGATTGACCTTTTCATCCGTCCATCGAAGCCGGATAAACCAGAGCCGGCAACGAACTTCGGGTGGTCTGATGATATAGCCGAACAAATCAAACAATTCAAGGCCCAGATCCAAGAAGCACAAGACCGCTGCACAAGGTACGGTCTTCTCGATAAACTGCCCACTTCTGATGCCGACCTTGCAGATCTTGGAGTTCCCCGCAAAGTCACCATTGATCCTAAACTGCTTCATGGGGAGGAGCCTGGCCTCGTCGCTCTGGATGGCCCGACAAATCAGCTTGTCAACCATCTGATAGACGAGGAGCAGGAGCTGAAGGTGGTATCCGTTCTTGGTATTGGAGGCCTTGGTAAGACCACTCTTGCCAAGGAAGTATATCGACGGCAGCAGCAAAGCGGGTCCGAGTGCCTCCGAGCTTTCGTCTATGTTGGCCGGAACCCATCCATAAAGACGACTCTAATCAATATACTTCATCAAGTAACCCCGCTGCGGCAACTCTGGCAAGGCAACATGGAATCTTGGGATGAACAGCAGATCGTCTTTAAACTCTGGGGATTCCTCGGCACCAAGAGGTACTCCCCCGTTTCGCAATCTCTCTCCAAAATGCCCGTATCTAACTATTCTATGCTCTCGCGGCGCAAAGTGGCTGTTAAAATTTCAGAAAAAATGGAGAAAACTGGTATAGCTGGACATCAATATGAATTATGATACGGGGTCGCCCGATCTTCTCGACGTAGGATGGATACTCACAGGAGTCTTGATGAATCGCAATGATCCTCCAATGCCAATGCAAGGGACGAACACTCTTTAATCCGCCAAACCACACTCGAGTTGATTTCACGACCACCTGGCGAAGATCATCGTGCACCCAATTCCCAATGGAAAGGTGAACGATCTTGATTGAAGAAAGTAACTCCTAATTCCCTATAGAACTTAGGCAACAATGCTAAACTCAAACATACTTTAGTAGATTGATTATTCTCAAACGTGGTCTCCCTTACAATGGCGGTCTAACCCTTAATATATAGTACCTTGGCCACCTCATGGCTGGCCAAGAGGTCCTAAACAAACTCCAACACATCACTACATGTATTTGGAAACAAACTCACACAAAAGGAAAAACCTAAAATTAAACCGTCACAATATTTCGGTCATAACTTTTTATCCGTGACGAATTTGAAGGTGGGGCCGGATCCATTGCGTAGCCCTTGAAATTATCTTTCCAATGAGTACAAGAACACCGAATCGGACTCGTTTGTGAAAGTTATGGCCTTTTAGTAACTGCTGTCAGTTGTCCCGAACCGAATCCGAATTGAATTCGAGTTGAATCCGAGTTTGAATTGGATTGAGCACGTGGAGGTCCGAATTTGGCTTGAAAATCTTATCCAAAACTTGTAGTTTAAGTCCTTGGGCTCCTCCTTTTGCTCTCCCACCGCATTGGCTTCTTTCCTCCTTGTGCTTCTCCATAACTTTGGTCCGGAATCATCATAATATTCAAACCTAATAATAAACAAGAATTTGACATAAGGTAGTATATCGTTCCCACAAATAGAAGGAAATTCATTAAGAAACAAATTCACCTAACAATATTTAATGCTCAATGCTTCTTTCCGGTGAAATAATGTATTTGACTTAAAATGCTAAGCATATGCGTATCGCATCATCCTCCCTTCTTCAAGAAAAGCCGTCCCCGCTTTTGATAACTGAAATTGTACTAAACAAAGAATACAACGTGTATGCATGGTATATGTATTGGTCGGTTACACCCTTTCGTCTTTCACATTACTATTACACGGAGGTGTAGTAAGCAAAAGAACAACACATATGCGTGGTATATGTATGAATCAATTATTGTGTCATTCTCATTCTCACTGCTTTGCACAAACCAATTGATACTACAATAGCTATCAAATGCATACATTGCAATGTTTTCATTCACACCATTCTCCCTCCCATAAGAAAAAGTCGTCCTCGACTTTGCAAGCACGTGGACAAGTCATTAATGGGAAAACCGAACAAACGGTTCAAATATGGAAGATAAAATTTTAATTGCCTTCATTGCTTCAAATGCGCTACTACACGATTATCTCGTACATGATTGTTCATCGAAAGAGGAACAAGTAGGCACAAGAAATCTTTGTAAACAAAGAAGCACTATTGTTAAACCTCATCTCATTGTGATCATGACGTGGTATAAAAGATTGTTTGTCCAAAATATGCAATTTCAACTCGGCAAGCTTATCACATGTAATGCATATTCGATAAACATAAAAGTTGTCATCTACACCATAATCTCCGATCAAATTGAACTTACATGTATAGGCATAGGAACTAACTAGTGATTTTAAACATGCAATTTCAAGAACATTCTCAATGACACTAGATAGCTCTTTAGGGTCATCGAACATAATATAATATAAAGAATCATCGGAGATATTCTAGAAAGAACTTCCTTATGAGTAATTAATTCCACATTATGTAATTTGACCAAAGAAATTTCGAACATGGAATTTTCGAATGAACACATGAGTTCTCACAAGTACTCACCGTTTCATAACTAATTTCGACACCAATATTGTTACCTTTATTGTTCTCCTCAGTTGATGTAGGTGTTGTAGGTATTAAATCATCATGATGTAACAACGGATCAGTAAGTACTTCATCTTTAACTATGATTATCTCCTCATCATTTATCTCCAATGGTGTCAGTTGTTGAACATTTGGCTCCTCTTCTTTAATTTCAACCTACACAATGTGAGGAACAACACTAGAAGTAGATATTAATGTGTTAGTTTCAAAATCAACCTCACTTTGTCTATCTTCTACTTCTCTCTTTTCTTTTGGTGTATCCCTCACACTCTCGGTTTGGATGCTCTCAAACTCACATATGGTGGAATCACACACTTGCTCTTTTAACACTCTCACTCAATTTGACTATGTGGCTCTCATTCTCAACTGGTTTTGATGCATCTTAATTATTGTATGTATCATTGGAACAAGACAAGATGTCTCCATTACCGAAGGGAAAGTCCCATGCTCGGTCATCTTCTCATTTGTCACACTAGTGGAACTATACGAGCTGAAGTATGGACATGGATTGAACCGTGATGTACTTGTCTCCATAAGTCTCTTCTCCTCCTTAATAGCACAATTCACAAGATCATGCAAGTTACTAAAATATTTATGTTGAAGTATAGCGGCGATCTCAGAATTCAAGCCACCCCTAAAGTATGCCTTCTCCCTTGATGGACTAGTGACACCAGCACGACGCATCGCATCTTGTAGTTCAAAATAGTAATCTTGGACAAGATACTCCCTTGTGTGATATTCGCAAATGGTGAAGCAATTCTGCGCATAATAGGATGGCACAAACTCGCTTCTCATAAACGCCTTCAAATCTAACCAAGATTTAATGAGTTGTTTTCCAATTAGTTGTTGCCACCAACTATAAGCATAGTCTTCAAACTCCCTTGTGGCACGCATCACCTCTTGATCTTTGGAATGTTTGAAATCTAAACACTTTCTCCATTTGCCATTCCCACTCAAGATACTCCTCCGGATCATCGATTGCCATAGAAAGGAACAAAGCTATCTTTTGTTGTTGTGGACGAAGTGCTTGCACAATATCATTCACGATGTTTTTGTGTAACACCTTCATTTGTTGATTGATTTCAATATGGAAATCCTTCATATCCGCTTTAAGTTGTACGTGCTTAGCGGTGGTGCCTAATTGGAGCTCTTGTTGCAATGTACTTCTCAATGCACGATGTTTAAAGCGAGTCACGGGCATTAAGATCAACTTCATTCTCATCACCATAGTTGTCTTCTCCACCTGATATAGTTAGATTGTGCAAAGACAACACAAAGCAATAACAAGGTATCTGGATGATTAGTATAAATCACTCGTTCTCACTCTTTTCTCTCACAAGTAAAGTTCTCACATTTCAAGTGAATTGAGGCCAAAAGAAACTTACACTTGGTGGTGGCTATAATAACGAGTGATGATCAAGCGGATTTAAAAGTGACTCACAATTGCCGGCAAAGGATATTTTGTGGAGTTTGGTTAGGAAGTATTTATCCTACGATCCGATTTCTCGATGTTGTAAAATTAAGTAATAATCCAAGTTAGAATACTTTGCCTAAGTCTTGATCCAAAAGATTTAAGTGAAGTATATGAACGCACACGCAAAGATCAATGTGACTCGATGCAAACAAAAGGAATGAGCTAACTAGAGGCAATATGAAATTAAAGATTAGATAGCTCGTTTGCACCAAGTACTAGGAGAGACGCTAGCCAATTGCAACGATATGAATGTAAGGGCACAAGATTGCTCAAAGGAATTAAATACACAAGTGAATTTATGGACTAAGAGCTCATCCTAGATTCGCCAATGTTTTTTCTCCCTTTTTTTTCTTCTTCTCTTTTTTTTTGCTCAAGCCGTGGCTCTCTCTTTTTTTTGTCATTTGCCTTCTTTCTTTCTTTATTTCCTTCTTTTTTTACTTGTAGTTGGCACTAAGGTTTAGCTTTCCTTCCCAAAAGAATAATATTTCGTGGTGTAAATTAATACCAAGAACACCCTTAATGCAATTATCAAAGACTAGTCTCAAGATGAGCGAAATTAAGGATATATGTATGTAAATGACCACAGTGTGGATATTTTTTTTCGCGTGGCATCAGAGCAAAGACTGCTCACGTTCTTGTAGCGTGATCTTGTTCACGCATGTAGCAATCGGATTTTTTTGGATTTTTTGATTGGACACAAAGATTAAGTGACGCAAAGGAACACGATGATCAAGACGTAAACAAAAATTCTAATGGACGAAAACTTAACAAAACTCACAAAAATAATGATGCAAAACTAGGGTTTGGATTTTTTTTGTGTTTTCGGTTTATGGACTATAGGACAATAAGTAATAACTGAAATTTAAAGGGATAAGATCCACCGAGTAAACCGCGCTCGATACCAAGATGATACGGGTCGCCCGATCTTCTCGACGAGGATGGATACTCACGGAGTCTTGATGAATCGCAATGATCCTCCAATGCCAATGCAAGGGACGAACACTCTTTAATCCGCCAAACCACACTCGTGTTGATTTCGCGACCACCAGCGAAGATCTATCGTGCACCCAATTCCCAATGGAAAGGTCGAACGATCTTGATTGAAGAAAGTAACTCCTAATTCCCTATGGAACTTAGGCAACAATGCTAAACTCAAACATACTTTAGTAGATTGATTATTCTCAAACGTGGTCTCCCTTACAATGACGGTCTAACCCTTAATATATAGTACCACAGCCACCTCATGGCTGGCCAAGAGGTCCTAAACAAACTCCAACACATCACTACATGTATTTGGAAACAAACTCACACAAAAGGAAAACCTAAAATTAAACCGTCACAATGTTTCGGTCATAACTTTTATCCGTGACGAATTTGAAGGTGGGGCCAGATCCATTGCGTAGCCCTTGAAATTATCTTTCCAACGAGTACAAGAACACCGAATCGGACTCCATTTGTGAAAGTTATGGCCTTTTAGTAACTGCCTGTCAGGCTGTCCCGAACCGAATCCGAATTGAATTCGAGTTGAATCCGAGTTTGAATTGGATTGAGCACGTGGAGGTCCGAATTTGGCTTGAAAATCTTATCCAAAACTTGTAGTTTAAGTCCTTGGGCTCCTCCCTTTTTGCTCTCCCACTGCATTGGCTTCTTTCCTCCTTGTGCTTCTCCATAACTTTGGCCCCGGAATCATCATAATATTCAAACCTAATAATAAACAAGAATTTGGCATAAGGTAGTATATCGTTCCCACAAATAGAAGGAAATTCATTAAGAAACAAATTCACCTGACAATATTTAATGCGGCTCAATGCTTCTTTCCAGTGAAATAATGTATTTGACTTAAAAGTGCTAAGCATATGCGTATCTGCATCAAATTATATTTTAGATAAAAGGACATTTACCCATCGTTTTTTGAAAGCTAATAAAGGGACTATAACCTAGTCGTACATAAAACTAGTTTCTCGCACAATTCCGTGACTAGTACTTTTATTGGAAAATGGTGTTTTATTTATTATCAACTATAGTGCTTATATTTGAAAATATAGCTATATTTCTTATACAACTATAATGCTTATGGTTGAAGATATATATACATTTCTTATACAACTGGAACTGTTCTAATATATATTTAATTAATTCACACGTCATAATTTAGATCCACCAAATAAATAGCATATCTCTTTCGCTTTTAATATGGAAACTTTTAGCGGAAACTTCTTTAACATAGTTTTAATAATATTATATAATAAAGAGATACTCCTGTTCTTTTCAAGCGCTGTTTCTTATTTTTTAGGTCTACGAGATGACTTTGACTATTATTTTTTTGTAACTTTATCTTATTATATATAATAAAATTCTAATATTATAAAAGAATTTTTAACAACAAATCTAATGACATAGTTTTCATGTAGCCAATTTTGATAGTTTAAACATATTAGTGGTTAAACTTTAAATAGTTTAACGTATGGATTCTAGATTGTCACTTAAAGAAGAACAATGGGTAGATTGCATTCTAGATATGTCTAAAGAACCATAAACAAAAGATGACAGATTCAAAAAACATAGGCCTGTTTGGTTGGTGACCTCAACAACATGCCTAAGGAAAATGCATGTCTGAAAGCTGCTAGAGATTTTGATAAAATGTGCCTGATCAGGCATGTCTGAGCCCTACTTTGTTTGGTTGGTCACCTGTGCTTGAGAAAACTTAAATATGAAATTACTCTTTGATAGTTATTGTGCTCTAACCTCTATTGTTTTGCTAAAGTTCAATAGATATGCTTTAAAGAATGCAGTAATAGTGTATTTTATCCTTATTACGCAGCTATCCATCCCTATCCATACTGCTTCTCCATCTTCTTTTTGTACACACAATCCCATAGCCAAAGCCACCAAATAAAAAAGAAACAAAGAACATGATTAATCTCTAATATTTGGAAATCATCGAGCAAGGAAGAGGCAGAGTGTCATGCGACCATGGGCGGCGGCGTGGCGGTGGCCATACTAGCTTCACGCGGCTACAACCAAATTGGCCCTTGCGCAACTTTGATGGAGGCGAAGGAAGCTCTCGCTGGCAGCCGGTGTGGTCCTTGCGGCAGCGATGGAGGTACGTACAACTGCGATGTGGCAGCAGATATGGCTGAAGGTGGAGGCTCTGGTCGCGTGCCTTGAGTTTTGCCAAGGCATAGCTCATAGCATGCACCCTTAACCGCCTCTTGAATCGAGATGGCCTGATTAGTCTTCAGAGTAGATAAGAGCTTCTCTAAAGCTCTGACTTGTTGCCCGATCATACTCGCATGAGTGACCATGGTGTCCTCGAAGGGAGTGATCCCTTTCAACATCTAGCCCACCGAGTAGATCGTTGAGGAGCAAAACATTGCCTTGAAGTATGATCTTCATCGACTTCATTTCCTCCTGGCTACGAGTCAAACAAGTTGCTTTATTTTGATCATTGCCTTTGCAAATAGAGCAAAAATGGTCAGAAAATTACTTGTCAAAAGACTAGTTAGAAGAACTGGTCAAAGGTAAAGCTTTTCTTACCTGCTAGTCGAGTATCAAACTTGTGGACTTCAACTTTGAGCTGTTCTTCCAGCAGCTTTATTTTCTCATTCTTCTCTTTATTGATACAAGTAGGTTATCTAATCACTTTGATCTTCTCTTTGAACTCAGTGTGAAGCTTCAACCTCTTTTTCTGTCGAAAGAAAAGGGCTAAAGAAAGACAAGAAAAACAACTAAAGAAATAGTCTTAAGTTCAGAACTTACTGTTTATTTTCTCTTGCAAAGTTTTAATTGTAGAATTGGCCTTCATAAAGCTTATTGATTGGTCGATGTGTTCTTTCTTTAGCTTTTGCATCTTGATTTTCTCATTTTTGAGTGCAGCAGCTAAGAACTTCTCATCGCTCTTAAACCTGTAAAGGTTGAAAACAAATATGAAAAGACTAAACAAGTGGTCAAAATAGAGTTCGACTACATGAGCCAGTAATGTACCATGCCTCTACCTCCTTGGAGAGTTCGGCATTTTGTTGTCATATAAGCGTGAGTTGTCTGTGGTAGTTAGCCACAGTTGCCATGTCTTACAGTGTTCTCTGCGTAAAGAAGGATGGTAAGAGACCAGAAAAACCAAGTACGAATGCTTGAGTACTCGATACTTACATTCATGCTCCTACGAGCAAATTTGGCAAGTACCCGCCTGGAGTCTTTCAGTTGATCGAGCTTATCGACCATGTTCCATCACACTTTCTCAAGGCGCTCATCATTGAAAATATTTCCCTTATCAGGAAGGTCCTTAGGGTGTGGGGCTTATCTCAGAGATTGGCTAGAAGAAGACCCCACTACAAAGGTAGGATTAAAAAACTCCAAGAAGAAATTCAGTTGCTCTTCTTCTTCTTCTCCGATTGTATCTTCTTGGAAACAAGGAGGACTGCCCTCGTGAGGCAATCGGAGGGGTTTCCAACTTCATGACTAGGTATTTCCACCCTGTCTTCAGCCTCTATCGCTGTGGTGGTCGTTTCTTCAACCACCATCTCCACTGCTTCTTTGACTACGGGCAGAGCCATAATAGATTTATCAGTAGAAGCATCCTTGGTCAATGGAAGAGCCAAGTTAAAATCACGAAAAGAGAAGTAAGTCTGTGTTTAAGAAGACCTAGAGGTAAAATGCTATATTCATGTTTTCATCTACATACCTTGCTTTCATAGCCTTGATCTTGAATTTAGAAGAAATCTTTCCGAAGATTGGTTTCGTTGACTTTTTCTCTTTGACCACGTCTGGTCAAGGAGGAATGAGAACGTATTCGACCACATCTCATCGAAAGTCTTGAGCAAGAGTTACTACTCCTTGTCCCTCTCGCCCCTCCTGGTAGTCGAAACTAGTTTCGACCACCTAGAGAGTAGTCTCCTTTTCGATCACGGTTCATGATGTCGCGGCAGTCTCCTTTACAAAAGATACAAAACTCTTACAGTCTTCCTTTTTGAGTTACTTGATAAAGCCTTGAGAAGCGCCAACTAAGAAAGTTTCGTTATCATAATAGAAGGGTAACTTGACCTAACAAGTCGGTTGCTCTAGTACGGCTGCGCCTATCTCATCTGCAGTAGCCACATTCACAAAGAACTGCTCAATGGGGCCGGTCGGAGCAGCAGGAGGAAGAACGACAAGGGGAATGGTAGCCCTTGTACTCCCCTTATTCTTGTCGATAGCTTTGGTCAGTCAATGTCTCTTGGCCAGAGGAGCCTTGGCTTTCTCTGTCTCTTCTCGGATGACCATCAGTTCAACCCCTTCATCATCCTGACAGATATTCATGCCTACATTCTGCAAGAAATAAGAACATTATTCAGTCGTTCTCTTCGACTATGTAATACTAAAGATGAGGTCAATTTTTGGTTACCTTTTAAGTGTTCTTTTTTCTTTTCGATGGATACATCCACCAGAATACGAGGAGCCTCTACATCAAGTGTTGGTGCTTTCTCACAGACGAGCTTGACTCGGGAGTCAATTTCCCCCAAAGCAAAATTTGTTCATGTAGATGAAGTAGTCAGTGTACAGTGTTAGAAATTTAGGATCTAATTATGGGAATGAGTTTGATTGTTACTTACTGTTCTCATAATCTCTGGTCATATCCGTGGCTCCTGAGTACATCCACATGAGATGTGCTCGTTGCTTTAGGGGGCTGATACAATGGGTGATGAAGTCCTTCAGCACGTGCCAAACGGTGAGTCCCTTGTCCCTCAACTCTTTGATAGTTGAAATATAAGGGGCTATCCGAGTAAGTCCTTAGAGACTGAATTCCAGGAAATATTCTTCTCTGCAGCATTCCCCATGAAAGAAAGGTTGTCTTCGCTGATCGTCTTCCAAAAGAACCTCCTCTTTTCCAGCTCAGCCATCAAAGACCGAGTAAACATCTGGATATACTACTTCATCTTACCGTCATGGAGCTTCAGACCGCAGCCCCCATCAAGTTCGGTCTACCTGCTCATTTCATAGTAATACTGAAACAACTCAAGGTCTGGCAAAATAACCAGGTAAGCCTCACACAAGTACACGAAAATGCTAAGCATGGTGATTGAATCGGGAACCAAGTTCACAAATTTGACCCCAAAAATACTCGAGTACAATTGTGAGGAAGTGAGGGATGAGCAAGGAGATGAAAGCCTCACTCACAATACACCTGGAACACCAGGATTACTCAAATTTCTCCCATCAGTCAGTGTTGTCTGCTAGCTTCGATCCATTTAATGAAATTCCATGGAGGTTTCTCCCGAATGGTTGGTTTGGATTTGAGAGAGGTTGAAGGAAGAGACAATTTGGTCAACGACGAAAATCTTGAAGTGGATCAGAGCAGAAGGGTAAAGTAAGGAGACCAAAAGTTACCTCACGGTAACTTTTTATAACCCTATGGATCGGTTACCCATCTCGAGAACTGAACGGTTATTACTTCATTGAAAACTGCTCCAACAGACAGATAGGTGGAATATGATTTGAATTCTTTTCTCCTATTTGAAGTTCGCTTATCTTCACAACTCAAGTAAAATTACCTTTTTGACCAAACTCACTTCTGGTCGAAAAGAATCAAAAAGATTTTGCTTTTGACCTTCTTTTATCTACGACTTCTCTTTCTCAAGTAAGTTACTTTTACTTGAAGTTGGGGGCTAGATGATGAGGATATAATAATCATCAAATTATTACATCATTATATTCTTTGAGTACACCCCTTATCAATAAGAGAGAAGTTTTATAGACTAGTCATAAGCTCTTTTACGACAACTTCTCAGTCGTGAGTCTTTGTACGACCACATAGTCGTAAGTCATTCTACGACCACTTAGTCGTAAACTTTTCTACGACCACCACATAGTCATAAGTTATCCTGCGACCAACTTATGGTCGTGGACCCTCTTGTGACCTATTCATATTCGACTGGTTTGTCTACGACGACCTACTACGTCGTGGGTCCATCTGACAAGGTGGTTAGAACATGCGTTTGTTCTTAATAACCACACATGATCTCTCTCTGACAACAACCATCGCACGATGAACGGGCTATCATGTCTCTCTGACAATAACTCTCGTCAGACGGTTATCACCTGAATTGTTAAGGTGGCTTTTGACATGGAACAACTGTCGCCGCTTCTCATGCTATTTAAGGGTCAATGTCAGAAGAAAGGGGGATCAAAAGAAGACAGAGTGCAAGCAATTTCGCATTACTTACTCATGTAGTACCTCACATATCGATATGAGATACTACTATAGAACGTCATTGGCAAAGTGAAAAATAAAAATAAAAGCAATAATAGAAATCACGATAAACTTAAAACCTTAAAAGTATTTTGATAGGGAACCAATGGAAGATGGAATAAATGTTTGAAATATGGGACCGGTCCACTTCTATCCAAGTAAGAGAACTAAAAACCACAAATAGTGGCAAGCCACGGTGCTGAAAATTCGAGTGCACCCACCCATGCATGATGCTATCACTCCACTGGCCTTTTACCTGAGAATGAAAAGAGCAAGCGTGAGATTTAAAAATCTCAGCAAGTACCCAACAACGGTCGCAACACAGTGAGTAAAGAACAGGTAATGCAAGCAAGATATGTAAAGGACAAGCAAATCAAGCAAGCAATAGATACAAGTTAAGTGCAATGAAACTAGGTTATTGAGAACATTGATATAGATCGGAAATAGAGATCACATGAATAGTGGCATTAAAGATAAATGTTATTTAGCAAGTTATGACAATGGCACCGACAATCACTCCCCATGTACTCGGTTATACGAGAATAGTCAGGCACGCCATCGTCCTCGACCGTATAACCGTCGACGGGGTGTAATATCCAAAGTAACGAAAGTGTACGGCCCACCGTACGTTACCAGGTGGGTGGTAATCTTCTCTATATATGGATGACCCTAGGCCAGGTAACTGTCATCTGGTCAACCGTGATAATTGTTATTTAGCAAGTTGTGGCAAATGTATTGGCGATTACTCCCCACATACCCAGTTATACGAGAATAGTTAGGCACAATGCTGTCCTCGGCTGTATAACTGCAGACGAGGTGTCATATCCTGAGTAACAAAAGTGTACGGCCCCTCGTACGTTACCAGGTGGGTAGAAATATATCCTATATGTAGATAATCCTAGGCCAGGTAACCATTATAATATTAACATGTTATATGGTGTAAATTTAAGGGAACTAAGAGAAAGCTAAGATAATATTAAGGAAAGTGAAATGATTTGCTAAGGTTGGAAGTAGAGAAACATGATTCCCGATATGAAGATGATAGGGGATGATAATATGACGATAAGGTAACTGATACTCCATAGACAGATTATGTATTATGAATTTAAGTAAACTAAGAGATGGTGAGGATAAGGCTATGATAAGTAGAAAGGGTTGCTGATGCTGGAAACGAAAAGCATAACCCCCGATATGAAGCTGGTATGAAATGATAACAGGGTGATAGAGATCTAGGAATTAATCTAAAAGGAATATTAAAACATAGCTCATGCAAGGGTTGTCATTCATCCAAGTTTATTATGTGTTAAATGATTATTAGTCAAATTAACATGTATCACACACATATAAATCCATCATGGCCAAGACCCCTCCGTCGACCGCATGTGCCAGCCGCCGCGCCGCCATGGCGTTGTCACACCGCCTTCGGCTGCGCCGCCATCAGCCCTGCATTGCTCGGCCACAAGATCACCCCTGACATCACCGTTGTTCTGATCGGCGCCCACTGCCCACCGCAACGGCTCCCCATCGTGCGCCACTTCCGGTCATTGCCACCCTTGTGATTCATGAGAGACGATTGGAGAGAACTTAGATATAAGTGGAGGGAGGAAGAGACGTAAACGAAGAGAGAGATCGGTTATGTTAGGGATAGGAGACAGAGAGATCGGTTAGGATTAGTTTTTTTAGGGTGCTACAACTCAGCTGTAATCAATTCTCTAAGCAATAGCCATAGAGGAGTAGGGTTGCTATCCTCTCAGGAGAAGGCCCGAACCTATATAAAATTCCCGTGTCTATTCTATGTGTGATCGTAGTCAGGTTTTCAATGTTTTTCTCAAATGCAAGAAATCATATGTAAGATCAGTATTGAAATGTCAAATACCCACATATTTTTACTTATGCACGCTTTTCAAAGCGTATAATTCCAAATCTGCCAAATCCTTAACCTTAATCCACCTTGATCTAAACCTCCCTCCCAACCACCACACATGTGCCATGGTTTTGATCCAATATAGTTTCTGATATTTTGGCCAAACTACCAAATACCTTTTGTTGACCCGATCATCATCATCATTTGCAAGCAATTATCGTGCTTGCCACGTGTATGTGCACCACTAGCTTACCACGTGTCACTAAGTCTCTCCTGTTCTGGTTCCACCGAACCACAGCTTACTTGGACCGTCCAAGTCACATGTGCAATCCCACTGTTCGAACTCGCTTTCAACATTTTCTGCCTTTCTCATGCCACGCTTGAGCTCACCATATCACCAGACATCATTAATCGTTCTAAGTCTCAACTCCTCCTTAAACATAACCCCAATCCTCACTGTTGACTATGGTTGACTCCAAACGATCCTGCATATCTAAAGACAAAGAAATCATTTTCAGGCACAAGTTCTTCACAATTTGAATCACATTAGTTAAAATATGCATCATGTAATCTTAATGCAATGACTCAGGCCACCCAACTCAATCCGTTACTCAAATTCCAAAATCCTTAATTTCTGCCCAAAATCAATCTAAACAAAGTGCGATCTTTGCAAAATCACTTTTACCACTTCACAAAATTTACAATGACTAGTTAGAGACACGTGCGTTGCAACAGAGTCATAAAAATAATGAGACGGAACTTACTGCCTGGCCAACTTCACACATCAAATATTGGAGAGCAAGCGACAGAGAAAGAAGGGTGGCCAGAATGCGCGAGGAGATGAGGAAAGTGGAGGGAGTGAGCGGTTGTATCCTAAGAGAGAGAGGAGGAGAGAGACGAATGGTCCAGATCAAATCGGATGGCTGAGAAGAGAGGAGGGAGAATAGATCAACCACCAACTCACACTTTTATAATAGTAAAGATTTGTCATAACAATAACTTGCAGCTTCTCACATAGTCCTTCGTTCTGCAATAGTTCTGTAAGTATGTGTCAATGTAGACCCGTTACATATACATAAATTGGTTGGTATGATTGGACACCACTTTTGATAGTTATTGTGCTCTAACCTCTATTACATTTCTGGGTAGACCTATTACCCGCCAATAAATTGGGTCTTCTGTCTCACACAAAATCTTATCCAACATTTACAACTAGCCTCGTGGCGCGGCCTCATGCCGCGCCCACCACCGCAGACGTACCAAAATAAAAGAGACGATAATTGTGAGGAGTTTTTAAAAACCGGGGCGAAGCGTATTTTCGAGAAAGGTAAAGGGCTTTTCGGAAAAACCGGGGCAAAACGTATTTTCTAAAAAGGCGGAGAAGTTTTTGAAAAGCGAGGACCAGACGAAAAACGGGGACCCGTGCGCATTTCGAAAGCGCGGGGCCATCCGCAAAGTGGAGGGCTAGGAAAAAATCCAGGACCTTTTCGCGAGAACCAAAGACCAGACGTAATTTCGAAAAATATGGGACTTTTTCGCAAATCTGCTCCCCAGACCGACATAAATTTCTCGCCGCCGCGCCGGCCGGGCGCTTGGGCGCGATGGGCGAGGCTGGCGCGCGAATCCCCCCGGAGTAATAACAGGGATGATAACTTGCAGCTTCTCACTACTCTGTTTGCATGGTTCTGTTGACTCCTCTATTTGTGTCCTTAGAAGTTCACTTGTTGTAATTTTGTAAATACAGTAGTATATCTTCTCAAAGTATCTTTTATAAACATTTTCACTTATTGTAATGTCAAGCCTAGCATGATAATGTCTACCTTCTCAAATTTATATGTTAGGTATTTTATTGTACTCGATGATATATGGACCATAAGGGACTGGAAGGTAATCAGTTGTGCTTTCCCCGACAATGATCTTGGGAGTCGGATATTGACAACAACTTGCATCATGAATGTAGCCAAATCTTGTTCCTTACATCCTAGTGATGTTATCTACCGGATGGAGGCTCTTAGTGAGAATTACTCCAGAAACTTATTTGGTAGCAAAATATCTGTCGAAGAAAAAGAAAGGCCTGTTGATTTTAATGAAGTTGCCGATGACATGTTGAGAATGTGTGGTGGCATGCCATTGGCCATAATTGTTACATTCGGCTTATTAGACAGGAAATCTGCAGAATTGGGACCATCGAAGAAGCTTCAGGAATCTATTTATTCAGCATTGGACCAATATTCCACGTCACAAGGGATAAGAAAGTTACTGGACATGAGTTACGCTGATCTATCTCTGCCATTGAAGTCTTGCTTTCTGTACTTGAGTGCTTTTCCAGAAAATTATACCATCAAGAAGGATCGTTCGATACGGATATGGATAGCTGAAGGATTTATCCCTAAAAGAGATGAAGAAAGCTTGTGGGAAACAGGGGAGAGTTACTTTAATGAGCTTATCAGTAGGAGATTGATCCAGCCGGTGTTCGACTACGACGATGGTCAGGCAGTGGGCTGCACTGTTCATGGTGTGATTCTTGATTTCATCGCATCCTTGTCAAGCGAAGACAACTTTGTTACAACCGGTGCAGAATTAAGGTCTGGACCATTTCCATGTGACATGATTCGGCGATTCTCGCTGGACTGCAGTCATGAAGACGAAGCTGACACCTTGGCCTCAAGCAGAGTGCACCTATCTAGAGTCCGATCCCTCATATTTTTTGGCGGTGTTAAAGGGATGCCTGGTGAAATTTTGCACTTGAGATTCCTGCGAGTGCTGGATCTAGAAGTTGCTGATTATTTGGGAAGCCACCCTCTTAAAGTTATTGGAGGATTGGTTCTACTGAGATACTTGGGACTCGGAGGGAGTGGTATCCGTAAGCTACCTGAAGAAATTGGAGAGCTACAGCACTTGGAGACCCTAGATTTGCGACGGACCACCCTAGATACTTTGCCTGCTTCTATAGTTGGATTGCGAAAGTTGGTGCGTCTACTACTTAGCGGATCTGTCCAAGCGCCGAAAGAAACCTGGAAAATGCAAGAATTAGAAGAAGTATCAACCATTGATGTCGATGGTACCAGGTCACTCAATTCGGTGTCAGAGCTGCTGATCAAGTCGAAGCGGTTGAGGATGCTAGGCGTAAGATGGGGTGGAGATTTCTGTGACCGACCGAGTTTCCTGTCTTTCCTCAACGAGGTTGGAAAGTCGAGCCTTCAGTCCCTGTCCCTACTTCTCGAGGGTTATTTTCTTGACTTACTGGTGGATTCATGGGTCCCTCCGCATCACCTCCGAAGATTCGAGCTGACAATCCTTGACACCCACTTCTTCAAAGGAGTCCCACGTAAGATGGCCTCACTCGTAAACCTCACCCACCTGCGTATTAGGGGGATTAGTTGCGTAGAAGCGGAAGGTCTCCGTGTCCTGGGGGACTTACCTAATCTGATCCTTCTCGACTTACATTCACAATTTTCTGGAATCAAAAGGCTCATCATTAGCAGGGATGGATTCCGGTGTCTCGTCGTGTTTTCCTACACGTGTCTGTTTTTTGCTGGGATGGGGCTGCAGTTCACACCAGGGGCCATGCCGCAGCTCCGAAGGCTTCGGTTTGAATTCGACGCACGGGAAACAGAGTCTCGGCATGGAGATTTTGATTTGGGCATCCAGCACCTCTCTTGCCTCACGCGAGTCCATGCCACCATCCGTTATTGGGATGCGAGAGATCTGGAGTGGGTGGATGCTGCGGAGGCTGCCATCAGAGAACAAGTATCTAAGAACCCCAACACCCCCGTATTGGAGTTGAAAAGAGAAGAACTGAAGTATCCAGGTAATGTTCCAACAAACTTTGTCCTTCAAAATCGCTTGGCAATCCTTAAAGATAGGTTCGATAATCACCTTCACCTCTGCAAAACTAGTGCCGCATTTCTCTCCAGCAATCCTAAAGAATAATCCCTTTTCTCTCCGTAAGTTGCAGTCACGGAAATGGTACAGAGTTATACGTCGAGCAGTACAGTCACAGATGATACACAGTGATACGTTGAGCAGCTCTTCGGCCGCAGTTGCATCGTCTAAGAAGGACGGATCCGACAATCCCTCTCCCATTAGGTACGTCCAATTAGTACTCTCCCTCAACTGTGATTTCCCTGACTCGACAATACATACTACTATATCATTTTCACCAATTAGTAACTCGAGACTTGATGGTTGGCCATCAACAAAGGAAAACCGCAGGGATTGCTCCAAGCAGTAAACGAGGAGCAGCAGAGGAACATGGCTCCAAGGATAAGTAGTGCCGTTTCATCCTTCCACATGCCTGTCTCCGTGCCTCCAGGGATAAGTAGTGAAGGGACCGCCGCCTTAGGGCTGTGGCGGCACCGCCTCCATCCACCCTGCTGCTGCCTCCTAGCATAGCCCCCACCTTCCGTCTCCCCCATCCACTTGTCACGCTGGACCGGATTTGTGGTGGCTCTGCTTGGATTGTGATTTGTATGCCACAACTCCATTGTGTGCTTGTCTCCTTTTGAGTTGCAAACATTTATACTTGATGTCTGATAAATTTCATATTGCATTGGTGAGGATGTGTTTTATGAGAATGTGTTTCTGGGTCATTTTAAGAAGCATCAGTTGAAGAAGAGAAGTGTCATCAACTTTCATTTTCATTGTATTTGTTGTGAGCATGTGAAATTTCAGTGTGTTTTGTCAGCAATTTGTGGCTTGAATTCTGAATCAATAAAATGTTTGTGAAATGAACGTGTGAAATAAATCAGTTAAAGTTGAAGGTTGAGGAAATTGTTCTGCTGCTAGCTGATGATGCTTGCATGCCGCTGCTGCTGCTTGCACTCTGCTGCCATTGCTAGCCTTCTTTAAGAATTCGTGAGCAGGAATAGCAGCAAGCAACCCAAAAAATGTTGAATTAAGGAAGAAGTTCACTGCTGACACAACTGAAATTTGCTACATTTCAAATAGAGTCAGCTTTGACACATTTATTTTCAAGTTAATTAGCATACATTCGCAAAGCAGATTTATTTCAATAGAGTATTCTGGATTTCCTTACAAAACATAGCTTTGAGTTCGCAACCTGCACATTATATCTCCATAACAAATGCACATTGATAAACAGTAGTCCGTTGCTTCTACAACTAATTTTGCAACTATAACTCATAATAATAATAATAATAATAATAATAGTAATGTAGGATCGCTGATAGCAATCAGAGGAGGTGAATGATTGCAGCGCAACGAAAACCTTTTTTCAAAGTATGTTGTCTTTTGCTCTTTCAATCTGTCAGCCAAAGAAAAAATAAAAAGAGCCAAGATAACAAAAGGAATTACAGGTATATTTTTGGATGACTATATCAACACTATTCGGTACTGTAGTGTTACCAAAAAAAAAACCTAACGGTGTCGCCGCTGGACCAATGGACCATGCAATGAAGAAAACTAATTAGCATGCAATGATTTACTCAATGACCTTTCTCTGTTGATTTACTCAATGAAGAAAGTAAATTAGCAATAGCCTAATTACCTTTCCAAATTACCTTGATCATGCCAACTGTCGGCCGAACACCCACATGCTTGCATGCAGACTAAAAACTAGCACACATAGGTGTTCTGCGTTACTAGTTATGCTGCACACGGATCGAGGAAATAGAAGATGACTGCCTTGCTTCCTCCTTGCGTGTTGTGCCGAACAGCAGTAAGAAAGAAATCTCCGCGTGAAGAAGAACGCCAACCGAGCGAACGCCAAATCTCACACACGGCTCGCGAACGCTGGTGCTGCTCTCTCATGTGCGGAACGAGATGACTCCAATGCTGCTCTCTCAGGTGCGGCTCTAGATTTTATTCCTTAATTATGATAGCTACAAAGTGCTCTCTTTAAAAGCCACAACTCTTATCATAATTTCGATCTCCTTTTATGCAGCCTCCTACGAATCCTATTCAATCTCTACTTAGAATCATAATCTAACTCATCCCTCATATGAATCCTATTCCAACTCTACTTAAAATCCTAATCCAACTCATCCAACTAGACTTGGGCCTTTTTACCTCAACTAGGCTTTTGGTCCACTAATTTTCAAGGGACCTGAAACCCTTTTTAACACGGATTTTTCATACTCTCGATTTTTCTAACACGTCACGTGTCGAAACCTTCAGGACCGCACCTCCCGTAGCTTCTCCATGTATCATTCACCACGTATCGTAACCTTCGAACCACACATCCATAGCTCTAACATGTATCATCTATATCTAATCTCTATGTGCCTCAAACATAAGCTCCGAAGGCTTCGCTTTGAATTCTATGCAGGGAATCAAAGTCTCGATATGGAGACTCTGATTTTGGCATCCAGCACCTCTCTTGCCTCACGCGAGTCCATGCCACCATCAATTGTCGGGATACGACAAATCTGGAATCTGCGGATGCTGCCATCACCCCAACACCCCAATAATCTGAAGCTATTTTGTGGTCTATATGGTAAGGACTGGAGCTATTTATCTGGTCGTCCTTTTCTCAGTCGACTTCATGTTCTTCTCTACTAGTACTATGTGGTGTGTGTTGGACTTCTCTGTTCTTCTTCTGTACATGTTCATGTATGGATCTGAGAGGGGAGAGGAGAGGGAGAGAGGTTACCATCTGATTGCGTGGAGGGGTTAGACATCGCAGGTTTGTTGGTGACGTCTGCGCACGGGCAGCGACGGTCGGGGAAGAAGGATGACGGCCGTCGACGGCGATGTTCCGGCGAGGTCGACGGCGACGAGCTTCCCATCGCAGATCGGCGTCCTCGGATCGATGCGGGAATATTGGTGGGGTGGCGGTGCGATCAACCTCGTGACTAGAGCCCCGCCCCCACCCTCTATTTATAGCGCAGCATGACAGGGCCCATCGACCCAAAGTGGGTGGCGCCCGATCGTATGCGGGTCAAGGGCCGATTAGCCGTTGGGCTAATCGGGAGAGATCATTCTAACATTCTCCCCTTGATCTCCTCTCATACTTTATCCTTAATAACTTTTGCCTTACACATTCCATCACAGTTAGTGCATAGAACATGTCTCATCGTCACGGTCAATCGCCGATAGATTCAATGACTACAATACACCTCTTTGTTCGAAATAGTTACTTTAATACTTTGGGCCATCTTTTAGTCCAGAATCATAGGCTTTCCTTAAACCCATGCCGGCTACATGTTCTCTGAACACGTTGGGTGGTAAGCCTTTGGTAAGCGGATCCGCTAACATCTTTGCGGTACTTATATGCTCAAGACTTATAATTTGATCCCGAACTTTATCTTTCACAACATAATACTTTATGTCAATGTGTTTGGCAGCACCACTTGACTTATTGTTGTGGGCATACATTCTCGCGGGTTCATTATCGCAAGACAACTTAAGTGGTCTATTGATGTCGTCAACCACTTTTAAACCGGTATGAACTTCTTAAGCCGTTCACCGCCTGTAGCCTCATAACATGCTACAAACTCGGCATACATTGTGGGACGATGTAGTGACGGTTTGCTTTGAGCTTTCCACGATCTGGCTCCTCCTGCGAGAGTGAATACATATCCGGATGTAGACTTTCTATCATCTCCCGCAAAATCAGAATCTGTATACCCCACTATATGGAGTGAATCTGATCTTCTGTATGTCATCATGAGGCCTTTTGTTCCTTGCAAATAACGCAAGACTTTCTTTATCAATTTCCAATGTTCTATTCCAGGATTGCTCTGGAATCTGCCAAGTAACCCGGTAACAAACGCTAAGTCAGGGCGCGTACACACTTGAGCATACTGCAAGCTTCCGACAGCTGAAGCATATGGAACCGCTTTCATTTGATCGATCTCATCTTGGTTCACGGGCATTGAAAATCCCATATCTGTCGCCCTTGACTATAGGTGCGGTGAAGGACTACATTTATGCATACCAAATTTCTTTAATATTCTCTCTATGTATGCCTTTGTGACAGTCCCAATACCCTTTGTTTCTATCCGGTGAATTTCGATCCCTAGAACGAACGAAGCTTCACCAAGATCTTTCATATCAAAGTTTGAGGACAAAAACTTCTTTGTCTCCAATGTGCATCGACATCACTACTAGCCAAGAGGATATCATCCACATATGGATTAGGAAGATAAACTTCCCATCTTTAAACTTTGCATAAACACGCTTGTCCTCTACATTCTCTTTAAACCCAAATTTTCTTATTGTACTGTCAAACTTCAAGTACCACTGTCTTGAAGCTTGCTTTAACCCATAAATCGATTTCTTTAGGCGGCATCCCATTCTTTCATTTCCTTCCACAACAAAACCTTTCGGTTGTGCCATGTAAACATTTTCCTCCAAATCCCCATTAAGAAATGCCGTCTTTACATCCATTTGATGTAACTCTAAATCATAATGTGCAACCAATGCCATTATGATTCGAAGAATCTTTACATGAGACCGGAGAAAAGTCTCATTGTAATCAATCCTTCTCTTTCGTAAAGCCTTTTGCCACAAGTCGTGCTTTGTATCTTTCTACATTCCTTGGGAGTCAAGCTTTGTCTTGTAGACCCATTTACGACCCTCTTGTTTTGGCTCCTTTAGGAATAATTTCCAAGTCCCAGACTTTATTAGCCTTCATGGACCTCATTTCCTCTTCCATGGCCTCAAGCCATTTTGAGGAATTTTCGCTTCTCATGGCTTCTTCAAATGAGGTGGGATCATCCTCCATTTGAAATTCCTCTGATGATAAATCGATAATCATCGAAATAGTCGATCTTCTTACTCTTTGAGACCTCCTGGGCCTCCACATTTGGTACATCTTCATTTGAGGTCGCTGTTGCTCCCCCTCATCTGTGGCAATTGGTTCTATATGATCCTGAAGAATGATTCTTCATTCTCATTCATTGTTGCCACAGGAGGAACAATAACAGTCTTGGCACCACAGTGTCTTGTACCGTTGGTGTAGCGACAGCAGGTAGTGCGAAGAATGGCTCTTGAATCATCGGAGTGGGCGATCGCCCGCTTCTCTTCAAGGTCAATCTTCGAGCTACCATACTCCCCATCATTTCATCCTCTAAGAAGGCGTGTCTCGTTTCTACAAACTTTGTATATCTGTCTGGACAGTAGAAACGAAAGCCTTTTGACTTTTCAGGGTAGCCAATGAAATGGCAACTTCACTGTTTTGGGATCAAGTTTCCCAAGGTTTGGGTTAAATACTTTAGCCTCAGCAGGACTCCCCCACACACGTAAGTGGTTTAGTGAGGGAACTCTTCCTGTCCACATCTCATACGGTGTTTTGGGCACCGACTTACTAGGCACTCTGTTGAGAATATGAATGGCGGTTTTCAACGCCTCCATCCATAAACTCAATGGCAGTGTGGAGTAGCTCATCATGCTTCGCACCATATCCATCGAGTGCGGTTGCGTCTTTCGCCTACTCCATTTTCTTTGAGGTTCGCCGGTGTAGAATCTTGGGCCACTATGCCATTTTCTGTAAAACCTTGAAAAGGGTCCAGAACTTGTCCATATGGGGTATGTCGACCGTAGTACTCCCCACCACGATCAGATCGGACTATCTTAATCTTTAAATCGTGTTGGTTTTCAACTTCAGCCTTAAATATCTTGAATTTTATCCAAGGCTTCATTTCTTTCTTTGATTGGATAAATATATCCATAACGGGAGTAATCATCCGTGAATGTTATTAACGAGTCATATCCATCCACACTTTTCACAGGAAAAGGACCACAAATGTCTGTGTGAATAATTTGTAGAACTCCTGTGCTTCTTTTAGCGTCTTTCTTAATTTTCTTTACATATTTTCCTTTAATGCATTCTCTGCATTGTTCTAAGTCCGAGAACTCTAATGGAGGAAGAATATCATTCTTAACTAGTCTTTCTATTCTCCCCTCGAAATATGGCCTAAACGCAGCGGTGCCATAATTTCGACGACGCATCTAGAGTTCTCTTCGTTTCTGTTTACATTCAGTGACGAGGATTCATTTATGAACGTAATAATGTTCTCACCTTTCTTTGACATAATCATCTTCAAGAAATCGGGACAATCTTTCTTGTAGTGTCCCGTCTTCTTGCGATGAAGACAACGATCTTTCTCCACCGTGAAATTATTCATTGAAATTTGAAAAACAAAGGCTTTTCCCTTATTCTTTGAGGAGAAGTTACTGTTGAAGTTCTTTTTCTTGTTATCCTTCACATAGTTGATAGAACCACCATGTGAGGATTTAAATCTTCCTCCTCTTGCACACACATAGCTATGCACTTTTCTAAGTGCCATTTCTGGTGCATATTGTAGTTGACAACAAAGGTGTCAAACTCTTTCAAGAAGAAGCAAAAATCAAATGAATAAGGAACTCATCCTTGAGAGCCAAATCCATTTGTTTAAGGTTGGATGCCAAGTTGCTCATCCTTAGTATGTGCTCTCTTATGCCACTGCCACCACCAGAGTACCTTTCTGTCACAAGCTGCTTAATCAGCTGTGTAGCATAAGTCTTTGAAGAGCCAGTAAACCGACTCTTTATTTTGTCAAGGTACTCTTTGACAGTGTCACACTCTGCGATTGAGCCCACAATTGCAGGCTCAATCGTGTTCTTTATCACAGCCAAACATTTCTTGTTGGCTGTGACCCACTTTTTATGATCAAGATCATATGACATCTTTATGGGAGCAAAGTCCCCCTGTATATAGTGAGAACATTTATAATAACAATAATAACAACAACTGCAAGTCTTGATTTCAACGTTGGTTAAAATTAAAATATACAATCGTTTACACATTAAATCTACATCACCGTTGGGCAGAAATAGAAATAATGCATAAAATCATCAATTAAAATTATAATACTTTTAACAGCAAAATTATATGCCTTATTTTAACGTTGGTCAAAAATACGACATACAATTTTATTTATACATTAAATCTACATCACCGTTGGGCAGAAATAGAAATAATGCATAAAAACTTCAATTAAAATTATAATAATGTTATTATCAACGTTGGTCAGAAAATAACAATATCATAATTTACAACAATCCTTAAAAATTAAATTCTCCCGTTGGTTCGAATTTAATTTAAAAGAGAAATCAACTTTAACTTTTGCAGCGGAAACAAGAAATTATTCTTTCTGTACTCATTTAATCTCGAAAAAAATTAACACGTTGGTGCAAAAAATTTAACAGAGATGCGCTAGCCGGACCAGATCGGGGCACTCAACAAAACTTTAGCCCCTGGGAAAAAATCTCGAGCAGCAAAAACAAGAATGTAAAGAGTGGTGGCTATGTATGCCACGTCCATCCTGGCTGAAAGGTGCTGTATGGCTACTCCACCCACTCACTTCTTTTGACTGGTCAAAAAACTTTCCACCACTCAAAAGCCACTGGGCATTTCCTCTCTCTCTCCACTCATCCGCAAAAGAGGAAGAAAAAGAGGATCCGGCGCCGAGCGGCTGGGATAAGCAAAGGACGGCTGCATGTGAGCAAGCCAGCGGGCTCGGCTACCGAGAAGCCGGCGGGACGGGCTCGGGCGCCGACGGGCTCGGTGCGCGCAGCAGCAGCGGCGATCGCGACCAGCGGCGGAGCGGCGAGCGGCGGCGGCCCCATCGGCGGCGGCCAAGAAAGGCGGCGGTCGGGGCGAGTGCGGTGGTCGGGAGGCGCAATGGCCTCGGCGGACGGGGCCCGCGGCGGCATGCACGAAGGCTGCAGCGCGGCCAATGGCGGCGCAAAACAGGCACCGGCCGGCGGCCGGCGGCGGCGGCAAGCATGGCGACCATGGCGGCGGCGCGGCGGGCGGCGCAGAATATGGCGACCACGCCGTAAGGCTCGATACCATTGTTGGACTTCTGTTCTTCTTCGTACATGTTCATGTATGGATCCGAGAGGAGAGGAGAGGGAGAGAGGTTACCATCGATTGCGTGGAGGGGTTAGACATTGCGGGTTTGTTGGTGACGTCTGCGCACGGGCAGCGACGGTCGGGGAAGAAGGATGACGGCCGTCGACGGCGATGCTCCGGCGAGGTCGACGGCGACGAGCTTCCCATCGCAGGCGCGCGTCCTCGGATCGGTCGGGAATATTGGTGGGGTGGCGGCTGCGATCAACCTCGTGACTAGAGCCCCGCCCCCACCCTCTATTTATAGCCTTGTGACAGGGCCCATCACCAAAGTGGGTGGCGCCCGATCAAGGCGGGTCAAGGCCCGATTAGCCGTTGGGCTAATCGGGAGAGATCATTCTAACGGTGTGTACTCTTGTACACCGTTGGTCCCCGTGAATCAATCACAAAAGAACGGTGCCATCTCGCCGTGCGAGATCCGGCCAAGGACTTCCACGCGAGACTGCGCTTATGCTGATCGCGATGGGGCTACTGCTGCATCTTGATTCCACATGGTGATCGAGGATACTTTCCACGTGCGTCCTGCCTGAGGACGAAGAAATCAGCTTCCACTCGACCCATGCGCCACCACCAGACAACGCCGCCGCTGTTAGAAAGGAAATACTTGTAACCAAATTAGGTGCATATCTCTAGTTACCTCATTGTTATAGCGAGATAGAAAGTATGATATCTTGAGTTGTGTTTAGATAGGTTTGTTGAGCTAAAGATAGAAGGATTAGATTCGCTTTAACAGAAAGGAAACTAGAGATATGCACGTGATTGTAAGCAACGCCAAGTGCTATTCTTGGCCCGATAAATATCGTCGACGGCCTCCTCACGGAGGTGAGAACGCTTCACCAAAAATCTGATCGTTCTTCATGGTATCAGAGCACTTCCTCTAAAAACGCATCTATGGCGAGTGGAATGTCTTCATCCTTTGCAGCCATGGCCTTGAGTTCATCAATCGGCCACCCTGTTGCAGAGAAGCTAACCAAGAGCAATCACATGCTCTGGAAAGCGCAGGTGCTTCCAGCCTTGCGAGGCGCTCAACTCACCGGGTTCCTAGATGGGACCACGGTAGCACCGGCGGCGATGATCACCGTCAGTTCCGACGGCAAGACTGCAGAAGAACCAAATCCAGAGTTTGCGAAGTGGCTTGCTCTGGATCAGCAGGTCCTCGGCTACCTCTTCTCCACGCTATCAAGGGAGATCCTCACGCATGTTGCTGCGATGACAAGAGCGGCGGAAGTCTGGAAGGCGATAGAAGATATGTTTTCTTCACAAACTCGAGCTCGTGTAATCAATACTCGCATGGCTCTCTCCAGCACCAAGAAGGGATCTATGTCTATGCCGGAGTACTTCGGCAAGATGAAAGCTTATGGCGATGAGATGGCAGCAGCCGGCAAGCCAATTGATGATGAAGAACTCGTCTCCTACATTCTCAATGGCCTCGACATCGACTACAACTCAGTTGTCACGACTGTTCTGGGGCGGAAAGAATTGATCTCGGTGAGTGAAGTATATGCTCAGCTAATCAGCTTTGAGAACAGGATGGATCTACTACAAGGAGGCTCCCATGGCGCTAGCTCGGTTAACTCTGTCAGGCGCGGACGCGGAGCTTTCCAGCGTGGTCACGGTGGCCGCAGTCGTGATAATAGCCGAGATGGACGTGGTGGTCGTGGCGGTCGTGGAACCGGAAGGAGTAGCTACGGAGGATCAAACACAAGCAGCGACAGCCGCCCACGATGCCAAGTCTGCGACAAACTGGGCCATACTGCTTTGGATTGTTGGCACCGGTTTGATGAGGATTATGTCTCCGGAAAAAGGTCAGTTGCTGCTGCTACAAACTCATATGGTGTTGATACAAATTGGTATACAGACACCGGTGCAACAGACCATATCACTAGCGACATTGACAAGTTGGCTCTTCGAGAAAAGTACACCGGCACGGATCAGATCCACACTGCAAGTGGTGCAGGTATGGACATTAAACATATTGGTCATACTATTGTTCATACCCCACATCGCAATCTCTTACTTAACAAAATTTTACATGTGCCAAAAGCCAAGAAAAATCTTGTCTCTGTTCATCGTCTAGCTACTGACAATCAAGCCTTTCTTGAATTTCATCCAAACTTCTTTTTTATTAAGGATCGGGCAACGAAGAAAGTTCTTCTTCAAGGAAGATGTGAGGGTGGACTCTATCCGCTCAATTCCACTTCAGTTAAGCCAAATAAACAAGCATACAGTATCGTCAAGCCGTCTCTATCAAAGTGGCACAACCGACTAGGACATCCAGCCCTACAAGTTGTGCAACAAGTCATCAGTCAAAATAATCTTCCATGTTCCTTAGATTCCAATAAAAATTCTGTTTGTGATGCCTGTCAACAGGCAAAGAGTCATCAATTATCATATTCCAAATCAACAAGTGTATCACATTTTCCTTTAGAATTAATTTTCTCTGATGTTTGGGGACCTGCAACTGAATCAGTTGGGAGAAATAAATATTATGTTAGTTTCATTGACGACTTCAGTAAATTTACTTGGATTTATCTTCTCAAACATAAATCCGAGGTTTTCCAAAAATTTCATGAGTTTCAGAATCATGTAGAAAGAATGTTTGGTAGGAAAATAATTTCCATGCAAACTGATTGGGGTGGAGAATATGAGAAACTTAACCCCTTCTTTAGAAAAATTGGTATCTCTCATCGAGTGTCATGTCCCTATACACATCAGCAAAATGGGTCTGCTGAGAGAAAACATCGTCACATTGTAGAAGTTGGTTTAGCCCTTCTTGCCCATGCCTCTATGCCACTGAAATTCTGGGATGAAGCTTTTCTTACAGCTACATATCTAATCAATAAAGTACCCAGCAAAGTTATTCAGTCCACACCCATGGAACGACTTTTTCAAACCAAACCAAATTATTCTTTACTTCATATTTTTGGGTGTGCCTGCTGGCCAAATCTTCGTCCCTATAACAATCACAAGCTCCAATTTCGTTCCAAATAATGTACCTTTCTTGGATATAGCAATATGCACAAGGGTTTCAAATGCTTAGACATCTCAACTGGAAGAGTTTATATTTCTCGTGATGTTGTCTTTGATGAAGAAGTCTTCCCTTTCTCAAAACTTCATTCCAATGCCGGAGCTAGACTTAGATCTGAAATTTGTCTTCTTTCACCGGCCCTATTAAATTCTATTGATCAAAGGGGGGAACATACATGTGATCAATGTGTTAATGATCCAAATAATTCAACTAATCATCTTGAAGAACATGTTACAGAGGAAACTGCAGGAAATATCCAAAACAATGGCTACGTGCATGGAGTGCATGGGGGCAATGATGGTGTGCATGGAGTGCATGGGGGCAATGATGGTGCTGACGTCTCCACGCAGAGCAATTATGGCAGTTCCATGCAGCAAAGTGATTCTGAGAGATTTCTTCCCGCGGTTAATAATGACGCTGACGTCCCCACTGCTATAATTCTGTCCGAAGACAGCTCCCCTGCGGTCGGCTCCCCCGCGTCTGGAGACCCGGTTCCAGCGGCATTCGAACTTGCGTCGCCTGGCTCAGCAGCGTATGACGTACCGGGTGCAGTGGAGTCTCCAGGGAATCACGAACAAATTATTCCAGTCGTGCAGCATCGCCCGGTCACTCGACTGCAGAGAGGTATTGCCAAACCAAAAGTCGTTACTGATGGAAGAATCAGGTATGGATTTTTCTCCTCTACTGGCGAACCTCAATATTTACAAGAAGCTCTTGGTGATAAGAATTGGAAGGATGCTATGGATGTAGAATACTCAGCTTTAATGAGAAATAACACCTGGCATTTAGTACCTGTAAAACAAGACATGAATATAATTGATTGCAAGTGGGTCTATAAAATTAAAAGAAAAGCAGATGGATCAATAGATAGATATAAAGCTAGATTGGTAGCTAAAGGATTTAAGCAGAGATATGGTATTGACTATGAAGACACCTTTAGTCCTGTTGTCAAGGCAGCTACTATTAGACTTGTTCTGTCCATTGCTATATCTAGAGGGTGGAGCCTTCGCCAACTAGATGTGCAGAACGCGTTCCTTCATGGTGTTCTAGAGGAAGATGTGTATATGAAACAACCTCCTGGGTATGAGGACAAAGTATTGCAAAGTCATGTATGTAAACTGGAGAAGTCACTATATGGGCTAAAACAAGCCCCTCGAGCTTGGTATTCAAGGCTTAGTGAAAAACTGCAGGGTCTTGGCTTTCATCCATCCAAAGCTGACACTTCACTGTTCTATTTCAGTAAGGGAGATATCACCATATTTATGCTTATATATGTTGATGATATAATTGTTGCAAGTTCTTCCACAGATGCAACAGTAGGTCTTCTACGGGCACTACAAACAGAGTTTGCACTCAAGGATTTAGGTGATCTCCATTATTTCCTGGGGATTGAAGTAAGGAGGACACAAGAAGGTATTCTTTTGACACAAGAAAAATATACTGCAGATATACTCAAGAAAGTCAATATGACAAGTTGTAAGCCCATGAATACACCCATGTCCACATCTGAAAAACTGTCTGCTCAAGGTAAACCACTCGGTCCTGAAGATTCTACAAGATATAGGAGTATTGTTGGTGCATTACAATATTTAACATTGACTAGACCAGATATTGCGTTTCCAGTAAATAAAGTCTGTCAATATTTACATTCACCCACTGATCTACATTGGACAGCTGTCAAGAGAATTCTGAGATATCTAAAACATACTATAGGGGTTGGACTAAGTATGGATAAATCCATGTCTATGCTTGTGAGTGCTTTCTCAGATGCAGATTGGGCAGGCTGTTCTGATGATAGAAGATCAACTGGTGGATTTGCTATATTCTTAGGAACAAATCTTGTGTCATGGAGTGCTAGAAAACAAGCGACAGTTTCCAGGTCAAGTACTGAATCAGAATATAAGTCATTAGCTAATGCTACAGCTGAGGTAATGTGGATTTAAACTCTTTTGCGTGAACTTAATGTTAAGAGTCCTCCAGCTGCGAGATTATGGTGTGATAATATAGGAGCTACATATTTATCAGCAAATCCTATTTTTCATGCACGAACTAAGCACATTGAAGTTGACTATCACTTTGTAAGAGAAAGAGTTGCCCAAAAACTATTAGATATCAGATATATTCCAACAGGTGATCAGATTGCAGATGGGTTCACCAAACCACTCTCATTGCGACGTCTTGAAGAATTTAAACACAATCTCAACTTGAGGAAGTTGTGATTGAAGGGGGCTGTTAGAAAGGAAATACTTGTAACCAAATTAGGTGCATATCTCTAGTTACCCTGCTGTTATAGCAGATAGAAAGTATGATATCTTGAGCCGTGTTTAGATAGGTTTGTTGAGCTAAAGATAGAAGGATTAGATTCAGTTTAACAGGAAAGGAAACTAGAGATATGCACGTGATTGTAAGCAACGCCAAGTGCTATTCTTGGCCCAGATAAATATACGTACGCGGCCTCCTACGGGAGGTGAGAACGCTTCACCAAAAATCTGATCGTTCTTCAGCCGCCACCACGGGTGCCTCCGCTGCCGCGTGCCACTGCCGGCCGCCGTGGCTGCTGCCGCCCCGCGTGCGCCCGAGGAGAGAGAGAACACGAGAGAGAGAGGATAGTAGATGAGTTTTGAGGAAGAGAGAGAAAGAAAATAAAGAGATAGAGATAGAGAGAGATATAAGAGAGAGGGAGATAGAGTTAAGAGAGAATTTTTAGGGTGCTACAATTTTAGCATGGCAAATCTTTAAGAACTCTAGCATCAATGGGATGCTCCGATCATCCGAGTAACTTAACTTACTGTCTGATATTACTATTGTGTGAATTGCGGCTGCACACCAGCATGCACTTCCATGCCAAACACACAAATCACAGCGTCAGCGTCATACTAATACTTCATTGCTGCATCTATCTAGCTAGCTTCTTTATTGCAAGTAGTACTATTGTATCATCCAGATTATATTTGCAAATTCATTTCACCATGGCAACTCTAGAAGAACCGCAGCAACAAGCGGAGGGTCTGATCATGCGAGGAACTGTTGTCTAGTCTGATATTGTATTGCCTGCATTACGGTTGCTCATTAGCTTGCGTTGACATATATGTGGGTGGGCCGGTTCTAACGATTTGGAAACAAACAAGCCACGAGCACCGGGATAGTTCAAATGGATTTCAAATTCGTTACTTGGCTTGAAACATAAGAACATTTGAATCATGGAAATAAACAGAAAACACCTTTTTGCTGACGTCACTACCTTTTGCTAGTTTCGACAACCGCACACTCCAGGCACGCGCTGGACGGACCTAGAGACCGAGATAGCTAGCAAAAATATCCTCGACTCTCTCCCGCTGGATCATTGGTTCCCTCCATGTCAACTAAAAAAAATTGAGCTGAGAATCACTCGCGGCCTTGGTTAAGATTGCTTCCATTGCAAACCTCACGCACTTTCTGCTGGGCTAGCCTTGCTTTCGCGTTGCAACGGTGTCCATCCAGCCGAAAATCAGAGGAGGCATAACCTAGCCTATATCTTGGGCCAAATTGGGTCTAATAGCAGTTTTCGTGCCATACCCAGTCTACGTTCTAGCCCATTCGTGATTTCTCTCACAAGGAATACTTCATGCATGCACGTATTCCATGATGTGCTAGTAATAACCCCAATAAAGTATTGCATGCATGCATGCATTCGCGTATGTTATGTATGTGCTTGCTATGCCATCCACGTATATATTTTCTTACGTCGGTGCAAATATCTTGGTATCTTCCAAGTTCCAACATCATCCGTCCGTGCATGGCTGCACCTGTCTCGTCGGCCCATGAAGCCCACCCACGTCTCGCTAGGAAACCACTGGATTGGCCCAGCTCTCTGCTCGTCTGAGGTGTAGCCTTTTGTGATTTCTTCCTGTGGAGATTAAAACGAATGCCTGACCATGAGGCTGGCAGATTTCTTCTTGTGACGCAAACGGCAAACTGAAACCACTCCTTTCATTTTTTTTCCCTCTCATTTCGCTATTGTGATTAAGAATAGTAGATAGGGAATGATGCAAGTATCGCCTCCCCCCAGTAGTCTGGTGCGTGTCTTAGTTTGCTTCTTAATTTTCTTTTTGTTCACACGCCAACGATCGACTTGCAAGTCATCACTAGCTGCTTCTTTTCTATTTGTTTGTGTCCGAAAGACTTTGAAGTCATCATCGTCGTTGTCATCTTTGTATCCGTCAGTTTCAAACTTTCAATCTGTCAAGGAAGTCATAAATATGAAAAGAGACACTACTTGAATATGTTCAGTGCAAGGTTGCTTTCTCAAAAACATTTCAGAGTTCTTGAATAATAATAATTTGGTCAAACATTTCAAAGTGTACATGCTATTCGATCGAGGGGATTGTTAGCCACACAAGTAACACTCCCGCTATCGTGTGCTTCTACTGTTGAACAGACTCCCTTGGAAATTTGCCAGAACCGTCGTTGTAAGCTTTGCTGTGGAATCTAAACCATGTGTGATACGAGGAACTAACAAATCGACGTCCAGACCAGACGGCTAGTGCAATTGCACGGACGATCGTTGCGCGTGACGTGCAGCTTCTGGCCTGCTTGTTTGTACGATACCCATGTAGTTATGCTGTTAGATGTTACCGTATAGGTGTCTTTAATACATAACTTTATTTTTATAATTAAAATATAATTGTATTTGCTATACAACATATCTATATATAATTAATTTGTACTATTATAATCTGTCCTAACCAAAGTAAGTATTAGAGATGTTTCTCCTTTTCTCAATTAATATGAGAATTTCTTAGATTTTTTTCTTTTTTAGGATTGTTGTGGGATTTTTTTGCTCTCAAGACAAAGGAGGTATATTAAATCTCATCGGTTGTTTTATTTATATAGATCAGATCAGATATCAAACTTCGTGATCAGATATTAAATCTTAGCAATTTTCGTGATTTCTCTCACAAGGTAAACTTCATGCATGCACGTATTTCATGATGTGCTAGTAATAACCCCAATAAAGTATTGCATGCATGCGCGTATGTATGTTCTTGCTACACCATCCACATATATATTTGCTTTCGTCGGTGCAAATATCTTGGTATCTTCCAACATCATCCGTCCGTGCATGGCTGCACCTGTCTCGTCGGCCCATGAAGCCCACCCACGTCTCGCTAGGAAACTACTGGATTGACCCAGCTCTCTGCTCGTCTGAGGTATAGCCTTTTGTGATTTCTTCTTGTGGAGAGAACGCCTGACCATGAGGCTGGCAGATTTCTTCTTGTGACGCAAACGGCAAACTGAAACCACTCCTTTCATTTTTTCCCCCTCTCATTTCGCTATTGTGATTAAGAATAGTAGACAGAGAACGATGCAAGTATCGCCTCCCCCGGTAGTCCGGTGCGTGTCTTAGTCTGCTTCTTAATTTTCTTTTTGTTCACATGCCAACGATCGACTTGCAAGCCATCACTAGCTGCTTTTTTCTGTTTGTTTGCGTCTAATAACCTTCCAAGTCATCGTTGTCATCTTTGTATCTGTTAGTTTCAGACTATCAACATGTCAAGGGAGTCATAAAATATGAAAAGGGACACTATTTGAAGCGGTCATAAATATGAAAAGGGACACTATTTGAATTAGTCCAGTGCAACAAGGGACGCTGAATGTATGGCTTCCCAAGGTAGTCCGGTACATGTCTTAGTCAGCTTTTTAATTTCCTTTTTGTTCACACGCCAAAGATCGACTTGTAAGTCATTGCTAGCTGCTTCTTTTCTGTTTGTTTGTGCCCAAAAGACTTCCAAGTCATCATTGTCATCTTCGTATCCGTCGGTTTCAGACTTTCAGCCTGTCAAGGGTGTCATAAATATGAAAAGGGACACTATTTGAATAAGTCCAGTGCAAGGTAGCTTTCTCGGAAACATTTGAAAGCTCTTGAACAATAATAACCAGTTTGGTCAAATATTTCAAAGCATACATGGTATTCGATGGAGGGGACTGTTAGCCACACATGTAACACTCCTTCTGTCGTGCGCTTCTACTGCTGAAAACACTCTCTTGGAAAATTGCCAGAACCGTCGTTGTAAGCTTTGCCGTGGAATCTAAATTATGTGCTAGAAATATTATCGAAATCTGTATATATTACAACGTCTTCTTGGGCGGATCGAGCTAGACATTTCTTTCTTTTCTTGCTATACATATAAGCTAGCACTTATTTACATTGTTAGTCCTCCTTGTAATCTTGCGTCCTTGTGCCCTAAGCTCCCTGTAACAGAGAGCTTTGCAATTAATCGTGTGCTTGTGCATGCCTGTGAGCGTTGCCACGGTGGAATCATGGGGCTTTTCCAAAAGCGCATCCATATGCCAAACTGTGTTGTGTACTGCATTGCTCAAAATATTTTGAAATGACAATGAAATAATACAGACGTTGAACCCTCACAAAAAAGAGCTGTATATACCCAGCTATCTACTTAATTCCAAAACCAATAAGCATATTGTAGTAATATGATCCAAAATTAACATTTATATATGGGTAGCTCTATTTTTTAAAAAAAACTATGTTGATAGCTGCAGTACAAACATTTCTTTAACCTTACAATAACTTATCAATCTTCCACCAATTACACATTTTTCTACTTCTTATCACTCGCATAAATGTACAAAAAGAGTACAAGGGTGGAAGTTAAAAAAGTACATGTGAAACGCAAAAGATTGAATATATGTACCACATACCCGGCCTCTATTTGATCAATTTTATTGAGAATTCCATTTAATTATATGTTGCAAATTATATGGCACTTTGGTATGTGTCTTGTCAACCGTTTAAATGAAACCTTAAATTAACCAAGTAACCAACCAAACCCTTTCTATAAAAGCACGCAAACCTTGAAAGATGACGTGACTCTCCATATTATCAGAGTCTAGTCGTAAATTCCACAAAAGTGTAGTACTATTCTGCAATGTGGATATGAGTGCAAAATCTAAAAAGGTGGAGGGCGTGGATTTGCAACTACGTAATTACACAAGACTTGGGGTTCAATTCCGTGAAAAAGGTCAACCTAAATAGCAGCATGTATGATGTACCTCGGCGCCCGTCAGTCTCTTGCGTTTATTGCTCGAGGGCTCACGGAGGGGATCCAACAGCTCAGGGACCCTTACGAACTAATTAAATAGTTGAGTAATCAGCTATCAGTACAAGATACAGCCAATCGCCACCAAACAACAACAATAAATATTTTCATATGCTTAATTGATACTCCCTCTATTTCTGAATAGATGTTATTATAGAATCATGTATATAAAAGATCATATTACCCTCCCTCATTAGCTCACTTGTTGCAACTGGAGAGAAGTGGGAAAGCAAGCTAGGAGCATGTGTACTGTCCGATTGATACAGAGCACCACTCGGAAAAGCGACAATGATTGTGTGAAGGATTTTTCTTGCCAGATCTCCTTCATTCCAAATTACGGAGTGACCTGCAATATTGATGGAAAGCGTACATACTATTCGATCGAAGGGAAATATTGTTAGCCACACAAGTAACAACATTTCACCTATCGTGTTCTTCTACGTACTGCCAAAAAGACTTGTAAGCTTTCCTTCTGTAGCACCTTACATACAGCTAAACTAAGATACTACTATAGAACGTCATCGCCAAAGTAAAGAAGAAATAATAAAAGTAACACTAGAAATCACAAGAAAATTAAAACCTTAAAGGACACTAGAAATCACAAAAAAAATTAAAACCTTAAAGGTACTTTATTTAGATAATCAATGGAAGCTGCAACAAATGTTTGAAACATGAGATTGGTCAATTTCTAATCAAATGAAGAATAAAATAAATGGAAAAAGTAGTGGCAAGCCACAGTGTTGAAACTCGAGTGTTTCCAACCATGCATATTGCTATTACTCCACTGGCCTTTTACCTGAGAAGGGAAAGAGCAAGCATGAGATTTGAAAATCTCAGTAAATACCCAACAACGGTCACAACACAATGAGAAAAGACAGGTAATGCAACCAAGATAAATAAGGGACACGCAATGTAAGCAACCAATTGACACAGATAAAGGGCAATGAACATATGTTACCAGAAACACTGATATAGCTTGACACAGATTAAGGATTTTTCTTGCCAGGTCTCCTTCATTCCAAATTACGGAGTGACCTGCAATACTGATCGAAAGCTTACATGCTATTTGATCGAAGGGAAATATCATTAGCCACACAAGTAACACTCCCGCTGTCGTGTTCTTCTACGTACTACCGAAAAGGCTCCCTTAGAAAATTGTCAGAACCGTCGTTGTAAGCTTTGCTTCAAATCTGAATTAATATCATGTGTGGGAAATATTGTTGAGATGTGTACATATTACCGTCGTATGGCCGGAGTTGGAAGCGTGCCCAAGGTCGAGATAGCCTTCAAGCGACATAAAATTAGGAAACTCATGTTGCAGCAAAAGTACAAATAGGAGAAACTTATCTTTTATTATATATTAAAAGACGATGACATGTGCTTTTACAACTGCTAACAAAAAAAATTATGCTAGAAATTCTCACAAAGGTCAAGCACATGTATATTCTTGGCTGCATGCATGCATGGATGGAGCATGCCAACTCTGAGCATAGATACACCGTATATGTCTTCTTAAGCCAGCATATACATATATGTTTTCGTAATACAAAACACAATCACATACATATTACCAAACCATTTAAACATGCCTTAAGAATGATGCCGTGCAAGTACGCAGGCCACCTTACAAGTTAGACCATAACAATTAATAGCAGTTCATCATCTCCACGGTCTCTCGGAGATGAGTCCATGTTCATAGCTGACTGGTACACCGAAATGGCATTCTCAGTCCTGTAACAGTAGCAAATAGCAAAAGATGACAATTATTCACGTACAATTGCATTACCGTATATTCCTACTGAACAGTCAAAATATCTCCATGTTCGTCTAAAAGCTCAGGGGTGCCAGTATGTGTGAAGAGGGGAATATAACTCATTAACTAAACACCAAGAACCAAACTAACGAGCAAGATAAGGTGTAGGATACTGACCAGAGAAGATAAGATGCCTTCGATTAGGGGGTCACGCTGCTCAAAGCCTAGTGGAAATGGCGTCGTTCCCCGTTCACAACACGGGGCAGCTCGGTTGAAGTCTTGTTAGTGTTCCTGGAACCACGAATCTGTCTGGCAAGCTCTCCAGCCTCTTTCGGTTTGACAAACAAGACCTTCGGCCGTTTCGGGTGCTTCTTTGCTGCTTCTTTCCACTGCTCCTTTGTTTCGTCACTCACTCCGTCATGTAGAGCGGCCTCCTTAAGATTTCCGAGCCTATCGATTCTGATGCCACAAAGGCCATTTAGATCCTTACAGAGCAGCCGGAGCGACTCAAGACGTGGCAGAGCTCCCTCTTGTATTTCTGGGTGGGTCATGAATTGCACAACAATGCATAGGCATCGCAGGCATTTGAGCGCCCCGTGTTCTACGACGAACTTGTCCAGGTGATTTGCAATCAGTTTCAGGTAATGCAAGGAGCGCACGTTATTCAGGGCATCGAGCACAACCCTGCTCAGTTGATCAGAGGATGAAATACACAGCTCAGAGAGAGCATCCAGATAGGTAACAAATGGAGGTAACCTGCATATTTTGCCTTTTAGCTTCAGCGAGCTAAGATAGCAGGAGTCTTCCAGAGAAATATTCAGGAAGTCTTCGGGCCATTCCTCGAAATTCGGTGAGTGAGCGAACATCATTCACATTGGTGCCTCTCTGAATGAACCCCTGAACGGCCTTTGAAAGATGAGTGAAGTCGTTGCTGGCATCCGCAGTGGACTCGCCCCATATTTTCACCTTTGTCAAGTTGTTCATATGATCTATGAGTTGCGGAAATTCTATGCTCTTGTCGGCAACAAATCCAGTTAGCGTCTGCAAATTACTTTTCTCCGGCGGGAAGGTGCAGACTTAGTTATTTTCTGGCCTACATCTTCAAGCTTAAACACTCCAAACAGATGAGTTAAATATGGCAGCTCGATGACTTCTATGGGCAGAATATCTATATTCGTTCTTCTTACATCGAGTGTCTCCAAAAATTTTAGTTTTGCGATCTCCTTCGGAAGCTTTGTAACAGCGCCCCTGAGACTTAGATACCTTAGCAGCAACAGGTTGCATATCTTCCTGAGATGCTCGTCCTCCAAGTTATCACATTCTTCTAGATCCAAAACTCGCAGCAGTTCATACTTGGAAAATTCCAGAACATGTTTATCTGCTTTCCCGAATATTGTCAGAGACCGGACAAGAGTTAAATCAATGTCTGATTTCTTTCTAGCCCTTGTAGCACTGTTAGAATGTACAGAAAGCCGACGAATTTTATCTGGTAGGTGGTGAGCCTGATCATATAACAACGTAATGAAGTTCTCACACATGGACTTGTGCAGAATGAACTCAAGCATCATGCCGTGAGTTTGGCATGTCTTCACCTCTGTGTTGTTGCTCACATCAACAGACTGGATGATGCTCCGGTTGATGAGCTCCTCGAAATTGTCAACAGCAACATTCCAAGAACTACGTCGATGGTCTGCTTCCACGAATCCTTCAGCTAACCATCGCCTTATCAGGCTTTTTTTCCTGACAGGACGACCACTTGGGAAAATACCCAAATATAGCAAGCAGGCCTTGAGAACATGACTAGGAAGACTGGTGTAGTTATGGACAAGCACATGCTTCATTCTTTCAAAGGTATCCTCCGATTCCAGATGTTTACCCAAGTTGTCGCATAACTTTGCACATCTTGCCGGTGTCAGATGACCTTTACTTTGCAAGAATTGGGCTGTAGTAACAAGAGCAAGTGGTAGACCATCGCATTTCTTCAAGACCGCTTCTGCAGGTGGATAATCCTCCAAGGATGCTGCTTTGAGGAACAAACATTTGGAGTCTACCTTGTCAAGGGACCTCATTTTGTACACATGGCCGTTACCAGAGCTGCAGGCATTTGCAATGGACTGAATGGCCGTCGTCACGATCACTATGCTGCTCACTCCCATATCTACAGGGAAGGCATTTTTCATAGTACTGTTCCAATATTCTGTCCGCATGTCATCAATGACAACAAAGAACCTAAGAGACACATGAGAAATAAAGAGAACAAGTTAGTAGACATCCATTGCTCAGACTTCAGACATTATAGTGAACGTACGACGTGAGCAGGTCTAAAATCACAAGGAAATCAATGACATGAGATACCCCATGAGGGGACACAAGCACAGGGAAAACAATTTCGGTGCAAAAAAATTATCACACCACCTCGAGAAATTAGAAATTCGGAAATATTAAAATTTGCGGTTTTTTCAGAAAATTTCGGTCGAAATATTCAAACATGTAATTCGAAGTTACGGAATACAAATTACAGTTGTATTCGAAAATTATGAAATCTCGGCCAAATCTCGATTTTTTTTTAAAAAAAAATAGGCCGATGATGGGGGGACTGGAGCATGATCAAGAAACAAAGAATATTTTGAGTTCAAAAAACCAACAAAAAATAGAACATGTCGTTGATTTGTCACCTCTTGTGCTCGAGGCATTTTCCGAGACTTGTGCTGAGCTTGCTGGCGTCGCAGTTACCATCATGTACTTGCTCGCCAAGTTCGTGGAGTATCTCCTTCAGAACATCCCCCGCGCCTTTCTCCGCCGCACGAACCCATACCAGTGGTTCGTATTGCATACCAGCGGCGACACTTTTGTACACTTCACTGGCAAGAAGAGTTTTCCCTAAACCACCGAACCCGACAATGGAGATCACCTTCAGCTGTTTCGGTTGGCCTTCGACTTCCCCTATCAGCTCCAGAAGCTCATCCCGGGGCACGTCCATACCCACGAGGTCAGCTACAACGGCGTGCGTGTCCGAGAAGGTCGATGAAGATGCCCCTGAGTCTCTGGACTGCACGACGCCGCCGCCGCCGCCGGCATAACGTTCTCTCTGCTTGGATAGCTCCTCTGATTTCTTCTTGAGCTCCCGGATCTTGTCGGCAAACGCAAGCTTCGTACGGGGCGTCATCTTCTTCAGCCCGAGATGGAGCGACGAGGAGGGCGCGCGAGTCATGCGATGCATGAAGCGGTCGATGCAGTCCTCCATGTCGCAAGCCAACTCGCGCACGTCTTCGATCCAGACCCTCTGCACCTCGCTGATACCATCGCTCATGCGACGATCGTTATCCTGAATGGCGGCAGCAATCATGTTGAGCTCATTTCTGATGTATCGGATGTCACCCTCCAGGTTCCACAGCTGCTTGTGCTTTTCTTCTAAGAATGTGAAGAGCTTCGGCGCGAGCGTATTGACAAAAGCGCCGACCAGCGCAGCCTCCATCTCCACACCTCTGCCTTGAGCTTGATTGATCAGTGATTCTTCCCTCTCCTCGTGGGGTTTGGTGTACCAAAGAGAGGTCAGAAACAGCGCCGCTGCTTGCTCGAGACCACTGTCAATTGATGCCGCCTTGTGTCACCGCCATCTCAGTTTCGGGCTTGTGGCGGACGGGAGGAGGGGTCCGGAAAGTGTTGTCGGCGACGGAGCTGGTGGACGGCGGGGTAGGTTTTGTGAGGAGGCAGGTGAGACCGCGACAGCTTCAATTTGGTTATCGGAAGATGAAAGAGTAATGGGAAGGGGAAAGCTAAAAAGATGCCCCAGTACAGTAGCCATGGCACGCACATTTTAGCAGTTCTGCTACTTTTAATAATAGAGTTGTACTCATTATCTGATCTCATATCTATAATTAAAAATACAAGTGTATTCATTACATAATTTTTAATATATATGTACAATGTTTTGAATTTGGACCTATCAAATAAGTAGATAGACCTTGTCTTTTTACTCTAATTAATGGATAACAAACCTCAAAAGCGATTGTGGTAGATCGTTTTAATATTATTTTAATTAATAAATATAATATCAAATATTTTTTAAGATAACATATAGTGTTTGCAAAAAAAGATTATAAAAAACTTTAACTTTATTATAAATGGAAGCGTAGAACCTACAAGATATACTACTCTTTATTTTAAGGGTATAATGTAGTATTTGGAAAAGGGCAAGGACTAATTATGCATTTTGATGTTACTGTTAATTACCTGAAGGTGGAGTCCTTATGTGCAAGTTCCTTAATTTGAGAAACATGTAGGGGCTAATCTTCAAAAAGTTCCTGTTGGGCATAATTGCTTATGGCGTTACGACTTAGGAAACAGCAGGCCAAGTGGCGTTGGTCCATGTAATTGTTTAAGCGAGCTGTCAGTAATCACTCAACGTCCTTACCTGACCTAGAAAAAAACCTATCTTCCTCACTGCAGCAGAAGAAGAGGAAAAAAGAATTTTGGACATATGTAGCTCTGTAGATATCTGAAATTCCAAATCTAGCACCTAAAGCAAAAAAATTCCAAAATTAGCTCCCTGCCCAAGCGCACGACAATCCGGAGCTAACACGTGTCCGATCGTGCGGTGTGGTACCGCATGACCAAGATCATGGCCGGGTCGTGCGGTACCACACCGCACGACTCAACAATAAACGACAACCGGGGTCACAGTGGGTGCTCCCATTAGCATGCCGGGCAATAGGAGTTGCCTCAGGCTGGGTGCTCCCATTAGCATGCTGGGCAATAGGAGTTGCCTCAGGCTGGGTGCTCCCATTAGCACGCTGGGCATTTGTCTGGCCGCAAGGCACCACCGCATGGAGCAGTGAGTACTACTAGTACGAGCTGCGGACTGAGAAAGCATTTATATGTGGTGAAGTTTGAGGTGCATACTTGTACGTATACATGCCTGCGATTATTACTGGCTGAGTTGTGCGGTGTGGTACCGCACGACCCATTCTGATCGCGTACCACACCGCACGATCGGACTACGTCGACTCCGGGTTGTCGTGCGCTTGGGCAGAGAGCCAATTTTGGAATTTTTTTGCTTTAGATGCTAGATTTGGAATTTCAGATATCTACGGAGCTATATGTGTCCAAAATTCAGGAAAAAACACCGCCCTTGACGAAGCTCGCTCACCATGTTTTCATGTCGTGACGTTAGTTGGTGAGTGTTCTTCCAGATCCTTCCACGTAGTTGCCTTTTAATTTGTATTACATGTGTATGCAGCAACGTTAATTAAATTCCATCTCTGTGTGCCTTTAGACGTTTCGGAGGAGGAGGCGGTGGGCAAGATGGAGGCCCCAACCAGCGCCTCGCGGGGCGCCATGGGTTCCCTTCTTAGGAAGCTCGACGTGCTGCTGGCTTCCGGATGCAGGCTGCCGGCGGCGGTCAAGGACGGGATGTACCTCCTCAAAGATGATCTTGAAGAAATAAGCGCATGCCTTGAGGACCTGTCAGAGGTGGAGGACCCTCCCCTGACGGCCCAGTGCTGGATGAAAGAGGTGCGCGAGTTGTCTTTCGACATCGAGGATTACATTGACAAGTTTGTGCGGCCTGCCCGTGCCAATATCAAGACCAGATTCGTCTGCAAAATCAGTCATGTTAAGATTACTCGCCTTCCGAAGAGGCTCAAGTGGCACCAACAGATCGCGAACATGATATCGGAATTCAGGATTTATGTTCAGGAGGCGATTGAACGGCACGAGAGGTATGAGCTTCACTGCTGCACATTCAGGCGTAGATTTGTGTCCGTTGGCCCTATGCTTCCAACGCCGTATGAGGAAACCGCCGAGCTGGTAATTGACGGCCGGACGAACAAGTTTATCAACTCGCTGGCTAACGACGAGGATCAACAGCTCAAGGTGGTATCTATTGTTGGACCTGAATGTCTTGGCAAAACTACACTTGCCAAAATGTTGTACAACAAATTTGGGGGACAATTCGACTGTCGAGCCTTCATTCGGGTGTCCCAAAAGCCTGATATGAAGAGGCTTTTCTGCGACATGCTCTCGCAAGTCCAGCGGCAGCCGCCCCCTGACGACTGTAAGGAGCTTGACCTTATTGACAATATCAGGAAACATCTACAAGATAAAAGGTATTACTTTTTCCCCACACAAATAGGCTGTACTAATGCTTTTCATGTATGTCCATAATTATATTAGATTGCCCGGAAGTTACTGCTGGAACTTACACAAAATGTGGTAAAGAAACCAACCCATCACAAGATTTCAAGTTTACTCTTATTCTTTCATATAGCCAAGGCTTTTTTGTTTTATGCGAATGTACGTGGTTGTTGTGGGCAATTTGGCCCAGAGTTCATTTCAACGGTGGTTCTCACGTGAAACCACCAATTAAAATGAGAATGGGAACAGGTAATTTCTTGCTAGTCAACCATTTTGTTCTTGCTAACTCTTATCTCAGAAGTCAGAACATGAACTTCTGTATGAGCTTTTCCCTGTAAAACTCACTCGTTCCTTATGCCTTTAGTTTTAGTTATTTTAATTCAGTTCCCTTCTCATCAATTTTACTATTAGTTTGATAAAATGTATCTAATATGCATAAATTATTGGCATGCAGGTATTTAATTATTATTGATGATTTATGGTCTGCATCAGTTTGGGATATTATTAATCATGCTTTTCCTGAGGGTAGTCGGCACAGCAGAATAATCACAACTACACAAATTGAAGATGTTGCGTTAACATGTTGCTGTTATCGCTCAGAGTATGTTTTTGAGATGAAACCTCTGGATGATGATCATTCAAGAAAGCTATTTTTCAACAGACTTTTTGGCTCTGAAAGTGATTGTCCTCAACAGTTCAAAGAAATTTCAAACAAAACTGTTGAAATATGTGGTGGTTTGCCACTAGCAACAGTCCACATTGCTAGTCTTTTAGAAAGCCAGCCTGTCATATTATTGGAGCTATGGATGTACATATGTGATTCGTTAAGCTCCGATTTGAGGACACATTCTACTTCAGAAAAAATGAGACAAGTATTAAACCTCAGCTTCAATAATCTTCCTCATCATTTGAAGACATGCTTGCTCTATCTTAATATGTATCCAGAGGGCCACACAATCTGCAAAGATGATTTGGTGAAGCAATGGGTGGCTGAAGGCTTTATCGATAGAATAGAAGGGCGAGACATGGAGAAAGTTGCAGGAAGCTATTTCGATGAACTTATTGATAGAAGATTCATCCAACCAATTGATATCAACTACAACGATGAGGTGTTGTCCTGTACAGTTCATGACGTGGTACATGATCTTATTGCATACAAGTCTGTAGAAGAGAATTTCATCATGGTAGTAGATTATTATCGAAAGAACGTGGAAATTTCTGATAAAGTTCGTCGGCTCTCTCTCTGTTTTGGCAATGCAAAATATGCAAAGACACCAGCAAACATCAGAACGTCACAAGTTCGGTCACTTACGTTTTTTGGATTATTTAAGTGTATGCCTTCTATTACAGAGTTTAAGCTTCTTCGTGTTCTAAACCTTCAATTGTCTGATCATCATGGTGACGACACGTTAGACCTCACTGGGATCTCTGAACTGTTTCGACTGAGATATTTGAAGATTGCATGTAATATCTGCATAGAGCTACCAAACCATATGCGAGGGCTACAATATTTGGAAACACTGGATATGGATACAAAAGTCACCGCTGTTCCATGGGACATTATCTATATTCCTCGCTTGTTGCACCTCCGCCTTCCTGTTGAGATAAATCTGTTGGATTGGATTGACAGCATGAGATCGTTCAGTGATCGGAGCCTTGGCAACCTGACCAACCTGCGGGATCTTCATCTCACCTGTTCTACACCGCCTTCCGACCGTCTGGAGAGAAACATGGAAGCTCTGGGCTCTTTACTCGGTGTACTTGGTAACCTAAAAACTCTAGCACTGGTTCCTGTCTCCTCTCATCATAAAAATGTTGCGGTTCGCAACGCTTCAAAAGTAATCGTTTCCTGGGATAACTTGGCACCTCCCCTCCTCCAGAGATTTGATTGGTTGCCGCAAAGCTGCATGTTTTCCAGAGTTCCTAAGTGGATTGGAGAAATTGGTAACCTCTGCATTCTAAAGATTGCAGTAAGGGAACTTCTGAGGAATGAGGTTGATATTCTTAAAGGATTGCCTGCCCTCACTGCTCTGTCGCTGTATGTGGAGACAGCGGCCGTCGAAAGGATTGCCTTTGACAAGACGGGATTCTCAGTTCTCAAGTACTTCAAGTTCAAGTGCAGTGTACCTTGGCTGAAATTTGAGGCGGATGCAATGCCAAATCTTCGGAAGCTCATGCTAGGTTTCAATGTCCTCGGAGCAGATCAACATGGTACTACACCTATCAGCATTGAGCACTTGCCAGGCCTTAAAGAGATATCTGCAAAAATTGGTGGAGCAGGTTCTGATGCAGATTCTGCCTTGGCTATAGCCGTTAGCAGCCATCCAAGAAATCCTAGAATCAACGTGCAAGGTAAAGAGAAAGAATATGGGGTTCGAGTAGAACAAGATGAGATCCTCCAGGAAGACACTGATGAACATTGTGGAACTCAAGATGGGGAGTCAGGAGAAGATGAGAACAAACAAGCTGGTAGAAGGTACGAATTTTCATCCTAAAAATAAATCTGATTTCCTGTTCCTCATCCGCCTTTACTTCACCTTCGATTTTCATCCTGATTTCCCGTGTGCTCCTGCTCGTGTGATCCCAATTTTAATGAAGCTAACTGGTTGTTGTCATCAGGATTTCTACCTTACCAGAGTCCCCTTCGTATCTGCTCGTTCCAGGTATTCTTATTTCATTTCGCAGTTTGCTCCCACAAACCCCTTTTGTTCCAACCGATTTTTACCTTGAACTTTTTTGGTAGTCATGTGCACAAATTATTTCTTCTTTTTTCTTTTTTAGAGAGTATAAGTGGCGGATGCACATACTCAAAACACACCATATTCACACCACCCAAAACCCACGCACATACACTTGCGTGTCTCCTACGTACACACACTGGAAATTTATTTACCTTCCTGAGTAGAAGTAAGCGCTTTCCCACTAACGCACATGCGTATATGTACTCTTAAAATCGGTAGGCATCACGTCGATTCTTCGACTTGAACATTGGCGGGTTGGATGCACACAGGTCAACTTCCTTTTTGTTCTAGATTTTGGTTCTTGATATTTTCAGATGACTTTTTTCTGTAGTCTTTCATTCTTTTTCCTATTTGGAAATCGATATGCTCTTGCGTATTCACGTCCAGACTCAAGATTCTATTGACCGATAGTGATTTTTATTCTTGCAAAATGGTTGTGTCCATGGATAACATTGCAAAATACATCATCAATACAAAAATGTGCCTTTTTTAATGCATTTCACAATCTCTACGATATAAAATGCCACCGTTACATTTCAGAATAACAAGTTGTTGTAAATAGTGTGGTATGAGCATGTATTTATATTTAATTCCAGTAAAATTAATAAAGACACAAACATAATAAACAAAGCATATAAATAGAGGTGCAAATGGAGCGGATACGGACGGGTATTGCTCATTCCGTATCATTTTCCATATTTTGTTGTTGGAGTCGGACACGGATAGTGCCGGATACGAATACGAATGCGGATATTCTCGGTCACGAATACAGAGCGAATACATGCCGCTCCGAATACGGTTAGTTTCGGTCACGAATATTTGATTGGATAATACGCGAAAGCAAATTTCACATGGTGACATGGACAAGTTAAGCAACTAGTAAATTCTAGCTAGCAAAGTAGCAAGTAAATGATAGAGGCTAGTTAAACAAGTAGTAGCTAACTAGCTACAGGTCACATGGTTTAAAAGTATGAATTGCCTATAACCAAATAGTCAAGTACATCATTTAACTTCATTATATTTAGCAAATGATTTCACAAGGCCTTCGTGCCCCTTAAGGTCTCACATCGAGCTTTGTGAGGACATTTATTGCACTACACCCAAAGTTATTTCTCGTTTCCACCATTTTTTGTGTCAATAGTCATCGTGTATTTAATATAGTGGTCCCAAACATTCAAGGTATATTTCTTCTGTTTCTTCTCAGCAGGCTCAACTTCTCCGGTGCAAGTCGTAGTCCCAGTAATAACTAGGGGTGAAAACGGATCGGATACGGACGGATAATGTCTCTACCATATTTGTTTTCTTTTTTTTTGGATACGGATAACTCGAATACGAATACAAATACGAATAATATCGAATACAGATACGGATCGAATACGAATCGAAATGAATACGGTTACGAATATTTATCGGAAGATGACAACCTCTTAAACCATACATCCAAAATTAACGAAAATACGTAAATAGTTCATCTTGTCAAAACATTCATGAAATCTAATCAAGCATAGTCTTTTTATCCACAATGAAAATATACCCAAAAGTCGATTATAACATAACTACATAAGTAACAACAACATGCAATTCATGGAATACACATGATGACATGATAGCAATTTGAACTAACATAAGAACATTTCATTCCTCCATTTCATCCATCAAGTTGTAACAGCCCAGGTTTTTATTAAAATAAAAATTAATAAATAAAAATTAATTAAAATAAAATTTAAAGTAAAATAAGTATTTTGGTTGACTAAATTTTATTTTTGAATTTTGCCCTGGATTTTCTGTTTTCGAAAAAGCCTGATTTGAAAAGTAAATTAAGTGAAAACCAAAAAAAATAGATATTAAATAAAATGATATTTTGATTTTCTATAAAAATCCTACTTTAAATTAATTATTTGGAGTTATTTGTCTTTTATTTGGTTTCCTGGATTTTCTGGAGTTTAAAGGTCAACTTTTGAAATTAAAAAGTAATTTTAAGTATGAAAATTAAATACCAACATTAGTTGGAAATATTTTTATTAAGTCCAAAATATCACCAGAAACTTCTATGAATTTTCCTGGTATTTTTGGAGTTTATTTCATATTTTTCTAAGCTTAAATGAATTTCCTAGGCTTTTCTGAAATCCAAAAATCAAAAATAAAAATTAAAGTCCCTCCCCTCCCCTCGGATATCCATTTTTGTATTATCCGGATAATCTGTATCCGTATCCGTATTCGACGGATACTAGCCTTCAATATCCGTATCCGTATCCGTGTCAGATAAAAATCCGTGTCCGTATCCGATCCGAGAACTATCCGAAAAATCCGATCCGACACAATCCGTATCCGTATCCGTCCGGATCCGACGAAAACTATCCGATCCGTTTTCACCCCTAGTAATAACTGTATGCTTATTGCTTAACATAGATTTTCAATCAGCAAGCATTCTATTTCTTACTGAACAAGTGTAGAGTGTAAAGAAGAAACTATCCGGTAACTATCCATTTTCGTATCTGGTAACTATCCGGAAAAATACCCAGATAGTTCCGTATCCGTCGGATAATGCTTTTTCCGAATCCGTTTCCTTATCCGACAAAAAATATCCGACTCCGTTTCCATATCCGACAAAACCTTCGGATATCCAAAAATTTGCTCCGAATTGTATCCGAATTAAAACGGACGAACGGACGGTCGGAAAATATCCGCTCCATTTGCACCCCTACATATAAATGACTTAATCAACATATAAGCATGTAACTCTTTAAGTCATTGAAACATACGCCCAATAAATATATCATGTAAGAGTCTATAATTAACATATACACATGTAAACAATTTAAGACATTGCACAGGAATGCTGATCTCAAAAGTATAACATGTATGACTAAATTCAGCATGTTATCAACAATTTGAAAGTTATTAATTGCTCTCAGAAGGCTAATTGCACAAGATACATTCTTGGCTGTTTCCTCCATGACAATGCAATCTTAATTATATATGTCTTCTTATATATTCGATCTTAAGCTTAAACTAGATTTCGCTATAAAGAAACTACCATATCAATAATATAACATGCTGAACATTAAATACAATCAATCGAACATTCACTAGCCAGGAACATAATTGCCTAGCAAAACCTAATGACCAGCTACAGTGACCAAACAGAGGATCACACAACACAGAATCAAAGAACAGCAAGTACTACACAAGGATATCAATGATCAGGGTATAATTCAGCCTCCAGCTCAAGATCAATTCTATACACAAGACCATATATAATTTCAATTTATGTCATTTCATCACCAAGCAATCAGCCAACAAAATCTTCTTTGCAATTTTCCAGCTAATGTGACTCACAGATATGTGAAGTAGATCACGAAATTGCAAAGAACCAACAGTCGGTATGCTCACACTAGCAGTGATACTCGAAATCACCGTGAACAAACCGAACAAGGCAAGGCACTCACGCAGCGCTATCCTAGAAAACCAAGCACCCCGCTACGCCGAGCAAGGAGATGATAGCAAACGGAGATACAATGCCACACTTCCACCTAACTGGAAGCCAAAGTAGAAGCCGAGGGTTGGTTGGACGCCGCACAAGACCAACCAGAGCTTCGGTCGTGAATGCTCATGAACACAAAAAACAAGTCACAAATCCCTCTCAAACACTCAGCACAAGTCTGAGCCGAATCAACCTCTAGAGGTAAATCCCAAACCTTTCTTCTCAGCCAGATCCAAGGAAAAGGCACAAGGAAACCGCACGGGGAATAACCCTGGAACGACGATTCGAGCTCCTCAGCCGACGGCGACAGGAAGGAACCCGACTGGCGACTCTCAAGACTTAAGATCTGAGAACTACTAAGGGAGATCAGAGATCAAAGAGGGAAGGTGTAGCACCCCACATAACCATATGTGATACTACTATGGAACGTGATCGCCAAAGTGAAGAATAAATAAGAACAACAAAAGAAATTACAAAGAGTTTAAAACTTTAATAACACTTTAATAGAGAACCAACGGAAGCTGGAATAAATATTTAAAACATAGGACCGGTCCACTTCTAACCAAATAAAGAACAAATGAAATAACCAAAACAGTGGCAAACCATGGTGCTAAAAACTCAAGTGCTCCCACACATACATGATACTATCACTCCACTGGCTTTTTACCTGAGACTGAAAAGAGCAAGCGTGAGATTTAGAAATCTCAGTAAGTACCCAACAACGGTCGCAACACAAGAGTAAAGACAATTAATGCAACCACGTGAAAAAAAGGACAATCATCACAAGTAAACAACGGGTACAAGATGGAAGCAACGAACAACTGATATCGGAGATACTATCATAAATGGGAGATGGATATCATGGAGACTGTGTATTAAAGATAGTTGTTATGTGACAAGTTATAGCAAGGGTGCCGGCGACCTCATCCCACATACCCAGTTATACGAGAATAGCCAGGCACAACCTTGTCCTCGACTGTATAACCACAGACGGGGTGTAATATTCTGTGTAACGAAAATGTACGCCCCCCATACGTTACCAGGTTGGGTGAAAATAACCCCTATATGTGAGTAGTCCTGGTGTGATAACCCTTAGTTCGTTATTTAGCAATTATCCATGATATAATTAGAGAGTTGTGATTGAATTAAGGTAAAGTTATGAGAGTAATGATTTAATCCAATGAGACCGAAGTGACAGGATTGGTGATGCTAGGTGATAAGGTAACCGATACATCATGGACAAATTATATAGAACAAAATTAAGGTAACTAAGAGATGGCGAGGATAAGGCTATAATAAAGTTATGAGAAGTGAAAAGATGTGCTAGGGTTGAAAATAGAAAAACATAGTTTCTGATAAGAGGGCGATGTGGAATAATGATAAGATGATAGTGATATAGTAGTCAAATTAACATTTATTAAGGTATAACGATCATGACTCACATAAAGAACTGCACCGACAATACATCATGATATCGAGAGGATCAAACATAGAAGCGTGATACTTAAAGGACTGCTAGTGATTTTAACCTAAGTCTACAACATGATCACCCGCTACCCCCATTAACGGTTTAAGCATGAACTCTAAACATTACTTAAAAGCATGAATCTTATAACATTATTAACAGAGTATTATAATAAACCTAAATGCATGTGAAATAAAATAATCTAGAATATCATGGCAGGAATACAATATTAAGGGTATATAACCAGCAAGCATTAACAATAATCAGGCATGCGTTAACAATATGATAAGAACTTGACAAGCATTAACAATATGATCATAACTAGGCAAACATAATAATAACCAGGCAAGCACGAATACTATTATAACAACCAGGCAAGTACTAGAGAGATGATAATAACCGGGTAACTATGGTAACAGGATATTGGCCAAGTAAATTCAGTGATATGATAATAACCAGGTAATTCATTGATATGATAATTGTACTTAATGACAATGGTAACAAGTAATCATGAAAGATGTGAAATGTGGAATTAAAATAATTGGAGATAAGTTCATGCACAATTACAAGGAGTGAAAAGGATTGCTGAGGTTGAGGACAGGAGATAAAATTAGATGGGAGATGAAGAAGGATAATACGACGATGGTAGGGATCCATGAATGATTCTCACCCAGCATTACAACTTAACTCACACCAAGGGGTTGTCAAACAACTAAATTTTATTACGTGATAAGTTGTTATTAGTCAGGTTAACAATATCATACATAATTCTATCGAAACCAATCAAGCAATAACATACAAGTAACGAATCAGGGAACCGGTAATTCAATATATCATTCCGAAGCTAAAGATTACTAGTGGTTAACCTTAAATTGGAACATGCTTATTCGTAACCCTAATTACCATTAGACATTTATTTACATCCCTAATCACACATGAATTCTATGGTTAACATTATATTAATTACAAGTATTCAATACTGACTAACTCATCATATTCAGAAGCTACTGAAGCTACCACAAACTGCAAGAGGCAATTAATAAAGTGCAATGATCGGAAATCACACTAAGGCAATAGGTAATCATATGACAAAATCATGCAAAAGAAACAGGTTACGGCCATGAACTACTTGCCTTGAGCACGCTCGACGGACACGCTGCACGACAGATCCGAGAAATGCAACTGCCCAGCTGCTCCCGCAACAATTGTGTGAGAACCTACAGGGTGATATGAGAGACAACCGATCAGATATGGTGAATTTGATATAGGAGCGATAGGAAATAAATGAATGAAAGGAAAACAACAGCTTGGCTGCGCGAACGCGCGTTCAGCCCCGACTGCCCCTGGCCACCGGCCGCCGCCACCGACCACCGCCGACCGCCGTCACCGGCCGCTGCCGCGCCCTTTTGTCGCCGCCGCCGCTTTGGCTGAGCGAGCGCGCCGCGTGCGTGCGTGGTGCGCCGCCGCAGCTACCGGTCGCCGTCGCAGCCATAGCGCCCTCGCCGTTGCTACTGCCGCCGCCGCCGCACTGGTCATGCGAGCGCGCTGCAGCGCATGTAGGAAGACACCCATGCGTGCTGGGCCGCTCGCCGGACGTCGCCGCCGCTGCCATGCACCAACCTCCACCAGCTGACGTCGTCGCCGCCGCCGCAGCGCCCCTCGCCGCCGTGCGAGCGCGCGGCGAGCGCATGCAGGCGTCCGGGCGAACGCATGCAGACGTGCCGCCGTTGCCGTCGGTTGGCTGGTCACTGGTTGCCGTCGTCGCCGCCGCCGCAGCGCCCTCGCGGCCGCCGCAGCCACCATGGCCGTGTGAGCGTGCGGGCGGGCGCCGCCGCGTGCTGCCGGCCACCGCAGCCGTCGTCGCCGCCACCGCCGCTAACGCCTCCGCAGCGCCACGTCCGCAGCGCCATGCAGCCGCATGCTTGCGCACGGGGATGAGCGTGCGGATAGTGCCGCCCCTGCCATGCAACCTGAGCGGGAGAGAGAGATTGAGAGAGAGGTAGAGAGGAGTGAGAGAAGAGATACCTGGGAGAGAAGAATAGATGGAAAGAGAAAATAAGTGACGGCAGGGAGAGATACCCGGGAGAGAGAGGGAATTGCATGCATTAGAGATAGGAGAGAGAATTCGTTTAGCTTCTTCTTTTTTTGAGGGTGCTACAGAAGGAGAGAATTCACTGTTTCTTCGGGTCACCAAAGGAGAAGGGGAAGTTGATATTTATAGGGGTGCGGGGCGGAGGCCGGTGGGCTGCAGTCATAGCTAACGCCAAAGCGTCCGCGCCGATGACGCCTCCATCATCGCCGCCGCCACTTGACTCGGCCGCCCCCGAGCGAAGCGGTTGAAGCCAACCCGTCGCCCACGTGAGAGATAAGGCGGACCTCTTCCGTCGTCCCACTGACCGGTGGGACCACTCCCCCTTTCCTTTTTTTCCTTTTCAAATTGGGAAATTATTGAAATACCCTCGGGAGTTCAACACAAGTTAGTAAAAAAATGTAAATTTCTGCAATGCATCTATTAGCATCGTTTTCATGGTCAATCTTGACGTTTTTTTCACATGGTAGTTGTCAAGGATGGAAATTTTAACGCTAGTAGATCTGTTTGTGAACACAGCAGCTTACCAAAGTACCCAGTTAAGCTCTGTGCCTTGAGCGCAACGCTTCAACTTGATGATTCGTGTCGTGTGTGTGTGGAGTTTATCTTTTTTTCGTTGATTTGGAGAAGCTTGAAACCTTAACGAAGCATTATATGGTTTGGAGCAAAATTTTGTTTTACCACGAAGTGAAATTTTCCCCGCCACTAAGAAGCGACCATTTTGGCATTGCCACCATTCATGTGCTACTGTGGAGGTAACAAAATTTAATGTGCCTCGGCATAATTTGAGTTTGGGCGTATTATTGAGCACTGTCTTAATTGTTGTTGCAAAGAAAGCACAGACAACGCAATAGGTGTTGTCTATTTACAAGGTAGCTAATTTTTTCGTTAGTCATTTTCTTGAACCATTGGATCAAAATCAGAATCAGAGACGTGTACACACATCTCAAAAATAATCCAATGGCTAGTTAACGACTTATATTTAACAGAAAAATCAGACAACTTAGTTTTCGTTTGACTTTAACCGACTTACGGCTTATTTTCACTATTCATAATTTCGTCTTTTCGAACTTTGGCTTTTGAGCTTTTTGCGGTTTTTCCGTATTCGTTTGCGTATCGTGATGGGCTAACATATTTTTATATTTTTAAATTTAATTATGTTAAATAAGTCTCTGTCATTCTGATGTTTTTTGACCATTACGATGCTTTTCGACCATAAGCCGCCAAAATAAGCCCAAATGATCAAGCTTATTTTGGTGGCTTATGGTGAAAAACACCGTAGGTGGTGAAAAAAATCAGTGATGAGGCTTATTTAACATAATTAAATTTTAAAAATTAAAATATAAAAATATGTTAGCCCATTACGTATAGTACAAACAAATACGGGAAAAACCGGTAAAAAAGCTTAAAAAAACCAAAAGTTCAGAAAAAGACAAAATTTATAAATAGTAAAAAATAAGTCAGAAGTCAGAAGCTGAAGCCGAAACGAGCGGACCTTAGAAATATCAAGATTGTTCCTATATAATACAAATGCATGATACTAACGAACCATAACTGCAGAACTCAAGAAAGATGAAAGCAAGCCAGCAATAGTGGAGGATGCTATGGTGAGCGCTTCCACGGGGGCGATGAATTCCGTTCTAACGAAGCTCGCTACTCTGACGGAGGAGGGGTATACGGAGCTCGGAGGCATGCAGGAGGAGGTCAAGATCCTCAAAGAACAGCTTGGCACCGTGAGTGCTTTTCTTGCTCAGCTGGCAGACATGTCTGAGCTGAGCATGGAGATGAAGGTCTGGAGGAATCAAATGAGGGAGATGACGTACGACATTGAGGACCGTATTGATGAAATTATGCTCCACTTTGACAAAGATATTCACAAAGCTACTAGGTATTCTGAGAAATGGGTTGGGCCTCTAAAGCAGGTTGCGCTGCAACCGCTAAAGTGGGTTGGGCTGCTAACGCAAAAGCGGCCTACGCTGGGAAACATCATTCATCAAATTCGAGATCTCGAAGAACAAGTGCCGATGTTTGACCTGCGTAAGGCTGAAATGCACACTTTGGGACCAAGCTATGTGGCAACCGAATGTAAGGCCGTTGGTCTTGTGGGAATGGATGGCCCACGAGACGAGCTTGTCAGGCAGATGATGAGCGGCGAGCAACAACAGAAGGTGGTATGTATATTGGGACCTGGAGGGCTGGGCAAGACCACACTTGCCAAGGAGGTGTGTAATATGATCGGAGGGCGATTTGGTTGCCAAGTATTTGTACCGGTGCCCCAGAAGATCGGCATCACAAGCCTTCTCAAAAACATACGATCACAACTGACTCAGGGAACATATTATGAAACGGACCTCATCGATAGTATTAGAAGACGTTTACAAGATGAGAGGTACTTCTATTCTTGCTTACTTTAGATGAGATAGCATGATGTGTGATCATTTCATTTCTGACCTGTGAATATTTCAAAATGGGCAACAACATCATTAAAGAAACCTGCAATTCCATGGTCCAATCCCGCAAAACAATTTCAAAACGAACTCTTACATATCTAAAGTTAAACAGTAAATTTTGATAGCTATTATCTATTTATTTTAAGTAGCTAACCAAATGAATGGCATACTTTAAAATATATAAAGCAGACGAACTCAAACTAACTTAGGCTATGATTCACTAGAACACAATTTTTCTAACATACGTGAAAGCAAGCGCAATTTCCTGCGTGGCTAGCTACTGCAATACAAATGTTTTTATATGAAAATAGTCCTGTATTTGTTATACAACTTTAATATTTATGATTTAAAATAGAGTTGTATTTCTTATAAAACTGTAACTGTTCATATATATATATATATATATATATATATATATATATATATATATATATATTCGGTATACTAGTATACTAATTATAAGATACTCAATGTGAACCACACGAAAAATTGCAAGGAGACCCTAGTTTTTAGCGTATTTTTGTAAACACCTTCATATACGTATAAAAAGAGTATGTTAAAAAAATGTACATACCACCTCTGAAAATTTGTTCATACCACCCAAATGATCTTAAATACTCGTATACTACATGTACATACCCTCCATTACACGAGATACTCCCTACATAGTGAGATACGACATAGGGTGTAATTACACCCGGGAGTAGAAAAGAGGCTTCCTATATATATATATATATATATATATATATATATAATCTGAAGCATAAAAATATTACTGTTTCATAAGTCATCCAAGCACTCTGATTGGAATCATAGACCAATTTCAATCAATTCAGGTTGAAATTGAATTGGACAGTCAATTCCACGGATCCAATTCAATTTCTTCAAACCAAACAGAGCCTAACGGCATAACAGTCTTTGAGGTGAAAACTTGATGGTCAACCAATGTTGGCTGAAAAAAAAACGAAGTGCGGTTTTTAGACAGCAGGGAGGGAATAAGGTTGCAATGAATGGCAAAAAAGAAATTTTCTCTTTATAAAACAACTATAAAAAAAGACATTGTTAATCTCACATAATGTTATTTCGTATAATTGTCCTATTACTATAGAAACAACATGATCCTAATTAACTGTATTGTGGATACTCTATGTAAGCAATACTTTGTGGCGAGAAAAATGTCGCCTCTTTTTTTTTAAAGGAATCTTTTCTTTGTAGCCACCTATAGTAATCAATTGAATCATTGATCATTTATGGCTGCATGCTAGCACTAAATTGCCTTCACAAATTGCATGCTAGGTATCTCGTCGTACTTGATGGTGTATGGTCTATTTCAACATGGTGGGAGATCAAATCCGCTTTCCCCGATAATAATCGTGGAAGTAGGATAATCCTGACTACCCGCGTCAGCGAAATAGCGGAATCATGTGGCTCCATCTTTTCCTCTGGTTTTATCCATCACATGAGGCCTCTTCCTTCTCAGGACTCGCAAATCCTATTCCGAAGCATAATATTTGGCTCCGCAAGAAGTTGCCCAGTTGCATTGAAAAAAATTGCTGATAAAATTCTGGAAGCATGCGGTGGCGTGCCGTTGGCGATAATTATAACAGCTGGCTTATTAGCCAGCAAACCTGCACAAGTGGCACAGTGGGAAATGGTGGGGCAACGCATGGACCCAGCGGGGAAGGGTGATCTCACAATACAAGGGATGAACAAAATATTGGACATATGTTATTCTGATCTTCCTCGCCGTATGAAATCTTGCCTCTTGTACTTGAGTGTTTTCCCTGAGAACCATGTGATCAGGAAGGATCGCCTTATATGGAGATGGATCGCCGAAGGATTGATCCCTAGAAGAGGAGAGGAAAGTTTATGGAAAGTTCACAGGTCAGGGGAGAGCTACTTTCAGGAGCTTATCAGCAGGAAACTGATTGAACCAGCTGAAGATGAGGAGTGGGATGAGAAGCCGCTGGGTTGTAAAGTCCATGGTTTGATTCTTGAGTTCATTACTTCTTTGTCCAATGAAGAGAACTTTGTCACAACGGATGCAAAATCAACTTTCATGCAACACGGTGTGATTCGGCGACTCAGTGTGAAATACGGCAACCAAGAAGAAGAAGAAGCCTTTAGGCCAAGCACCGTGGACATATCTAAAGTCCGATCACTCACTATCTCAGGGGATGTTCGACGGATGGGTGATCATTTACTGTCAAGGAAGCATTTTCGTGTGGGCTTGAGATTTCTGCGAGTGCTGGATCTCGAATATGCTAATTATTTGGGAAGCCACCATCTTGATGGCATTGAAGGATTGGTTCTACTGAGATACTTGGGACTCGGAGGGACTGGTATCGATAAGCTACCAGAAGAATTCGGAGCGCTAGAGCACTTGGAGACCCTAGATTTGCGACGGGCCAGCCGCCTGAGAACTTTGCCTGCATCGATAGTAGGATTGCCAAAGTTGGTGCGTCTACTACTTAGCGGATCTGTCCAACCGCCGAAAGAAATCTGGAAAATGAAAGAATTAGAAGAAGTATCAACCATTGGTGTCGGTAGTAGCAGCTCACTCAATTCGGTGTCCGTGCTGCTGATTATGTCGAAGCGGCTATGGATGCTAGGCGTAAGATGGGATGAAGATTTATGTGACCGACCGAGTTTCCTGTCTTTCCTCTACGGGGTTGGAAAGTCAAGCCTTCGGTCCCTACTTCTGGAGGGTTACCCTGCAGAAGGTGATTTGCTTGACTTACTGCTGGATTCATGGGTCCCTCCGCATCACCTCCGAAGATTCGAGCTGACAATCTCTGGCTTTCTCAGAAGAGTCCCACCTAAGATGGCCTCACTCGTAAACCTCACCCACCTGCGTATTAGGGGGATTGATCGCGTAGAAGCGGGAGATCTCCGTGTCCTGGGGGCCTTGCCTAATCTGATCCTTCTCGACTTACATTCAGAATTTCTTGGATATGAAAGGCTCATCATTAGCAGGGATGGATTCCGGTGTCTCGTGGTGTTTTCCTACACGTTTCGGTTTTGTTTTGGGATGGGGCTGCAGTTCACACCAGGGGCCATGCCGCAGCTCCGAAGGCTTCGATTTGACTTCCACGCACGGGAAGGCTGGGATGGGTATCTGTATCGATATTTAGATTTGGGCATCCAGCACCTCTCTTGCCTCACGCGAGTGCATGCCACCATCAGTTATCGGGAATGGGATGCGAGAGATCTGGATGCTGCGGAGGCTGCCATCAGAGAACAAGTATCCAATAACCCCAACAATCCCGTACTGGAGCTGAGCACAAAATCTATAGCTAGATGGTAAAGGACCAGAAGCACTTTTGGGGCCTATTTGGATGGATGGGATTTTGATTCGATTTTTTTTATAAAAAATCCCAAAGAAATCACGGGCCGCACAGGTTATTTATGTGATCGTCCTTTTCTCAGTCGACTTCGAATTCTTCTCTACTGGTACTATTTTACTAGTGGATGGATGGTGTGTGCTCTTGTTTTACGCTTGCAAGTTTTCTATTTGCACCTGTAATCTTCATTCGGAACACTACTGAACCAATTTGTCTGTGTTTTCTGTTTACACGCGTTGTTGTTTCCAAGTCATTAAACTATCGGAGTCAGTTAATTTCCAGTACACTAATAATGCAAGTGTAACCTTATTCAATTGATGTCACGTCCTCATGGTTATGTAAACAGCACTGCAAGTTATATTGGATCATGATTTTCTATTTTTCTAAGATGCAACTAGATTTGAACTTGGAGATTGCATCACTCAATATACCCGTTACCTAGCTTTCCCCACAGATTGGTGTATCATATCTGGCTGCTTCATATTCCTTGCAAACTACCGCAGAGTGCTAGTCGTGCTGTTGTATCGCACAGACTATAGTTGCACTTCGATTTCAGCATGGCAAATCTATAACAACTCTAGCACCAATGGGATGCTCTGATCATCCGAAGAACTTAACTTTCAAACAACTTAACCAACATGAGCATAATACAATTTCCAAAAATTGAGGAACAATTTACAAACATCTTAATTCTGTGAAGTTGGACGCCATGCAACTATGCAACTAGAGTTTCCGGCCGTAACGCACTCGTGTAGGTTCCATTACATATACACAATTGGTTTCCCGACGAATCTAACAAACAAGCGACGTGAAAAGTCTACAAGGCCCTTGGACCTGAAATAGTTGTTCTCATGCTTAAATTGGATATAATTCATTATATACCACTGAATAACGCCACTTCTATAAAATGTCATTGAAAAATACTCTCTCTATTATATGTCATTGAATAGCACTTAAATTCTATTATATATCATTACTATCAGTTAAGGTATGTTTGCCCCTGGAAAAAGACAATTTTGCTATCAGTTAAAATCTGTCCCTGTGATAAATTTTTTAATAGGGCAAATTAGCATAGCCAAAAATATTTTAAAAACAATTGTGGATCATTGGGGTAGTTTACAACTCAAATATAAAATTTCGTGAGCTGACTCTTCAATTTGTTCCATTTTGAAATTCAAATATAAAATCAGCCTATTTGAGCTATTTTTAAAATTGGGAAAAATTTACTGTAAAAAATGGAAAATCATTTTTTTAATCTATGTGATATCTTAGGAGCATGTGAGAATTTTTTCCAGAATTTTGAGACCTCATTTAGTCTCTATTTGTAAATAGTAGTCTTTTATTAGCATTTGAATTAAAAAACTAAAAATTTTCTTTGAACAGTGCATTGAAATTTTTTTCCTAACTCATGTACATATTGAACAACATCCCTATGAATTTTCATAATTTTTAAAGATTGTTTGCTATTTTAAATAAATCTGTTCTTCGGTATTTACTAGGAGCATTTTGGTCTTTTTTTAAGTATAATGGTCAGTCCTAACCGTCAACTAACGGCAATGGCATACAACAGAATTTCGGCGTGGGACTTATTTTGGCGCGCCCAAATTCACAGCACAAGAAATCATGCCGAGGCCAACCACAGAGCATTAAAGCCCACAACGCATCGTGTAAACGCTGCTTGCCACAGTCTTGGGCCGTGTACGTCGTGGCCCAAGCTACAATGTTTTTTCATTTTGCAATTCAAAAAATTCAAAATAGCCATATCTTTTAACTTAAGTGCCCAATTGATGATCCATTTGAACCATCATATTTCCTACAAGGAGATGTTGAAAACAAGACCACCACTTGCGTATATTTCACCTTATAATTATGTTGTGTGTTATATATTTCAAATAAAACAAAATGTTCTGTGCATTAGTTCCTAATAGGTTCAGTTTTTCATGTATGATGTTCCAGCGAGTATTTTTTGAATTGGTTAGGGGGAATAAATTAGTTGAGTGTTGAATCTTTTGGTGGGTAAAATGAAATATTTCACACATTTCATTTTAATGTTTTAACAGTTTATCGATGATGTTCCAAGCATTAAGTTATATATTACACATATTTGATTCCAATGTTCCAATACTTTATCAATAATGTTTCAATGATAGGAAAGGTGGATTGACCGAATGGGAGATAAATCAACGCAATTAGCTAAGCAGAATGAAAATAGTTGAAAATGATGGGAAAATAAAAATAAGAAAAAAAAGACCTGTTACAACAAAAGAAAACAGGAACTAAATGAAAACACAAAGAAAGGAAAGAAAAAAAGGAAATGAAAGGACATGGAATGTAGCGAGTTGCAAAGATGGACCGTGCACACAGAAAGCCCATAGGAAATGAATGTTTTCGGCCTAGGCTGAAGTACTTGCGTGAAGCCCAGCGTCGAGCTCAAAAGAAGGGTGTGCAGTCCACTGTGGGCATATAGCTTTTCCGTACGAACTCTGCAGGCCGCAAAAGTTGGCTAGGTGTTGTCCTGCTGGCCCGGATGTGGCCTAGTAATCATAGGCCGTCGCGCGCGTTTCGGATTGCATCGCCCCCAAACAAAAAGGGCATTGCTACATATGGGACGCCCGATCTGTGCGTTCGTTTTCAGAGGCTCGGTTATAACATTTTTTTGTCATATTTATAATATTTTTTATCATGTTTTCCTTAAAATATTTTTTATTACGTGTATATAACATCAACTTTATATTAGATATTTTGTTGCATATGTTGATTAAAATTGTAACACATATTATCTAAAAATATTATATCGGAGTATTCGATATGAATACTCACATCATTATTTCTTTATTTTTTGTTTGTATACATGACTAACAAATGTTGTATATATGGATGATAAATATTATAGACGGAGAACCTGCAGGGACGGAGAGATTCGATCAGCGCTTCGCAGGCCGTCATGCACTCCCTTCCCGCGAAGCTAGACTCGTTGTTGCTGCTTGACTCCATACACAGGCGGCTGCGGAAGGGGCAGAGGAACAAGATCCGCCTCCTCGAACGCGATATCCAAGAACTGATGGCCGCGTGCTGGGCGCTGGAGATGCGCCAACTGTCGTATGACATTGACGACTTCGCGAACGAGCTCGTCCACGCCACCGCCGCCGATGCCAGGATCACTTTGCCCAAGAAAAGATTCCCTTCAACATCGCTTGGGTTCGCGAGACGCTGAATCTGCGCCGGTTGGTCACGGTCACGGACGAAGTCTCAAGATTCAGGACATGAGTGAAGGAGACGATTGAACGGCACAGAACCTATCTTCATGACTGCTCCATTGGGCCTCGGCTTATCTCAGACGAACGTCCGCCTCTGCCGCTGCACAATTGGGAGGCTGCTGCTGCTCTTGCCGGTGATGAAAACTCGATGGAAAAGAAGGCTATTTTGGAAGAGGTGACCAAAGTGTTCTACCTTTGCTACGATAATCTTCCTCACTGTCTGAAAGCATGCATGCTATATCTCAGCATGTACCAAGAGGGCTACAAAATCTGGAAGCATGATTTGGTGAAAAAATGGTTTGATGAAGGTTTTATCGGCGCGGTACAAGGGAAAGACATGGAGGAATGCAGGGAGCTATTTCGATGAGCTTGTCGAGAGGGGAATGATCCAGCCTGAAGACACAAACTACAATGAGGATGTGCTGTCATGTACAATGCACTACAAGTCCATACCAGAGAATTTCATAATCGTAATAGATCATTCTCGGACTGCTGCAAGACGTGCTGAAATGGTTCGTCGACTCGCCCTCCACTTCGGCTATATAGAATGTGCAAGACCACCATCAAATTTGAGAGACTCGCAAGTTCGATCACTTGCCTACTTGAGAGACTCGCAAGTTCGATCACTTGCCTACTTGAGAGACTCGCAAGTTCGATCACTTGCCTACTTGAGAGACTCGCAAGTTCGACCACTTGCCTTTTCTGGATTGTTCAAGTGCATGCCTTCTATTGTGGAGTTTCTGTTTCTTCGAGTTCTCATCCTTAAGTTGTGGGTTAATCCTGATGACATGAGTTACGACCTCACTGGAATTTCAGAACTTTTTCGACTGAGATACTTGTGTATTGATGCTTGTCAGGTGAGTGTGAAACTCCCGATCCAGGTGCGACAGCTAAAAGATTTGATAGCATTGGAAATCGAAGCAAAAGTAACTGCAGTTTCATCAAATACCGTTGATCTGCCTGTTTTGTTGCACCTCAGTCTTCCTAGTGAGACTGATCTACCCACTGGTATTCGCCGCATGACATGACATCTCTTCGTGCTTTGGGGCATTTTGATCTCATCAGCAACTCGGTAGAAAATGTGCAGAGCCTTGGTGAGTTACCAATCTGCGGGATCTTCATCTTACCTGTTCTATAGTGTTGTCTAGTTATCTGGAGCGCAACGTGGAATGTGTGGGCTCGATTCTCGGAAAACTCGGCAGTCTCAAATCTCTTACTCTGTACCTGCAGTCTCCTATCATCATTTAAATACTTTGTATGCAGCAGGAGCTTCAAGAATGAGCATTTCCTGTGATGGCTTCGGAAGCAGCGTGTCCTCTCCTCCTGCCCTTCTTCAGAGATTTGAGTTGTCGCCGCACATTTGCACCTTTTCCATCCTTCCCAAGTGGATCAGAGAACTCAGCAAGCTCTGAATTCTAAAGATTGCAGTCAGGGAGCTTTCGATGAACGATGCTGCTATTCTGAATGTACTGCTTTCCCTCACTGATCTCGTGCTGTATGTCGGGACAGCGCCTGTACAAAGAACGACCATCTTTGACCAGGCGGGATTCCCAGTTCTCAAGTACTTCAAGTTGAGGTGTCGTAGCGAGTCGTGCTTCACTTTTCATGAAGGAGTAATGCCCAATCTCCCGAGGTTAATGGTAGGTTTCAATGCAAACTGCAGAGCGGAGCAATCCAGCCCTGCACATACCGGATACGAGCACTTGTTGTTGGGCCTTGAAGAGATCTCTGCAAAAATTGGGGGCGCGGGTGCTAATAAATCCGACAGAAGTGCTGCAGGGTCTGCACTAAAATCCGACAGAAGTGCTGCAGAGTCTGCACTGGGGGACGCCATTAGCAAGCATCCAAGCACCCGTAGCGTCAACATACAATGGGTGGATCGGATTTTCCACGGTGAGGAAGATGAGAGTAGAGCGACAGAAGAGCAATAACCAACGAGCTGATTGCAGATTTGCAGGTGAGCATTCTCCATTGGACTCTGGAAGGAAGACTCAGCTGAACATCATGCGATTCGAGATACGGAAGATTCAGGGAGAAAGATAGCTTAGCATGCTTGTTGATTTTGGCACCAAGAGTTGCCCTGTATGTTTCAGCAGTTGCAGCCATTGGTTGCAAAACTGGAGCGTGCTAGTACTGTTGTTTCGTCCAGATTACTTACAGTTGCACTGTCATATCAGCATGGCAACTCTAGAACAACTGTAGCATCAAATGGGAGGCTCTGATTATCTGAGGAACCTCCTGCCTGATATCGGCCTGTTTTTCTCTGTTTCTAAAAATTATTGTAGCATCAAATGGGAGGCTCTGATTATCCGAGGAACCTGCTGCCTGATATCGTATCATCTGCATTACGGTTGCGCACTAGCTTAGCTTGCACTGACATGCCTGTTCATCGCGCAGCGTTGTGATCAAGATGGGCGCGTGTAGGTGGGCCGGACGGCAGCGGTGGCAAGGGGCCTGTCTCAACTGCCTTACAATTATGAGCGTGAGAATGGGCCTGTCGCGAATCTGCATGCGGTTAAATGACCTAAATTAAAACGGATCAGTGTTGCTTTCCCCTGTGAAGAATTTAAGTCATTAGAAACTTTTTTTAGACTACTAAGCCTACTAAGCCATTAGAAATTGTTATGGTGATGTAGAAACAGCTTTGAACTTCGACAAAATCTGCCAAAGCAGCCGACCCTGCTTCAGCAACTCCATGCCGCAATCCACTGTGACCTCACTGCTGATTAAAAACGTCGGGATTAGAAAAAAAAAACTAATGATGCTGAAATGTTTAGCCCTTGCATTTGCAACAGTCAGAAACGCTACTTGTTTATTTATTAGTCGCTAGTAGCTCAAATTATGAATTCGAGTCAAAGGCTCTCGTCTCAGATGTTAAGTATGGATTCGAGATGCACACTAATGAGATAGCTGGTACAAGCTAATCATAAAATTTGGATAGGTTCTTTTCGACTGTGATTAATGATTTATGAATGGTTTATGAATATGTCGATAAACTGTTTTGAAAAGACGTCGCACATTCGTTTTTAGGAGGAAACCAAAAGCTAAAAAGTACCGGGCTTTTTATGCCTTGAAAACATCGATGGATTTTTCATTTAGTCGTTGCTTCGAATCATTCTACACGACGGTCCGGCGTCAGTGTCAGTAACGACTCAATACGTCACGGACCTACAACAGCAGTGTTAATTCAGTAGCTGGTAATACACGTACGAAAACCAGACAAAAGAAGCGACTTGTAATACTAGCAGGTTAGCAGCAACCGAAACGACCCCAAGTCCTACGTCGTATGGGTGCCACAAATAAATTTTCCTCGACGTGTTGACCATCTAGACTGCTATGAAATTCCTTGCTTCTGCAACCATTTGATGACCAGTAGTCACACTTGTATGAACATGACCATCTTCTATCAGTGATCTTCGCCGCAAGTTCTATTGTCTCTCCTTTTTTCTCTCTTCCATGTGAATGTTTCCAGTAGTCACAATTCGTTTAAACTCCAAGAAAGTTCCAGTGAACTTCCCCTGAGCTTCTCGTACTCGCACTTGACTCTACGCAAGTCTACAGTTGATCACGAAAGTCTTTTATTAAAAATGAGTAAAGAGACATACTCATGTAGGTCTTCTGAATTTTTTTAATAGAAGAAATGGATCCAATTATGCAAGGGAGACTACTTGAGTGAGAAGGGAAGGACTTGTGGTCACAACCACCACTGGACCTTCAGTGGTTACGAACAAGCTAGCCACAAAGGCTATCATCACCTTTCTAATCCTTCAGAGCAAAAGAGAGGAGGGAAAATAACATGGCATGGGAGATCGACAGGTCACATATCTGATCAGTGGTGAACAATCACATCACACTGAAGAACTGAACACACAAACAGCCTGAACAAAGAGCACATCACTGTGGCACCGCATAGCAACAGCTCAAGGCAAAAAGGCACACAATTTGGCAACAAGGGATTGGCACACACCAGAGGAGATAATATCTATCATGTACTTGACGGGAAGTTGGACATTTGGTCGCTTATCAGTGTCAACGATCATTGGTCATGTGATCATGTCCATTCTCAAATGTGTTGGAGCATTGAAGCTAGGTTTGTGATGTTGTGGTCGTCGTCGTTTTCTTGCAACTTTATCAAGGGTGTAGCTTGCAACACGTAAGGACATACGTCATGTTACGGTAGAGAAGGCTGTTGATTAGTGTACATAGCCAATTATTAGCCTGTCAGTATTGATCTGAGTCAAGTTACTGTGGGTAACTATGTACTGCGTTTAGAGTAAGCACGGTCTTAGATTTCTTTTCAGACTTTTTTAGTCTAAATGATGTCGACAGTATTCTTTCCTAGGAACTAGCATGACAGTTTCACTTCAGCACTACTGTCATATCTGCTGTCTTCACACTACAAGACTACTTTTTAACTTAATGGTCAATGAGATGTCAAAATTTAAAACATATAACAATTCATACCAACTCATGACACAAGGTCCTCTAAGGTGCAACTGGACTAATGCTACTGCTTGATCTTTTTATAACCAGATGTAAGAGCACTTAATATGCTACTGTGCGTGAGTCTATGAGACATATAAGTACAGACGGGTCAAGCACGAATCAAAGCCTGGATAAATAACAAGGATCTCGAATCAAAGCTTGAATAAATAACGAGGATCTTGGAAAAAAAATGAGTGAACCAGAGAAACAAGAGACCCTGTTTGATTGGTCATACGACCTGAAGCAAATGACAGTTGTTTTCTTGCTTTCTCACTCTTAATTAAGAAGGAATAAATGCCATGCTTCTCTTTCCTCCCTACTGCAACTTTTCACCTCTGATTTCACACTGCACGGTAGAAAGGAAGGCCAGTGTTTGGCTTAAGGAAGCAAAGGAGAAGGAATCTCACTCAGTGATTGCCTAGCTTTGAGCCTGTCTTTAGCTGAAAGTTCAGGATTTGTTCTCTTAAACACATGCTTTCAGTGGAAACACTTGGCGGTGGCGATAATTAGGGCCAGCTTTGCTGAGCAGCTTGCGTGGCACTTTGCTTGCCTCTCCATTTCTCCTACTAGTTCCCTCCTTTGGGTGCAGAAAGCTCAGCAGTACAGCTTGGTTGGTGGTTGGGGTAACCCTTCTATCGGTTCAAGACTGACTAGTCTTATCCATGGATCACAGCTTTAAGTTTTGTTTAACAAGAGGAGAAGGTATCTTAATCAGGAGCGTGATGTGCATGGTGAATGCCTGCTAAAATATAGCACTCAAAATCTGAAACTTTATATAGATATTTTTGTATTTAACTTCTCTTCCTAAAGTTCAGAGCTGTGCTGACAGTGTAACCGAAGCCTGAATGGTACTCACCGGTAGCGAGTGGTACGCTCGGCTTAGCTGGCCAATAATTGGTGAGGGACTTGTCTTTAATTAATTAATGTGTGCAAAATAATGCTGTCCTATCGATCTATCCTAAGAATAGACACGAGTTAACTCGTAACAAGAGGTTCTTTTGGATTTAACTAGTTTTAAAATAAGTATTTTTTTATACAGAGTCTACAAGTTGATTGTAATAGATATTATCCTGATTTTATTTATACCGGTCAAAATCACATCTCTACATTGAGTCGAATTCCTCCCGTAGCCAAAATAAAACATGAATATCCTCGAAAAATATCTCTCATATAGTGGTTTTATTAACATATAGCGGTAGGAACTGGTTTTATTAACATATCAGCTAGATTATCATGAGTACTTATTTTGTTGACTTTAATATTATCTTGAGCAATAATACCTCGAATATAGTGATATCTGACATCAATGTGGTACTCTAGCTATCACAGAATATTGTAGTGCACGGCGTACTTTCACAAAGCTCAATAAACAATTATCTCGGCCAAATGGTTTCTTTGCAAACTTCAAAAATAACCATATACTCAACTTTTGTAGTAGACAAGGCAACGGTAGGTTGCCATGCAACTTGCTTTCTAGCTAATGGTATATTCTCCAACTGTGAACACATAACTAATAAAAGATTTTCTCTTATCTAAATCTTCAGCAAAATCTGAATGCACATAACCAATGAGTTCATATCTAGTTTTTCCAAACTGTAAACAAGCGTCAAAAGTGCCCGCAAGCATATGAAAATTCATTAAACTGCTTTTCAAAACTCTTTTCTAGAATTAGCTATGTATCTACTAACAACACTCAATGACTGAGATAAGTCGAGGCGAGAATATACCATGACATACATGAGTAAACTGCACTAACATATGAAACTCTAGACATTACTCAACTTCATCTGATTGTGGACATAATATGGAAGAAGTTTGAAATGTGCAGCTAATAGAGTACTTACCGGTCTAGCTATGCAGTAGGCATCTTGTCGATCCCTAAAAGAACGTCATTCAAATTGAGCAATGCAAGAACAGTCTATATCTTGATTTGCTATAGAGAAAACCCTGATACAACAACAAAATGCCATACCTCAAAGTCGTCACGTGGAAGAAGTCCTGAAATTGCTAGAATGAATCTATGTGAACCTGGCCATAATTCGCAGCATCCTGGTACACTTTTGAGTACATGAAGCAATTGAATCCTTAGAGCTATGGTAAACTCTTTTGGTGCACGTAGCAAATTTCTTCAAAAAGAGAAAAATGTGGACAGAATCTGGTACTCTGCTGCTGGACTTTTTTCACTCGATGAGATGGCTTCCTCACTTTTACTGCTGCTACTTAGGATTTCCAACGTTATTTCTACTGTATGGCTTTTGACACGGAGACGGTCTTACCTCGGATTCACATGAGTCGCGGATAACACCCATTCGGATTCCAACTCACGAAACGCGAGAAGAGCCGTTCCGATTATTTTTTTCCCGATGTAATATCGTGTGCTATAATACCTGTAAGACTATATAGAGATCATCCTATAGTTGTAATGAATAATTGATTTTTGAATTAGAGTATGGGTGAAAGTTGAGTTTGGATTTGAAGAGTTTTGCAGAAGATCGCTTCTGTCGACTTTGTGGTCGGTCGGTTTAATCGGTTGTGTTCATTGTTCGCATGTGTGGTCGGCAGTCAGTTTTACGACTTAATGATCGGCAGGCTCTGCGACTTCTGATTTTATGACTTAATGGTCGACAGGTTTGGTCGGTTCAATTAGCTGAGTATGACTAAATGGCCGGACGGTCTGATCGGCAGAACGACCACAAAGTGCCTGAACGATCTTGTGTGATCGATAGTCGTAGCCTGCGATCGATGGTCGTAGCTTACTGCCTGGTAGTTATCGGCAGTCGTAAGCTGCATTGTTGGTAGTCATGAGCTGTAGCGATTGATAGTCATAACGATCGGTTGCGGAAGTCATAGCTTAGTGATTGATGATCGTAGCTTTCTTTCTGGTCGTCAGTGGTAAGTCGAAGCCTGTGTATCGGTGATCGTGGCTATCGATTGTGGTAATCGTAAGTCGTAGCGACTTGTTTTGATAAGTCGTAACTGTTACGACCAAGTTGTAGCATTCTGTATGCCTGTGCATTTGGTGGTCATAGCGTCTGCTACATGGTTATGGCAGATTGTAGTATGGTCGTAGGCTGCTGGAAGGACCTTGTGGACTACGAGTACTTCTTTTCTTGTGCATCCAAGTACTTTTAAGTCATATCAGATCAGTCATTGTGCTGAAGTTATTCACTGGAATTATTGGTGTTTTGGTCAGAGTTGACTAGGGTGTTTGTTACTTTGTGCACATGAGGTTATTGCTTAGTTTTAGGATTAGAATCAGTATTTTGAGTGCATACATTTTGTTTGTGCAAATTAATGATCTTTGTATATCATGCGGTGCTATGTGATGGTTTGCTTGTTGGTGTTGGTTGAAGGACTTCGAAGCTATGTCATGGTGAGACGTAGGAGGACCGAGACTAGGCATAGGGAGGTGTTGAGGTTTAGAACGGTTAGGGAGACGCCGAAGATGGTTGAGACTGGTGAGGTGGTTGCAAGCCGAGACGACGAGGAACTAAAGTGGGAGCTACCGGAGGTGGACATGACGGGCAACGGCGAGGTAGATCGGGACTAGGCTAGGGAGGAGTCAAGGTCCAGACGGTCAAGGATACCGGGTGCTGTCATCTACGAGGAGAAGCACGTGGTGCGCCAAGTGACTTGGGTCATTTGCAAGCGAGGACAGTTCGGTGAGATCCGGACACGTGAGAGGCTTAATGACAAGTCATTGGGGCCACATGTAAGCTGCTTTGAGAAGTGTGCGTGAGTAAAATCCAGTGTTAGATGGGGTTAACAGGTTATCCCTGGTTTGGACTAATGGTAGGATCATTAGGTTTAAGGTTCATTGGTGAGCCTATAAAAGGGGAGGGAGGCAAGTGCTAGGGTTGAGAAGGTTGGCTAAGCCTTGGTGGCTGGCGTCTCTCCCTCCCATGGGAGTTAGGTTAGAGAGTGAGTGTGGCTCTAGGCATAGAGCTTGGTTCTCCCGAGAGGAGTGGCTGTGAAACCAATATCTCAAGTGAGAAATTCAGTAATTTTTATCTACTCTTTTGTGTATCTTTCTGTTTGAGTTTGCTCTGTTTTGAGTTTTCGATTTGGTTTTTCCTCTGTGTTCTTCGTTCTGTTCCTCTCTCTTCTTGATTTGGAGGTTCCTCTCTCTTCTTGATCGTGAGATGTTCTTGGCTTGATCTCATTGATGCTCTGAATCACAGTGACAGGTATGAATATAACCAAAGCAATCTTGGCTCTCTCTGACCCACGAACGGTTCTGATCAACGACTTCGGTTCTTGAAATCGGTTCATATGCGCTCTTGATCAAATAGCAAAAAGGTCTCAATCTATTTAATAAGTTTTCAATTCAAGATTGGAGTAGCCTCTTGAGACCTTAAGCAATTTGCGTAAAAAGTTTCATGGCCATTTGATCTTTTAATTAAAAGATATGTGGATTTTAGACCTTACGGTTGTGTGTTGCTCTATTCTTCCGAATCATTTACGACCGCTTCCAGTTTCGACCATGGTCAAGACTCAGATCGCTTCGGATCTGATTTCGACCGCAGTTGTTTCCGATTGCTCGATGGTCGTAGATCTCGCGATCGTGTGCCCCTACTACCTTTCGAGTTGTTTACGACCACAGTTGGTTACGAGTGCTCGACGGTCTTCGACTACGTCCCATGACTGCTTTGTTTTGGGATCGTTTTCTTCTCTCTTGATCGTTTCTTGATCCAAGAGTTTTGATTTGATTTCTTCCATGTAGCTGCTTGCTGTGCCATGTGGGATTGGACGCAAAGCCATCTTAGCTATTATCTTCCCACGAGCATGGCCGGTTCATCTGTTCGATCTCAAGTCTTTGTTCTTGTGCGCCTCTAATCAAATCGCAAAAATGTCTCAACTCGCTGACAAAGTTTTCAATTCAAGATTGGATTAGCTTCTTGAGATCATAAGTTATTTGCGTACAAATTTCTGAGGTCATTTGATCTCTGAATCGAAAGATTTAATGTTTTTAGATCTGGTGGTCGTGCGCCTTCTCTGTTACTTCAAGTCGTTCACGACCATAACTGATTTCCTCAATGGCCTTAAGTAGTGTGATTGGGCGCCTCTGGTACTTCTAGTCATTTACGACCATATCTATTTTCTATCGTCCAATGGTCCTAAGTTGTGTGGTTGTGCGTCTTCACTGCAACATCTAGTCGTTTACGACCGCACCTGTTTTCGATCACTCAATGGTCGTAGATCTCTCGGTCACATTCTGAACTATTTCAACCACATACTGGTTTTCGACTGCATGTGTTTTCTGTGCGCACCTTGGTCATTGACTACGGTGGTGTCGACCACACATTGGTCTTCGACCACGTAGTTTGCGATCACGTTTATCTTTGGTAGCGCTGGTTTCCGACCACTTATTGGTCTGAATTACGCTGGTCTTTCGACCGCACATTGGACATCGACAACATTGGTATCGACCACATCTGTCTTCGACAACGTTGGCGTTCGACCACGTTGGTTACGACAACATTGGTTACGACCATGTTGGTTTCAACCACTGTGGTTTCGACCACGCTGGTTTCGACCACGCTGGTTTCGACTACGCTGGTTACGACCACGCTGGTTACGACCAAAGTGGCTTCGACCACGTTGTCTGCCCTTCGACCACGTTGCTTTTCTCTGCTGACTAACTGCGTTCAGTTTAGTTGTCTTGTGTATTCGGACCAGTAGTCGTTATCGACTATGTTGTGTTTTCGTTGAGTGGTTGTAACTCGACCACGTTGTGCTCTGATCTAATCGTATTGAGCTCTGTATTGCTCTGTTTTTAAGTAGACCTCATATCCTAATATTCATAGATATTGTAGCTATAGGAGAAAAGGAATATGTTAATATTTGGAGGAAAAATCTCTAGACACCATTCATCCCACTCTGTTGCCTGTCCGATCCTATAATACCACTTGTTACAAATAATAATAATGCAAGAAAAAAAGAATTAGGAGACACGGATTTTATATAAAAAACTTATTGAAAAAACTACTGATGCATGAAAGTTATATCGCTATATAAGAAGATGTTTGTAATGTAGTTATTATGTTTACTATAAACTGCTCATTATATAAGAAGATATTTACGATAAAGTTTTTGTTCTTACTATGAACTACATTATATATTTATAAGAGATACAAAGAAGACCCACGTAGGAGCAGAACTCCATATTTGAAAAGTAATCAAAACCGACACGAATTCGGAAGACAAACTCAACAGGTATAACGTATCAAATTTCTTCAGAACTTTCTTTTCCAAGCTTTGAACCCTACGAACAGGTTGTCTAGTTGTCGGTCTAAGCACCCACCTGACCGTCAAGCGCGCATGGATTGATCCCATTCTTCGAATTTGACCAAGGCGAATGCGTGTAGAAATCGGCAGCACACTGCACACCTAATGGTGACTAAAGCTACACCATCGCCGTCTCTTTCAGCTTCACCTAATGACCACTTAGCATCTAAGCTTCCATCTGACAGCGGCGAAGACGCAAAAATTGTGTGCTGCTGATGGAAACGGCGGCCGTGATAGGCGGGGGCTTGCAGACTGCACTAACACACGCTGCTAATAGGGGTTCTAGTAGTCAAAGCCTGTGCTTTTCTTCTAGTTGTAGGCTATGAACTTGCGCAGCTGTAGGTAGAAGAACTTCTGCATGATGTGCTTTTCAGTACAGCTGTTCTCCAGAATGTAACTCTGTTTTTCTGACTGATCATGTCAAACGTAGGGTTGCATTTCACCTACCAGTTGAGCACATGACGCACACTAAAAAGAGTTAACATGCTAGCCATTAGGAGGCAACAGACAGACCAATCCATGGTATATTCTTTTTTAGCTTTTGATTTTAACTTTTTTACAGTGATTACTTTTAAATAGAGTGTCTTTTTAAGATAGGGTATACTAAATTAATTATAGTACATATTGTTCCGACTTTATTTATATCGGCAAAAATCGTACGTGAGTTTTAGTTACTCAGTAATCTCTCACACGAATAGTCTAAAGCCACAAACCGTAGCCAAAAAGAACAGGGCATGTTTGGCAATGGTTGTGGCTTATGACTTTTGGCTGAATTTTTTGAATTTTGGTTGTTTACGGTACAGATTATAGAGAGAGATGCCCACTTGTGATTTTAAATGGTACAGATATTGGACTTTTAACGTGTACATTTTTAACTTGTAGACCTCGTCTTAAAAAAATAATCTATTTAAAAATTATGTACTATAATAAAAATTAAAATTCATCAGCTTCGAAGAAAAAGAACAGCCCACCGACGCATGGAGTATACCGAGTGTGATGATGTAAAGGTCGGCATTTGTCCACTTGTTTCGACACTTGCGGACTCTCTTGTTTCGACACTTGGCGACTCTCGAAATCGGCCGTCCTATTCCTCTCACGTGATCGCATCTGTGTTTCTCTCCATCGACAAAGAAAAAAAACGCCGGTACGAGATCAAACCGCTTCGAAAATTAAAATTTGAACGGAGAAGAAATAATCTTGAGTGAATAGTTGAAACTCCACTTGTCTATTTGTAATCTGTTAAACCATGGAACAGAGAGCTATTGCACGGCAAAGAATGTCTGTAATTTGTAATACACGCGGTCGCGTCATTCGTGCCTTTTCTACGTCATGCACTACATATGCGGGGCAAAGAGAAGAGCCTAATTGAATGGCTTCCTACTGGTAAAACGTCAAAGGAGAGCGGAGCACGTAGTTTGCACGCCAGTGCCGCAGTCCTGGACGGCGAGCTGCAGGTTATGCCGGCGTACGAGGGGAAAAGATACACTAATCAAAATGGACTTTTTATTTTTAGCTTATGGCTACGGAGAAAAGAATCTCTATAGCTAGATCTTTTGAATTTCAAATTTTAAAGCTTATTTTTATTATTCATAATTTTCGTTTTTTTTAACTTTTGGCGTTTTGTTGAGCTTTTTTGCTGGTTCATTTTTCGTATTCGTTTGTGTTGTTCTTGATGAGCTAGCATATTTTTTCTATTTTTATTTTTTCAAAATTTAATTACGCTAAATAAATCACATTTAGCTACAGTAAAATTTCAGCCATAAACCACAACTTTTCAGCCCAATCGAGCGGGACTAGACTATTTGTAAGTCTTTTTGACTTAAGCTTATGGTTAATGGCTTTTGGACTACTTGTGATAGAGATCATAGAATAATAGGAACTCACATGTGATTTTAGCCAATAGAAATAAAGTCGATACAACGTGTATTATAATTAACTTGTAGACTCCGTATTGAAAAAATAATCCGTTTGAAAGTAGTTACTATAGAAAAACTAGAAAACAGTTTTTAGAACCTGAAAATTATAATAGGACTTTTTATTTTATTCCAAACGAACTCTGATCTATTTCGAGTATTCACCCACGCTGATCTATTTCGGAGCATTAATTTCGGATTAGATGGCTATTAACAATAGATTCTCTTTCGGGTCTAGTTATTAGTAGTTTCCGTTCTAGAAAGTTTTCGGAGACGAGAAATTTTAGCAGGTTCAAATAGAAAAACGAATTCTAGGGATTATATTGCTCCGTACGTAGAATTCCAGATACGCTGGAGTGCGGACATACGTCGCGTCGTTTTCTACTTGTCTCACTGGTCGTACTCGTCGATTTCATTGACCTTTTTGCACTTGAAATACGCATTTAAATAGTTTGTGTAAAAATCGTCAGCTTTTCTTTTCTGAAACCCTGTGTAAGGAGTAGTCCAATTGGCACGTAGAAAGGGTTAGAAATTCATTCATTTCAACACGAAGAAGTAAGAAATGCTTTTAGCAAGAACAGAGTTCCTTCCTGCACGGTTGAGCTGTTACTTGCGAGACTGTAGTCTACTTAGGATACAGATCCAACGGTCTGGCTCACATGTGGATCACATGGATGCATGGAAAAAATGCCACGTGGATATTTACCTGTTCATACGCCCGTTGGAAAAGCTTTGGTCACATGGATGCATGGAAGCAATGCCACGTGCCCGTAATTTCCACTACATTTGGCAATTTGAACCGATACGAAATCTCGCGTACACACGTTGAAACAAAACCGAAATTTCAAAATTAATTTAAATTTTTGTTTGAATTTGATTTCTTGTGAATCCTGTCCAAATTCTGCATCTATGCCAGTCATCTAAGCCCCAATTTCCCTACCGCATCGCTTCCTTGAATCGTTTTTGTGTGAGCACTGTTCACTAACTAAAAATATCACCGCCGCATGATCTTTTCTCCGCCGCCCCTTCTCGTCACTTCCCGCCCTGCCACACCCCTGTCAAATGGTCAGAGTTTGTACCACATCGCATGGGCATCCAATGAGCCACCCCACACCCCAATTGAGCTTTCGACTAGAGCCTCGCCAGCGACCATCCGAAGACCTCAAAGTAAACCAAGTTTTAATTCCGTTTATTCAATCGATTATATTTCGATTGCTTTTGCCTATAGCACCTTTATGCTCTCAGGAACACCACCGAACCACTGCCTTAGCCCCTCGAGCCCCTTACCGCGCTGGCGACTAGCGCCGCCACCCGACCTTGAGACCTCACCGTGGACAGCTTGGCTCAGCCAGCCCCAACCCAAACCACCATACCCTAAGCTTTCTCTACTCCTAGAGATGCTCTATCGTAAATGCTATTGTACTCTTAGCTCGCCGTTAACCCCTGTGTCATTCCAAAGTCCCGAGAAGAGAAGACTTCACCACCAACGCTCACCTGGCTTCCAGCTGCTTCCGAGCCCAAAATGGAATCCTAGTGGCCTCAGAAACCCAACCATGGTCGTCGATTGTTATGTCGACCATGGATTCCCGACTGCCCCACCGCCTAAAATCTTCGACCGCTCCCCTGCCTAAAATCTCCGACCACTCCCCCTCATGAAAACTCCAACCGCTCCATCGCTTGAAGTCTCCGACCACCTTGTAGTCGAGAGAAACTTCGGCTGCACCGCTTCGAGTCCTAAGAAATACCAATCGGACGCCGTCAATGTTCCTAAACCACTCGTTCGCCGTCCGATGCTATTAAGCCACCTAGACGCCGCCCAATCTCCGCAACTACTCGGACGCCGTCTGATCTTAATAGCAACTCGTATACCGTTTGATCTCCGTCGACTTCGCACTCGAAATCGAACCTCGATCGTCCACCAAACTTCATAGTCGTACTTGAAATAGCTATGACTACTCAGGAGTCGTTACGACCATGTCGTCGTTACAACCGCGTTGTGGTTTACAAGAGTTGTGGTATGGGACGGGATATAACCATACTTCACAACAGTAGGACCGCTTCAAATCAGGTGAGGGCGTAGGCCACCTGAGTTTGTTCGAAAATAGTCCATACTGGGTAAAGGCTATATAAAAAATTGTGCAGCGAAAAGCCTTGTTTTTTAACTCAATCGAGGGGTCAAGAGATCTTGTGGGTAAAATTAGGCAGCTCTACAGAGTCACAATTTAATGATATTCGAATACGTCGTACTTCCGTTAAATGAAACTATGTTTAATGGTGAATCCAATAAAAAAGCATAAGTAGATTTGGGAATTTGTTAAGATTGATAATCAAGTTGTTAAAACTCTAATTTCTTTAAGAAGGTTGTGATTTTGTGTTTAAAATTGTTTTCAACTAAAATTGCATCCACGTAAAATAATAAAACCACTATACTCCCATCTCTTGGAAGTTCCTACATATAATTAAATAGTACTTTCCCATGTGGCTTGTTGAGTACGGTGGTTTGTACTTATACTTGCTTAAAATATTGCGAAGTAGATGATGTTTAGAATTAGAGTTGTTCTCCGCTCAGATATGCATATGATGTTCTTTTGTATTGTAATGTATCTGAGGGTCGCACGCCCTGCTGTAAAACTTGGCTGATAAACTGTTATCTTGTAATGAAGTTGGCTTTTGTATTTAAGCATGTGTTGACAATGGTGTACACTCGACTATCATACCTCGCAGGTGAACAGTCCTGATCAATTACGAGAGATTCACGAGCCCCTAGAAATAGGGGTGTTACACTTGTTTAGTATATGTATTTCTGATCAGACGGTTCAGATCATCGCAGCTGCACGCACAAGCGTGGTTTTCGATCTGGCAATTCGACCCACTTGTCGCAATGCAAGAAAGCAACCGAAGCCCGGTGTCGCACGCACAAGCGTGATACATTGCTGCAAACAGCGATGTATCATGGTTGTCATTGTTGATGAGCATGTCGCCAATGATATATCAGTCATTAGCAATTAAGCTAAGCTAGTGCCGTGTCATCCTAGCTTTTGCGCCATCGTGGTGTTGTCCTATTTGGGCACATGAGGCTAAGTCTCTCGACCACTCTTGTCTCCTCAAAAAATCGAGCCTAAACCACTTTAGGTATAGCTTGTAGCCAAAGGGCTCGTTATTTTCAGTTATAATTTATGACTTATGTCTTTTAAATTTTAGTTATTCGTGAGAAAGAGTACAGAGAAAGATATTTATATGCATTTTTTGCCTGTATAGTTGAAATCGGTACAATATCTATCAGTGGTGGACCCAGAACTAAATTTTAGCTAGGGCAAAGTTATTAGCGTCCAATTGGCCACTAAGCATCGTGCGATCTTTTGCTCAATTACTAATCAAATAGTACACAGCATGTGTCGTGGACTTATGGTAGTCAAAGCAAAGAAGGAACCTTTTATATTTGCTCAGCTCCACACCTTCGATTGAAATAGCTCCAGCCATTCCTGTGACAAAGACTAACATTTAGGTGTTGTTTGTATACTTAGAACATCAAAGAAAAATAATTAGTTGGCCAATGAAAAGTTGGTAGAGCTTTCAGAACGCAAAAACTGCAGTAGATGCCCCTCTACCATCCAATTATATTCATTTGAGCAATTTTAGCTGAATTTTATATAACCACACCTCTCTTTTATTCATTTTTGCTCAACTGAACCTCTATAGTCTATAATTACTTTCTTCTCCAATAATGTCTCTACATTTTTTGGTGTGTTTGGTTTATATGGCTCATCTACTTTCTACAGTAAAGTATTATTAATTGCTCTAAGTAAAACAACAATCACTATGAAAGTAGAATCCGGATCCCTTGTAGAACAAGAGTACTCCACTCAAGTATAGTTACTCATTCTGAACTCTTTTTGATGGAATGCTCCAAGCAAGTCAATATAATTCCTAAAGCTACAATATCAAATTTTCAGGAGGTGGCTACAATGCAGGGTTAGCAAAACCCTTATGATACTTAGGCTGTCCATATTTACCAAGACAAAGTTGCATATTTAAATTTAAGGGATAATTGATTTCATGCCACTACAATCGTATCGTATTTGGGAAATGCCACTCCACTTCGTTCAGCAGTTATAAGTGTTGGATGATTGCAGTAGCATTTTTCAAACTGAGACGATTGCAGTGGCATTTTTCAAAGTACTAGGATGACGGCAGTGGCATTGCAGTGGCGTTTTTCAAAACCAAGACGATTGCAGTGGCATTTTTCAGAGCTGAGATGATTATAGTCGCATGAAATGAATTATCCCTTAATTTAATCAAATAGTTGCCCATTTTTATAAAAATGCTACAGATATACATTTCCATTGCTCTTCTCGAAAATGAAACCATTAGAACCCTAGATACATGAAAAACCCCAAAGAACATCTTGGACACAATCACACAAGGACCCGAAAATGGTACCCCAAAAAAGTAAAAAGAAAAGAAAAGAAAAGAAAAAAAGCTCAAACCTACAAGAGCTGTGCTATTCTTGAAAATTAAAAAAAATAAAAAATCAATCCATTGAGAAAGGGAAGGAAGAAAAACCCAAATAGAAGCAGTTTCACATTGGTGGAGACTAGAGACGGACCAAACTAGAAAGAGGGGGAGGGCGGGGAGTCGAGCATGAGCCATAGGTTCTTACCTTTGCACCAGGCGACAGCCACGGTCCTCCCAACCAGTGCCGTCTCACAGCCGCGCTGGGGCGATGCCATCGATGACCTTGGTGTCGTCCGTAGCAGAACACTGCACGATCGTCTTCCTAACATAGTGCTCCTCGTTACCAAACAATACCAACAAAAAAGCTAAACGAGAACAAGTAGGAGAATTCACACAAGCATAACGTCGAGCACCTGGTGTGCAAGCGTTCCAGAATGGACGACGGTTGGACATGAGACGAAAGATGCCAGATCCGCCTGGTATTTACTATAATCAATTTATAAATTCTATCTTAAAAAGATACTCTATTTGATAGGACGTGTTTGTCAAAAGAATGGGCAAAGATTTTTTCTATGGGAATCACAAGAAGGAATATAGAAGTGACCGACGTACTCTCACATTGTTCGGATGGACGTGTTTGCAATGGGCAAAGGCATTGCCAACACTAGAGTGATTATGATGTTTTTTACATGAGACTAGGATATGGACTGGGGGAGGGGTGGATGTTACATTGGAAAAGGAGTTCTTCCTATTGAATCGTGTAGGAAGGAAGGTCATTGGAGACGTCGAATCCAGAACTCAGTGGTTCAACTTCTGTATATTCGCTCTTTCTGTCGATCTACACCGTCGGAGAACCTATCCAACGGTTTTTGGGGCTTTTCTGTCCGTCTAGTCGAACTTTTTTCCACGTAGGAATTCCTGGTCAAACTTTTTCCGCACAGGATGAACATTTCTTTTGCTTAAATTGCTCGAATGCTATTGACATGAATTTTATGGTCCGCATTAATCTAGCTCCCACAAATATCTGGCACTGTGTTAGCTTTTTTTGTCCTTCAATTAAAGAAAATAATAAAAAACAAAAACATCGTTATATTTTTACATATATTAGAAAAGAAAAAGGAGAAGTAAAAGCAAAAAGACAAAACTAGAAACCGACGCGTTCTAAGTAATTTTTAACTAAAAAGCGAAAACCAGAAAAAACCAGAAGCCAAAGCCAAGCCATTTAGAACGGTTTTTAGGCTATAGTTTATGGTTTAAATTTTGAATTCTAGATGTTTGCGAAAGGCAGTATAAAAAGGAAAACAATCATATGTGATTTTGATCAGTACAGCTGAACTCAGCATATTTATTACCATAATCTTCCTGTTGATCCTCATCTTAAAAAAATATATATTTAAAAACTTGTTACTATAATACAATTTATAAGTCATAGACTATAAACGGAAAAATCCGCTATTCGAGAAAATGTGGCTAAATAGAAGTGGTACTTTGGTGGCTCACATGGGCAGGTTGATAAGTGCATGCCATCGTGATCTTTCGGCTGTACAGGTTGCTGCTACGAATTTTGTTCCAAAGTGGTCTGTACAAGAGTCACGTGCATCCATGGCGCCATGGGGCTAGCCCTTGTGCAGTTACGCCAGCAGGGTACATGCGACGCTATTCTTGAAGCCGTTCGTGCAGCAGAGTATGCGTGTACGTCGCTGCACCGCACTTGCTGGAGGAGAGCCGCGCGACGAGCTGTTCCGTATGGCAAGTGCCACAGAAGATCCTGATGGCTCTTTGTTTTTATTTTTTTTGAGAGCGAACCTCCTGATCGCTCACCGTCTCACGCGTTTCCCGCGGGGCCTTTCTTTGATCTGTTTTTTTACTGTGTCAGTTAATTTTAACTGTATTTTTTGATGCGCTAGCGATAATAAAGATATTGATGTGTACTATATTTACAGTGTTGGACTTAAAAAACTATTTAAATAATCTATTTTAAAAACTATTTTATTTATTTTGACTTAGGGAGAAAATAAAAATATAAACCAAAAAGCCTAAAATACAAGGTTTTCTCCACTCTTCTCGAATCTCCTTAGCTCAGCTCGGCTCACCAACAAACCCTTACAGTGTTAGACTTAAAAGCTATTTAAATAATCTATTTTAGAACTATTCTATTTATTTTGACTTAGGGAGAAAATGAAAATATAAACCAAAAAGCCTAAAAAACAAGGTATTTCTCCTCTCTTCTCGAATCTCCTTAGCTCAGCTCGGCTCACCAACAAACCCTATAAAATGGCGTTCCAGTATCCTCCGAATCCCAGTTAGCTCCACACTTCTACTTCCCTCCTCACTCCTCCCATCTTTTCTCCCCCCCGGTGAGTCAAGACCCGATTCACTAGTCAGTAATGGAGATGGTGTTGCAGAGGAGCAACAGCATGGCGTGCCGCCCCGGCCCGCCCACGCCGCCGGCGCAGGAGCAGGAGTCCGAGGCGGAGCTCCGGCGGGGGCCGTGGACCGTCGACGAGGACCTCACGCTCGTCAACTACATAGCCGGCCACGGCGAGGGCCGCTGGAACGTGCTCGCACGCGCCGCCGGTAAGCAGTCAGCTTCATGCACGCTCGATCGATTCATTAGTTATCTCTTTGTATGCAGATACGTCATGGACAGTGGTCGGTCACCAGCACAGCATGCCTGAGTAGTATTAGCTTAATCTGTTCTTTTTCCTGGCGCATGAGAGATCGCGTACATGGTGTGTGCAGGGCTGAAGCGGACGGGGAAGAGCTGCCGGCTGCGGTGGCTCAACTACCTCCGGCCGGACGTGAAGCGCGGCAACCTCACCGCCGAGGAGCAGCTCCTCATCCTCGACCTCCACTCCCGATGGGGGAACAGGTGATCGACGACCCGATTACTCTCTGAATCAAAACGCTCCCTTAGACGCACCTGCAAAAGCAGCTGCTCGATCGAGCAGGCAGCGGCCATGCCCATCCATCTCGATCGATCTTCAGCTCCAGGCCGGACCACACGTACGCACGCACACATGTCAACTCACCCGGCCACGCACGCGCACACACCTATGTGACGTGATACACACGCGCGCAGAAGCAAGGAACAGTCCGCACGGAGGGATGACGCTGAAAGCTGTACTAGTTTGGAATTTGCACGCTTCTTCTTTCCGTTTTGTTATCTCGGTATTCCATACATATTTGCACTTTACACCTGTACAGAACTAGCTTTTTGATTCTTAATCGGAGTTGGAACTCTCCTCCGCTAACAACAGGTGGTCCAAGATAGCGCAACGCTTGCCAGGGAGGACCGACAACGAGATCAAGAACTACTGGAGGACCAGAGTGCAAAAGCACGCGAAGCAGCTCAACTGCGACGTGAACAGCAAGAGGTTCAAGGACGCCATGAGGTACCTATGGATGCCTCGCCTTGTGGAGCGCATCCAGGCGAGCACCGTCGCCGGCGATGGCTGCGGCAACGACGCGCCGTGCGTGTCTGGGGTAACGATGGCCACCAGTGCCTGCTTCGACAACTCTCCCAGCAGCATGGTCACTAGCTCATCGTCGGACTCGTTCACATCGGAGTCGCACGACGAGAGGAGCCTGAGCCTACATGTCCATGGCGGTGGTGACAAGATGAGCTGTGCAGAGTGGATGCCGGAGGCAGATCATGACTTTTGGTCTCTGCCAATACAGCCCAACGATCAACTACAAGACCAAGAGCTCAATGGATGGGTGCAAGGGTTTTCTGAAAATCTGTGGAGCTTGGAGGACATATGGAACATGCAATGAACTCTGCGATTATAAAGGGCTTATATATATACGCACGATAGAATAGCGAGATCAAGAAAGGAAGAATTTTCTTTAGTTCTATCTTTACTAGTAATATTACTATGAGGTACTTATGTTTCTTCTTTTATTTTTTTGGGTGCCTTTTTCCCCATCAAGGGTTTTTTCGCCTTCTAGGGCTCTAGGATCGAAGGAAGGAAAGATGTCTGTACGTCGGTATATTTTAGAACTGCATTGATGATTGGTTCTAGTACTCATTGGCAATTTAGGCAATGCAGCCTTATCCATGGAGTATTTTAAATTATCTCGTTATACTCAATGCATGCACGACATCAACCCATCACCCATCAGCCTGTGGATTGTTTGCCCCATCTCAGCTGCAATAATCCAACATATGTTGGAGGATGTGGAATCTAAATATGTAAATTCACTCTTTGTATATCTGTACTAGTCTAAAATCAAATTAGTATATACATTGTAAATGTAAATGAAGTATCGACTATATACACAATAAATTAAGGAAAAGATACATGTATTAATTATCAGAGTACGATCGACCTTATGGCTAAGTTTACAATTAATTAGCCTAAAGGTTTAAAGAAATTAGCAACGGAAAATAAAATTAACATGGTAGCCATTCGACATGCCTATAAGCAATCGATTGGGAATCGAAGTTCTAGTCTGCGAAGTCGTCGAAGTATCCTCTTTCTGATACCTCATGCTGATATGGCACTTCTTCCTCAACTGAGCAAATGTGGATATAGCCGTGAGTACATAAAGTACTTAGCAAGTCGTTTGTAACAAAGAATGCAATATAATATGCAAGACTTACCAATGGATGGCTGAAAGGTTACTTTACAGAAAGCAATAATTCAAAGTAAATACACTAAATAGATTGAAAGCGTACTTGAAAAATAATTAATAAATAAATAATCAAAGGAATTGATAATAACCACAAGTGAACTAACCATTCACTCCAATGAACCACATGTGAACTAATCATTCACATAATGAACTACCAGTGAACTAACCATTCACTTCCTAACTTAATCCCAACCAAGTTTTTACGAAAACTCTATCTTTATGTGAAATCATCGAGCATTGTTCATAACCAGGGACGCGGCTATTCAAATAGTTTTACACTCTGCAGAGGTTGCACGAGGCGGGCTAGGCCGGCGACCAAGCCAAAGAGGAAATGGGATTTGGCCCATTTGGCCGTTTGGGGATTTTTGAGACTTTTCTATTTTTAGAAATTCAAATAAATCTCTTTAAGCTGTAAAAAATAGCAAATAAATCCGAAAAAATCATAGAAAATTTTAGAAAAACCTTGGAACACAAGAAACCCAAATAAAATACTTTCAGCAAATATTAAAGTTTAATTTAGCCATATTAAATCCTTTTAAGTTCATAAAAATTCTATTTAAGCTTGAATTAATTCTAGAAAAATCCAAATGATGAATTTTATTTTTTAAAAGCTTCAAATAACTCTAAGAAACAGGATGTTATAGAGGATCAACAGCAAGCAAGGCAGTCTTCAACACCTAGTCCAATGGATAAGATATTTCTCATACTTACAAGTTATGTTATAAAGCTTGTATATGATAGTCCGTGAATCTAATTGTGTTCAACTCATTTAAACTTAGAGCTCAAGGAGTAAATCCAGTTAGACTTATGTATACCGCCCGGGACCAAATCTAACATTAATTGCTCTAAGAAAATGCTGCAAAAAAAAATACGCACGAGTTGTACTTATCATCGATCGCCGTCAAACAAACGTGGAACGGAGTTGCCTCAAGCCTTCAGAACACCACCGTGCATCACGACTAGACGCTCTGTCAAATAAGCAGCGCAAGCTTAGCCTTCGAAACGAGAAAGCCAGCATCTATGTACCCAATTTTCTCCTCTACGTAGGACCAGCCTATTTCAAAATTCGTACCCACGCGCAGCGATTATTTTCAAGTGCAGCTACGAGCGGCGTGTGAATTCCTCGCTCGCCACGCGAGCCGCAGTTGATGCACCAGCGGCCGGAAGCGTGCGGCCACAAAGGAGGCACGTGCTCAATGTCCTTGGTCGGTGACACGTGCGCCTATCACGGTCGCCGCCCACGTCATCGCGCGCGGTCGCCGGTCAGACGGTGCGTCCGCGAGATTAAGGCACTATTTTTTAACGGTTTTAAAAGTGATTTTAATTTGTTGCTATACTACCTAATTTAAGGTTTTAATTTTGTTATAGTACCTAATTTTTAAATAAAGTATTTTTCAAGATGAATCTATAAATTAATTATAGTACACGTTAAAATCCCAACGTCTGTATCAACCAAAATCACAAATGAAGTATCTTTTTCGTAATCTCTCATTGCAAACAAATAAAATTCAAAATTTCAATTTAAAACCGTAGTTCATGACCATATCAAACAGGCCTTAAGGCTCTACTCATTTAGGTTTAGGATTCTGACTTCTAGCTTATTTTTTACTATTCCTAAATTTTGTCCTTTTTTAACTTTTCGGCTTAGTTTGAGCTTTTTTGCCAGTTCTTTTTTTCGTATTCGTTTGCATTATACGTGATGTGCTAACTAGTTTTTTCATTTTTAATTTTTTTAAATTTAATTATACCAAATAAGCTATCATCAGTTACAGTGTACTTTCAATCAGTTATAGTGAAAATTCGGTTATAAGTCATCAAAATTTAGCCCAATCAAGCACCATCTAAACGGAGCACGGAAACTAATCGCTCGTTAATGCGTGGTTAGCTGCGCACGAGCGGAGCAGGCTAATCGTGCTAAGCACAGCCGGTGCTGCCTAATGCGCGCTCTTAATTTCGAGCCGCTGGTTCGCGTTACGTATTCGTTCATCGCGTCGTGTAGAGCGGTGCGTCGTACGACCAGGGACGTGAAGGGCTTGGAATAGCGATGCTGTGTCGTACGACCAGGGACGGGAAGGGCTCGGAATAGTTGTGCTTGTTCAACGTTGCATTTAGTTTTGCTATTGTTTTCTTCTGTACTTTCCACGAGAACAGAATTTTTGGCTGTATCACCTAGCCTCGTGTGTGTATTTTCGTAGTGAACTTGCTTCGACTCTTGCGACCTGCGAGAAGCCTCGAATGGGCCGGGCTACAAAACCTACCGTGTATGTATGGTTCAGTGCTGTACTGGCCTGAGCCTCCAAAACCTCGGGATGTTGAGCCCATTAACAGGCTGGAGAAGCCCAATTGAGCCTCGAGATGCATGCGTGCGGTCTCTCAAATTAGTCGGTCTCCCTGCTGCGCGCGTTCCTCTCCGCCAAAAATGGCGTGCGACCAACCTGCACCACCCAGCAAACAATATAGAAGGCCCCTTGCCGACGCCACGATGATATCGAAGAGCTGCGTACCAACCTCCTCCTCGGCATTCATGGGCATGGCGCGGCAAGAGCTCCTCTCCCGGCTCCTGGCGGGGCTGCTCGTGCTCGCGTCGCTGCCGGCGCCGTCGCACCAGACGGCCCTCGCCGGCGCGAAGGGCGCGGCCGGGTTCGGCAACTGGGTGGCGCTGAACCAGCAGAGCTACTTGTTGAACGCGGCGCTGTACGCCAAGAAGTCCGCGGGCGATACCGGCAAGACCCTGGACGCGAACCTCTCCGCGGCGGAGGACGCCAAGGTGACCTACGTCGTGGACCCCCAGGGCAAGGGCGACTACCCCAACATCACCGCCGCGCTCGACGCCATCCCCAACGGCAATGCGAAGCGCGTCGTCCTCGACCTCAAGCCCGGCGAGTACCGCGAGAAGCTCTTCCTCAATAGCAGCAAGCCCTTCGTCACCTTCAAGTCCGACCCCAGCAACCCCGCCGTCATCGTGTGGAACGACACCGCCGCAACCCCGGGCAAGGACGGCAAGCCCGTCGGCACGGTCGGCAGCACCACCGTCGCCATCGAGGCCGACTACTTCCTGGCCTACGGCGTGGTGTTCAAGAACGACGCGCCGCTGGCGAAGCCCGGCGCCAAGGGCGGGCAGGCGGTGGCGCTGCGCGTGTTCGGGACCAAGGCGGCGTTCTACAACTGCACGATCGACGGCGGGCAGGACACGCTGTACGACCACAAGGGCCTGCACTACTTCAAGGACTGCATCATCAAGGGCAGCGTCGACTTCATCTTCGGCTTCGGGAGGTCCTTCTACGAGAGCTGCCACATCGTGTCCGTGGTGAAGGAGGTCGCCGTGCTGACGGCGCAGCAGCGGACCAAGTCCATCGAGGGCGCCATCGAGAGCGGCTTCTCCTTCAAGAACTGCACCATCAAGGGGGAAGGCCAGATCTACCTGGGCAGGGCGTGGGGGGACTCGTCGCGCGTCGTCTACGCCTTCACCGAGATGGGCAAGGAGGTCGTGCCCGTCGGCTGGGACGGATGGAACATCGAGAAGCCAGAGAGGTAACCTGTCACTAGCTACTTCATCCGTTCTGCTCGCTCCAAGAAAAAAAATATGGTTTTGGACATCGACACGCCCAGTCTCCGATAAACACATTTGATTTCGATCTCGTTGCATGTGTGCGCGAGCAGTAGCGGGATATACTACGGCGAGTTCAAGTGCACCGGGCCGGGAGCGGACGCGAGGAAGAGGGTGGGGTGGGCGCTCGACCTGACCGAGGCCCAGGCCAAGCCCTTCACCGGGACGCACTACATCTTCGGCGACTCATGGATTCTGCCGCCGCCCAAGTAGAATCGACCGACGATGATCCTCCCTTCTTCGGGACAGCCCATTGGAATTGCTCTGCTCATCTGGGCATTTCTTTGTTCCCCTCTCTGTGCGTGTGCGTGCGTGTGTGTTTTGTGAATTTCATTTATGGGTGTGATTAAATTGCACGTATTATTTGACAGCAACACCGATGCCCTAATAAACCTGTTGGCATTTTATAATTCTATCCCATGTACTCTTTTTTTTTTTGCGAGGATATATCCCCTGTACCGTAGAAATGTTGAACCAAAGTGATGTATTTTGATCCTCGAGAAACATGGAGTACTTTCAATTTTCTGGGCAGTTCGTGTATGTATTGCATTCTAAATGTATTTTCTCTATGAATAGTGTAGGATCGCATGCACGAGGGGCTGCAATGCCTAACACCTCTAATTGCAAAGTCTTGGCCATTACTTGCAGCCGTATACTCTGTGATGATCGCTTATTTTTCACTATTTATAAATTCGACTTATTTTTCACTTTTTGAGCTTTTTGCCCGTTCTTTTTATTCGTTTGCGTTGTCTGTGATGGGTTAACATATTTTTTAATTTTTTTAATTTTAATTATATTAAATAAGTCTTTGTCAACTACAGTATTTTTTTCAACCAGCTACAGTGCTTTTCAGCCATAAACCACCAAAAATAAGCCAAGTAATGTGCGTCCAGCACTCAACATCTCAACTCACTACTCAAAAAACTATGCAAAAAATCACATCAAGTTACATCATGCATAGAAAAAAAAACAGACCATCAAAATCGCATCACGCAACGAATGAAAAAAACAGCCACAAATATAACTAGCCGATCACAATCTAACACCAAAAAATTTCACATTCGGCTCAAATTTTTTGTACCTCAACGCGATGTCTCGGCAGCAATTAATCTCTCCAAACCCAGTCGACACGACTCGTTTTCACCCCAGGAACAAAAACTCCTTAGCTTTTTTCGACTTTCTTTTTTTCCGCTCAATTACATACCGCCACACCCTGTATGTATTTTTTGCAGTCTCCGATAATACCTATTCAATCTTTACTTAAAACTATAATAGAACTTGTTCAACTAGGTCTAAACTTTTTTTTCTCAACCAGGCTTTCGACCCACTACATTTCAAGTAACTTAAAACCTTCATAACACGGTTTTTCAAAATTCCAAATTTTCTAACACGTAACGTGTCGAAGCCTCCAGGACCGCATCTCCGTAGCTTCTCCACGCATCATCCACCACATGTCGTAGTCTTCAGACCACACCTCTGTAGCTCTAACAGTATCATCCATCTCTGATTTCCATATGTCTCAAGCATGAGTCCAACCATCTCGTGATCTCCTTGACCGTCTGAATCTCGGATCTCCCATCCTAGTCTCGGTCCACCTCGTTACCGATCATGATCGCCTCCATACTCAACCTGCAGATGCAAGGATCAAAGAATATTTTTCCGACACAAGTTCGTTCCAACTTAACAAATATCAGTCCACACACGCCTCGCATAACGCCGATAAGCAGTATTATCAAATACTCATCATAAATTAATTATTGTAAATTATTTATCACCAAAATATTTTAAATCTAATCACATGATCTAACAAACAGTGAAAACGATCGACATATACACGTCTAGCTTCGAAAATGAACGGTGTGTGTATGCTGGTGTGTTTGCGTGCGTCTTCCTTAGAATCACAACAATGAAAAAACAAACATCTCGATCGAGAGTGTAGCAGTAGTAGTTCACGATAGGATAAATCATTTTTTGTGGCTATAATCAGATCCTTGTTGCATAACGTCATGTCTTTCATGACACACACACACACACACGAAAAACGCAACAAAAACGATGAATAGTACACTCTAGATCGATAACCTGAAGCGCAGACGACCCCCCTTGTCGTCAGATGGAAAAACGAGTGGATATGGTTTAGATGGTGATCATTTGGACTTATTTTTGGTGGTTTATGAAAAGACCATGAATGATCGAAAAATATCATAGCTAACGAGGTTTATTTAACATAATTAATTTAAAAAATAAAAATATAAAATATGTTAGCCCATCATAGACAACGCAAACAAATACGGAAAAAAGAACCACAAAAGCTAAAAAGCCAAAATTCAGAAAAACGAATCATAAATAGTAAAAATAAATCGAAATCGTGTCAAAACGATCACAGCCTTAGTCCATTGATATCCGATCGGCAGTGCCAAAATCGATCCGATCAGTACAGTCAGTACACTAAGAAGGCTCAGTATTCAGTCAGTACACTAATGAGGAGCACATCGATCGATCGTATGTACACGTATAATGTATATGTTTCCAGTTTTCTACATCTAGGACCACATCACGAAAGAATGCAAAGTTTCATTTTAGGAAGGACGCATATATAGATTTGCTGATCGAATTAAACCAAAACAAGCAGGGAATTAACGGCAAGAAAAAAAATCAGGTCTAGAAAACCTTAGTGGTCAACATGATTTTTCTATAGTAACTGACTTTTAGATAGAATATTTTTTTAAAATAAGATCTATAATTTAATTATAGTATATACTATAATAATATTATTTATAACAACCAAAACTATATTTAAGTTTTACTCCATATTCTCCGTGAATGAGCAAACAGGCATAAATTGAAGGAAAAAAATAACAGGCCCTTAAGGAGCCAAGTGGGTGTAGCGCGTGCAGCACGCAGTCGTAACCGCAGCTGATCCGGCAAAATCTGGGGCGCACCACCTCGTCCCGCCACGTGTTGAGGTGGGACCCACCACCAACGAACTAACCCCTCGTCCCGGGAGCCCTGCAGTTCCCGCCACTCGCCCACCCTATCCGAACACCCAAAAAATTCCAAGAAAATCCGAGCACGACAGTATTACGGAAATGCCACTCCCGGCCTTCCTAGTGGCGGCGGCCAAGCTCGCCGTCCTGGCGGCCGCCGCGGCGACGGCGGCCAACGTCGCCTCCTTCGCGCGGTACCGGCGGCGCCACCTCCGCCGCATCCCCAGCCCCATCGACGACTCCGCCGACCCCCTCGCCGACTTCCGCGCCCTCCCCTCCGCCGCTGCCGCCTCCTCAGGTGACACTCTCCTTCCCCCGCACAAAACCCAAACCATGTTCTACGCGCTTCACTTACTGAACTATTTTACCAGTGGCCATCGTGAGTTAGGCGTTGCATTGGTGCGCTTGTCGATTTTGGTCTCGGGAACGCCAAATTGACCCGTTTAGGTTTCGTCAATTCGTTGAGGAATTGCTCATTTCATCGGTGCGATTTGTAAATTGATTGATGTGGATAGAAGTATGGAAACCAACGGGTGATATTAATGTGATTTGCCTGTTGCAGTGTACTACTGTATTTGTGGATCAGTTTGGTCACTCGGTTGGCACAATTATGTTTACATAAATTAGAATTTTCTTTACAAGATTCAAGATTCAATCTTGTTTTCTAGTTCATGACTTACTAGCAAATATCAAGCAGCATGGAAGTCCTGATGGTGTGGTGTGTAAAATTGTTTGCAGAAGATGACAGTTTCTTCTTTGGGTTAGCAACAGCGCCTGCGCATGTTGAGGACAGGCTGGAAGATGCTTGGCTTCAGTTTGCAACTGAACATTCCTGCGATGACAAGGAGGCCGTGTGTGACCAGAAGCCAGCAAATTCAGTGATGGCATCTGCTGGTGGTGATGGAGGATCTCAGCAGGCTTCTAGGTCAAGAGGGGACGAAAAGGCTAGCGATGGAGAGCAAAGGAAGCCTATCAAGGTAGCCATGGAGGCTATGCTCAGGGGGTTTGAAAAGTTTGCTGAGGGTGGAGAATCTGGTGGTGGTAATTGCAGTCATAATGTTGCTGCTTGGCACAATGCTCCATGCCCGTAAGGACATGCACATGGCATTTTTGTTTTTGAATAATGAGCTAATTTTGTTCATTTCTGTAATTCAAGAGCTTAAACTTCCTTTTTTTAGGATAAGAGCTTAAATTTCGTTGCTTGTAAAAGTCACTTACTAGGAAAGTACTTCATTTCATCTTAACTCTTTCTTCCAGGGAAAGTGGCTAATGATCTTTTCATTCCTAATTTAGATATCAGTTCCACAGAGGGACTATGTGAAGATGGGTGCTGATGATGCAACATGAATGCATACTTTACAGTTGTCTATTTACTCTAATTCTATTATCATTTCCTTTCATGTTTTTGTTATTTCTTCAATTATTTATGGGTACTGTTGTTTTTTTCCTAAACAGTTTTGTGCTTAACATGTTGCTTAACCTATTTGTTCAGGCAAGCGAGGCTTAAATTTTGGTCCGATCCTGATACTGAGTTGAAACTTGCTAAGGAAACCGGCATCAGTGTTTTCCGCATGGGGGTAGATTGGACAAGGATAATGCCTAAGGAACCAACTGAAGAGTTCAAGAGCTCAGTAAGTTTATTGGAGCATGTTATGCAGTTCATGTGCCTCTCCAAACATTTATATAATTTATTCTCGTTGTATCATGTACAATCTAAATATTGGTGAAATAAGACAGGCGTTGCTTTTTGTAGGTTAATTTTGCAGCGCTTGAGCGGTATAGATGGATCATTCAAAGAGTTCATGAATATGGAATGAAAGTAATGCTTACTCTATTTCATCACTCACTTCCACCTTGGGCTGGGGAATATGGGGGATGGAAGACGGAAAAAACTGTTAATCACTTCATGGCTTTTGTAAGGTACTCTTTTCTAGCAGTCAAACTGGCCTTCCGATACATTCTTCGTTGGGATGTATTTGGTAGTTTCTTGGCTCTTGAACTATCATGTAAGTTTTGATTATGCAGGCTTGTGGTTGACCGTGTGTCAGATTTAGTGGACTACTGGGTGATTTTCAATGAACCTCATGTGTTTGTGATGCTGACTTATTGTGCTGGTGCTTGGCCTGGTGGAGATCCTAATACAATTGAAGTAGCAACATCTGCTTTGCCAACTGGTGTGTATAATCAAGCTTTGCATTGGATGGCTGTTGCACATGCTGAAGCCTATGACTACATTCATTTGGAAAGGTAGATAGTACCTTATGCCATTTCTCTAATGAATATCTACCATCGTGAGTTGAATAGTTAGATGTTTGTGTTCCTCTCATTTTCTAACTATTCATTTCTTGATTAACAGCAAGAATGCAAAGAAGCCAATGGTTGGTGTTGCACATCATGTATCGTTTACTCGGCCATATGGCCTATTTGATGTTGCGGCTGTCACACTAGCTAATTCATTGACCATATTCCCTTACATTGATAGCATTTGTGATAAATTGAACTTTATTGGCATCAACTACTATGGGCAGGTTAGTTGACTACTAGCTGCTTAAATAAATGGTCTGATCCTGTAAATGACATGAGTCAACTTTTCGACTTTCATGCAGGAGGTAATATCAGGGCCTGGTCTAAAGCTCGTGGATAATGATGAGTACAGTGAATCTGGTCGTGGGGTTTATCCCGATGGGCTGTTCCGCATCCTGATTCAGTTCAATGAGCGATACAAGAGCTTAAACATACCTTTTATCATTACTGAAAATGGAGTTTCTGATGACACTGATCTGATCCGGAAACCATATATGCTGGAGCACCTATTAGCCATATATGCCGCCATTATAATGGTATGTTCTTATCCACACATGCATTAGTTTGTGCTCATGGAGGTGTATGTAACTTCAGCACTCATAGGCATATTGTTTTGAAGGGTGTGCGTGTGCTTGGTTATCTATTCTGGACAACATCGGATAATTGGGAGTGGGCAGATGGCTATGGTCCCAAGTTTGGGCTTGTTGCTGTTGACCGTGCTAATAATCTAGCACGGAAACCTCGCCCTTCATACTATTTATTCTCCAAGGTAACTTCTTGTTTCAGCAAATCACGATCACATGATGATCTGTGTATCTATTATATCTGCTTCGTGCACTAACTCGTGTAAAGTTTTAAGGCTTGGTACTCTAGTGTTCTTGTCATAAAACATAAAAAGTAAATAAGTCTACTCTTGTTTGGAAAATTTAAAGTACATTCCCTTTTATTTAAACTTTGGTCCTTTTATGAAGCATTTAACGTGTCTAGACCTGTGGTTGCCACCAATATTTTTTTCCTTTCTTGTGCATACATGCATTTGGGGGTTCTATGATCAGCATTTTTTCAAGAACACAGTTCTATGATAAGCATAACAATGTGCATCTTAATTCCAGGTTGTTACAACTGGAAAAATTACAAGACAGGACAGAATGTCTGCTTGGAGGGAACTGCAACAAGCTGCAGTTCAGAAGAAAACACGTCCGTTTTTCAGGGCAGTAGATAAACATGGTCGGATGTATGCAGGTAGATATTGATTCTTTTCAAAAGATTCTGATAAAGAAGTGAATTGGCAGGATCTATAGGTGCTGGCTTGTTTCAATAAAAGCAACTTGATAAGTAGGACATGTGACTGCCATTGACTGAATGTAAAATATGTGAAATAGCTACTGGCCTCCCTTTGAGCTTCAAGATTAATACTGCCTCTTGAGTTTCTTCTTTTAGTCATCTTTGAGTTATGCTCAGGTGTTCTCAATTTGACTTATTTATTGAACTACCAAAGGGCCTAGAAAAAGGCAGCTACCTAAAATGAAAGTTGTATAACCCATGTTTCTTCCTCTATCTAAGCATTGGTTGTCCTCTTTGCCTTACAGGAGGTCTAGATCGGCCTATTCAGCGACCTTTTGTATTGCGGGATTGGCGATTTGGTCATTATGAAATGGAAGGCTTGCAGGATCCTTTGAGTTGCTTTGTAAGATGCATTTTGGGACCATTTTTACGCAAGAAGAAGATTCACTACATAGAGGATGATGAGATTTCTTATTCTATTTCCTGCTGATGACTCTTACTCTAGTTGCTACTTTAAGTTCAATTTCTTAGGTTGCAACATAGAACCCCATCAAACATTTGGTGAGTCAAGATAATTTGTGCATTTTGTTTTTCCTTTGTTTTGCATATGACCTATTCAGGATAGTTTATCTTGATTCCTTTGTAGGTTATTTTGTCCTCTAGATGAAGCAAATAAAAGTTCTGGAAATGGAAGCTTCACCTTTTGCAGTGTGTACTACATGGTTGTACACTGTTCATCATAGCAGTAAGTACCTTGCAAATTTCTTGCGCTTTTCTTATGTTCTGATATCATCTGGAACTCATAAACAAGTTGAAATTCTTGACTTGACTGAAGATGCGGCTGGTCTAATGTCATGTTGATTGACTACCTTATCTTTTACCAAACCAAAATATCCTTTTCTGATCTACTTTCCACTAGCTGATAATTGTGTCCTGCACTTCTTAATTGAAGATGCTGCCGGGGAAATGTTTGAGTAGGCATATGGGCACCTGCCCACCCTTATGTACAGCCCCCGTGCTTCGTCGAGATCTGAGCGCATATATACATTCAAGTCATGTGAGTTAATGGCTGCTATTTCTGGTCTAAATCACTGCAACCATCATGTGATCGGGCCTACCATCTTAACAGGAGTTGAATAATTAACTTTGGTATACTAGTGTTCCAAATGTGTGATATAAACATTGGCAAATTCTCCCCTGTGAAAATATATAATGATCAATTGGTCATGAGCAGTTGTATTTCCTCGTAGAATTCTACCTCCTTATATCATGGGTCATAAATGCTGGAAGGACATGAATAGCGTTCAGAAAGGTAGGAAGCTATTGCTGTACAGAAACCGCGTATATGATTGCATTTAAGGACTTCTAAGGTTTAGTTGTCAGCAGCAGGTGCGATGATAGACAATTATCATTAAGTGGATTGAACACACTATGTAGCCAGGCAGGGCCTGTTTGGTTGGATAAATGAATTCATCCCTGCCTGGGTCTATGGTTCTATGGTTTGCTGACATGCACAAGCCTAACAACCTAATCCAATTTGATACATTCTGAGGGATCAATGCGGATATATCCTCCTGCATGAAGTCATGGATTCATGTGCTGCTTCACATTCTATAAAGTCTAAATTTAGCATTGCCAAATCGTTTTCTTTTTTGGAAAGAAAACACCGCCAGATCTTATTGGAACATTGTTGGTCCTTACCTGACTTTCCAAACCATTTTGATGGATGTGACATGTATTATTTGATAGAACTAGCGAACTATTCACATAAATGACACTGTAGCCACTTTTTTCTTCAAATTTGGCCATTAGATGCCTGTTTTTGCAAATCTAGCCCCTCCGTGGATCTACCTACCGAGCTCCCCAGTGTGGCAGCTTTTAATGGCGAGTGATAAACATTTAATTAAGCTCATGCTTAGTGCTAATTAAATGTGATTAGTGTCAATTAACACATGCACAGTGCGGCCGGCCAACGATCTGGCAAGCTCTCCTAGCTTGATAGGTACCTACCGAGCTTGGTAGGTCCATGGAGGGGTAGATTTGCAAAAACGGATGTTTGGAGAACAAGTTTGAAAAAAGTGGCTACAGTGCTATTTGTATGAACAGTTCAGAACTAAAAAGAAGGAGACCAGGGGAGAAACGCCCCCTGGCTTTGCCTTCTAGCTTTGGTGAGGGCTCGAACCCGGGCCGGCTAAGTGAGACATCCTCTGGCTCTAGCCAGGCTTCCAGGGAGAGCTCCTCAAACAGTTCAGAACTAGCTAGTAACTTCCTTATGCATACTGCATTACATGATACAAACTACTAAATTATGTATGCCCATACCCCTATAGCCACCCATGTAGAATGGGGTCATACACGCCCCATAACCACACCCCTCTTGAAGCTGCACATGTTAATCACTGAGCTCGTGGCAATAAACAATCTAACAAATGTTACCAACAATATATATTGATCTTTCCTTGGCGGCAAGTTTGTTAGGATCTTGGTCTGTATGGTAGAATTTTACAATCCTACGGTCCTGTGGGACTATTTTGATCCCAATCTTAGTGGGGTATTAATTAGGAAGAGACATAAAAAATAGTGATCAAGACCTTATAATCTTTAGAACTATGATTTTCGAGGTACGATCCTCCTATGATCCTACGATACGATCCTAGGATCTCGATCCTATCAATAGGAAAACAATCCTGCCAAGGATCTCTACACTGACAACCTTGCTTGGCAGTTTGTATAATTAACCTTGATTTTATCCTACCTTGATTTCTGTGTTATAGGAAAACTTATCATTGAAACTTTTCATCTTCCACTTGTTGCACCTGGTAAGGTCTATTATCTTAAGAGACAATAACTGGTTGCAAAGACCATTTAGAGATCGTACTTACATGCAAAGAATTTTTGTTCCTTTTTATTCTCATGCCTTGTCCTTTATTTTCTCTGAAAACGAGAAGGGAAAAGAGAAAAAACAAAAGCATCTCATAGTAATATTTTCTCTGAAACAAAAGGGTAAAGATTGAAAGAAGGCATAACATAGAAATCCATAACATGGTGCATATTAGTAACATAGAGCTATGTGGTACAGAAATGAGGTTGGACGGTTGGCTTACAGGATTATAGATGCCAGGGCCCAGGGCAGTCATACACTAGCAGTATATAGGAAGAACTTTGGGTTATCACCTTTGAAATACATAAGAAAATAGTAAAGCACTAGTTCAACCATTATTTCAGTATATAGGATGGAAGGGCTGATAATGATCTGAGGCCCAATGGATGGCAGAATGATCAATTGTTTTTAACAGCTCGAGGAGCTCTCTCCATCAGGACCACTGGTTTTGGTGCGGCACAGTTCATCTTCTCATTCTCCTTCTCTGGGATATGGAATGCTGATGCAGGGAAGGTCTTAGAAAACCCAGCAATGCTCTTGCAGATGAGTTTACCAGTTGCTTGTTCATCAAGGGCTATCTCCTCCACTGGAAGCCACATCATGAGCTCCCTGGTCTTTATCCCTTTGACCTTCTTGATCCTGCCCTTCTCTGCAAAGCCAGTGATCTCAGTGCCATAAGAGACCAGCCTTCCTAAACTTTGGAAGACGTGGTCTATCCTCTTCTTTTGCTTGAGCCACACAAATCCAGTTTCCTCAACATAGCCACACTCCATTATGTCCTTTAAGGGAAGCAGACCATTGGGGAGGCCTGCTTCCTTGAGCAGGAGTATGGTGCATTGTTGGCAGATCTCATCACCATAGTAGACCTCAGCCTTGGCCTTTTCATCGGCAATAAGAGCCATTGTCTAAGGGTAGTGTCTTTTCTCTCTCACTCACTCTTCTTTCCCTTTTTTGCTCTGAAGCAGTTTTTGGAGGCTTAGCTTTGTTTGGTTTTGTGGTTCGTAGTGAAAGAGCCCTCCTTTATATAGGATACGCCTTGTCTAATTGCGCCTTATCATGTATGGAATTTTCCATCTTGCCATTATCGGTTAAGGAATGACAACATATTATGCTCATGAAAGCCGTAGGGTCTGCTTCTGGAGGTTAATTTTGCAACGACTGAAAATATCTTCTAATATAAATTAAGATGGCCCCCATTGAATTGATGGCATGTGAGCGGTTGGGACTAGGAATATTTCCGATGGTTATGGTAGTTTTTGTTCTTTTACTTTAAATATATTAAGTGCCTCAACACAAATAAAAGGTATAAAGTCTATAATTCAATTTTCCTTCAAACTTTTACTGAATTTTAAGAGTAGTAAATGGATACTCGATCAGATAGATAAGTCCATTTAAGTGACCAGTTCTGACATATATAACCTTTCTATGAGTGAGAGGAAGAGAGTGCTCATACAGTCATACTTTACTACCGTAGCTGAGTGAATGTCCACAAAAGGTGAGGAAAACAAGTAATGGTGAAATTTTCAGCCCTTTTCTTCCCTTTTCCTTTGAGCTTGCAAACAATAGTCTTATCCAATGGCACCACTCAACCTTCCTATTGCTGAAGTGTAAATAACCAAAAGCAACTTAGTTCTGATTAACATCTGAGTTCAATATACTATCTGAGTAGTAAACTTATCAGCTCCTAAATTGGGACTGTAGTTAACATACAAATTCCCAAGTATGAACTGAGTTTATCCAATACAGTTTTATCCTGACATTGGGACCTTGCTGCACTAACTGTGAGCCTGTTAGCTGCCAACCAACTAATACTATTGAAGCTCTTCCACTGCCCAACATCTGACAGATTTGCCATACTCAGTGTCTGAAACAGCACATGTAGGGTATTCAATATTGTAACATGTAAGCTTGAGATGTGACCTTCAATGTATTCATGGATAATCTGATCAGTCTGCAGACGGCGCATTTAGTTTTCTAACCTAACATTATGGTAGAGACTAGAGAAACAGTTTTGAGCAGTGCCAGAATTGATTTGGTCTTACAATGGAGCTTCAGGGCTTTATCTTGTGCTAGTATTTCGTTGCTAGATTAGATAAGCTAGTACGATGCAACTGTTGATTATTTCGATAAGAACAGTCCATATGACTGTCTATCTCCTTTTACTCTCAGTTTTTTGTGTCCATCTCCTTTTACTCTCAATTTTTTGTGTCCATCTCCTTTTACTCTCAATTTTTTTGTGTTCATTGCTCACATATGGAGATATCTTGAGATTGAGGTATTACGTATCTGTGCCTGATCATGGATTTGATCTAAATACTAGTTTTTTTATTTTGGTGAAAAACAATGAAAACAATCTGAAACATGGTGAATCCAGGAAGAAGAGACCCATCAAAACTTTCAGATATAGTACATGTTTCTACGCATTTATTTATTTATTTCTCTCTTTTTTTCTTGAGACTCTACGCGTTTAGTATTGGTAGTATGTAACATACTGTCCCCTAGCTAAAAGTATTAGGCCACACATTATTGTCGTCATGGTCCTGCATGTGCCTAGTTTCTTCCTTGAGTAACACGGTATTGGAGGCCCTACTTAGATTCATCAATCTGGAGGTTCTGGTTATGGGCTGCAGCTACTGTGCATTTCCTCCGGCAGCCATCCAGGTGGGGAATTAGATGACCGAGATCATGTCTTGAGCGGTATTACTCATTCACATTTGAGTTGTGCCTGATCTTAGCCGACAAATTTTCAGTTGGATGGCTGGCCGAGCTTGCAGTTAGTGTACTCGCTGAGTGACTGCAGCAGATCTGTGCTCAAAAGAGAGATGCATGTGGGAAGAGGATATAAAAACAGAGGTTATATGAAGGGCAAGGACATGCATGTGCTTAGTTAATGCCTTCATGGTGATGGTGCCCTCCCTCCAGCTCTCATTTATGTAACTATATAAGTAGATGGAATAGTACTGCCCTTGTTTCCTGCTAGGAATTGACCGATGATTGATAAGATAACTGATTCATATGACAAACGTACGGAGTATATGTCGGCTAGAATTATTTCAATTACTTACACCACATGGAATGATACCTAGAAAGAGGGAGAACAATGTTGGTGGCCATATTTACAGTTACTGCATGCAAGCAGACAATGTTACATGTAGACTATGTAGTTGTATTGTAAACCTTTTAGACTGGTTCACATGGCACCGGAGTACTGGCTGGTCTATATGTTCCAGGAATACCAATTAATTTTTCCAGGAGACTGGGGCTTTTATTTGTTTGTGATGATGTATTGTAATTCTGAAGCCACAAAAGGAGTCAATTTTTCAGTAAATTACAACTATTGGGTTTATCCCACAAAAAAAAACTTAGTTAAGCCAAGCAGATGGCTACAAATTTGTCATGGAATATGTATAGTTCTACTGTACTGGTCCATTTATTTTGATGTAGTGCATCTGTAGGTGTCTAGTACAACATTTGTCATATGTGTGTTGTATTTCGTACTTTGATATGGTTTCTTTGTAGTAGCCATCATATCATCCACAACAAAAATTATTAAGTTGAAACTAAAAAATGCTCAATCTGACATGTACTGCTAACTCATGCTTGTGAGTTACTCTCAACACATCACTGTCATCACAGCGAGTGTTAATTAGTTTGTAAACATGAATTTTGTTTAATTGCACCATTCTAAGGTGCAGGTAAGAATCCATTAGGACTTAAAATACTTGTGAGTTCTATGCTTTTTTTCTCATCAATTGATACTGTGTTGTGCCTTAAAGAATTATTGGTGATAATGCAGCAGCAGTGCTATTGCAGGGCCCAGGGATCCCAGAGCAGCAGAGACCACTGCAACACTGTGAGCTTGTCCATAATTTCATAATCATGTGATTCATGCTGTCAAAATCAGATCCTGGTTGTGATTGAGCGTGCGATGGAATCTTGAGAAAACTACACTTCTTCCAACAGGCACCAGTGAAAGCAGCTCAGCAGTGGATACACCTAAAGTTGCAGGGATATCATGACACTGTTAGAGCATAGTGGTGAGATCACTTCTTTTCCTGGGCTGCACCTATACATGGTGGCGATAGAAGATTGTTAGTTTGGCGTCTACTGATAAATGCTAACAACAGAAGAGCAGCCAGCACGGGGGAATTAGTACCCATCATTTGTGGAGGACAGAGACGTCCATGATTCATTTTGCATGCCAATATTGGGAGAAGATTGCCATGACAGTTAAATCACCTTATGAGTGCTGCCTGCAAATCGCATTCCTTCGTACAAGAAATCAGTTATCATCGACCTGAGATTCCGACTCTATATTCTTTTTTCTTTTTGTGTTTTTTGACACAAGGATCAAGCAATGCAATTCCATGCCGTATGTGGAGATGTACTGGTGAAAATTAAGTAAAGGCAGCTGGTAAAGAGTTGGCAAAATGTCCTTTTTTCCATTGTCTTGACTGGTGTTCAAGATAGAACCGTGTTGATTGCTGTTTGTCGCTGCCTCATGTAATCAAAGAAAAAGACCTGACAAATTGCGGCAGTACTGTATGTATACGCGTGGTACAGTATATGTATTTATGATCGACCAGGATGATTGAAACGTAAGTAGCAACAATACAGAGACAACGCTGTGTCAGAAAGGGCATGGCATATTCTCCATACAGGTTAGCTGAGCCGAGATATATTAGGTCCAGAATATAATTGAACACCCTGGATAATCCTTATAACTATTCCTTACTGCTACATCGGATTCGGATAGGATTGTGCTACTGTATACTTATACCTTTTTAGAAGCTCATCGAGGGTACGTATACGTACGGCATCTACGGATCTACCTGACATGAAACAATTTGGCATATCTACTGGGCTGATCCTCGTTTCTCCCTCAAATCGCAAGGCAGCTAGAATGTGCAGAGTTTGATCAGGCAAACGGCAAGAAATATTTACCGTTTAAATTGAACCATGTATTCATTCCAAAGAAAATTATAAAAATGGATAAAAGACGAGAAGCCTTATATTATGAACCTTCGATTTAAAAATCCAAATTCTTCCATATTCTTCCATATTGACTATTATAGTATGATCGACGTTTTTTTTTCAGTCGGTCGATTTATAAACCGACCAAAGCCACCCAAACAGATCGGGCACGCGCGAGATCGGCTAGGCGACGGCGACGGCGGCGACAATACGGCCGACGGCGGCGACAATGACGGCGAGGTCGGCGTTAACCGCGGAGTCGGCGCCGACCGGCGGGAGGAGCGCGACGGCGGCGGCGGGAGGAGCGTGGCGGGAGGAGCCCGGCGGCGGGAGGAGCGCGGCCGGGAGGAGCTCCGGCGGCAGAGGAACGGACGGGAGGCGACGGCGAGGTCGACGTCGGCACCGGCGGGAGGAGCATGGCGAGCAAAGCAGCAGCGACGGTCCACGCAGCAGCGGGCAGAGACGTCGACGGTGGCAAGGAGTCGGGCTCAGTTGTAATCGAGGCGACGGTGGTGGAGGTGACGCCAAAGCAAGCGCATCGAGTCCGGACCGGACGCTGCAAAGTCAAGCGGCGGCTCGACAAACCCTAGGTAGGCTCTGATACCATATTATGAATAGCGCTTGTATTCAATATGAGGCCAAAGAGCCGGTATATATACATAAAGTACATGTAGTATGCCATATAGAGATAAGGTAAATATGGAAAGACTTCAAACTATCCTAATACAATTCTATCTGTATATATCTCTAACATATATCTCTAACAGCTGCATCCATAAATTTGGATCACCACAACCAAAGTGCTGTACGGCTACGGTATCGGTAATCAACATGCATATACTCCGATACGCCTCGCAAATGTGATCCATCAAGCACAAATGCTTCATGATAAATAAACTGTAGTAGGTACCTACGCTTAACAAAGATACTATATAATCCAAGGGTAGTTAACTTGAGCCAATTGATCAAGCTGGTATTCCATCTCTGAGGAGACTAACTAAGCTGCTCCTGGCCAGATTAACTAGAAGTGCTTCATCTTGGAGATGTAAGTAGACCAATCCATCTCGAACGGAAAGTCGCATCCACGGTCGGTCCCGAGGCATCGGCCGCCACCGTCGCGGTGAGATCTCCTCAACGTCGATGCGGAGCTCCTGCCCGGGCACCGAGCCGAGCACGCACCTGCTCCTCGGGCAGGACGCGCTCAGACTGACGTGCTCGGAATGTCGCGGCAGGTTCTGCACGTCGATCGTCCGCCGCCGGGTCCACCCGCCATTGCCGTCGTTGAGCACCAACACTAGGATCTGGTGGCCCGTCCTCTGACGTCGCCAAGGCGAGCGAGTCACTGAACATGGTCGTGAAGTAGTCTAGCCTGCACTGCTCCGGCAGCTCCGTCGTCCACGTCCGCCCCGTGCGCACGTCGATGTCACACGACTACATACGAAATTATAAAATACAGAGCAAAAACATAAGAGTCTTGCGCTACTGAAAAAATGGACAGATTTTTTGTTGTATTAGATAACTATTTAAAGAAAATTCTAGTCTAACTCTGATGGTTAAGCTACTCTTACTATACGTCACCTCCTACATGATCCTACGGATCTAGACCATGTCACACACGACTCTAACAAACCGGGAAAACCGCTCTCACGTGGACTGAGCACGTGTCGAGTGTTTACAACTGCTACAGTGATCTTTCGACCAGACTGCTACAACGATCTTTCGACCACGGCAACTACGACTGTTACAGTGTATCTACGACTTACGATCATGATGCTACAGTACTCTTACAAGTACAACTTATGACCATGATCACTTCGACTGACTCTTCGACCACGGTGAGTGAGCTAGATTATTCAACATTCACCCCCTAATCCTTGCTTCGTTCACCTGTGATCTCGGCGACGTCAATCCTTACGCGCTGGTCCTGGAACTCGACGCGCCTGAGCGGCTTCGTGAGAATGTTCGCGAGCTACTCCTCTGTGCAAGTATGCTCGAGGATGACTTTCCTCCATCAACACACTCCTGAATGAAGTGAAAGCAGGTGTCGATGTGCTTGCTCTGGTCATGGAAGACATGATTCTTGGTTAAAGCAATAGCGGACTTGTTGTCCACCTTCAGCACCGACACGCTGGCCCCCGAGAGAAGTTCGTCCCATCAGCCAAGCGAGCCAGATGCCTTGACATGCCGCGGTCGTCACGGCGATGTACTCCGCCTTGCAGGACGACAATGCCATAACTCGTTGCTTTTGAGACTGCTAGGCGATGGGGTTGTCTCTGAGGAAGAAAAGCACTCCAGTGGTGCTTCTGCGGTTGTCGACGTCACCGATCATGTCACTATCACTGAATCCCAACAGTAGTGGCCGCTCGTCTTTCTTCCTTGCGTAGCGGAATCCATGGTTGCGCGTTCCTGTGATGTAACGTAGTATGTGCTTGACCGCGACCAGGTGGTCTTCGTGCGGTTTCTCCATGAACTGGCTTGTGTGGCCCACCGCATAGGCTATGTCTAGCCATGTATTCACCAAATACGGAGAGGCGCCAATGATACTGCATCGAGTGGTATTTACCGCGGACAGAGCTCGACTTGCTCGACTGGACAAGCTTCCATCGCTGACAACTGTTGCAGTCCTCCATACTGCACTTCTCGAGCACCTTGAGCGCATAGGCCGATTGGCATAAGGAGATGCCACTTGGCCCTAGGCTCACTTCGACGCCGAGGTAGTAGGAGAGCAACCCAAGATTGCTCATCCGAAACATCTTCATCTCGGCCTTGAATGTGTGAATGTTGACGACTTCAGTGCCGATGATGATCAGATCATCGACATACACTCCGACGATCAGCCGATGCCACACACCTCCGTGTGTGTACACAGTATGCTTGGAGACACTCTTGTAAAACCCCAGTGATGAGAGGCTGGCATCGAGCTTGGTGTTCCACGCTCTGGGTGCTTGGTGAAGTCCATAGGCGCCTTTCGAAATCGGAGTACCTTGCGCTCATCGTTGTTGATGATGAAACCAAGCGGCGACACACATATACCTCCTTCGCCAAGTCGTCGTTGTTAACAATTTTCAAAAGGAGACGAGATCGATCTGTCTTGGATACCTGGTGACCATCCGATTAAAATCGTAACGGTCCAGAACGAGAGGGAGGCAAAAGCGGAACGGTAAGTTTTCGTAAGAAAACCCTCTTTCCATTTAAATTACAACATGCTCCCCTGAGTTGGATCAAAGATATTATGTCCGTTATTTTGGGCTGCGGTTTATGATTTTTAGTTACGTTTTATTAGTCTAATAAATAGTAATTACTGAGAGACGTTAAAAACTAAAAATCATTGAAAAGTCAAAAACAACATAGCCATTATCCGTGATCCGATCCAGGCCATCCATCACCGTCCGATCGAGGATGCACGGCCAAGATTGAGCCGCGGCGTAACCAGCAACGTACCTTTTACAAATGCAACCCGGGAATCACCAGCCGCCTAGCTCGAAACCAATCTCGAGCAGATGGCGCCTCGCCGCCTCCACCCCTTCTCCGATGTCCCGGCCACCCGCGCCGGATCCGACGCCGTGGACCGACCTCCGGTGGCGCGCCGCCCAGCATGGCGACCGGGGGGCGGACGCGATGGTCGGTCGCGTGTGCACAATAGCTATAATAGTATAATACACACGAGGATGAGCACGTTGGCTCCGACAGCTGTTGTCCTTGCTGGCTAGTTGTACGTACATTTGACTCGGTACCTAACATGAGAGAACGAGGCTTGCAAAGCTCAAGTGCGTGCCAATTAAGACACAGACGCATGTGAAATTACCAGGAATGCTTCCAAAATATCCATCCAATTGTCCGTTCCAATTGCAAGCTGGGGTGCAGCCATGCGTGCGTACGTCCTCCCTCGCGAGTGGTAACTGAAGCTTAATTTCAACCACGCATGCACACTACTGTCATACGATTTTACAAGTATCACTATCTATATTACTAGTAATAGCTAGAACTATTTGTGATATATAATTATTACAGACGATTTAGATTAAAAATTGTATATGATGTTTGCAATTATCATGAACAATTTTTAATAAGCACCGTCTGTGATAATTCACAGATGATTCTTAACAAGAACTGTTTATGGTGTCTAGAATTATCACAGATGGTTCAAATTAAAAACCATCTGTGACATGTAGAACTTCCCAAAAAGTGTGTCTACCTTCCTAAAAATTGAAAAGCGTGTCAAATTTATGCCAAATCTAATGAAAATTGACGGAGTCCCTCTACATATAGCCACAAACTTTCACAAAAAAATTCAGCAATATTGCCCTACGGGATTGAAAAATATAGCAGTTTCAATTTGAACTCGATACGAATTCGTGTCCGAGTATGATTCCGTTCCGAGACACCTTTTAGTAACACGGGCATAACTTTTGTACACGATATCCGTTTTTGACGTTCTTGTACTCGTGGAAAGCTAATGACAAGCCCGATCGAAAAATTGACCCGCTTGTGCTAGTCGCCCTCTAAGACCCCTAAAATCGACCATCTTTAGCCCCGAATTTGTGTTACAAGTCTTCAGTTTCTGTTTTTGCCTAAATTTTCAATCTTCCCTTCGAAATTTGGGGTTTTCCTCAACTGTAAAGTTGTAGATCTTGTCAAAACCTTTCAAATGAGCATACTTAAGCCACATAAAACTTTGCTATTTTATCTTTTGAAACTAACTGTTTACATTACACACACACATATATTGTCTTTGTGCTCTATATCATAATTCACAGACGGTTGGTATATAGAACCGTCTGTGATAATTATGTTTCTGACTGCTAGGCCCGTCGATCATCCCTAACCCAATCACAGCCAATAGAAACCCACCAACCCCACCCCACGGATTCTAGCTCCACCTCTCCGTCCCTACACCCATTCCGCCAAAACTTTTCCCACTCCCGCCTCTCCCTCCTTTATAAATACTCACCTAAACCCATCCCCCTACCTACCATCGCTTAATATCTCTTTAGCCTCCTCACCATCCTCCTTCTCGACTCCAACCCCGATGGCTCTTACGAAATAGACAACACGTAAGTCTACGAGCGGCAAGGCACCGTAGAAGCAACATAGAGGCCTCGTCGACGCGGTTGAGTTTCTAGTGTCTACTAGGATCTCTATTTCTTCTATGTTCTTGCCATATTTAAGAGTTGGGTTTGTAGGATTAGAAGATGTGTTCTTGTCATATTTTTGCTGTGTTAGATGGATAACCTGCTTGTTATCTTGTGATTCTGTAATGGTGTATTCTAATCTTAATGAAAATAGAATATACTATTGTATTTGCTTGTTTTCAAAGGGCATAGCTAACTCCTGAGGCCAGCCGAAAAACAGAAAAAAATTTTAGGTATATAATGAACTATCATATGCGATTTTGTTGCATAAACCGTCTATGAAGGACCATCAAGATGGCTCGAATAAAAAAACTGTTTGTGATAGTCGCACATCACACACAGTTCTATCTACAAACCATTTATAATGAGAAAATATCATAGACGGTTCTATATATCAACTGTCTGTGATACTTGCACATCACAGACAATTCTATATACCAATAATCGTCTGTGATAACAGACTATTACAGACGGTTCTAGTTTTGAACCATCTGCGATAACGGATCTGTGATACGGTTTTTATAGACGATTTTTGAACCGTCTACGAATAACCCCTATTATCACTGACCCATGAAATCAGACGGTTCAAGGAATCGTCTGTCATGACGGTTTTGAACCATTTATGATGACCATTTTTGTGGTAGTGGCATGCGTGAGCGCAAGGGTGGGCGCTCAAAAGACTTTCAGCTTGAAGAAGGCTATGAGTGTCCATGTTTCATGGTTTCATCTCCCTACGAGATTCCTGCGTTACAGAACCGATCACTTAATTCGTTTTTCCAGGTCCAACTTATTCAAAAGGTAAGATTTTTTTTAAAGAAAAACTAAGCAATGCTATAACGTTGTAACGGGATAACCCCACACCGCCCAATCCCATCCCGTGTATTGTTCGACACTTCCACAAAATTCTCGCTCCTATCCAAACCAAACCATTCCCATCCACTCATTATCTGGCTTATCTAGCATCTCATCTCCTCGATCTCACTCTCTAATAGCAAGAAACTGGTTGGGGCAGAGGTCATCGTGCTGTGTGGCGAGTGGCCATAGATGGGCGTGTAGTTGCGGCATCCCACGAGCAGCTGCGGTAAACCATGACAATGAGTGATGGTGGGAAGCGAGAGGAGGCAAGGACGGTGGTGCACGTGGATGCATGTGTGATGGTGGGCAGTGAGAGGAGGCAAAGACAACAGACAACATACTTTGAGAGGCTGTAGGTGGATGACGATAAGCACGACGGGGCACGGCAGGGCTTGAGTAGACGTTTTGCTACCGTGAGCTACATGCGATAGCGAGCCCGAGCAGGCATGGTGAGCCCGCGCATGGGAAGGTGAGCAATCAGTGGACATGGGTCCTTACGCAAGCCCATGGGCGAGCTCCTAAAGACTTCAGATGGCTTCCCGTTGAATCTACTAAGAAAGTACTAGTCCCTCTGATTTTCATGATTTTTTGCTATTTTTGACAAACCTCATTGAAACTTGTCTGTTTTGTTTATGAAAGTTAGCTATTTTGTCATGAAGCTTGAGTAAAACATGGTTTTTTTTGTGAAACCATTCTGGTTTGTGGTGAAACTCGAGTGAAACTTGTATGTTTTGTTATGAAACTTAAAGTGAAATTCTCTTAAAACACACTTGAATTTTTCAACTTTACTGAAACTCCCTGAATTTTAAAATTTGTTTTTTGAAACTGCCTGCAAACTTTTCTAAAACTTGATTTTTAATTTTTTGAAACTCTCTAACTACATGAAATCCGAGTGAAACATGCCGAAAGGTCGCTGAAAACTACTTGAAACATCAAGTTGGAAACGTGAAACTTCTTTAAAACTTCTGACAAAACGCACTGAAACTTTGTTTTGAAACTTCAAACATGAATCATGAAACCTTCGCTGAACTTTTATGCAAATAAAACCTCATGAAATTCATATAAAACTAGTTTGAAACCAGTGTGAAACTTGCTTATTTTTTGGGTCTTTTCGAAACTTTATAAAACTGTTATACTATTTCTCAATATCTGTGGAACTTTCGTGAAATATTGAAGTTTGTTTTTGCATTTTTTGTTGAAACTATTTTGAAACTCGTTTTTCAATCAAGTTTCATATTTCAAGATTCGTTAAAATAACTTGAAAGCATGAAACACTCTAAAATGCACTAAAACTCTCAAAAACTTGATGAAACGAGTATGAAACTTCTACTTAAATTTTTAAAACTTTTCTCAAAATTTTCAAATCTTATTCACATTTGTAAAACTTGTTGGAATATACTCAAAACTTTTGTTAAAATCTTCTTGAAACTTTAACTTTTTAAACTTAAAGCTTCCTCGAGACTTGTTGCACTGTTGGAATTTGTATGAAACTTGTTGTACTGTTGAAACTTTATAAAACTTTGTTATACTATTAGAAACACTTTTAAATGTATAGCGTTGGTTAGCTGCTCCTTTTTATTTGGATAAAATCGTATCTTCTTTAGCTGGTATTGCTACTAATACATGTTGGGTCTAATTAAAGGGCCTAAAAGTACACATCCAACTGTCCGTGACGTGTCAAAGGATATGCATGGAGATTTTCCTCCACCAACCCAACGTGGCGGCACGATCGCACCGCCGCGAGCGCACGGCACGATAGTACAGTGATCGCCCAGCCCAGCACAACGCAAAGGCGCGCCCGCTACCGTGCGATCGCAACCCGACGGCCCACGTTCGCCACGGCGGCTTGCGCCTCCCCTGGACGACCAAGCGCGCATCGAATGAAACTCACTGACAGGTGGGGCATCGGTGCTCGCCCCGGTAGTATACTCCCACCTGTCAGTGACTGCCAAAACAACCTCGCAAATGGCGTGCCCCCTAGAAATCTCTCGTTCCGCACGCCCGCCTGTGACGTCACTCTGATCTGGTTAGTTGTACTCAGTGACAGGTGGGCCCGGAAGACCTCGGGCACAGTACCTTTTTAAGATGGCTGGACAAGACGCCGCCGTCACGCGACGTAAAAGCTCCAAGCTTTTCGTCTCTCCTCCTCCTCCTCGAGTCGACCGGAAGAAGCTCCAATCCCCGGAAGAGAACCCAGGAGCCCTCGGGCGTGCAGCGGCAATGGGGAGCTTGCGAGGTGGGTGGCGGATTGATCTCCGGGACGGGTGATTTTGGTGCGGAATCGAGCGGTTTCGGGGCGTGGTTAAGTAATCTCTTGCGCTCGTGTCTTGCAGTTGGCGGCGAGGTCGACGGCGGCAAGGTCGGGCTGCCGGCGTTGGACGTGGCGCAAGCGTTCCCGCAGGCCACGCCGGCGTCCCTCTTCCCGCCCGCCGGTGAGTTCCCTCGCTCGCTCTCTTTCTGTTTTGGTTCAAAGGTAGACTTTTCTTTTTGGATTTAATTACAGGTGTTCTAGGCTTCTAGCTGTGCATACTTGTAACGAACGTGTTCTCATTTTCCATTAGAAACGATACTTTTTTAGAGGCATTAGAAAGAGTAATCGCGTCAGCTGTCTTGTTCATCTCTTTTGGAGAGGAGGGTGCACTGTTCTTTTCGTCCTAGTTATCTTCAATTTCCGGTTGCTTAATTGGGTCCAAATTGGCAGTAATCAAGTGCGCCCTTGAGAAAACGAGGTTTTGTTGGGTAGCCGGAGACCGGAAATTTATTCTGGAATTTGGGTTTAGTTTTGGTGGAATGTGTTTATGGTTTCTTTTTCTATGGTTAAACTTTGGTGTACTTGGTTTTTACCTCTTCGATGAGAAAGATGGGATTTCTATGTAGTGTGCTTTTCGGTCTAAATTTAGTCAGGGAAATAGTTAGTCCTGTTCTTCAGTGGAATTTCCATTTGTTCTTCGGAATGAACTAAGAAAGAACAAAACTATTAACAATGATCTGGATTTTAGTGACGTGATTATATTTTCTGTTATAAGAACTAATAGCGGTCTTTTTACGCTCCCTTGCGCATTTAAAAATGCTTGCCTTGGACTTACGGATCATTGGATGGGTTGCTTTCACAAGTACAATTAATTTGCCATTTTGCCCTGCACGTTCCTTTCTTTATAAGTACTTCCAATTGGGTAATAATTGGGTGGTTTGTGTTATGAATAGACTTCGTCACTTTCCAATGGGCCAGAAGGCCAAATATACAAGAGCTAGAAAAGCAAGAAACCTCCAATACAAAGCAATAACTCTATAGCCTATACATGTCTAACATCCCCTTCAAACTCACAGTGGGTAGGCTAGGTTCTGCACAGCTTAGGCTTTTGTACTTTGCTACAATATCTAGCTTTGAAACAATGTGTCTTTTAAGGCGAGGTCTACAAATCAATTGTACCAGACACTATATCAACTTCAGCTGTACCAGCCAAAATTACATACGACTGCCTCTCTCTTCGTAATATCTCACGAATAGCCAGAATTTGAAAGCCATAAGCTAGAGCCCAAAAGAACACCCACCCAGAAACACTGAGTCTGGAGAGGTAGAAGCTGTGCTGAGCTCTTATATGTGCCTTGGTGAAGAAATCTGATAGCTAAAGCTCTGAAGACACATACTGAAGAGCAACCATCTGTGCTTGCACTTGCGATCTCATGTAGGAAGCATCAACACCAATATGCTTTGTGAGCTTATGCTTCACTAGATCGCGAGCGATATAGATCGCACCCGTGTTGTCTGACAAAAGAGGAGTCAGTGTAGAGACAAACACCAAAGTCTGTAAGGAGCCACCATAACCAAGTGATCTCACTAGTCAGCAACGCATAGCTCTCAACTTAGCCTCAGCACTCGAACGAGAAATTATAGTCTGCTTCTTAGTCTTTCAAGCAATCAGAGAGGAACCAAGAAAAACACAATAGGCAGAAAGAGACCGATGATCAGAATGATCATTGGCTCAGGTCGCATCAGAGTACGCCTGAAGATGTAAAGAGCTAGAGCAAGGAAAGAAAAGACAACGAGAGATAGTTCGCGAAGATATCGCAGAATACAAATAAGGTGGTTGTAGTGGAGCTGAGTGGGAGCCGAAACGAACTGATTCAAAATGTGAACAAAGTGGGAAATGTCCGGTCTAGTGATCCCAAGGTAGACAAGACTACCAACAAGGTGACGGTATCAAGTGGGGTCCTTAAGGGGCTCACCATCAGTGGATCGAAGATGGACTCCAAGCTTCATAGGAGTGTCCACCGTGCACTGATTAGTGAGACAAGCATGAGCAAGAAGATCATGAATGTACTTTTCCTGGGAGAGATAGTAACCTTCAGGCGTAGAAGAAAACTTAATCCAAGAAAGTAATGAAGGGGACCTAGATCAAACATCAATAAATGCTCACTAAGATGCTTCTTCACGAAAGCAATATAGCGTGAATCATCCCAATAATGATTATATCATCCACATAAAGAAGGAGCATTTGACCATGAGAAGTGTGAATAAAGAGAACATAATCATGATCACTGGCGGTGAAACTGACAGCAGTGACAATGGAGAAGCGCGCAAACCAAGCACGAGGGGCTTGTTTTGAGAGCAGGCGAAGGCGACAAACCATACCATCAAGGACAGAATACCCAGGACGTGGCTGCATGTTGACCTTATCACGCAGCTCGCCATTGAGAAAGGCATGGAACATTGACGAATAGAGGCCATAGTAAGGAGAGTGCAAAATGTGGTCATATGAGCAACATGAGTAAGAATCTCATCATAGTAATGACCATACTCTTCTGAAAATCACGCGCCACAGGATGAGCCTTGCAGGGCTCAAGAGAACCATCCAAGCGAGTCTTGATCTTGTACATCCACTTTCACGTAATAGGAGTAACATGAGCAGGTAGGGCAACAAGATCCCAAATGTCAGTACGCTCCAAAGCAACAATCTTTCTATCGTTGCGTGCTGCTACTCCAGATGAGCAATAGCCTCCCAGTAAGTTGTAGGCTCAGCAAGAGCAGTGGCTACAAAGTCGTAACACTCAGGAGGCCTAATAGTACGACGATCACGAAGATCGTACCTAGGAGTAGGGACTGGAGCAGGACCTAGCAAGGATGGAAGTAGCGGAAGTAGGCACAACTAGGGGTGTATTAGGGCGTGGATGGCGAGAGTAGTGTAGCGGAAAGGGAGAGACGACCTCAATAGAAGAGCCAGTGGGAGCGGGAACAAGGGATCTAAAGAGGAAGGAACAAATGGAGGTGAAATACGTAAAGGTGATGGCAAAGCTGAAGTGGGAGGAAGAAGCGGAGAGTCAGGAAAAGCCAAAAAAGAAGTACCTCAAAGGACACTGAATTGGTAGAAGAAAACCGAGGGTAGTAAGGACAAGACTCATCAAAAGTGACATCTCAAGATATACTCATCCTACAAGCAATGGTCATAACAACAATAACCTTTATACTCAAAACTGCAGCCAAGAAAAACACACTCAACTGATTGAGCAGTCAGTTTGATACGCTCACGATCGTAGAAGGTGTAGTGAAGACCTGTAGTAGAAGCCATTGCCACCAATGCAGTTGGAGGCACCGGTGCAGCGGGAGCAGGTGCTGGAGAAGACACTCTGAGCAGCCAGAACAAAGGCGGGTTGCAGCTGGCCCACACTGCAAAGACGAGTCTTCTCAGCACGAGCAATGGGGAGAGCCTCTAGCATGGATGAATGCGGCTGATGAGTCACTAGGTGAGCATGGGCATTGTCAAACTATGACCGAAGACGTGTTAGGAACTCGTAGAGATGGTGAGTCTCTAGGTGAGCACGCTGACGCACACAACAGGGATAGGATCGACAGACGTTCGGTCCTAGAGAGTCAAGCTGACGCGACACCGCGGACATCTGCTGGTAGAAGTCGTCCACAGTGGCATCAAGCTGCTGAAGAGAGTGCGCCTAGTGCACAACCGAAAGATACTCGTCGGCTCGTAGTTAGCTGAGATGTTGGCAACTCCACCACATCCATAGAGATAGCCACAGTCATGCTACCTATCAGGATGGCAGAAGCATGAGCCTCATCGTCTTGCTACCTCTCGTAGGAGTGAAGCTGAGCCTGGTACATCTCTATGGCCTCCTCAAAGGCAGTGATCGTAGCCTTCTAGGTTGCCTCATCAGGAGTTGTAGGGATCTAAGGGGTGGTCGGCAGCGGAGGACAAGGTGGACAAGGCCTCTCGTTAGTAAAAGATGGCCCCAAAGGCACTGACTCATGTGGATCCGCATGTGCATAGCCCACTCGTGATAGTTCATGGATAGCAACAAAGCCACTATGGGTAGCCATCATGTGGAAGAAGGCGGAGGAGGGTGGGAGGGCCCGCACCCCAAGCTTCTACTAATATTTCATTACTTAGCTGCTGTTTGCAATGTTTGTTTTCGTCATACTGGAACATATGCAAGTATACTGTACTTGGCTAGTGATGATTTGATTCTGGTGGCTCTGTTGGCTTGTCTACCTTGGACTTTTGTAAGTGATTTGAACCTGAATTACATACTGGAACATATGCAAGTATCATGTTTGTTTTTGTCATACTGCAAACCACTAATTAAACATATGTAATTAACTACGTAATGAAATATTAGTAGAAGCTTGGGGGTGCCAGGCCCCTCCCTCCGCCACTGGTTTGGTCCCTCCAAAAAAAATACAAAGTACACTTCACCTAATGATCTTGCTGATTTCTCAAGTTAATAATATTATCCTCCCAAAGTGAAGTAGAAAAATATTATCCTGCAGCCATCCAAAAAAATATTATCCTCCCAAAGGATTCCTACTGATTTCTCAAGTCAATTGCCACATTTTCAACTCGATGTATGCAACTATCCAGACCTAAGTGCATTACCATTACTTGCTGATCTAACAAGTGGACTAGTTGAGACTGGTAAAGATTCATCTTATCCTATGGTGGACATGTTGTTAAGATTAGTCTTAACTCTTCCGGTTTCAACTGCAACCACCGAGAGATGTTTTTCACTATAAAACTTATGAAGACGTGATCAAGTACAATGGAGATGGATTTCTACGAGATTGTTTGGTAATTTATATTGAAAAGGAATTGGCCGCAAAGATTAGTAATGATGATATTATTAAGGCATATGATCTTGCTGGTAGTCGTAGTGCTAAGTTTAAGTTAATAGAGATGTAATTTTCTTTGCATTGTAATTTACGAAACATATTACTCTGATATGTGACTATTGGATCGGTAAATTCGGCATGGTTCATTGGTTCTACTTTACTTGTTGTCCATATTGCCCCCCTATATTCAATTCCTAGCTCTGCCCCTGGTGTGGAAGAAGACAGGGCAGTAGGAGCAACGGTGTCGGAGAAAAGCTCTATGTCGATGATGTGGTCCGGGCGGCGGCAGCGTGCCCCGGACGGCGGTGGCGTGGGCCGGGCAGCGGTGGCCTGACCTAGGCGGTGCCGGCCTAAAGGCGTGCGGCAAGACGTGCGGCGCCGGCTTGAGGCAAACGAAGACAGTGCAGCAGCGACGATGGAGGTGTTGGTCGCGCGCTGGAGGAGAAGGCCAACATGTGTGCCGTGCGTGTCGGGAACCCAGTCCTGTTCACGCTCTGCTTGGCCAAGGAGAACCGCCCTTGTGCCGTGGCGGCCAGAGTGGTGACGATGCTTGCGTGGCGGAGGGCAGCTGGGCAGGGGAGCCCGAGCACCCGCTGGCCACAGTGGAGCGGCTGTGCTGGACGGGGGGCGGCTGGGACACCATGGTCGCGGTCTCCGGGGGCGGCGCGAAACGAGTTCGTGGCGGATGCAGGCTAGGGTTGGGAAACCCTAACCCTTACCTGCTCCTAGCTAGGTTGATATCACGTTATGAATGGACTTCGTCACTTTCCAATGGGCCAGAAGGCCAAATATACAAGAGCTAGAATAAGCAAGAAGCCTCCTATACATAGCAATAATCCTACAGCCTATACATGTCTTAACAGTTTGCTTGGACAACAGCTTGCTTTACATCACAGCAGAAACGGACTTGTTATTTTCTTGTGTTGTCAGAACGTAGCTGCGTCCTCTTGTTTGGCAATCTTTCAGCTGCTTTTAGGCTTGCTACATACATTCATTTCCGTGGCAGTTAGGTTATTCAACATTGTATACTGTTTTTTCAAATCTACAGCATGCAGATTATGCACTGTACTACACATTATCTGTTTGTAAGTTCATCCATTGTTGCTTGCAGTATCGGACTACTACCAGTTTGATGATTTTCTGACCGATGAAGAGAAGGCGCTTAGGAAGAAGGTCCGCGCTATTGTGGAGAAAGAAATTGCACCCATTATGACAGAAGTATGTTCTTGCTACAGACAGTTCCCAACCCTTTCATGTTCTCAAAGGAAAAACATATAATCTACAGTAGATTTACGGTGGAACCTTGTACTAGATAATGCGGTTAGTTTTGTCTTGTGATATTTGAATGTCTACTCTTCCTCGGACTAGCTGTTGTTCCCTTGTGCTACAATACTGCCTGGTATCGTCATAAACTGTGTCATTTTGCTTCTGCAGTACTGGGAGAAAGCAGAATTCCCATTTCACGCCATTCCCAAGCTTGCAACTCTTGGCTTAGCTGGCGGTACAACAGAGGTACAAGCCACTCAATCTTCTATTTATACTCTACTTTGGAATGTCATTTCACCCACGTGTGCAATGTTATTATTTGATTTTTTTCCAAATCTATCGTGACGTTGCAGGGATATGGGTGCCCAGGGCTCTCACTTACAGCCAGTGCTATTTGTACAGCAGAAGTTGCACGGGTCGATGCAAGCTGCTCTACATTTATTCTAGTACACTCTTCTTTGGCAATGTCCACAATCGGTAAAGCTAGCATTTTTTGCAGAATATTACACTTTATATTCTGCTATACTTTTACCAAGAACAAGTACCTTTTACCCCTGAGATCAACATTTTATTCTCGATTTTGTGTGAAGAATAGCCCTTTGTGGATCAGAGGCTCAAAAGCAGAAGTACTTACCTTCACTATCTCAGTTTAAAACTGTGGGTTGCTGGGTGAGTTACACTGTCCAATTTACATTGTAACCTTTTGTATCTTATGCAGTATTTAGTGTGATATTTGATGTTTTGTCTTCCTAAGAGGATTGTGTCTCCCTTCTGCAGGCGTTGACAGAGCCAGATTACGGAAGTGATGCAAGCTCCGTGAGGACTGCAGCAACCAAGGTTTAATTTCTTTCGAAGCATAGTTACTTATCACCATAATATGAAGTAATGGCACATAATTTGAGTTTTTCCGCACTACCTTATCATGTTGTGTTTTTATATTGGAAGGTACCTGGTGGTTGGCATTTAGATGGCCAAAAACGATGGATAGGCAACAGCACTTTTGCTGACGTGCTCATCATTTTAGCTAGGAATGCAGATACAAACCAACTAAACGGGTAATCATCTTGTTTTGGACTACTGTTGATAGCATTGTTTTGTATGTTCTGTACATATCAATATGAAGGTGTTTCTATGTTGATCAGTGATCAGTGCAAGGGCTACCCTGTTCGCTGATAATGAATCTGATACATTTCCTCCAGATTTATTGTGAAGAAGGGAGCTCCTGGTTTGAAAGCCACAAAAATTGAAAATAAAATTGGACTCAGAATGGTTCAGAATGGCGATATTGTTCTGAATAAAGTATTTGTCCCTGACGAAGACAGATTAACAGGCATCAATTCATTTCAGGATATAAACAAGGTACTGAGTACATCTTTTGCCACGTCCAACTTCCCTGCCCTCTGTTAGCCAATTGGAATGTATTGATTTGGTCTAGTAATCTTAGTTTGTATTCACCGAGAAACTTTGAACTGCTGAAACAGGTCCTTGCAATTTCACGTGTTATGGTGGCATGGCAGCCTATTGGCATATCAATGGGTGTCTTTGACATGTGCCATCGGTGCGAATTCGCCTTATCACTTCATACATCATCATACCAATTGATATCTATTTGACTTGCACATTTTCCATTGAATAGGTATTTGAAAGAAAGGAAGCAGTTTGGAGCCCCACTGGCAGCCTTTCAGCTTAACCAAGAAAAGCTCGTTCGGATGCTCGGTAACATTCAGGCCATGCTTCTTGTTGGCTGGCGCCTATGCAAGCTGTATGAGTCAGGCAAAATGACATCTGGCCATGCTAGTTTAGGCAAGGTTCGTAGATACTAATGTACCTAGCAGATGGTCTCTTCCTTTGAATCGCGTGGTGTTTGGTTCAATATTGGCTTGTTATATGCGTACTGCTGACAAAAACTTGAATTCAGGCATGGACGTCCAGGAAGGCTAGGGAGGTGGTTTCTCTTGGCCGAGAGCTATTGGGCGGCAATGGAATTTTGGCTGATTTTCTGGTAGCAAAGGTAAAAGGACCATATACTGATATTTCTCCCTTTGATCTCCTCCTAACATGACAGATTGGATCACGAAATTGGAGTATCCCTTAGGATTATCTGATGGCTAATTATTTGTCATAGTACCTTGTAAACCATGAGATTAGCCTTACTATCTTTTGTGAATTAAAGAACGTGTCCATAAATATCCCTATCTTTGCAGGCATTCTGTGATCTGGAACCAATCTTCACGTACGAGGGCACCTATGACATCAACAGCCTGGTGACTGGAAGAGAAATCACCGGGATCGCGAGCTTCAAGCCTGCTGCATTAGCAAAATCTCGGCTTTAATTCCTTTTTTCTTACAGATGCAGCTACAATAAGAGCAATAGAGATCCGTTAGGATCTAACTCTGCTTTACTCCTGCTTTAACAGGTAGCTCTCCTGCCTGTTCGTTTCAAAAAAAAAAAGACCAGTTGAGATCATATGAAATTGCAAGGTGAATGGTTGCATGTAAATGTTTGTATCCTTTGAACATAGCCTGGAATTAACAGGCCATCAATGTTGAAAATATGCGATGGATACTTACCTGGGGCATACTGTGATTAATTAGTTTCTTCTTCTAGCTGTTTGGCAACTTCTCATGTGCTGTCTGTTGTAGCTTGTAAGCACAAAGCAGAGCACCACGTGTCCTCTTGCGGAACGATGCGTAGGATCAATCCCCCTTTCTAGTGAAAGGAATCCATGAGCTTTCATCAATTTGAAACCATGATTTTACAATAGCTAAACTTAGGGCGCTACGAATGCATCACCCTCGGTTCTAGGTTGTATTCGGTTGAACCAGGTGTATTAGTGCTTACAGTACGATTGTATTCCTACAAATTAATAAAGTTTAGAGATGTTGGTCTGAAAGAAAAGAGAAGAAACTGAGGGCGCATATTTCACCAACCCAGCGCTCATCTTGCATATTGGCAGAACTTGGCACAATGGTGTGCAGCATTATTAGCATCACATCTATCACAGAGGATTGAGAACCTAACCTTGCAAGCGGAGGCCAAATCCTTATCGTCCAGACCACCCGACACCTCGGGCGGCAGGGGCACTGCACTCAAAGAGCGACCACTGCAACGTCGCGATGGAGACACCTCCGCTCCCACGCCCTCCTCTCGCCCGCGCGACCGACCACTGCTGGGCACGGGAGTACGGGACGGTCTGGCATGAGGAGGCTGAGGGACTCGCACACTCGATTCATCCGGCTGAGGTTCCATGTCGCCGATGCTCGCAGGCTGTACTCCTTCAAGGAAGAGGGTCACAGCGCACTTCGCATCCGAGAGAGATATCACTACCACGAGTTGCCACTGGCGTCAGTGACGAACCAACACATACTACCAATAGCAACACCTACCGCAAAAACTTACCCGGTTCGGACGGTGGTACGGGTGTCCGATCTTCTTGACGTAGAATTAGATATTCACATGCAGTTTTTTGAATCGTAGCGATTTTTCGTTGCCAATGCAAGAACAAATGCTCTTTAATTCGTAAGATCACATGCGTCGAACTTTACGATCACCAATTGAAAGTCCTATCGTGCTTATAATTTCTAGCGGTAAGGTTGAACGATCTTAAATTATAAGGACTCTCAAATTTTCTTTACTAAATTTGATTGGAACCAAAATATCAAAATCATGCACAAACGCATGAACTCAATATCTAGTCATATCCTGTTCCTCTCGTCACGTACTGATGCTTACTTCTAGTCGCCTCCATGTGTTTTCTAGTCGTCTCGTCTCCCCCTTGATTTCTCGTCGGTTTTGATATTCATACGGCGGCTGCCGTCCTCGTACGCACACGCACGGACTGGCTTGAATTGGGCTGGGCCGACGTGGCCACTTTCTTGCTTCTGTTTGTATACTTAGACTTTCTTCTGTACTAGTGATTTCAAAGTCTTCAATTCGTTCGAGCCTAAGAATATATAAAAATTTGCAAGAGGTATTATAAAGTTCTCATCAATACAAAGAAATTCATTAAGAAACAAATTCATCTGATAATATTTAATGCGGCTCAATAATTCCTTCCAGTCAAATAATATCTTTAACTGAAAAGCGTAAGACATGCATATTCACATCAGATGGCTTCAGCAACAATGCAACGCTAGGGCGGAGACGGTCGTTGTGGGCGGGCCAGTTGGATCTGCCACAAATGGGCCAATGGGGACAAACCGAGCATGTAGTACTCCTCCGTAAGGTCCCGCATGTTGAACCGGATGGCAATCCCAAATAACCTCCGCGCACAAGGCTAGCCCTCACAATCGAGCATCACGGACGGAGACATATTGAACTCTATTGGGCAGCCCGACCACTTGAGACTGCTACCGACCTCTGACCTGTGGTAGAACCACCGTCGCATCCAGTTCGACTTCCACTTTGTCTTGGTCAAATTCACCGGAAATACCTTCATACATGTAGACCGGAGCACGAAGTTCACACTCCCCATGTTGGAGTACTCGCCCTCGGCGAGCTTCTTCGACTAGCATCGGCCATCATGGAGGAAGTCGAACAACGCTGGGCTTGGCCACACCGTCTTCGCTCGTGCGGCCCAGCTATAAACGACCAACCAGACGATAGCGTTGGGCATTATCTGCGGAAGCTCAAGTCCGTATAGCTGAAGGACCTCGCCGACAAAGGATGCTGTAGGGATTTGGAGCCTGGCGTCGAAGTACGCCGCAAAGATGACATCTCTAATTCCATCGGCCGGGGCTTCGTCTCGTTAGTGGAAGGCAGATGAACCGCTTCATGTCTCAAGATCTTCCCGTCGCGCACCAGCAACTGAATCGACTCTCCGATCGCCAGAGTCGGGCCCATCGTGTTTGTGCACACGTCACTCACTTTCTTCACTGCACGCCACCGCTTGTTGGCCGTTGACGCGTTGCGCTCAACCAACTTGTACCCAACCTCTGTGGTCGACAAGCTCCCATAGCCAGATGAGCCACTGCGACTAGACGAAGCGCCAGTGGCATTGCGAAGAGAATGCTGCTCGACACCGTGAAGCATCCTCGCAGCAAACAAGAATGTGGAGCGATGGCGGCACGCGAGCTTCGCGACGGTGTGGAGGCAGCACGAAAGGGGATGGGACGACGGTTAATGCGGTGGCTAGATAGAGCAATGCGGTCGATGGCATAGGCAAAGGCAGAAGGAGAATGCACACTGGTGGGTCGTAACGACAAGAACGTCGAACTTAAAGGCGCACGCCTATTTGCATGTCTCAGGAACCGACAACACGCGATCCAACAAGTGCATGACGCGCCAACCGCCATCAGCCACATGTCCCGTGCTACAGCAAAACCGACCAACCATGGTCATCACGATCAAGCACAGAGGTCAACCACTCAACAGGCCAAAAGAACGAAGAGGGCTAAAAGGCCTGGCGACATGATTTTGGCCTGCAAAAAATAAAGCTCTTTACCATAAGATGATACTGTTATAAAGGTGACCTCCACCTACATCCATTCAGTCTGCTGGACCCAAAGATCCAGCATTGCATGTAAAAAGACATCTACAGCCCTAACACAGTAGGCTACTATGAGGATATTATTGTAATCAGACCTTATGGCCATATATATAAGCAGCCTTGGCAAAGAAGAGAACCAGGCCAAATTATTTGCTACACTGACTCTACTAATCCCCATATTTACTGTTTGATCTGTAGTCACAGCAGAAAATAACAGAAAATAATAGCATGCGGTCAGAGCACCAGGCAGCAGCATCAAAACGCCATTTTCAAGATGTCACCTTTTAAGCCATACCCCAACGTGGTCAACCGCAGCTAATCCACTTGGGCTGCTAGTTCCCGATTCCATAGTATCACCAAGAATTTCAAAGGTAGCAACAAGAGAAGAGAACCAGGACAAACGAAGAATCCAAACTAACGGCCAAGAACGGTTATATCAACTTCACGCAATCTATCTTTCAATCTTAATAACTGGTGGCTCTACGTAAATCCAGAGCTACAAGAAGGTTCGAATTAGGTGGAGAAATCGTTGTTGTAATTGAACAAACTAACGCAAAAGACTACTGTCATAGATAGAGAATTTATGCATCATATTCTTCACTAGCAAACTTGTTCTCCGGATAGAAGACCGCAACCACTGGGTTCCCACCAAATTTCCTTCCGTGCATTGCCGTCTTTGCTTTGGTGGCACCGTCGACGTCTGCGTACTCCAAGAACACCTGCAATGGAAAGCCCATACATCAGAAAGATTTCATACAATACAGATGCTCCGCAAAGTTTGAACCGTATTAAACACAAGGTTCACCTTTCCAACTCCGGCAACTGCCTGTCCACTGGGATCAGGACGTGGAATGACAACTTTTACCAAAATACCTGAGGAAGGGAAGTATGCGTGAGTAGAATTAACACCATCAACAAAGGAGTAAGAATGTCTAGGAGAATCAACTAACAGAAATGAATCAAATTATAAATCAAGACAGAAAGAGTAGTCTGAAATGGCATATGGTAGGATTATGGACAAGCTCTGCTGAAGCAGACACAGAAAAGGGACCTAGTTCCAGCAAATGATCAAATGGCCAAATTTCAAAAGAGGAGAAATAGTTGATGAGAAGTTTGTGGTATTTACCATATTTGCCTGCTTCCAACCTCATGTCCTCCATGATGTCCTCGTACTCTTCATCATCTTGTAACTCATCTGCAGTAACCACCTGGGTCAAGCATACAACCTTTGTAGGAAGCGCTCCGACTTGATACACAAGTTTCTGTACAGGAATCATATCTAGAGTCAGAACCCAAGAACAATTGCAGAAATACAATCTAATTGGCACAACAGAATAACTAGTTGACCATGGGTGACAATTAAATAGTTGAGCTATACCTGTAATTGCACCTGTTGCTGTGCCTGCAATAGGATACTCTCCTGTTCTGGTCTAGGCTGAGCTGTTCCCTGGTTTGCTCGTCTGACAGTAAGGGTTTTGTCTCCCATCTTGATACCATTTAGGGCAGCGCAGGCAATGTCAGTGACATTGAGGTCCTGGTAGACGCAGAACGCATAGCCCTTAGAGTTACCAGTTTCCCTATCCTTCACAAGATCAAAGTTTCCCTATCCTTCACAAGATCAAATCCTCGAAGAGACCCAAAGGATTCAAGCAACTCCCGAACTTGAGCCTCTGTGAAGTAATAGGGAAGGCCACCCACGAAAATACGGTCTGGGCCTTCTAACCCTCCGGCTGAGCCTGGTGTTAAGCCAACTGCAGCAAGATTCAGATTGGGGCTTGGCTGGCTTGGGCCCAGTGCAGCTGCGAGAGAAGGATTATAGTCTGTTGGTCTTCTAACCTTCACTGGTGCCCCTTCAAACAAAATGCCGTCCAAGGCCATAGCGTTGCTTGCCTCCTCCACAGACCTCATTTCCACAAAAGCGAATTTCTTGTCATGGTTTATGTAGACATTAAGAACAGCATCACCTGGACCAGCAGTGTTTCCTCCAATAGCAGCCATGACTTGATTAAAGTATATTGCAACTGACTGCAGAAAGAAAACCAGTGTAACCAACGGTTGCAAATTATATGTCAGTGTGTGAGCATGCTTGCGTGATCTTTTGGCTTTGGGGTTGATGGAGGTTGGGAAAGTGATTCCAGTATATGGACCTGTTCATTAGCAGTTGGAGGAAGGCCTCCGACGTAAACACGCCGAGCATGCCGAGTAGCCTGAGAGGAAAAAGATGTTGGCACTTGGCACATTGTTTATCAATACCTGCAGTAAATTATAAACAAAATATCTCATACCTGTTGAGTCATTGCTTGCGGCTGGATGACAAGGGGATTGAACTGATTCAAACAAATGAATTTGATCAAAATCCAACAAATAATAAAGTCCAGACATAAAATAACAAAAGCAACAAAGCAAAGGTTCTTTCGACACTAAGGGCATGTTCTTTCAGACTGCGGCTTGTTAGTCTAATAAATAGTGATTGCTGAGAGAAGCCAAAAACTGCTGAAAAGCCAGAAAGAACAGGGCCTGAAGACATTAAAAAAATCAGGAATAATCACCTGTCCAACACCAAAAGGGAGCATGTTTGGAAACATTCCAGGAATAGAAGAGCCCGGTAACTGACCTGTAATATATCAATTTATTTCTAGTAGGAAGCATAAACAATTAGCAAGAAAATTATTGCTCATTTAAAACTGGTTACTTCTCACCATCAATCCGGATCTAAAATAGATCCAGATGTGCAGTATTCCATGTCAAAGAATGGATAAAATATGTGCAAGAAGAAATGTAATAATCATGAAGCTAGCAATCAGTAATACTTGCTAGTTGAAGATGAACAAGACGATATCAAACCAGAGCACTGATTCCTCCTTGTACATTAAAGCTACAGTAGGCCGCCCATTCCATTGGCAGCAGTGGGGCAAGTGACCCAAGAATGCCTTCTTACCATACACATATACAAAACAGACAAACAACAAAAGAACAAAAGCAAAAAAGTTTTGCTCAGTTTTCAGTTACCAAGTAATAATAAAATGGAAAGTTGCACGTTATTTGTACCAGAAGATTATCACAGATATAAGGGCATATCCAGCGGATGGGTGCTTGAGGGGTGCTTATGGAGAGAAAGCATCCATTGGTTGGTACTTTCTCTCTCCTTTAGCACCAGTATCTCTCCAAGCACCACATATGTTGTTGTGACTACAGCAAAATAATCTTTTTTCACTCTCTCCTTTCCTCTCACCTTATTGGTGGATGGTTCTAGGTGGATCCCACTAAGCATCTAACAATGTTCATATTGGATAATTGGAGTTAACGGGTTCATGTTAAAATGCTTGGTGATATGGCATCTCCAAGAACCTGTCCACCAGTACATCTATTGGAGGTTCTCTAACAAGGATTGAAAAGCATCATGATGCTCTATGTTATCCACCAATGCTAAGTTCAAAAAACAACATTGGACTAGTGATATGCTAGGAGCTTATGGCAATTGCAATAAGAATGTGTCCCATCCAATTGTGGTGAGAATACAGAATAGTATAGCATTGTAGTGGAAGTAAATGGTTGGCATTCAGCAATGGCTATAATTGATTCCAAACAAATACACATGAACATCACTTACCCAGTCACAACACAAGGAACTTTCTTAAGTCCAATAAGTCCCAACTAAGGATAAATTAGATGAAACTGCAAAAATGAAAATATAAACATTTAACTAAGTTGATGAGAGCATACTTGGTGTTGGAACAGCAGGAAATGGAGTAACCACAGCTTGTGGTGGTGGTGCCAGGTCGAATCCACTAACTCGCTTGCTGTTTCAACACAATGGGCAATAGTGACTAGTGAGAAACTAAAATATAAAACTGGAAAACAGAATACTGCATGAGACAGGTAATTGTATTTAAACAAAGAGAAAAATGCCATCTCTCTGAAAATTAAATTAAAAAACTTAGCCATACATATTCATATATACATTGCACATGGCTCAAATAAACAATACACAAAAATAAAAAAATGATAGATGCTGAAAAAAGCATATTGATTTGGATTTTCTGCACAGCTATTCTCATTACAATAAGCAACTTCAAGATGGTGATAGATAACCATAAGGGAAAAAATTAGTATATACATTGCAGATGAACAAGATGCTAACAAACAATTCCAGGACCTTCACTTTCATACCTTTTTGAACGAGAACGAGACCTAGATCTGCGATCCCTGCCCCTTGAACGAGACCGTGAGCGAGACCGCTGCCTGCGATGCCCATCTCTTTCGCGGTCTCTTCTCCTGAGTGTTGTTACCAGCATAGACCACAAATGAAATTGCATATAAGCAGGGTAGCTGTGGGCCTTTCACTAATCATTTTGGCATGTGTAGGACATAGTTGGATAACTTTTGAGGCATCCATCACATATTCACATATGATATATTGCTAGTGTTGATTTTAAAAGCCAATACTTTTGACATGACCAAAATAGCCTCCATTGCAGAAACACACTGTTTCTAAAGTAACAATAAGGAGCATATAAACAAAAATGCATTAACAGCCATGGTTGTCAAGGCGGTCTCGGCGACCACGGTGCCTGAGAAGCGCCAGGATGCCATGGCGTCCAGCCAGGCGCCATGGCGTCCTCAAGGCGAGATACGGCGATGATGCCAATACCAAGGATGGCCCAACAAGCAGGAGTAAATTCTCTTGGTGTGACCAACAATTCTGCTATGAATATGCCTATGGGGCAGCATCCTAATGCCCAGCAGCAGCAGCAATCCAATTATCCAAGTATGTCAAAATTTGGGAGGTAAAGATTTCAGCTTGTGTCTAGCATTGTAGTCATTGTCCCTACTCCCTACCCTAGTAGCTTTGTGGAGCAGTGATGGGAAAAGAGCAAAAGAAGGGTGCCAGCTGGCCAAGGCACTCGCCTAGCCGCTCGCCGTGGACGCCGCAAAATCCTAGGCGCCCGCCTAGTTGGCCAAGGCAAGGCGAGCCTCCACGGCGCCCCCCCTGGACCGCCAGGATGCCAAGGCGACGCCGTGAGCCCGTGACAACCATGTTAACAGCAATACCTTTCAGAATCACGGCTTCTGTGACGATCATGATCATTGGAACGATCTCGGTGTTCCTTTCTTTCACGGTGATGACTATGGTGGCGATCCCGATCCTTGTCTCTGTCCCGATCCCTGTCCCTGTCTCTTCCTCGATCTCTATCACGTTCCCTGTGACGCTCCCTGTCCTTGTCCTTTTCTCTTTCTCTGTCTTTATTCCTAGATTTCGACAATCCATCTTCACGTGAATGTGTATCGCCCTGGAGACAGGATGATTTTATTTGAGCTCATCAACACAGAGACTCAAGATCGGCACAAAAAAATAGAGTTCTTTGAATGAGATAACATAAAAACATGGAACAAGTGCAAGATGCTCCAAGTACATGTGCATTGCAAGCAACAAAAAGAGGAAAGACCTGCTGTTAGTGTATCCCTGCACACGAGATTTTGGTTAATGATCAAGCAGCCTGAAGAGTTACATCAACTGGCAGGTGTATGCTTAAGGAACTGTAGATGCACATTTATAGCACATAATAGAGTTGCAATTGCTTATTCAACAAGTTAAAAAACAACGTTCTACAGTGAACCTTGGTGTGTTAAAATTGTATGACTTTGATATGTTAAAAAACTGCAGATGAATTCAACTTTGTTTAACAACAAAACATTCAAAGTCAATCAGCACATCCACACCATGAAAAGGAGACTAAGCAACGCTTATTACCCTCCCATTGCAATGGATCTATCAGCACCGGTCAAACCCCTTTTTCCATAAACCACACAGCACTCAGTCTCACTAGAACCAAATCAGCCCATATACACGCGAACGAAACAAGCACAAAGTTGAACCAACTTATCCATAAATCTATTACTGTTGCTCCCACTCAAATCAACTCATCCACAAAGCAGAAACTAAACCTTCCTTCCATGCATCAATTCCACAACCTGTTGCTCACGCCAATCAAATTGGCGAATGAACCTAGTATACATCAAGCGAAAGCAATCCAAAGGGTCAATCGAATCTTACACAAGCAGCACAGACATCGAGATCAAAACCAAGTAATCTGGGAAATTCCCTCCCCAAGGGACTCTCGGCTACCGGACCAAGCCAGCCGCATCTGCATCAAACGAACCGATCGAACCCCCAACAGCTTCGCCGCCGAATTCGCCACGCCAACACCACTACACCGCAGCGCAAACCGTCCCGTCTAAGCCGAAAGAAACAAGAGAAAAAGATACGCTCTAGCCCGTTCTAAGCGCCACCACTGGTACGGATAGATCGAGCGGGCGGGCGAGAAACGAAACCCTCACGAGCGTATCCCTGCTCGCCCGCCGAAAGCTCGGTGTAAAGATCGGAATCCCCCACTCCCAGGAGTTCAAGGAATCACCTCGGGCCGGCCGCCCTCGACGTGGTCGCCGCCGCCGCCGTGGTCGTCGGCCATCTCGCCTCGCCTCGCTTAGCGTCGCGCGCGTGTTGGGGTCGAAGGGTTTGGGGATTTCGGCTTCGGGGTCGCCACGTCGGCGGTTTTGCCGGTATCTCTCTGTCGCCTGTCACCAATCTCAAAGCAGCCCAGCCAACAAATTTGTCTATCCTATGCTATGCAACGTAGGACTGTCAGGTACTAAAGTGCAAAAATATAAAGAACAACTCTTTTTTTTTCTTTACAAGGAAATAAGCACATCTTGCATTCTTTCTTTTCTTTTTGGATTAAGGAGATTTAAATTTAACCATTCATATCAGGCCTCCATTTTCAGATGAAGATAGATACTACATAGAGAGTATCAAGTAAATATTTCTAACGGCATCAACAGAGCATGCAAAACTAGCTAAACTGAAGCTACAGCAGAAAAGTAAAGCTTTCTTTTCAGGAATCTTCATGTTGATAAGAGTAGACCCATTGCACTGTTCCACATCGCGAACGATGGAATGGTTGTACTCTTGTGTTCTTCCACATCTTGTATTCTTGTAGCTCGGAAAATAGATATACGTATGTACTATTGAAGTATAAGTGAATTGCTCATTATTTCTCATCAACTTAAACTTTTGGTGAACTAATTGGTGCATTCACCTCAATATGTACATCAATTAGCCCAATGCAAGCCCAGCGAGCACTGGCGATTACGATGAGTTGTTCATATCCAACACACACAGATATCTGAATTGACTTCCAGGTCCTCCCATGGAGCTCTTCTGATGGCTGATGCATCTACGGATAAGCATATTTCTTTTCTTTTAAGAGAGTAAAGAAGCACATCTTCTATTCGGAAAAATAAATGTTTGTACATCAATTGACCCGGGATCTGCTCAATGAGAATTGTTTAGTTCCTCACATAAACAGCACAAACATCTTAATTGACTTCCAGATCCCCATGGAGCTTCTTTGATGGTTGATGCATATATGGAAGTTGGGATAATGCCAGAGTCTTTTGCAGTGCCTGATCTCTAAAAACCAAATCGATAAAACTATACAAGTAATAAGTACACAAAAACTAAACGTCAATGCACCGTTGCTACCATTCGATCGACATTCTTTCATTTCACTGACTAGTACTAAGCAAGAACAAACAAAAGCACTGCACACAGAAGCATACAGGCTACTGATACATAAGATTAGGGGAACACTATCCCATTTCAGAAACAAATCTGAGTATGCTGCACAAAAGGCTCTCTCAATCTCATCTGATGCATGGTTTAAAAAATTAGTCCATCAATTAATACAATATGATAAATAAATTTCTAGTTTTGGGGAACTCTTTTACATGCAGACCAGAAATGTCCTATATATGATATTTACAGCCACGGAAACTTGTGCCTTACATATGTATGTAGAAGAATGGCGTGCGTGCTGTTGCTGTTGCCGAATGAGTTACTTGGTCTATGAAATCATCACAACATATGTTATCGATCACTTTGAAGGGGACCTGCACAATCTTTGCCCACTCGGGATTCCCATGCTCTCCATAAACTCTGGGTCGCACAAATTTCAAGTATATACCCTAGAGATTTCCCTGGGTTAGAGATGCCCTGAGGTTCGTGAATCCGTACCAGATGTCTTGTATTATTTTGTATGGGACGTGCGCAATCTTTTGCCAGTTTGGGTTCCTAATGGTTCGATAGCTGTCCATGAAATGTTGATCACACGAATCAAGATGAAACAACCTAAGAGATTCTGGTAGAGTTGGCAGTGAACGGATCTTCTTGCAGTCAGTGATGACCAACGTTTCAAGCATTGTGAGGTGCATCAAGTTCTCTGGTAAGGTGTCCCAGTTGCAAAAATCAAACTCGAGGTGGTTTAGTGAAGTCAATTGCTTCAGGAATTCAGCCTCCTTCCGTTCCTCTTAACACTTTACTCTAAGATCCGTCAGAGATGAACATCCTTCTGCTGAGACTAGCTCTGGCACAAGAGATATGTCATCAATGGTGAGCAACCGAAGGTCCCGCACTTTCTCACTGTCTTGTCAGGTCATGGTGAGATTGGGGCACTGCCTGACAGTAAGTTCTTCCAGGACACTCAGATGATTTAGGCCGTGCAGAAGAGTCAAGTTCACACAGAAATTGATTAAAAGCTTCCTGAGCTTCGCTAGGAGCTTCATTACTTCAGAAGGAATGGCTATTAAGCAAAGAATTCCACATAGATCCAAGGAAACTAGGGAGGTACAGCAGCCTCTTAAGCAATTTTTCAGGGCAGTGTCTGTGATGGTGCAAAAATGGATCACGCGATGCTCAACTGACCTTGGAAGCAGCAATTGGGGCCTCATTTGGAAGGCACGAGTTTCACAATAATTTCGCGGGTATTTCGTAGGAAACAGGTCAGTTCCCGTAGGAAACTGGACGAATCCTGTTATTCCAGACGGGGCCTGGAATAACGCCATGAAACGGTCAAACTGTGCACGAGTTAATCCATATATTTCCCCAGAAGCTGTGCTGTTCAATGGTGCTTCAAGTACTCCAACTTGATATGCTCGCTCATAAAACATCGACCTTATATTATCCGCATCCTCCAACCTCCATGCATGTCAAGACAAGGGTGTTAGAATGATCTCTCCCGATTAGCCCAACGGCTAATCGGGCCCTTGACCCGCGTCCGATCGGGGCGCCACCCACTTTGGCCGATGGGCCCTGTCACACAAGCGCTATAAATAGAGGGTGGGGGCGGCTCGACTCACGAGGTTGGCCGAGCCGCAAACCCCACCGAAAAACCCTAACCGATCTAGAGGCGCAGAGGCGACGGAAGCACCATCGCCGTCGCCTTCACCGGATCTACACCACCGCCAGAGATCCTCATTGCTGGAGACGCCGCCGAGGAGCACCGCATCTCCCCCGACCGTCCGCCCTTGCGCAGATCATCGCCATGGCCAATCCTTCCTCTACAACGGACGGTTAGCATCTCTCTCTCCCTCGGTCACTCTCATGAACACAAAAGAAACCACCCGCAAAGCATAGATATAACATTGGTATCGAGCGGGAAAAGAAAAGGAAAAGAAAAGAAAGGTAAGAGGGAGGGATCGGCTTACCGTGCGCCGCATTTTTGTGCCGCCCGTCGCCGCTCGCCCTCTTCTTGGGTTCGGCCGTCACGTCAGGCGAAGCCGGCTTGCAGGCGCTGTCGCCGGTCGCCGCCCACCGCGCTGCCTCATCGCCGAGCCGCATTGCTGCAGCCATCATGGTCGCCGCCGCCCGCCTGATTGGCCTCGCGGTGTCAGCCGCTTGACCCAGGCGCCGCTGCTTTTTCCCGTCCGAGCTGGCCGCCCAAGGCCCGCGTCTCCTTGCGCGCCGCCGCCGGCTCCTCCCGCATTTTTCGGATCTAGCAAAGGAACCGATGGGCTAGGGTTTTCACGGGGGAGTCAGCCGCGCGCGGTTTTGATCCGGCGATAACCACGCTCAGCCGTCGGATTAGAATGGACGGCTGAGATTGCGCCGTACACCTGCGGGCCACTTTTGGCCCAAAGTGAGAGGACTTCGCGCCCAGCCCGTGTTGCTACCGAGCGAGGAGGAGACCGCGTGGGCCTTGGCTGAGAGCGCGCTCGGCTGGGCTGAGCAGGCCGCTGTGGGCCATGGGCCACACGTGGGACTGGGCCGAATGGCGGTTTTGCACAGTAAACCCCGAAAATGAATTTTATTGTTTTTCAGAAGCTTTATTAAGTGAATTTGAATGAAATTTGATTTATTTTTCTGGAAATTTTCACACCAACGTGTTAATTTTTCCAGAGATTGATGTGTACAGTAATATTGCTTCTGAAAAATGAATTAATTTTAGAATAATTATAGTTTCCGCTGCAAAAGTTAATGATTGATTAATTTTATTATTAAATTGAACCAACGGAGAATTTAATTTTGGAAAATAGATAAAATTTTAGTTAATTATGATATTGTTATTTTCTGACCAACGTTGATAATAACATTATTATAATTTTAATTGAAGGTTTTATGCATTATTTCTATTTCTGCCCAACGGTGATGTAGATTTAATGTATAAATAAAATTGTATGTCGTATTTTTGACCAACGTTAAAATAAGGCATATAATTTTGCTGTTAAAAGTATTATAATTTTAATTGATGATTTTATGTATTATTTCTATTTCTGCCCAACGGTGATGTAGATTTAATGTGTAAACAACTCGTATGTTTTAATTTTAACCAACGTTGAAACTAAGGCATGCGCTATTATTGTTCTCACTATATATGAATTGTGTTTTCGGGAGGATACTCTTTGATGGGATACATCGAGATATCCTCGTTCTCAAAGGAGACAACTATGGTGAATGGAAGAAAAGATTGATCTTGCATTCATCCTAGCCGAGGTGGATCTGGTAATCACCACACCGTGTCCCACGAGCCTCGTGGCACCGGTGAGGATGAAAATGAGGTCGATGTCGCTAAGCGCACTGCATGAGGGACTTTGCTCCCATAAAGATGTCATATGATCTTGATAATAAAGTGGGTCACCGCCAACAAGAAATGTTTGGTCGTGATAAAGAACACGATTGAGCCTCGCAATTGTGGGCTCAATCGCAGAGTGTGACACCGTCACAAAGTACCTTGATAAAATAAAGAGTCGGGCCATCGGTTCTTCAAAGACTTATGCTACACGGTGATTGAGCGACTTGTGATGAGAGGTATTCTGGTAGTGGCAGTGGCATAAGAGAGCACATACTAAGGATGAGTAACTTGGCATCCAAGCTTAAACCAATGGATTTGGCTCTCAAGGATGAGTTCCTTATTCATTTGATTTTTGCTTCTTTGCCGAAAGAGTATGACACTTTGTTGTCAACTACAATATGCAGCCCGAGAAATGGGACTTAGAAAAGTGCATAGCTATGTGTGTGCAAGAGGAGGAAAGATTTAAATCCTCACATGGTGGTTCCACAACTATGTGAAGGATAACAAGAAAAGACTTTCAACAGAATTTCTCCTCAAAGAACAAGGAAAAGCCTCGTTTTCAGCCTCAATGAATAATTTCTCGATGGAGAAAGATCGGTGTCTTCATTGCAAGAAAAGGGACATTACAAGAAAGATTGTCCCGATTTCTTGAAAATGATTATGTCAAAGAAAGGTGAGAACATTATTACGCTCATAAATGAACTCGTATGTACAATATTCAAAATCTACTTGGTGGATTGATTCAGTGCAACTGCTCATGTTGCTAATAATTTGCAGGATTCCGCTCGACGAGGAATACGCAAAGAAAAGAAAGATGCGTTAAAGTCGCAAATGGAGTCCAAGTCGAAGTTGAAGCCGTTGGCGATCTTTCATTAGAACTAGCCGATGGCTTCACTCTTTACTTAGAGATGTTCTTTATGTTCCTCTTTACGAGGAATTTGATTAGTGTTTCATGTTTGGACAATGATGGTTATGATTGTAATTTTGGAAATGGCAAGTGTGAAATAATGTTTAATAAAGCATGTGTTGGTCTTGCCATTAAACAAGATGAGCTTTATTTATTGTCACTCGTGAAAGTGTGAATTCGTATGTGATGTGAATGAGCGATATCCTCGCCCGAGAATACGAACGAAAACGAAAGAGAACTCATAATGAATCGTCGAAATTATGGCACCGCTGCTTAGGCCATATTTCGAGGGGAGAATAGAAAGACTAGTTAAGAATGATATTCTTCCTCTATTAGAGTTCTCGACTTAGAACAATGCAGAGAATGCATTAAAGGAAAATATGTAAAGAAAATTAAGAAAGACGCCAAAAAGCACGTGAGTTCTACAAATTATTCACACGATATTTGTGGTCCTTTTTCCGTGAAAAGTGTGGATGGATATGACTGCTCATAACATTCACGGATGATTACTCCGTTATGGATATATTTATCCAATCAAAGAAAGAAATGAAGCCTTGGATAAATTCAAGATATTTAAGGTCAAGTTGAAAACCAACACGATTTAAAGATTAAGATAGTCCGATCCGATCGTGGTGGGAGTACTACTATCGACATACCCCATATGGACAAGTTTCGGACCTTTGCAAGGTTTTTACAGAAAATGGCATAGTAGCCCAAGATTCCACAAGGCGAACCTCAAAGAAATGGAGTAGGCGAAAGACGCAACCGCACTCGATGGATATGGTGCGAAGCATGATGAGCTACTCCACACCGCCGCTGAGTTTATGGATGGAGGCGTTGAAAACCGCCATTCATATCCTCAACAGAGTGCCTAGTAAGTCGGTGCCCAAAACACCGCACGAGATGTGGACAGAAGAGTTCCTCACTAAACCACTTACGTGTGTGGGGAGTCTCACGAGGCTAAAGTATTTAACCCAAACCTTGGGAAACTTGATCCCAAAATGAAGTTGCCATTTCATTGGCTACCCCGAAAGTCAAAGGTTTTCGTTTCACCGTCCGCACAGATACACAAAGTTTGTAGAAACGAGACACACTGCCTTCTTAGAGGATGAGATGATGAGGGGGAGCATGGTAGCTCGAAAGATTGACCTTGAAGAGAAGCGGGCATATGCGCCCACTCCGATGATTCAAGAGCCATTCTTCGACTACTACCGTCGCCGCACCGACGGTACAAGACAACGTGGTGCCAAGACATGTTATTGTTCCTCCTGTGGCAACAATGAATGAGAATGAAGAACTCGTTCTTCGTGATCATATAGAACCAATTGCCACAGATGAGGGGAGCAACAAAGACCTCAAATGTAAGATGTACCAAATGTGGAGGCCCCGAGGAGGTCTCAAAGAATAAGAAGATCAGCTATTTCTGATGATTATCAGATTTATCATACAGAGGAATTTCAAATGGAGGATGATCCCACCTCATTTGAAGAAGCCATGAGAAGCGAAAATTCCTCAAAATGGCTTGAGGCCATGGAAGAGGAAATGAGGTCCATGAAGGCTAATAAAGTCTGGGACTTGGAAATTATTCCTAAAGGAGCCAAAACAAGAGGGTCAGAATGGGTCTACAAGACAAAGCTTGACTCCCAAGGAATATAGAAAGATACAAAGCGCGACTTGTGGCAAAAGGCTTCACGCAAAGAGAAGGGATTGATTACAATGAGACCTTTTCTCCAGTCTCATGTAAAGATTCTTCGTAATCATAATGGCATTAGTTGCACATTATGATTTAGAGTTACATCAAATGGATGTAAAGACGACATTTCTTAATGGGGATTTGGAGGAAAATGTTTACATGGCACAACCGAAAGGTTTTGTTGTGGAAGGAAATGAAAGAATGGGATGCCGCCTAAAGAAATCGATTTATGGGTTAAAGCAAGCTTCAAGACAAGTGGTACTTGAAGTTTGACAAGACAATAAGAAAATTTGGGTTTAAAGAGAATGTAGAGGACAACGTGTTTATGCAAAGTTTAAAGATGGGAAGTTTATCTTCCTAATCCTGTATGTGGATGATATCCTACTAGCTAGTAGTGATGTCAGTCTGCTACTGGAGACAAAGAAGTTTTTGTCCTCAAACTTTGATATGAAAGATCTTGGTGAAGCTTCGCTCGCTCTAGGGATCGAAATTCACCGGGATAGAAACAAGGGGGTATTGGGACTGTCACAAAAGGCATACATAGAGAGAGTATTAAAGAAATTTGGTATGCATAAATGTAGTCTTTCACCTGCACCTATAGTCAAGGGCGACAGATATGGGGATTTTCAATGCCCTAGGAACCAGTATGAGATCGATCAAATGAAAGCGGTTCCATATGCTTCAGCTGTCGGAAGCTTGCAGTATGCTCAAGTGTGTACGCTACCGACTTAGCGTTTGTTACCGGGTTACTTGGCGATTCCGAGCAATCTCGAATAGAACATTGAAATTGATAAAGAAAGTCTTGCGTTATTTGCAAGGCACAAAAGGCCTCATGATGACATACGTAAAATCGATACACTCCATATAGCGGGTATACTGATTCGATTTTATGGAGATGATAGAAAGTCTACATCCGGATATGTATTCACTCGCAGGAGGAGCTATATCGTGAAAAGCTCAAAGCAAACCGTCACTACATCGTCCACAATGTATGCCGAGTTTGTAGCATGTTATGAGGCTACGGGGCAGGTGAACTGGCTTAAGAAGTTCATACCCGGTTTAAAAGTGGTTGACGACATCAATAGACCACTTTGTTGTACCGCGATAATGAACCCGCAGAACGTATGCCCACAACAATAAGTCAAGTGGTGCCGCCAAACACATTGACATAAAGTACTATGTTGTGAAAGATAAAGTCCGGATCGATCATAAGTCTTGATCATATAAGTACAACAAAGATGTTAGCGGATCCGCTTAAAAGGCTTACCACCCAACGTGTTCGAGAGAACATGTAGCCGGCATGGGTTTAAGGAAAGCCTATGATTCCGGACTATAAAGGGCCCAAAGTATTAAAGTAACTATTTGAACAGAGGTGTATTGTAATCATGAATCTATCGGCGATTGACCGTGACGATGAGATATGTTCTATGCACTAACTGTGATGGAATGTGTAAAGGCAAAAGTAATTAAAGATAAAGTATGAGAGGAGATCAAGGGAGAATGTTAGAATGATCTCTCCCGATTAGCCCAACGGCTAATCGGGCCCTTGACCCGCATCGATCGGGCGCCACCCCACTTTGGCCGATGGGCCCCGTCACATGCGCTATAAATAGAGGGGGGGGGCGGCTCGACTCACGAGGTTGGCCGGAGCCGCAAGCCCCCCGAAAAACCCTAACCGATCTAGAGGCGCGATCGGCGACGGAAGCACCATCGCCGTCGTCTTCACCGGATCTACACCACCGCCAGAGATCCTCGCCTGGAGACGCCGCCGAGGAGCACCGCATCTCCCCCCGACCGTCCGCCCTTGCGCAGATCATCGCCATGGCCAATCCTTCCTCTACAACGGACGGTTAGCATCTCTCTCTCTCTCCCTCGGTCACTCTCATGAACACAAAAGAAAACCACCCGCAAAGCATAGATATAACAAAGGGATGGGCAGCTGTTAATTTGCAGGGTTTTCAGGTTCTTTGGAATTCGAGGCAGCTCTTTCAGCATGGGAAGGGATGTGATTTTAAGCTCACGAAGATTGATGCAAAGCTCGCCGATTTCAGGAAGAGCTTTCAGCTGATTACAGTCCTGGAGCTCAAGACATTGCAGGCTCCTTAGATTATTATGGTTTGGTAAGAACCAAGTCGAGTATCTCCGACTACTGTAGCCCTTGCTTTCTAGTCTTGCAATCTGCAATGGCGGGCAGAGGCCCTCAAGGACGTCTGCTTGGAGGTCTGGAGGGCAGATCTGACCCTCAGTCTTCCATTCCAGTGCCAATCCTGACTGAGAGGTGTTCCTTGGAATATTGGTATTCCTCGGAAGCAAGGCTAGCCTCTTGAGATCCTTGGCTTCCTTGCTTTTAACATTCTCAAGACCACTGATTCTCATGGTGCCACTGAGGCGCTTTAGCATCTTGAGCTGTCGTAACTCATGCCCTTCTTCCTCCCTCACCCTGAAGTGATCTAATGCTCGAAGTGACCACAGCTTCCCGATGCCAGGAAATTCCAAAGGTGAATAAGTCCTTATATGCCGCAAGCTGATACGGTTACTTATATTTTTGACATTGGAACAGATTAAACGATCATGAGGAGGGAGCTCTAGGGTCTGCAAATGATAAAGCCTGTCAAATGAGCTTGGCAAAGTTACATCACTACGCTTGTAGCCATCGATGCTGAAAAAGCGGAGATGCTTCAAGTGACCAACAGAGGACGGGATCATCATTTCTTTTCCCTGCAGACTTCCTTTCAGTACACGCAACTTCCTTAAATTCTTCAGCATGGCCTCAAAAACTTTTTCTGTTAACCCTGTTCCAAAATCACTAAAAATAAGGGTGCGCAGTTTTTTCAGTCTGCAAATCTGCTTTGTAATCCGCATTGGATCACAGCAGTTGATAAGTAAGTGGTGAACATCTGGAGAAACCTTTTCTATCTCATCTTCATTAACAATAGTACAGCAATCACTCCCAGCAACCCTCTCTGCTAAATCATGCAATAGATCATGAATGGTAAAGCACACTGAAACTGTGCCACTATAATCAACCCTTACTGTCAGCTGCAGAAATGAGCTCGACACTAATTCATCGAAGTAGCCTTCACCCATGTCTTCCATTTGGTCTCCTTCCTTGGTGGTCTTTAGAAATCCTTCTGCCATCCACAAGGTAATTAACTCATCTTAAAGCTTATTTGCTATATGTAATAAATCCTAAAAATATCATAATGGTATGAATTTTTGGGCAGCATTCCTAGCGAATAATATTGTAAAAAAAAGTTTTGAGCCTGCTGCAGTGCAGCCTGCAGCCATGATGCTCGTCTTCCTCCCTGCTCCTCAAAACTTTACTTCAGCTCATCTCTTCTATTCCTCCAGCTCTTCCTTCGCTCTCCAACCTCCTCCGCTTCCAAATCCATTAGCATCAGAACTGCGGGGAGAGAACAACAAGTGAAAAGGGAGAGAACGAGAATGGCAGATTAGGGAAAAGAGGACAAGAGGCCGAACCGGAGAAGGGGCAGCGGCGTGGGGGGCCTGTGCAGCGCCGGCATGGGGCTAGGAGCTGGTGAGAGGGAAGGGAGCGGCGGCGGGTGGAAGGACCAGCGGCGACGTGGTGGCAGCGGCAGCCGGCGTGTTGGCGAGAGAACAGAGAAGGTAAGGAGGGCGAGATTAAATAGATCGAGCTTGCGTTCTTGAGTGGAACAAGGCGTGCTAGAGTCTAGAAGTATCCAAAAGGTATCAAAAATATTTTTTTTTAAAAAAAAACAGGATAGGATAATCGCTGATATGAGTAGGATACATATCTGGGCCTATCGGGCCCGTATCCGCATACGCCCATTTTCCCACGTGTCGGGGTAACTGTCGATGGATATATGTTGTCGTCCTTACTTATAACTTAGGCAACACCAAAAACGCTGTCACAAATGATGATGCGTATAGTAATGGGCAATACAGTACCAGTTGATAAGGTTTACAACACAACCAGAAAAGAAGCAAATATACTATTAACTTTAATAATAAGTTTAGAGGGAACATGATAGTCCGTATCTGGTAATTATTGTTCATACGATCTGACATCACTGCATCACTGAGTACTGTGGTACGTATCTCTGATAGCATGCATCTTTGCAGCGGTGTCTCTCACTGACAGCCGCTCTCTGGGCAGTTGCTTTGAGCATAGGACACCAAGCTGGATGACAGCAGTTAAACATTCCTTAGTTCTTGCTATATGTCCTGTATCATCGTCAGGCAGCCATATGTTGGAATCTGCTATCTCCATGACCTTGTCAGGAAGAGCTTTCTCAGCGAAGTAATGCAGGCTTAACCCTCTGTGAACATGTCATCCGTTGGGCTCCTTCCTGTAAACATCTCGAGCAAAGTGACGCCGAGGCTGTACACATCACCATAAGTTGATACTGCAAGACCTTCTCCATATTCTACAATGAATTGTACAATTTGGAGCATAAACAGGTATGTACAAAAGTTGTTTCATGAGCGTAGAGCTAGTTAGATGTGATCATGGGGGAAGCATATTCGAGTTACCTGGAGCAATGTATCCGATGGAGCCTCTTATTCCAATGGAGCTATTGGAATTTGCAGAAGCTTTGCTTGCAGCTTCGTTTAGAATTCTAGCAATACCAAAATCTCCAATACGAGCCCTCATGTCCTGATTGAGAAGAATGTTGCTTGGCTTGAGATCGCAATGGATGACCGATGGCTGGCAACCATTGTGAAGATAGTCTAAAGCATCCACAATGTCGATAGCGATATCTAGCCTCTGCGACAAACTGAGTGTTCCATTCCCATTTTGGCTTTCGAAATTCGAGTGGATCCAGCTATCTAAGCTGCCATTAGGCATGAACTCGAGGACTAGTGCTCTGAAGTCTTGACCTTCATGGTTGATGCTTGAACAGCATGTAATGATCTTTACAAGGCATCGGTGCCTCACTGTTCTTAGTGCCTCACTTTCAGCCTGGAAGCTTTTGTATGATCCTGATTGCTGGAGATTAAACACCTTGAAAGCCACAACACCCTGATTATCTAGAGTGCCTCTGTATACTGTGCCATATCTTCCTTTCCCAAGCAGATTTGCTTCTGAAAACCCATCTGTTCCTTTTAGTATATCGTTGTATGAAACCATTGGAAAATCTATCCTGGTGAATTGAGGTGACGGTTGTTTTTCCTTCAATCCCACCTTAAACTTCCTGTAAAGAAATCCAGCAAAAGCAAGCCCTGAAATTAAGACCAAAATAGCTCCTATGGGGGCTACTATTCTGACCAAAAGCATGCCTTTCTTATTTTTTCTTGCAGTTGAGTTTGGGCATTTTGGCAGATGCAGCTGTGGTATTCCACCACATAACTCATTGTTTCCAGCAATTGATAGTCCAGTTAGATTCCTGAAAATCCCTTCTTTTGGTACTTCACCTTGTAAATTGTTGAAGGATAAATCAAGGCGGAGGAGTGATTTTGAATTGCTTAGGAGTTCTGGGATTAATCCTGACAAATTATTGTGCGCAAGATACAATTCCTGCAAGTTGGTCATACTGCCTAGGTCCCCAGGGATACTGCTGTTCAGTTTGTTCTCTGTCAAATTCAGTACAGCAAGACCTTTTATGTTCTTCAAAATGGGAGGGATGTTTCCTTGGAACGAATTGCCATCCATTAAGAGGGTTTCCAGGACTATGCAGTTGCCAATGGTATCGGGTATCTCACCGGACAATTGATTCCCTGACAGATCGAGCTTTCGAGATTTACCAAATTACCGACTTCTGAAGGAAGAGGTCCCTCCAGCAAGTTGTAAGACAAAGCCAAATACATTGACATTGATGATAGGCGCAAGTTAAAGCATAAACAAGACCCGCTCGCAAGCAAGTTAAACCAAACAACGAGCCATCGTGATTGATAGTCCAGTTAGATTCCTGAAAATCCTTCTTTGGTACTTCACCTTGTAAATTGTTGAAGGATAAATCAAGGCGGAGGAGTGATTTTGAATTGCTTAGGAGTTCTGGGATTAATCCTGACAAATTATTGTGCGCAAGATACAATTCCTGCAAGTTGGTCATACTGCCTAGGTCCCCAGGGATACTGCTGTTCAGTTTGTTCTCTGTCAAATTCAGTACAGCAAGACCTTTTATGTTCTTCAAAATGGGAGGATCCTTGGAACGAATTTCCTTCAATTGATTCCCTGACAGATCGAGCTTTCGAGAATTGAGCCAGTAAGATGGTTTCTTGTTATAGATAGGGCTGAAAGTTTGGTCAAATTTCCAATGCTTGATGGAATTGGTCCCTCCAAGCTGTTGGCACTTGCACCAAGCATAGACAGACCAGTGAGGTTCCCAATGGAGGATGGGATAAATCCAGAGAAGTTGTTCTGACCCAGATATAGCAAGTTCAATTGTGTTAGCTTCCCTATGCTCTCAGGAATGACCCCAGTGAGTAAGTTGTAAGCAAGAATAAGCTCCTCGAGACCTATAAATTTTCCGACATCTGATGGGATAGTCCCAGATATCTTGTTGCCGAAAATATTTAGCACTCGGATGTCGGTGGACAAGTTAGCCAATGAGGTTGGCAGTTGCCCCGCGAACCTGTTTGCTTCTATGGACATCACTTGCAATCTGCTACAATTTGTCAAAGAAGTAAGGAATTGCCATTCTTGCTCATTGTTTGCCTCAAACTTGTTCCCGTTCAGGGAAAACCATCGGAGATACTGCAATCTGCCCAACTCTGAAGGAAAAACCCCACTAAAGTCGTTATCTGGAACGTCAAAAATCTGGAGCCTGGAGAGATTAGTTAGTGACGGAGGAACAACTCCAGTTAACTGGTTAAATCCAAACCCAAACTCTTGCATGCTAGGAAGGCTTCCCCCCAGATCAGCTGGCAGACGGCCGTGCAGCTTGTTGTCGGCCGCGTAAAATCTGTACAGAGATGATAGATTGTACAGCGAAAGAGGAAGCAAACCTGAGAGATTATTCAGGGACAGCTGAAGGACCCTGAGATGTGGATTGTTCCCAATGCCTGCGGGGATCGATCCCTCGAGATGGTTAGCTGCCAGGGACAATCGGATCAGTCGGGAGAGGTTCCCAAGGGACGGCGGTATGGTTCCGGTGATGCTGTTTTGTATAGCTCTAGAACACTTAGCAGCGGCATGTTGCCGATCTCCGCAGGTATGCTTCCTTGCAACCCCTTGTTGTCAGCAATTACCATCATCCTGAGGCTGGTGCAGCGGCTGATGTTGCTTGGGATTGAGCCGGTGAGCAAATTGCCTCGCAGGCCAAGGTACTCCAGGCGGCGGAGGGAGCCGATGCTGGGAGGGATCTCGCCGTGCAGGCCGTTGAAGCTTAAGTTGAGTGTTCGCAGGAACGTGAGGTTGCCAACGGCGGGGGAGATGGTGCCGGCGAGCCCCTGAGAGTGGAGGTCTAGAGCGGCCACCCTCGACCGGTGTCTCCGGCTGCACGTGACGCCCTCCCAGCTGCAGTAGTTTGCGCTCCGGTTCCAGGAGGCCAGCACCCCGGAATGGCGGGAAATCTTTGCCTTGAAAGCTACAAGAGCTCTCTCGTCGTCGTCGTCGTACGACGCAGTTGCACGCCTTCCGGTTGCTGCTGTGGTGGAGAGCAGGAGAAACACAAGACACCTGATTCTGATGAGGCTGCCCCGCATGGTTAATCTGTTGCCTTGCTATTTCTTCTTCTTCTTCTCTCCCCTTGCTTTTGGTAGATATCACAGGAGCAACTCAGATCGTGCTACAGAATCTGCCTTTCCCCAAATTAAAGCGTAGAAATCGCGCAATCAACCGTTCTTGCTAGTGATCAAGTTTGGCTAATCTTGGACCGGCAGAGTAGTATATTTTTTCCGCTAGACGAAAACGTGTTGGACGGCAGAGTAGTGTTTGACTTATACATATGTGCTTGAGACTAATATATTTTAGATTCATAAAACTGACACATTTGATCATAGTTGATGATATAGTTCAAAAGTCTCACGAGATACCAGAAACAGGTAGGTCACTTTGGAACATCTAGAAGTAAAATCTATAAATATGTACTTATTCTCTAGCCTCATAATGTAATTGTGAGTGGCACCACGGATAAAACATAGAAATAGAGGATGACCAAAAAGTCTCCAGATTAATTAATCTAGCATTAGGAAAAGCCAACACAAACTACACAAACACTTTTGGGCTCTGGTGTTTTTTTTTTTTTTGCAGAAGGCAACTTGCACTGACTTGAAATTGAGATTTACGACCTCATACTCCACTTCTTTAGAATTTTCATTGGGGCTCAGTTGCATGGTTGCACTCCATCTTTTTGGAATTTACACTTGCGACCCCAATAATCAAGAGCTCCTTCATTTTAATGAGAAAAATTGGAAATCCCTTGAAGCAAAAATGGCATGTGTAATTGCCAACATTCAGGAAATCACATCGTTTCAAGTGCACATGGAATTCAAAACTCCTCATTGGGTAACCATGTTTCTCTATTTTATCGTTTATCTTGACTTCGAGTGTTTAGTGCATCTAGACATGGTAAACCAAAGTCAACGTCAAATTGTGGTATACTTTGATACAACTTCTTATATGTAGTGTCGATATTTTAATACTGATCTTACGTATGATTTCTTGGATTCAGGAGAAACTCTTAAGACTAAACTATAATCATGCAAAAGAAAGACACGAGAATTTTTATACAGATTCGGGTTTTCTCTTGGGAGAATAACAATCATACTTTCTGTGTGGCTATTACTCAGAGAATGAATTACAATTGAGAGTAATGCGAAATGTCTTGCGCCACGTGTTGCTTGAGTCTGGATCGGATCCCCTTCTCCAAAATCAACCTTTATATAGTTGACAAAGTGGTGGCCGTTATCCCGCGTCAAACGACGTCTCAACACTTCGGGTTATTACCGTCTGATGGAGGTTATTTTCAAAGAGGCGTGATGGGCCATTCATCATGCGACGGATGTTATCGAGAGAGATCGTATGCGGTTATTAGGAATAGACACACATTCTAACCATCTTATCAGATAGACCCTCGACACAGAAAGTCATCGTAGATAAGCCAGTTGTAGATAGACTAGTCGCAAAATGGTCCACGACCACAAGGTGGTCGTAGGATAGCTTACGAGTACATGGTCGTAGAAGAGCCTACAACTATATGGTCGTAGAAAAACTTACGACTTAAGAGTGGTCGTAGGAGAATTTACGACTACTTTGTTCTCCCTTATTGATAAGGGGTATACTCGAAGAATGTAATGACATAATAATTTGAGGATTATTCTATCCTCTTTAATAGTAGATGAACCCTCATGATAATCACATAGTGCTTTCCATACCTCATATGCGGATTTCAGATGCACAACACGATCAAAATCACTCCTTCCTAGTCCTTGAATTATTAGGCTCCTCGCCATGCTATTTGCCTCCACTTGTGCTATATTTGCTGCTGACACAGAATCGTTCTCGGGCACTTGATAAAGCTTGTAGACCTTCTCCCATATTGTAAAGCCTTGAGCTTGAATATACGCCTTCATCTTCGTTTTCCAATACTGAAAATCAACACCATCTAAAACACAAGGTTTTGTGGAATACCTATCTGTCGATATATTTTCTAATCACCGGTTAAGATCAATTAGAAAAATAAACCTTGCTCTGATACCACTTGTAGGATCGTTGATAGCAATCAGAGGGGTGAATGATTGCAGCGCACAGCGGAATATATGTATATTTTTTTAATATTATCTTCTACTCTTTTAATCTGTCAATCACAGCAAGAACAAAAACAACAAAGATAGCAATATATATGAATGATTACTGTAGCAAACTGTGCAAGACCAAATCAGGTTAAATCTAAGCAGAGGTGTCGCTAAAAAAATAATTCAGCACTGTAGCAAAATATTGTATGCATATGTGTAGATGCACGTAGCAACCCTCTCTCTATCTCATGTCTTTTCTCTATACATGACAACTCTAGTATGCTAATGAAATATTAAATATTGCTTACTTGATTCAATGCTTGTTGACCAACGTTATCAGGACGTCTCCTTGCGTGCGCACGTGAAAACAATGGCCTGCCCGTGATTTTCAATCAATACTTCGCTGCTGCTATCATCACACGTCCGGGGCACACCAAGGCGACGCGCGACGCGAGCAAGCGGACGCCCACGCGGAAAGAGTCGATGTTGCTTGAGAGAACTCGATGGCGTGGAGATCGATCGCAGCGTATTCCGAGAAGACAATCCAAGACGCGCCGCCGTAAACTCTAATATTTCAGATCTAATTTTTATTGCTGAATCAGGGTGGCTATAAAGTGCTCTTACTTAGCACAAAATTATTCTCTTCAAAAACCACATTTTTTATCACAATTTCTGTCCTTTTTTATGCAGCCTCCTACGAATCCTATTTAATATCTACTTAGAATCCTAATCCAACTAATCCCTCATATGAATCCTATTCGAACTTTACTTAAAATCCTAATCCAACTCATCCAACTAGACATTGGCCTTTTTACCTCAACTAGCCTTTTAGCCCACTAATTTTCAAGAGACCCGAAACCCTTCTTAACACGGGTTTTTCACACTCCCGACTTTTCTAACGCGCCACGTGTCGAAGCCTCCAGGACCGCACCTCCCGTAGCTTCTTCACGCATCATCCACCACGTGTCGTAGCCTCTGGACCGCACCTCCGTAGCTCCAACACGTATCATCCATCTCTGATCTCCATGCGCCCCAAGTATGAGCCCGACCATCTCGCATGACATCCTCGACCGTCTGGACCTAAGATCTCCCCATCCTAGTCCCGGTTCTCCTCGTCACCGACCATGATCGCCTCCATACTCAATCTGCACATGCAAAGACCAAAGAATATTCTTCCGGCACAAATTCATCCCAACTTGACCAACATCAGTCCATACACACACACGCCAACACACCTCGTATAACATCGATAAACAATATTATCAAATATTCATCATCATAAATTAATCGTTGTCAATTATTCATTACCAAAATAACTTAGACTTAACCACATGGTCTAACATGATGAAACTAGTTTATGTAGACTCCATTAAACAACGGAGCATGGAATGTTTATGTAGACTCCATTAAACAACAGAGCATGGTACAATATTGCTGCATTACATGACTCCAGAAGAAAATTAAGAGTGGTATTTGACAACCATGGCAACCAGCACAACAACTATCACCAATGCATTGATGCCACTAAGAATCATTAATTTCTTTTCCGCCGTCTTTACTTTGCCAATGCCATCTGCCATGTCAACCATACCTTTCTTCAAGCTAGCCATGCTAGTCTAAACTTAAGTATTCGTAACTGTTGTATCACTCTCCACCTTAACTTTTACCAAATCATAACCGTCGGAGGTGGCCCAGTCTCTGCGCAGATCGCGGTGGTCAATCGCCGGGATTCGAAGCTGTGGGTGGTGGGTGTCTTCACTTTGTACTGACGTGCCTACTCCGGCTGTCGAGTCGGGTACCGGCCCAGAGCTCGAGAGTATGGACCTTGTGGTTTGAGTGGGCTTAGGCCTTATATGTTTGCCAAACAAGACAGGTAGCAATAAAAGCTTGGGCCAACAAAATAGAAAATCCGAACAGCACAAGGGAAAACATTATTCAAATTGTTGCACACCCACACTAACTAGCAATCAAACAGTGCTACCAAAATAACCCAAAAGGGTACTAATATTTCCACAATATCACAAATGCAAGGAAACAAATTAATTTAGTGTTCATCAATCGTAGTCTTGACATTTTGCATCGTTCGTAATGCAATGTATGAGTACAGCATCCACTTCACTCGCAATGGACAACCATCTCCTTCAGCTCCCGCCCTCTGCATGAAGCCCGGTTTTTGACAGGTTAGCAGCTGGATTAAGAAACATAAGCAGCCTTTGTAACAGTTCCTACTTACGGAGGCTACATATATAATAACGTTTTTCAAACACAAAATGGAAAAAGGAGGCAATAAAAGGGATTTACAGCTGTACCTTCCAAGCCGTTGCTGTTATTGGGAGAGCGACTTGATTACCACCCAATATCTTTCTTAGGAACGTGTTCGATCTTTGCCCAGTTTGCATGTCCCGTATTTTTGCACGACCTCATGAATACATCATCGCAATCCTTGAGTTTAAACTCCTCAAGAGACTGGGGCAGTGATGGAAGTGACCGAATATTCTTACAACGATAGATAATCAGTGTCTTGAGCGACGTGAGGTTCTCCATATTATCTGGCAAGGCGTCCCAGCTGCAGTCGGCAAGTTTGAGACGACGAAGATGAAGGAAAAACTCATTTCTATCAGGAATAGCTCCCAACGGGCTGCAGCCACGGAGGACAAGTCGTTGCAGGTGGTTCGGTCCATTCGTGTTACCAACCATCCAATCTGGGTACCTCGACCCTTCGTAGCCCTGGATAACCAGTATTTCAAGGTGCATCGGAGGGCAAAGGCCCTCAAGTATCTCTGCTTGGAGGTCCGCATTGCTGCTGTGTAGTTGATGCCAGCCCCACGCTAACTCAAGTCTTGTGATGCGTTCCTTGCCAGCTAGATTGGCTTCAAGAGCTTCCTCTTTGCTTCCAACATTCTCAAGATTTAGGATCCCTAGCCTTCCTCGAAGCTTGTTTAGGTCCCTCAGCTGCCGTAACTCGTACCCAGGTTCCTTCCCTACTCGGAAGATAGATAACGTTTGGAGTGACGTCAGCCTGATAATGTTCGGAAGAATCCGATCTGACAAGATCGATATATGACGCAAGTTGATGAGGTTACTCATCATATCTTGACCAGGGTAAAACACCAATTCACCGCAATAACCGAAATCTAGCACCTGCATATGGTAAAGCTGCGTAAATGTACTTGGTAAAATTAGCTTCGATTTGAGACAGTAGCCGTACGTCTTAATTGCAAGATAGCGTATATGCTTTAACTGGCCAATAGATGCTGGGACTGAGAATCGCCTGAACGGTCTCCGGATTACTTCTACTCTCAGTATTCGCAATTTCCTCAGCCCCGTGAACATACTCTCAAAGTCTTCCTCTTCAATTTCTCTCATTGCACCCCTAACAATGATCAGAGTACGTAAATTTTCCAATTTGAGTATGTTCTCAGCCAACAATGCTCTATTACAAGTCGTAACGAAAAGATGGCGAACATCTCGAGGAACTTCTCCCTTCCAGCCATTCTCAATTCTGAAGCAATCACTTCCTGTTACCTTCTCTGCTAAATCACGCAGCAGATCATGAATTGTATAGTACTCACTACCAAAACGTGTTCTTAGTTGCAGAAATGAGCATGACAGTAACTCGTCACAGTACCTGTGACCTACATCTCCCATGTCATCTCTTGCGTTATTGGTCTTTACAAACCCTTGTGCTATCCACATGCGAACTAACTCATCTCGTCCCAGATCATATCTTCTGGGGAAGATACTACAGTATTCAAAGCATCGCCTGACGTCCGCGTCAAGTTGCTGATAGCTCCACCACAGAGCTCCCATGGTCTCATTCAACTGGTCAAGCTCTGCGGTGATCCGCCACTTGTTGATATCTGTGATTCCCCGAAGTCGTCCTGCTACTGTTACTGCTGCAATAGGTGACCTGCGTAACTTTTCGGCAATCTTCCTCCCAACATGCTCATATTTTACATCATTCATGTCAGCATAATGCATGAACATCTTGAAGTATTGATCCTCGTCCAAATCAGATATTGAAATAGGTTTCTTAGCACCTAGAGCTCTAACTGCATTTTCTGTTCGAGCAGTCACCAGGATCTTGCTTCCTCTGCTCCCAACATTGAGTGGAGAAAGTAGTTCCTCCCGTTCCTGGTAATTCTCATCCTTGACCCAGAGATCATCCAGTACCAACAAGAAACGTCTGCCTCTCAATTTTTCCATCAACTTCGCTTTCAGTGCTCCAGCCCCTTTAATTTTGGAGTGCCGGTCTTGCGTGATCTCCTCCAGCATATCACGAAATATATCATCCACTCTGAAAGTCTCAGACAAATGAATGCACATGATAGGGTCGAAATGTTTGTCTTCAGACTCCTTTTCATAGTCACGAACATGTTGTGCCAGTGTAGTCTTCCCGGACCCTGCAATGCCATATATGCCAATCGCAGAATAGCACTCACTGCTACTGGAGCTTGGTGCATAGTCATCTGCTCCCTCGCGAAGCATATTTACTATCATATCACGCTCCTCGTCTCGACCGAATACCTTCCGTGCAGCGGTTGATCTAATGCCTCTCCTATTCATGCTGGCAATAATTTTCAGTGCACTGCTTCTTTCCTGGTCCAACAGATCTGATTTCTTCACTTCAGTTACGGTATTTTCTAGCCTCTCTATTCTTTTCTTCAAGTTCCATCTTGCAATAGTAGGCAGGAAAGAATCTACCGGAATGCCATCGTCCTGCAAGAAGCAACATCTCAAATGGTTTGCAAGCAACGTATTCCACTAGTATTCTCTATTGAGTACTGGGCATGTTCTTTTAGTTTCAACTTTTGGATACAGCTTATGGTTTTCAGGCTGTTCGTGAGAGAGAGTATGAAGTAACAGAAACTTATGTGCAGTTTTAATCGATATAAATAAAGTCACTACAGTATGTATTACAATCAATTTATAGACTACACCTTAAAAAGACACTCTGTTTGAAAGCTAGATTACTGTAGAAAATCAAAAGGCAGCTTTTAGAAGTTGAAAAGAAAATACCCACCCTTGTTTCAGAAAGATGTTCGTTCTAGAATGTGTGACAGTAGCATCGAGCTCGGAGACGATCGCGACTAGAGTTGTGGTGGGAGTCGAGCAGCTAGGGTATCAACTGGCCACGTATGACACGTGCATGTTCAGCCAGGCTGGCCACTTACGACGTGTGGATGAACCACTAAGTGCACTTTAGTGACCTAAATATGGGTTTTTAGAGAACTATGACCCATTTGAACCAGCACTATAACAACCCGCCATGTAACTTGCTCTTGCTATTTTATCTTTTATTCCTTAAGCAAAAGATAACCTTCCTATGTATCTCTTTCCCTACCCCTCTCGTTCTGTCTCTCGCCTTGCTACTAGTGCTGCCATTATCAGCCTTCACCATAGCACCATCGTGTGCTGGAACCCCCTCCGGCCTAGTCCACCTATCTGTCACGCCTAAGACCTTTGCTCATGTTTCCGTACATGTTGTGACATCCCGTCCTATAATAGCCTATGTGTGTACATATAAGGATGTAGGTTAATTATATCTTACTAGCTTAACTTGAGAAGCACTTACATATAAGCCTAGGAGTTTCAATGATAGCACACCGGGGTTAACCGTTTTACACGAAACGAAGATGAAAGTACAAGCGGGTTGCTATGTATACGTGAACTATCCAGAATAGAATTAGACTTAAATCGATTTGAACCCTACGACGTTACACATGTCATGTGCGTTATTGCTATTGCGTGTGTTGAGCCATATTTGACGAAGCAGCTCAGATCAAATCCAACGTGATGCTGGCACTTCCACCAAGATCACAGCTAGGGGTGAGAAATAAATATGAATTATCCGTATTATTCGGTTACTGTATTTGGTAGTATACAAATATGGTATATATTTTTCTATCCAATTAACAATTTATCTTCTATTTGTGTTCGTATTCGAATTCATATAAAAATATGGATACAAATATGGTATAGACATTTTACCATCTAAAATGTTATTTTATCCGAACTATTCGAATCTGTATTCGTATTCGGCGAATCAATATACATATTTTATTGCAATACAACTAATTAGTTGGACAATTTTTTTAATTCAATGTGAATTCGTATTTCTTTATATGAAATAAATGAATTAGAATGATTAAACGCGACTGTATGAGGATAACATGATATTAATATCTTCACACTACATAAGTTATAAGAATATTCGGATCCGATCGAATTGAGTAAATATTTGATTCGTATTTGTATTTGTTACAATTGAGTAAATATTTGAATTTGTATTAATTTACAAAATATGAATATGATAAAACATTTTCAATTCATATTCTATCCGTTTCCACCTCTATCACAGCACATACATTTCTGCTCGAGTGCTAGTAGCTTGGAATGAGGGTCAGATGTATAGTACCTGGTAACTTGTGATGCCAACCTCCTCATAGGACCAGTTTCGGTAAGAACGGGCAACCGCAATTGCATTGGCCGACCAAGCGAATATGGATCTGCAGCAGTTTCTGAAATCGAATGACCCTCTGCAAGGGATCCTCTGTACCGAGGAAACCGAGGGTGCACGAGAAATGGGTAGCAGCGCAGCTGATCTGCGCAGGGTGTCGCGCACGCATCGCCCCAACCGGCTCCTGCTGCAGCCAGCGACGCAAGTGCCGACAGCGTCGTAGAGGCGCTGCACCCACCACTGCAGCCAGCTGCTGTCATGGGACCCACCATCACCGACGACCTTCTTCTCGATTTGGTGATAATCGATGAGATCCAGGATGTCTTCCGCTTCGTACAAAGCAGACCTTAGCATGCTTGCCAGTTTGTTGAGTGTTTCCACATTATCTATCTCCTTTCTTGCTTCCCTCAGTATCCTCTGCTCCTCTACTTCGCTCAGCGTCAGCTTCAGTTTTGGGATAGTGTGAATCTCCAGCTCGCGGAGCTTTTGCGATGCGTCGAAGCCAAGGTAGGAAAGTAATTTGTTCAGGAGCAAGCCGATGATGGGCGAGAGGAACCAACCTAATACGGTTACGCCCCAGCCCATCTCTGCAACACGCCAGGCACTCGCCATGGAATGCTTTTCGGATAAGGGGAGCAGGGATAGAGCAGAGGGAAGAAGGATCTATTGTCTTGGTAGCTCTTAGCGATATGCAAACACGCTGGCGTTGGAGGACTCAACAATGCTGTGTAAGACTTAACGATGAGGAGTACTCGACACCCTCCTCCACTCATTTCCACTTCATGATTTCGCACCGGCAGTGCTGACGTGCCTACACCGGCTGCCGGGTCGGGTACCGGCCCAGAGCTCGAGAATATGGGCTTAATGTTTTGAGTGGGGTTGGCCCTGTACGCTTCCCAAATAAAACACGTAGCAATAGGTTCGGACCAACAAAATAGAAAATCCGAACAGCATAAGGAAAACACTATTCGAATTGTTGCATACCCACACTAATTAGCAATCAAACAGTGCTGCCAAAATAACTCAAAAAGGTGTACAGTGAGTACAGCATCCACTTCACTCGCAAATATAAGAAGAAAAAAATAAACTGTTCAATAAAAAGGCACACGTCTACGCACAAGTCGCAATCCGGCCAAGCCTGTGTAGGTCGGCAGGAAGGCTCACGGACAAGTCAAAAGGCACACGTCAACTTCATTTCCCCTCCATGCGTCTGGGTGTCTGAAGCTCCAGCGATGGACGGCCTCTCGGGCTGTTTGGCTGCGGCTGTGGTTTATGACTGAATTTTTTGAATTTTAGCTATTTACGATACAAATTTGTGAGATTTGCTTTTCTTTTGGGGTTCTTGAGAGAAACCAGAGAGAGAGAGAGAGAGAGTAGAGGCACCGTCCAAGTAGAGGAAGTAGTGTTTGTCATCGCGGTGCGTCGGCGGAGATCTGCGCTAGGGCAGCGACGGTCGGTGGAGAGCGGCGCCTCCCGGTGCGAGGCGACCTCCTGGCAGTGGCGGCATGGTGGAACTTCCCGTCGCTGGAGCGCCCCCTCTTAGATCGGGTTAGGGTTTGTCGGTGGGTGTGGCGGCAAGACGGTGAACCTTGGGTGCGTGCCACCCGGCCCCACCTCTATTTATATGGCGCGGCGACAGGGCCCACCACTTATTGGGTGGACGCCCGATCGTGGCACCTGTTCAAGGAGAAGATTGGGATTTGGCCGTTGGGCCAAATCCCTGAGATCACTCTAACATTCTCCCCCTTGATCTCACTCTATACTTTATCTTTAATTACTTTTGACTTTACTCATTCCATCACAGATTAGTGCATAGAACATGTCTCATCGTCACGGTCAATTGCCGATAGATTTAACAGCTACAATGCACCTCTTTGTTCTGAAATAGTTACTTTAAACTTTTGGGCCATCTTTTAGTCCAGAATCATAGGCTTTCCTTAAACCCATGCCGCTACATGTTCTCTCGAACACGTTGGTGGTAAGCCTTTGGTAAGCGGATCCGCTAGCATCTTTGCGGTACTTATATGCTCAAGACTTATAATTTGATCCCGAACTTTATCTTTCACAACATAATACTTTATGTCAATGTGTTTGGCAAGCACCACTTGACTTATTGTTGTGGGCATACGTTATCGCGGGTTCATTATCGCAGACAACTTAAGTGGTCTATTGATGTCGTCAACCACTTTTAAACCGGTATGAACTTAAGCCGTTCACCTACCCCGTAGCCTCATAACATGCTACAAACTCGGCATACATTGTGGACGATGTAGTGACGGTTTGCTTTGAGCTTTTCCACGATATAGCTCCTCCGCGCGAGTGAATACATATCCGGATGTAGACTTTCGTCATCTCCGCAAAATCGAATCAGATACCCCACTATATGGAGTGTATCGATTTTCGTATGTCATCATGAGGCCTTTTGTGCCTTGCAAATAACGCAAGACTTTCTTTATCAATTTCCACTGTTCTATTCCGTGATTGCTCGAATCGCCAAGTAACCCCAGAACAAACGCTAAGTCGTATGCGTACACACTTGAGCATACCGCAAGCTTCCGACGGTGAAGCATATGGAACCGCTTTCATTTGATCGATCTCATATCGGTTCCCGGGCATTGAAAATCCCCATATCGTCGCCCTTGACTATAGGTGCGGTGAAGGACTACATTTATGCATACCAAATTTCTTTAATACTCTCTATGTATGCCTTTTGTGACAGTCCCAATACCCCCTTGTTTCTATCCCGGTGAATTTCGATCCCTAGAACGAACGAAGCTTCACCAAGATCTTTCATATCAAAGTTTGAGGACAAAAACTTCTTTGTCTTGATGCATCGACATCACTACTAGCCGGTAGGATGTCATCCACATATGTGATTAGGAAGATAAACTTCCCATCTTTAAACTTTGCATAAACACGCTTGTCCTCTACATTCTCTTTAAACCCAAATTTTCTTATTGTCTTGTCAAACTTCAAGTACCACTGTCTTGAAGCTTGCTTTAACCCATAAATCGATTTCTTTAGGCGGCATCCCATTCTTTCATTTCCTTCCACGACAAAACCTTTCGGTTGTGCCATGTAAACATTTTTCTCCAAATCCCCATTAAGAAATGCCGTCTTTACATCCATCTGATGTAACTCTAAATCATAATGTGCTACTAATGCCATTATGATTCTGAAGGAATCTTTACATGAGACTGGAGAAAAAGTCTCATTGTAATCAATCCCTTCTCTTTGCGTAAAGCCTTTTGCCACAAGTCGCGCTTTGTATCTTTATACATTCCCTTGGGAGTCAAGCTTTGTCTTGTAGACCCATTTACAGCCTACTGTTTTGGCTCCTTTAGGAATAATTTCCAAGTCCCAGACTTTATTAGCCTTTATGGACCTCATTTCCTCTTCCATGGCCTCAAGCCATTTTGAGGAATTTTCGCTTCTCATGGCTTCTTCAAATGAGGTGGGATCATCCTCCATTTGAAATTCCTCCGTATGATAAATCGATAATCATCGAAATAGCCGATCTTCTTATTCTTTGAGACCTCCTGGGCCTCCACATTTGGTACATCTTCTGCTTGAGGTCATTGTTGCTCCCCTCATCTCGTGGCAATTGGTTCTATATGATCCCCAAGAACAGGTTCTTCATTCTCATTTATTGTTGCCACAGGAGGAATAATAACAGTCTTGGCACCACGTTGTCTTGTACCGTCGGTGCAATGACAAAGCAGTAGTGCGAAGAATGGCTCTTGAATCATCGGAGTGGGCGATATGCCCGCTTCTCTTCAAGGTCAATCTTCGAGCTACCATGCTCCCCTCATCATCTCATCCTCTAAGAAGACAGTGTCTCGTTTCTACAAACTTTGTGTATCCGTTCGACAAGAGAAACGAAACCTTTGACTTTTCGTGGTAGCCAATGAAATGGCAACTTCATCGTTTTGGGATCAAGTTTCCCAAGGTTTGGGTTAAATATTTTAGCCTCAGCAGACTCCCCACACACGTAAGTGGTTTAGTGAGGAACTCTTCCGTCCACATCTCGCACGGTGTTTTGGGCACCGACTTACTAGACACTCTGTTGAGGATATGAATGGCGGTTTTCAACGCCTCCATCCATAAACTCAACGGGCAGTAGAGTAGCTCATCATACCGCACCATATCCATCGAGTGCGGTTACGTCTTTCGCCTACTCCATTTCACCGAGGTTCGCCTGTAGAATATGGGCTACTATGCCATTTTCCGTAAAACCTTGCAAAAGGTCCGTGAACTTGTCCATATGGGGTATGTCGACCGTAGTACTCCCCACCACGATCAGATCGGACTATCTTAATCTTTAAATCGTGTTGGTTTTCAACTTCAGCCTTAAATATCTTGAATTTATCCAAGGCTTCATTTCTTTCCATAACGGGAGTAATCATCCGTGAATGTTATGAACGAGTCATATCCATCCACACTTTTCACAGAAAAAGGACCACAAATGTCTGTGTGAATAATTTGTAGAACTCCTGTGCTTCTTTTGGCATATTTCTTAATTTTCTTTACATATTTTCCTTTAATGCATTCTCTGCATTGTTCTAAGTCTGAGAACTCTAACGGAGGAAGAATATCATTCTTAACTAGTCTTTCTATTCTCCCCCTCGAAATATGGCCTAAACGATAGTGCCATAATTTCGACGACGCATCTAGAGTTCTCTTTCGTTTCCTGTTTACATTCGTAGACGAGGATTCATTTATGAACGTAATAATGTTCTCACCTTTCTTTGACATAATCATCTTCAAGAAATCGGGACAATCTTTCTTGTAGTGTCCGTTTTCTTCTGATGAAGACACCGATCTTTCTCCACCGTGAAATTATTCTGCTGAGGTGAAAAAGAGGCTTTTCCTTGTTCTTTGAGGAGAAATAACTGTTGAAAGTCTTTTTCTTGTTATCCTTCACATAGTTCACAGAACCACCATGTGAGGATTTAAATCTTTCCTCCTCTTGCACACACATAGCTATGCACTTTTCTAAGTCCCATTTCTGTCGCATATTGTAGTTGACAACAAAGGTGTCAAACTCTTTCGGCAAGGAAGCAAAAATCAAATGAATAAGGAACTCATCCTTGAGAGCCAAATCCATTGGTTTAAGCTTGGATGCCAAGTTACTCATCCTTAGTATGTGCTCTCTTATGCCACTGCCACCACCAGAATACCTCTCTGTCACAAGCTGCTTAATCACCGTGTAGCATTAAGTCTTTGAAGAGCCAAGAACCGACTCTTTATTTTGTCAAGGTACTACGTGACGGTGTCACACTCTGCGATTGAGCCCACAATTGCGTGCTCAATCGTGTTCTTTATCACGCCCAAACATTTCTTGTTGGCAAGTGACCCACTTTATGATCAAGATCATATGACATCTTTATGGGAGCAAAGTCCCTCTGTATATAGTGAGAACATTTATAATAACAATAATAACAACAACTGCATGCCTTAGTTTCAACGTTGGTTAAAATTAAAACATACAGTTGTTTACACATTAAATCTACATCACCGTTGGGCAGAAATAGAAATAATGCATAACATCATCAATTAAAATTGTAATCCTTTTAACAGTAAAATTATATGCCTTATTTTAACGTTGGTCAAAAATACGACATACAATTTTATTTATACATTAAATCTACGTCACCGTTGGGCAGAAATAGAAATAATGCATAAAACCTTCAATTAAAATTATAATAATGTTATTATCAACGTTGGTCAGAAAATAACAATATCATAATTAACTGTAAATTTTATCTGTTTTTCCAAAATTAAATTCTCCCGTTGGTTTGAATTTAATAATGAAAATTAATCAACATTAACTTTTGCAGCGGAAACTGTAATTATTCTAAAAGAATAATTCATTTTTCAGAAACAATGTTACTGTACATATTTAATCTCTGTAAAAATAACACGTTGGTGCAAAATTTACAGAGATTTTGGTTCAAATTTCATTGAAATTCATCAAACAATGCTTCTGAAAATAAATAAACATCAAAATCAGGTTTTACTATTCATTTGGCCATTTCGGCCCAAAATTGCGCAGGCGCACGGATGGCCCATCGCGCGCTCACGGCCCAGCCGCAGCCTATGCGCAGCCCATCATCCCCATGCGCGCTCGGCACCATCGGATCATGATCCGACGGCTCCCTCTTGCTGCCGGCCCAAAAAAACGCACCGGCCCACTAAACTGTGACCGTCCGATCGAATCGAACGGCCCAGAGCGCGCCCTACGGGATTAAAGTCCGAAACCCTAACCCTAGGGCTCATTTGCCCTTTGCGCTGCCGAAAAACCGGAGGCGGCGCACACGCGAGTAGACGACGACGGCGCCACCAAGTCCCGAGCGGCAAGACGGCAGCGAGCCCCGAGCGGCTTCGGCGCGGCGGCAGCGCACTGCGGCTACCACGCCAAAAAAAAAACCCGAGCGGCGCGATGCGGCAGCGGTGTCGTCGCCGGCGGCGAAGCGCACGCAGGCGGCGATCGCAGATCGGCCCCCAGCGGCGGCGGCCGAGCCGAGAGTGCGCGCGATCGCGGCGACGGATCGCGACGCGAACGGCGCGGCGCCTGCGCAACAGCGCGCGGCGATCGGCACGGCCAAAGCGGCGGCGCCGAGACCCCAACGGAGGAGGCATGGTGGAGCGGCGATCGGCGGCAGCGCACGACGGCCTTGTTCGACGGCAGTAAGTCCCGATCCACTTTTCTCGCTCGATACCATGTGAGATTTGCTTTTCTTTTGGGGTTCTTGAGAGAAACCGAGAGAGAGAGAGAGAGAGAGTAGAGGTACCGTCCGAAGTAGAGGAAGTAGTGTTTGTCATCGCGGTGCGTCGGCGGAGATCTGCGCTAGGCGGCGACGGTCGGTGGAGAGCGGCGCCTCCGGTGAGGCGACCTCTGGCGATGGCGGCATGGTGGAACTTCCGTCATTGAGCGCCCTCTTAGATCGGGTTAGGGTTTGTCGGTGGGGTGTGGCGGCGACGGTGAACCTTGGGTGCGTGCCACCCGGCCCCACCTCTATTTATATGGCGGCGGCGACAGGGCCCACCAACCTATTAATGGGACGCCCCGATCGAGGCACAGTTCAGGAGAAGATTGGGATTTGGCCGTTGGGCCAAATCCCTGAGATCACTCTAACAAGATTATGAAGAGCTAGATAATCACTTGCGATTTTGGCTACTACATATGTTGGGCTTTTAACATATAGATCGTTTAACTTGTATACATCATCTTGAATAAATATTTCATTTGAAAGTTAGGTACTATAGTAAAAATTAAAAACCGTCAGCTTTAGAGAAAAAGAATATGCCCCCTCCCGCCGTCTGTATAAGCAGATGGATTAAGAAGCATAAGCAGCCTTTGTAACAGTTCTTACTTATGGAGGCTACATAGTAACGTTTTGCAAACACAAAATGGAAAATGGAGGCAGCAAAACTGCGAAAGGGATTTATTGGGAGAGATACTCAAGTACTCGATTACCATTAAATATCTTTATTGGGAACGTGTTCAATCTTTTGCCAATTTGGGTCTCCGATTGTTTTGCACGACCTCATGAACACGTCATTCTTTGCAGCGATTGATACTCAAGACCTGGAGAGACTGGGGCAGTGTTGGTAGTGATCGAATATTCTCGCAGCCAAGGATACTTAATTCCTTGAGCGACGTGAGGTGCTCCATATTATCTGGCAAGGCGTCCCACCTGCAGCCCACAAGTGCGAGACTACGAAGACGAACGAAGAACCCATTGCCATCAGGAATGCCCCATTGCCATTGCCATCAGCACACAAGTGCGAGACAAGTGCGAGACTACGAAGTGAGAGTTCGCGAAGATGAACGAAAACCCCATTTCTATAAGGAATAGCTCCCAACGGGCTACACCACCAGAGTGAGAGTCGTTGCAGGTGCTTCGGTCCATTCGTGTTACCAACCATCCAATCTGGGTACCTCGACCCTCTGTAGCCATCGATTTGCAGTGCTTCAAGGCCCATCGGAGGGCAAAGGCCCTCAAGTATCTCTGCTTGAAGGTCTGCACTGCAGCCCTCAAGTATCTCTGCTTGGAGCTCTGCACTGCAGCTCCGTAGTTCATCATCACTGTCCCACCCATTGCTGCTGTGTAGTCGATCCAGGTTCCACGCTAACCGAAGTTCTGTGATGCTTTCCTTGCCAGCTAGATTGGCTTCAAGAGCTTCCTCTTTGCTTCCAACATTCTCAAGACCTCCGATCACTAGCCGTCCTCGAAGCTTGTTTAGGTCCCTCACCTACCGTAACTCGTACCCAGGTTCCTTCCTTACTCGGAAGGTAGGTAACATTTTGAGTAACGTCAGCCTGATAATGTTCGGAAGATTCAGATACGATAAGGTCAATATATGACGCAAGTTGATGAGGTTACTCATCATATCTTGACCAGGGTAAAACACCAATTCACTGCCAGAACCGAAATCTAGCACCTCCATATGGTAAAGCTTCGTAAATGTGCTTGGTAAAATTAGCTTCAAACGGTAGCTCGTCTTAATTGCAAGATAGCGTATATGCTTTAACTGGCCAATAGATGCTGGGACTGAGAATTGGCAGGACTGTCTCCGGATTACTTGTACGCTCAGTATTCTCAATTTCCTCAGCCCCGTGAACATACTCTCAAAGTCTTCCTGTTCAATTTCTTCTGTCATTGCACCGCTATCAATAATCAGAGTACGTAAATTTTCCAATTTGAGTATCTTCTCAGCCATCAATGCTCTATTACAGGTCGTAACGAAAAGATGGCGAACATCTCGAGGAACTTCTCCTGCCCAGCCATTCTCAATTCTGAAGCAATCGCTTCCTGCTACCTTCTCTGCTAAATCACGCAGCAGATCATGAATTGTATAGTACTCAGTCTCACTACCAAAACGTGTTCTTAGTTGCAGAAATGAGCATGACAGTAACTCGTCACAGTACCTGTGACCTACATCTTCCATGTCATCTCTTGCGTTATTGGTCTTTACAAACCCTTGCGCTATCCACATGCGAACTAACTCATCTCGTTCCAGCTCATATCTTCTGGGGAAAATACTACAGTACTCAAAGCATCGCCTGACGTCCGCGTCAAGTTGCTGATAGCTCCACCACAGAGCTCCCATGACCCCATTCAACTGGTCAAGCTTTGCGGTGCTCTCCCACTCTTCGATATTTGCGATTCCCCGAAGTCGTGCTGCCACTGTTACTGCTGCAATAGGTGACCCGCCAAGCTTTTCGGCAATCTTCCTCCCAACATGCTCATATTTTGGATCATTCATGTCAGCATGATGCATGAACAATTTGAAGTATTGATCCTCGTCCAAATCAGGTATTGCTATAGGTTTCTTAGCACCTAGAGCTCTAACTGCTTTTTCTGTTCGAGCTGTCACCAGGATCTTGCTTCCTCTGCTCCCAACATTGAGTGGAGAAAGTAGTTCCTCCCGTTCCTGGTAATTCTCATCCTTGACCCAGAGATCATCCAGTACCAACAAGAAACGTCTGCCTCTCAATTCTTCCATCAACTTCGCTTTTAGCTCTTCACGATCTGTAATATGGGAGTGCCGGTCATTCGTAATCTCTTTGAGCATATCATAAAATATATCATCCACTCTGAAAGTCTCAGACAAATGAATGCACATGATAGGGTCGAAATGTTTGTCTTCAGACTCCTTTTCATAGTCACGAACATGTTGTGCCAGGGTAGTCTTCCCAGACCCTGCAATGCCATATATGCCAATTGCAGAATAGCACTCACTGCTACTGGAGCTTGGTGCATAATCATCTGCTCCCTCGCGAAGCATCTTTGTTATCATGTCACGCTCCTTGTCTCGACCGAATACCTTCCGTGCAGTAGTTGATCTAATGCCTCTCCTATTCATGTTGGCAATACTGTTCGGTGCACTGATTCTTTCCTGGTTCAACAGATCTGATTTCTTCACTTCAGTTACGGTATTTTCTAGCCTCTGTATTCTTTTCTTCAAGTTCCATCTAGCAATAGTAGGCAGGAAAGAATCTACCGGAATGCCATTGTCCTGCAAGAAGCAAAATCTCAAATGGTTTGCAAGCTATGTATTCCACTAGTTGAATCAGTATTATTCGGTTACTGTATTTGGTAGTATACAAAAACGGTATAGATTTGTCTATCCGATTAACAATTTCGTATTCGAATTCGCATAAAAAATATAAATACACATATGATATAAACTTTTACCATGTAAAATGTTATTTTATCTGGACTATTCAAATCCGTATTCGTATTCGATGAAGCAATATACATATTTTATTGCAATACAATTAATTAGTTGAATAAGTTTTTTAATTTAATGTGAATTCGTACTTTGTTATGTGAAATAAATAAATTAGAATGATTAAGCGTGACTATACGAGAATAAAATATCATTAATATCTTCACACTACATAAGTTATAAGAATATCTAGATCCGATCGAATTGAGTAGATATTTAATTCGAATTTGTATTTGTTACAACATTTGATTCGTATTTAAGAATATCTGAATTCGTATTAATTTTCAACATATGAATATGAACATGGTAAAAGCATTTTCGATTCTTATTCCATCTGTTTCCGCCCCTAATCACAGCGCATACATTTCTGCTAGAGTGCTAGTAGCTTGGAATTCAAGATGAGGGTCAGATATATAGTACCTGGTAACTTGTGATGCCAACCTCCTCATATGACCAGTTTCGGTAAGAACGGGCAACCGCAATCGCATTGGCTGACCAAGCGAATATGGATCTGCAGCAGTTTCTGAATATGGACCAGCAACGGATTATCCTCTGCACCGAGGAAACCGAGGGTGCACGACTAATGGGTAGCAGCGCCCCTGATCTGCGCAGGGTGGCGCGCACGCATCGCCCCAACCAGCACAAGCTCTGCTGCACCCACCGCAGTAGCGCAGCTGATCTGCCTCGGTTGATGCGTACGCATCGGACCAACGAGCTCCTGCCGCAGCGAGCAACGCAAGTGCCGACAGCGTCGTAGAGGCGCTGCACCCACCACTGCAGCCAGCTGCTGTCATGGGACCCACCATCACCGACGACCTTCTTCTCGATTTGGTGATAATCGATGAGATCCAGGATGTCTTCCGCTTCGTACAAAGCAGACCTTAGCATGCTTGCCAGTTCGTTGAGTATTTTCACATTATCTCTCTGCTTTCTTGCTTCCCTCAGTATCCTCTGCTCCTCTACTTCGCTCAGCGTCAGCTTCAGTTTTGGGATAGTGTGAATCTCCAGCTCGCGGAGCTTTTGCGATGCGTCGAAACCAAGGTAGGAAAGGAATTTGTTCAGGAGCAAGCCGATGATGGGCGAGAGGAACCAACCTAATACGGTTACGCCCCAGCCCATCTCTGCAACACGCCAGGCACTCGCCATGGAATGCTTTTCAGATAAGGAGAGCAGGGATAGGCAGAGGGAAGAAGGATATAGTCTTGGTAGCTCTATGCAAACACGCTGGCGTTGGAGGACTCGATGGCCTCCGCTCATTTTTCTCCAATGCCGTGTAAGACTTAACGATGAGGAGTACTATTCTTCGACACCCTCCTCCACTCATTTCCACTTCATGATTTCGCACCGGCAGCGCGTATTCTCTGCGTTCTATTTTTTTCACCCTGTTCGTCTGGATACGAAGAGCTGCAAGTCATCTAGGACTGTGAACAAGCATGAGCTAAGACCAAAACTCCAAATAAAGTTCGAATTGGATTGATCTAAAACACTGATTAAAACCAAGAACTCTAGAACATTTTAACTAAATATCCTAATTAACATAGTAGCGGATGAAATAAAATAACCTTAAACATCATGCCATGCATACAATATTAAACGTCTATAAACATACAACATGAACGATATCATAATAATCAGACAGCATTAGTGATATGATATTGACCAGAAAAACTTTAGTGACACGCTAGTAACTAGGTAACTTTAGCAATATAAAATTGGTCAGGTAACTTTAGTGATGTGACTTTAGCGATATGATATTAGCCAAGTGATATAATATGAGCCAGATAATGGTAGTGATATGATGTTAGCTAAGCGGTATGATATGAGCCAGGTGACCTTAACGGTATGATTTTACCGATATGATATTAGCCAAGTAAACATGAGTGACATGATAATTATACTCAATGATAAGGTGACAAGTAAACTGCAAACATGTGATTTGCGAAACGGAAAGGTCACGGTCGCGAGGTACTTGCCTTGAGCATATTTGGCGGACTCGCTGCATAAGGAATCCGAGGTGTGCAACTGCCCAAGCGTTCCCTTAAAGCCTACGTGCGAACCTACAAGATGGCATAGAAACGGATCAGATCAAAGTTGTATAGCCTGTGGGAAGACTGGATAGAAATGCAATCGGCCGAATGAATTTGCGTTCACTGAGCCTTTATCGTGTGAATTGTCGTTCGGTGCGGCGATCGATCGATCGATCGTGCGAACCACGACCTGCTGCCTGACTTCTGAAAACGCCGTGCGAAACACGATTCGGCTCAGCGAACCTGCTCCACAGCATACGCTAAGGGAACCGCACACGACACGTGATTCGATCGGGTCTAAACCGGCCGAACCTCGTCAGCACCGCAAATCGGCCACACCGCCGCCGCTGGCCCGCGCCGCCACCTTCTAGCCGTGGCGACTGCCTTCTTCTGTGCCTCCTTCTCGACCGCCGCTAGCCGTTGCATTGCCGCCAGCCGCCACCTCGCCTCCGGCCTTGCTTGCCTGGCCGGCTTGTGTCGCGCTTCACGTATTGCGCACCTGCACCGTCGCGTCGACCATTGGCCCGAGCTAGCCTCACGCCCGTGCACTGCTCCGCCCGCATCACACTCGACCATGCGCTGCACCCAAACCGTCACGTCGACCTTTGGCCCGTGCTAGCCGCACGCCCGTGCACTGCTCCGCCCGCATCACACTCGACCACGTGCTGCGCTCTGGCCACCGCGTCAGTCTCCAGTCTTGCCACCACCCGCGCCGAGCCGTGCCACCGCCTCTGGTGTGTCATCGCTCGTGGAGAGAGAGGAAGAGATTAATGGAGGTGAGAGAGATTGAGAGGTTGGGAAGGATAAGAGAGAGATAACACAAGAGAGGTACATGGTTAGGGTTTTTTTTGGCGCTACACCATCGGAGGGCAAAGGCCCTCAGGTATCTCTGCTTCAAAGTCTTCACTGCAGCTATTCCGGTCCCACGTTAAGTGAAGTCTTGTGAGGCGTACCTTGCCAGCTAGATTGGCTTTAAGAGCTTCCTCTTTGCTCCCAATCAAGACTGCTAATCACTAGCCTTCCTCAGCTGCCGTAACTGGTACCCAGGTTCCTTCCTTACTCGGAACTCGGAAGATAGGAAATGTTTGGAGTGACTTCTGCCTGATAATGTACGGAGATTTGGTTCTGATAAGATAAATATATGACGCAAGTTTATGAGGTTACTCACCACATCTTGAACCCACACCAATTCACTGCAAGAACGGAAATCTAGCACCTGCATATGGTAAAGCTTCGTAAATGTGCTCGGTAAAATTAGCCTAAAAAAGTACCTTGTCTTAATTTCAAAATGTGATATTGATAAATCCTTATGATCATGTATAAATATCTTCTTAGAAGGAGCAGAGAAAGCAAAATCGATTCATTTACATACTCTCTTAGTTCTCTTATTTTACTATTTGATCTATAGCCACAATATTATACATGTGCAAAATGAAAAGAAAGAAATGCCTAGCTCGATCTGCTAGGCTAAGACGCCCAACAAGACTTTGTAATATATACAGATTTCGACAATATTCCCACACATAATTTAGATTTCACAGCAAAGCTTACAACGATGGTTCTGACAATTTTACAAGGGAGTCTTTTCAGCAGTAGAAGCGCACGACAGCGGGAGTGTTGTGTGTGGCTAACAATCCTCTCGATCGAATAACATGTACGCTTTGATATATTTGACCAAATTGGTTATTATTATTCTAGAACTTTGACATGTTTTCGAGAAAGCGATCTTGCACTGGACTTACTTTTTCCTATTTATGACTTGGGAGTGTCTAGGTATCATTCGGATGTTTTCTTCCTAACTATCATCTAAATTTATGACCTTTAGATTAGAAATCAAGGGGCCTTTATTTTTAAAAGGATGATATTTTTTTCAAGGGGAAGGGGTAGAATTCAAGGGGGGGGGAGAGAATTTATAGCTATTAGATCTTTAATCCAACAGTTATAAATTTAGATGATAGTTAGAAAGAAAACATCCGGATGATGTCTAACAAAACCCTTATGACTCTCTTGATAGGCTGTAAGTCTGAAACCGACGGATATGAATATGACAACGACTTGAAAGTCTTTTGGGCGCAAACAAATGAAAAAGAAGCAGATGACTTGGAAGTCAATCATTGGTGTGCGAACAAAAAGGAAATTAAGTAGCAGACTAAGACATGTACCGGACTACTTGGGAAGCAATACATGCAACGTTCCTGTCTACTATTCTGAATCACAATGGTGAAATGAGAAAAAAAAGAAAATTAAGAAGCAGACTAAGACATGTACTGGAGCTTGGTACACAGTCATCTGGCCCCTAGCGAAGCATCTTTGTTATCATATCACGGTCCATGTCTCGACCGAATACATTCCGTGCAGGGGTTGATCTAATGCCTCTCCTATTCGTGTTGGCAATAATTTTCAGTGCACTGCTTCTTTCCTGGTTCAACATATCTGATTTCTTCACTTCAGTTACGGTATTTTCTTGCCTCTCTATTCGTTTCTTCAAGTTCCATCTAGCAATAGTGGGCAGGAAAGAATCTCCCGGAACGCCATCGTCCTGCAAGAAGCAAAATCTCAAATGGTTATGCAAGCTACATATTCCACTGGTATTCTCTATTGTGTACTACCCTGTTTCAAAAAGATGTCGTTCTAGAACGTGTGACAGTAGCATCGAGCTTGGAGACAATCGCGACTAGAGTTGTCATCGGAGTCGAGCAGCTAGGGTATCAACTGGGGGACTAGTCTATGACATGGCGGTGCCACACGCGCATCTTTAGCCAGGTTGGCCACTTATGACGTGTGGATGAACCACTAAACGTACATTAGTGACCTAAATATGGGTTTTTAGAGAACTGTGACCCATAGGAACCAGCACTACAAGTTTAACAATCCGCCATGTAAATTGCTCTTGGTATTTTATCTTTTATCCCTTAAGCAAGAGTTAACCTTACTATGTACCTGTTTCCTACCCTCTCGTTCTCTACCAGTGCCGCCATTCAAACTGGAATTCAAGACGATGGTCAGATATATGTAGTACCTGGTAACTTGTGATGCCAACCTCGTCATAGGACCAGTCTCGGTAAGAACGGGCAACCGCAATCGCATTGGCTGACCAGGCGAATATGGATCTGCAGCAGCTGTTGAAGTCGAAGGACCCGGACCAGCAACGGATCCTCTGCACCCAGGAAACCGAGGGTGCACGAGAAATGGGTAGCAGCTCAGCTGATCTGCGCAGGGTCGCGCGCACGCATCGCCCCAACCAGCACAAACTCTGCTGCACCCACCGCAGTAGCGCAGCTGATCTGCCTCGGTTGATGCGTACGCATCGCCCCAACCAGCTCCTGCTGCAGCGAGCAACGCAAGTGCCGACAGCGTCGTAGAGGCGCTGCACCCACCGCTGCAGCCAGGTGCTGTCGTGGGACTCACCATCACCGACGACCTTCTTCTCGATTTGGTGATAATCGATGAGATCCAGGATGTCTTCCGCTTCGTACAAAGCAGACCTTAGCATGCTTGCCAGTTTGTTGAGTATTTTCACATTAGATCTCTCCTTTCTTGCTTCTCTCAGCATCCTCTGCTCCTCTACTTCCCTCAGCGTCTGCTTCAGTTTTGGGATAGTGTGAATCTCCAGGTCTTGGAGCTTTTGCGATGCGTCAAATCCGAGGTAGGAAAGGAATTTGTTTTGGAGCAAGGCGATGATGGGCAAGAGGAACCAACCTACTACGGTTACGCCCCAGCCCATCCCGGCAACACGCCAGGCACTCGCCATGGAAAGCTTTTCAAAAGGAGAGCAGGGACAGAGAAGAGGGAAGAAGGATCTGTAGTCTCGGTGGCTCTTAGCAACATGTAAACATGTTACGTCTGAGAACTGTGAAGCCCTGCTCATTTCGTCTTTTTTGACTTTTTAGTTTTTTTATCTTTTTTTTCTTATTCTTTTATGCTGTGATATGCAGTTGTTTGAACTAATATTTTGTCTATAGCAAGGAACCATTTTCCACGGCTTTGCTTTAGATTAATAAGGATACTCGTGGTCGGCAACCGCATATATTAGTGGAATCCGTACTAAAACTCTGTATATGCGGTTGACTTTTCTTAGAAGTTGCAATTAACATTCTACTTATTTCGACTTGATCTCTAGTTTTTGATTTACTTTTTACTATTTTTAAATTTTATTTTTTTTATTTTTTTAGTTTTTTTGCTGATTATTTTTTCATATTTATTTGTATTATTGTAATAGACTAATTTATTTTTTATTTTTTAAAAAATTTAATTATGATAAATAAACTACCATCAGCTACGATATAATTTTATCCAGCAACAATATAATTTTAACCATAAATTAGTTTATTTTAACCTAACCGAGCTACTCCGAACTCACATACTTAAAATTCCCACGCGTATTCTCGAAAAAAACGCGACGTCACGTGGCACTAACCTCGCAGCCGAGTCTTCGTCTCCCTCACGCAGTCGAGGTTGCTCCGGCGTCCTCTCCCACTGTCACCTCGCTGGCCCACCTCCCCCGCGGCTCCTGGGCCATCACTGGCGCCTTCGTCTTCGTCGTCCGCTGCCTCCTCCTCCCTCTAAACCCGGTGAACGTTAACCCTAACCCCTTGCCACCGGTGGTCGTCATCGCTGGAGAAGGAAGAGGCGCGGGCGTGGTTCCCTCGGAAGGAGGCAGGAAGGGAAGATGATGGGAGGCGTGGAAAACCCAGCAAAAACAGGCCACCCATGGCTATCAAAATCATTAAGCGTGTACTCAGCTCTCAAGAATATATTACCGTCATCTCTTGAACAATACTGTCAGTGGATCGAGTAGTGATGGTTGCAAATCAAACTTTCAGTTCCACCTCTTAAAAGATACCTGAATAATTTCCCATTCAAGCCATTTTGACGGATCAAAGTACGAACTTAATTAGTTGATGTAATGTGTAATTTCAATGATGTGATGTGGATATTATTCTCTTCACATAAGTATCGCATCACCCATATACCACTTGGCTCTTCTTATATTGCTCGCAATTATCTTCTAAGCCAACTTTGGCTTGCCCCGTTTGACGAGTCAAGCAAATGCTCGCCATTCGAGATAAAATATAAGCAAGCTAGTATCTTAATTGTCTGGCATGTGGTCAAGTGGCAGCAAATGTGCCAGAAGAACAAGCCAAGAAACAGACTCGGACTAGGTGGGTAGCTGGCAGTCCTATTAGGCTCGAGTGCATGTGATACACATATTTTGGCTGTTCTTCTTGTCGGAATCGACAGATTATATGCCAAAGAAAAACAAATAGTTCGGCTCTAGTGTTTTTTGAATTTTGGACGTTCCTAGTACTGTAGTTTTCAAAAATTCTAATTCTAGCCCTTGGAGCAAAGAAATTCCATTTTGGCCATCGTTTCGACCGCGCGACCGTGTGAAAGCGACACGTGACCGGTCGTGCGGACGGGGACCGCGACGATCGCATCAGAAGACGATCGTACGGTCCTGGACCGCATGACTCCCCTGTAGCGAGCCGATCGTGCGCTACCCGAGCACATGTCTCCAGTGAAGGTGCGGTCCCCGAGCGCATGATTAAGTTTTTTTTGGGTTTTGCTCTGTATATTGAATTTAGGGTATAAAATTTATATGTATTTTGTATTTAATTTTGGACATATGAAATGATGTTTGAAAAATATGAATTTTATGTAGAGTCTTGTTTTACTTGTTTGTGTAACTTTTTTGTAATTGCGAAAATTAAGAATTTTGTTTGGTAGAGTACGAACGAAATTATTGTAAAGTAATGATTGATCTATTTGTGATTTTCGTACATTGGTGTCCGTGGAAAATATGTTCAACTCGTAATAACATTTTGCGATTATGTTATGTTGTTTTATTGGAAGAAATTTAATGAAATTTTTTTTAGGACAACTAGGATAGGAACAATTGGACGAAAGGAAGAAAAATGATATTGAACACGTGGAAAAAATGAATACGAAAAGATGGGAAGATTTTATGTTGGTAATTAAAATAGACTTCATAATAAATATGGGAAATAGAACCATGCACGACCTTTCATCAGAAACTATGTCTTTTCATTTTCAACCCTAGCACACCTTTTTCACTTTGGGAGATGTCGGGGCGAAATGTCATGTCGTGGACGGTTGACGGTGGTATTGTGGTTGAGCGTGTACCGGAATCAGGGTTTTGAAACGGTTTGAAATTTTTACTAAGGATCTGGTTAGACCGATTCCTCCAAAAATAAAATTTTTTTGGGAGGATTTTAACCCAAAAATTTCAAATCATAATCATAATTAAAAAATGTTCCCAAAAATCAGAAAGAGTTTTTGGGCGGAAAATTTCAAAGCAAATCGGCGTAAATTTGTATAACTCGGTGTAAATTGGTGCAAATTTGAATTTAGCCAAAATATTTGAGACCAGTTGTATTCTAAAGGAGGGTGTCCAGTAAAACCGAATTTTTATGATTATCGGTCGGTATTTTGAACTGAACTATGTCCGGTAAAATCATATTATAGACCTGTGGACTCTCTAATGGTGATCATTTGGGCTTATTTTTGATGGCTTATAGCTGAAAAGCACTGTAGCTGGCTGAAAAAACACTGTAGCTGACAAGATTCTCGGTTCTCACCCTATTTCAACAATTGCATTGGAGCAATAAATGGCACACATATCCCAGTTGTAGTGCCAGCCAAGGATCTAATTGCACACATTGGTCGTCATGGGTATCCTACTCAAAATGTTATGGCGATTTGCGACTTTGATATGAGGTTTATTTTTGTTGTTGCTGGATGACCTGGATCTGCCCATGACTCTCGTATATTCAATGACACTCTATCTCGGTACTCAGAATATTTTCCACACCCTGAAGATGGTAATACAATTATCTATTTCTATCTCTCATTTTATACATTGTCATTAATCCGATTTGATTCTTGTAGGAAAATTTTATCTAGTTGATTTCAGTTATCCTAATAGAAAGGGATACCTCACTCCGTACAAAGGGCAAAAGTATCACTTGCCAGACTTTCAACGGGGAGGGCGCCCAAGTGGCCAAAAGGAGGTCTTCAATCATGCCCACTCCTCTCTTCGTAATGTGATTGAACGTGCGTTTAGCGTGCTAAAGATGAAGTGGCGAATTCTATTGCATATGCCAAGCTATAAGGTTGAGAGGCAAAAGAAGATCATCATTGCTTGTATGGCGCTTCATAATTTCATTCGAGACAGTGCTTTGAGTGACCATCTCTTTGAGAGGTGTGATGATGATGAAGAGTACATGCCACATGTTGATTTGAACACAGGAGATGGTTACATTGGCACGGCACAAGATGATGGTGATATGTGTGCCTTTCGTGATTCCATAGCTAACAGCTTGATGGCTTCAAGAATATAGATAGTACCATAGAAGTTCCTTTTGATGGTTATATGTGCGCCTTATATGTCTATGAACACATTTTGTACGTTCCTTTTGTATGGAGACATGGTAGTTATCCATATTAATATTTAAAATTATGATTTAGAATCAAATTTATTGTCATGAAATTTTAATATTACTTTTCAATGTTTGAACTACGTACTACAAATTTACAAAGACGGATATCTCTTCTATCAATACATAATCGGGACATCAAATCACCTAAGGGTATTTCATCAATACATCTAGCGGGATACCGGTGCACGGCTAGAATCCGGATGCCAAACAAGCTAGCTACTCGGATCACCGCTACTTAGACTAGCCACCTACTCGGAATCTCCACTAGCTACTCGGACTAGCTAGCTTCTCGAATCTAAAGCTCCCCAAACAGGCCTCATGGTGACGGAGGCTTATTTAACATAATTAAATTTAAAAATTAAAAATATAAAAAATATGTTAGCCCATCACAGATAACGCAAACGAATACGGGAAAAAAAGAACCGGTAAAAAAGCTCAAAAAAACCAAAAGTTCAGAAAAAAGATAAAATTATAAATAGTGAAAAATAAGTCAGAAGTCAGAAGCTGAAGCCGAAACGATCACCAACTATACCAAGATACATGAGAAATCCAGTGTGCCTCCCACTTTCCCACTCCATGTCTACAATCCTGTAGTATCAACTCCTTGATCGCTGCATTTCTAGCTTAGGGCCTGTTCGGCTGTGCAGAAGCCGGGCGGCTTTTCGCAGCCGCTACAGTATCCAACTTTTAAACGAAGTATTTTTTTCAAGATGGAGTCTACAAGTTAAACGTAGTACACGTTAAAAGCTTAACATCTGTACCAGCCAAAATTGCAAATGAGTATCTGTTTTTTCGTAATATGTACCGTAAACAGCCAAAATTCAAAAATTTCAGCCAAAAACCATAAACCGCAGCCAAAAAGAACAGGCCCTAAGTCTCCCTTTCATATTAGGGATGTTGCTGTTGTTCTTTTCATGTCCCGTCCGTATGTTTTATATCTGACATGTTGCTCTGTTCGTTCGCCGGATGTGTTTGGCATCAACTTCGGCCTATTCGTAAATTTCACCTTTTTCTAATTTTTTGCCTTTTTTTGAGCTGTTTTGTCTGTTCTTTTTTTCCGTATTCGTTTGCATTGTTTGTGATGAGTTAATCTGTTTTTTATTTTTAAATTTTTTAAATTTAGTTACGTAAAATAAGCCACTATCAGTTATAGTGAAATTTCAGTCAGCTACAGTGCAATTTTAGTTATAAGCTAACTTATTTCAGCCTAACCGAACGACATGAACTTGTTTGACGTTTATTTCCTGCTGAAGTTTGTGGCTCTCCGCGGGTACCTGCGACAGCTAAGTAGTGCATACCTTGCTACTGTTGTTTCTTTTTGCATGAAGATTATCTGTCGTCACCCAACATTCTTTTCCTACATCCTCCATAGATCTTCAAAGAAGGGTGCTCCATCTGAGAAGAGCAGGCACTGAACCTCAGGTAAATATTTGTGTCTCACAGACGGTTCACCAGAATTATCTTTTGTGCAGCTTGTCTGCCTGCTATGGCTTTTTAGTGCCTCCCTTCTGTCGTCCATTAATCAACTCCGTTTTCTTTTCTTCTCCATGCCTACTTAGGTGCACAGGGGAAATGGTCTCCATATTTTGCTTCCTGGTGCTGGAAAAATGAAGCTACTTTGTTGATGGCGTCGATCATGTACATATATGCATGTAAACGTATATTAAACGTATATTGGTGCTTGTATTTACTTGTCTTTCCTCTGAAAAACCCGCTGTCTGGTGCTGTCCGCGCAGTCGTCCTTACAGAGCCTCACCTTGCAGGTTGCCTAGGTGCATTACCATTTACCTGTTCTATGGTGAATCTAATAATAAAGCATAAGTAGTATTGGTATGATTTTTAAGTTGGTAATTAAGATGATTAAACTCCTTTAAATTTTTAAGTTGGTTACACATATATGCTACTGGCTGTCGGCTCGGGTACCGGCCCAGAACTCGATATTATGGGCTGAGAGGTTTGAGCGGGCTTGGGCCCGAAATACGTCAAAACAAAACACATAGCAATAAGTTTGGGCCAACAAAGGAGAAACTCTTAACAGCGAAAACACTATCCAATTCTCGCATGCCCACACTATCTAGCAATCAAACAGTGTTTGCAAACTTACTCAAAGGGTACTAATATTTCCATAATATCACAAATATTAGGAAACAAACAAATTTAGTGCTCATTTACGTCGTACGTAATGCAATGCATGATAGTACGAGCACAGCATCAGTTCGCTCGCAAAACAGCAGCAACAGATCAACTGTTGAACGTCCACGCACAAGTCGCAATCCGGCCAAGCCTGTGTAGATCGGCTGGAAGGCTCAAGCATTTCAACTGTATTTCCCTTCGATGCGTTTGGATGTCGGAAGCCACAACCAAAAGCCATTACTAAAAAACATAGGCAGGTCCTCTGCATGAAACCCGGTTTTTGACAGGTTAGCAGATGGATTAAGAAACATAAGCAGCCTTTGTAAACACAAAATGGAAAAAGGAGGCAACGAAAGGGATTTACAGTTGTACCTTCCTCTTATTGGGAGAGCGACTTGATTACCACCCTTAAATATCTTTCCTGGGAACGTGTTCAATCTTGTACCTTCCTCTTCCGATTGTTTCGCACGACCTCACGAACTCGTCACTGCAGAGAGAGAGAGTCAATTGCTCGAGAGACTGGGGCAGTCTTGGTAGTGATCGAATATTCCTGCAGAGAGAGAGACTCAAGTGCTGGAGCGACGTGAGGTGCTCCATATCTGGCAAAGCGTCCCAGCTGCAGGCTGCAAGTTTGAGTACACGAAGATGAGCGAAAACCCCATTTCTATCAGGAATAGCTCCCAACGGGCTGCAGCCACAGAGTTCAAGTTGTTGCAGCTTTTCAAATTCATTCGTGTTACCAACCATCCAATCTGGGTACCTCGACCCTTTGTAGCCTTGGAGTCGCAGCTTTTCAAGGCCCATCGGGGGGCAAAGGCCCTCAAGTATCTCTGCTTCAAGGTCAGCACTGCAGCTGTGTTCATTCCCGAACCAATATAAATCGAAATCTGTGATGCGTTCCTTGGCAGATAGATTGGCTTCAAGAGCTTCCTCTTTGCTTCCAACATTCCCAAGACTTGTGATCTGTAGCCTTCCTCGAAGCTTGTTTAGGTCCCTCAGCTGCCGTAACTCGTGCCCAGGTTCCTTACTTACTTCGAAAGAAAGTAACTCTTGGAGTGACGTCAGCCTGCTAATGTTCGGAAGATTCCGAGATGATATATGACGCAAGTTGATGAGGTTACTGATCATATCTTGACCAGGGTAAAACACCTGTCCACAGTGAGAACCGAAGTCTAGCACCTGCATATGGTAAAGCTTGTTAAATGTGCTTGGTAAAATTAGCTTCAAATCGGACCACGTCTTAATCGCAAGATAGCGTATATGCTTTAACTGGCCAATAGATGCTGGGACTGAGAATTGGCTGCCCGGTCTGAAGACTTCTACGCTCAGTATCCGCAACTTCCTCAGTCTCGTGAACATAATCTCAAAGTATTCGTCTTCAGTTGCTTTTTCCATTACATCACTATCAATGATCAGAGTGCGTAAATTTTTCAATTTGAATATCTTCTCGGTGATCAATGCTCTATTACAAGTTGTAACGAAAAGATGGCGAACATCTCGAGGAACTTCTCCTGTCCAGCCATTCTCAATTCTGAAGCAATCACTTCCTTCTACCTTCTCTGCTAAATCATGCAGCAGATCATGAATTGTATAGTACTCAGTCTCACGACCAAAACGTGTTCTTAGTTGCAGAAATGAGCATGACAGTAACTCGTCACAGTACCTGTGACCTACATCTTCCATGTCATCTCTTGCGTCATTGGTCTTAACAAACCCTTGCGCTATCCACATGCGAACTAACTCTTCTCGTCCCAGATTATATCTTCTGGGGAAAATACTACAGTATTCAAAGCATCGCCTGACGTCCGCGTCGAGTTGCTGATAGCTCCACCACAGAGCTCCCATGGCCCCATTCAACTGGTCAAGCTTTGCAGTGCTCTCCCACTCTTCGATATTTGTGATTCCCCGAAGTCGTGCTGCCACTGTTACTGCTGCTATAGGTGACCCGCCAAGCTTTTCGGCAATCTTCCTCCCAACATGCTCATATTTTGGATCATTCATGTCAGCATGATGCATGAACAATTTGAAGTATTGATCCTCGTCCAAATCAGGTATTGCTATAGGTTTCTTAGCACCTAGAGCTCTAACTGCTTTTTCTGTTCGAGCTGTCACCAGGATCTTGCTTCCTCTGCTCCCAACATTGAGTGCAGAACGTAGCTCCTCCCGTTCCTGGTAATTCTCATCCTTGACCCAGAGATCATCCAGTACCAAGAAGAACCGCCTGCCTCTCAATTTTTCCTGCAACTTGGCTTTTAGGTCTTCACGATCTGTAATATCGGGGTGCCGGTCATTCATAATCTCCTTGAGCATATCACGAAATATATCATCCACTCTGAAAGTCTCAGACACATGAACGCATATGATAGGGTCGAAATATTTGACCTCCTTTTCATAGTCACGAACATATTCAGCCAGTGTAGTCTTCCCGGACCCTGCAATGCCATATATGCCAATCGCAGAATAACATGGACTGGTACTGGAGCTTGGTGCATAGTCATCTGCTCCCTCACGAAGCATCTTTGTTATCTCGTCACGCTCGTTGTCTCGACCGAATACCTCCCGTGTAACAGTTGCTGTAATGCTTCTCCGGTTCATGTTGGCAATACTATTTGATGCAGGCGCACTGCTGCTTTCCTGGTTCAACATATGCGATTCCTGCAGTTTAATAACGTTATTTGCTAGCTTCTCTATCCTTTTCCTCAAGCTCCTTCTAGCAATAGTAGGCAGGCAAGAATCTTCCGCACTGACATCCTCCTGCGAGAAGCCAAGTCTCAAATGATCATGCGAGCTACGTAATTGTTAGTAACTTAGTACTGGAGTTCAACTAGAGGATAGCCCGCGCAATTGCGTGCCTAGTCTTGCTATGCCACAAAATAGCCGTTAGAGCTTGTTTTGTGCGTAATTTTCTGCCCATCCAACTGACAGAAACGCCTTACGTATGGCTTTTATTTATTTTTATTTGTCAAGTACCCAGTACAACTTATAGACGCCCACACACGCACACCACGACGCCTATGAAAAACTAGAAGAGCGGAGCTTAACGAAAAAATGACAAAGCCACCACCGGCACCTCACTTACGACAGGCATGTCGCCTTCCACTGAAAGAAATCTTTCTAAATGAGACACCTATAGCCAAACTTGGGGTTTGAACTCGGTGGTGGGGTACAACCACCTCTACTAGCCACCCAAGCCAAGATTGGTTCTCGACGGTTTTAATTGTTATTGTACAAATTAATAATATTGGTATTAAAATTTGGATCCAAGATAATGTTGTGATCAGCCATTACATGTTTCGTGGGGTGGTTAAGTGATTTTGCAAAGATCATATTTTGTTTGAGCTATTTTCTGAAAGTTTCGGGAAAAACGGTAGTACCACAGCTGTTAGTGCGGCCATACCGCAGGGTAGTAGAAACACTGGTGTTAATGCGGTCATACTGCAGGGTGGTAGTACTGCTGGATGTGTGCAACCATACTGCAATACGGTAGCACCGATTTTTACACGGTGGTATGTTATTTCCAAAGAGGTCCAGTACGAGGTGCGAAGGTGCCGTAGTACCGATTTGGAGATCGATGAGTACCACGTGCAATAATACCGGCTTGAGAGGAGCGGCACTACCGGATTTGGCAAAAAAAAGGATTTTAGGTTTTGAGTTGTGGATTGAGTTTGTTTAACCAGGGTCCTTGCATTAATGGTGTATGAAGCATATTTTGGCTAACGTGGGTCAAGTTATGAAGAACTTGTGCTAATAAATGATTTCTTTGTCTTTGAATATGCAGGGTCGCGTGAAGTCAACTATGGTCAATGGTAACGATCGGGACTAGGCTTATGGAGGAGTTGAGACTCAGAACGATCGACGATACCAGGTGAGATAGTGAGCTCAAGCATGGTACGAGAAAGGCGAGAAATATTGAAAGCGAGTTCAAACAGCAGGATTGCACCATGTGACTTGGATGGTCCAAGTGAGCCATGGTTCATGGAGACGGGATGGGAGAGACTTGGAGACGTCTGGCAAACTAGTGGTGCACCTACACATGGTAAGCATGACGATTGCTTGCAAAGAATTATGATGACTAGGTCAACAAAGGGGTACTTTGGTAGTTTGACCAAAATACCAGAAACCACCTTGGATCAAAACTGTGATGTACGGGCAATGCGTTGGAGAGCAGTTTAGGTCAAGATGGAGTTGATTTGGTCAAGACAGATAATGGCTAAGGATTTAGCAGCTACGGGCTAATGTGCTTTGAAAATCGTGCATAAGTCACATGTGTGAGTTAAAACCCGTGTGTATAGGGTTACAGGGTTACCGTGTGTTGGATAAAGTTGTTTATTTCATATCGAGTTGATTTTTTTTTGTATCTTTTTTTTGTCGACCTGAAATTCTTTGGATCTTTGTTCATTGAGTTTTTTCATCCAATTTTTTTATGGAGTTCTCTTGTTTTTTTTTTGTTGCCGGCGAGGGGCTGAAGGGCGTCCACAAACGCCCGTGAACTAGATGCAACCAGGAGTGGACACCACACCAAAATTTTACTGATTTGAAAAAAGAAATATTCGACAGAAATATAGCAAATTTTGTTAATTTTATTACGTACGTGTTGGTGCTATGTGTATCTCGCAAGCAGATAAGATCCAATTGTGCTGCTTGTACAGTTGTACTTCACTAAGATATTTCTGTCGAATATCTGCTAGCTAGTATTTCCTCTGTTTTGTTTGTTTTCGTTTAGTTGGCACTTCACGGTTCCATCCCTGTCATCCCTAACTATGTCTACCACTTAGCTACCTCTTTTGATATGCTGGAGATATTATTGGAGTGTATTTTTGTCATATCTTATCACAAGTATAATGTCCTTAATATGTGCACTAGTCAAAAATAGCAAGTAAACGAAAACATAGGAGGTAGCTGGAATTCAACAAGGATCACATAGTACGTTTCTCTCTCTCAAAAAGGATTAGAAGATAGTACGTACCTGAAAAGTTGTGATGCCAACCTTCTCATGGAACCAGCTCGGAAAAGAACAGGCACCCTTAATCGCCTTGGCTGACCAGTTGGATATGGATCTGCAGAGGTTCTTGAAGATGATCCTGGAGCAGCAACGGAGCCTCTGTACCGAGGAATCTGAGCGTCGACGAGAAATCGGTAGAATGGCAGTTGATGTGCGTAGGGTATCACGCTTGCGTATGAACTGCACAAGGGGCCTCAACTGTACAAGGAGCCGGTGCGTAGGGTAACTCCTGGGGAAGCATCCGGCGATGCGCGTGGCCGTTACAGCGTACAAACTCTGTATCCATCGCAGCAGTGCAGCTAAACGGCATCGGGCGTTACGTACGTATCGCCCAAAACAGCTCATGTTGCAACGGGCGATGCAGCTGCCTGCAGCATCCTTGAGGTACTGCAACGACCGCCGCAGCCAGCTGCTGTCACCGCGGACTTCCTTTTCGAGGCGGTGATAATCGACGAGATCCAGGATGTCTTCTGCTTCGCACAAAGCTGACCTTAATTCCTTCGCCAGTTCATCAAGTGCGACCACATCTGAGTTTTTTTTCTCCCCTGATTTAATCATCTTCTTCTCCACTGCTTCACGCAGCATCGACTTCAGTTTTGGGATAGTGTGAATCTTCAGGTCTCGGAGCTTTCCCGATGCTTCAAAGCCGAGGTAGGAAAGGATGTTCTTCACCAGTATGCCGCTGATGGGCGCCAGAAACCAAGTTAAGAAGGTCATGCACCAGCCCATCGCTGCAATTCTCCAAGTATTTGCCATGGATGCCTTCAAAAGGAGAGGAGGGAGGGAGCATAGGAAAGAAGGATCCCTCTGGCTATAGCTCTTAAGTCTTAACAATAATACGGAGACACGCTTTCTTAAGTCTTAACAATAGTACAATACGGAGACACGCTTTCTTAAGGGATGCTTATTTAGATTTATGCTTTTGGATTTTAGACTTATTTAGTTTTATTTGAGGATTTGTTTACTGTAGCTGCTATAATATTTTCTAAGAAAAATAAAAATAAAAAAATTATTATATCGTTATGAACAATACAAAGAAGTAATAAAGAAAAGTCAAACAAATGCATAAAACCTCCAAAAAGTCAAAATAAACTGATTATAAGTTAACATGTTTCTAATAACTTCTGATTGAAATAAACTAGAAATCAAAATAAATCAGAAACTAAAATTATTTGGAGCAGGCCTCACATCATCTGCACAAAACCTTACAACTAAACTATCAGACGAAAAGCGAAGCATTACGTGCAGCAGGTCATACAACTAGTGAGACCAGAATGAATACTCCAGCTGCTGCCTGCAGAGTATGCTGCACAAAAGGCTCTCGCTTCTTACCTAATGGTTATGGGTAATTCTTTTACAAACAATATAGGACCAGACAACGGCAAGAATTTTACAGGCTCAGGAGATTGTGTCTTGCAAATATGGAGAATAATGGAATGCGTGAGTTGCTGTTGCTGCATGATTAACTAGGTTTATAAATGTAAGACTATGTGATGGTAATTCTACGTGAGTGATGAGTATTTAATATTAATAGTGTCTCACTTTTATTGCTCGACTTTGATTTTTGAATAATTAAATTTTTCTATGCTGTTCTGAAGATACCGGTCAGACCGGCCTAGCCATGCGGTCTGACCGCTGGGATAGTACGGGGAGGTGATCTGACTGGCTACAGTGTGGATGATCTAACCAGCATGTGTGTCACGGTTAGACCAGAACGGGTGAGTTGCTACTGAGTTGTTCTGTTGGTTTTGTGATTTTAGGTGTTATTTATGGCGTATGCTATGCAAGTATTAGTTATAGAGGAGTAAATGCATGTATAAGTTATGACGTATGTCTATGTATATAGTTTATTAATAAAGAGCCAAGTATATATTATTTAAGCTCAAATTAATTGTCTTATTGTTAGTGTACAAAGTATTTTGATAATTGCTGTAGCCAGCAGAAAGACTTTGGATGCCATTCACTGCGACGAATGATTACGAAGAGACAGCCTAAAACTCACCGTCCACTTTCCTGCATCTAGATACTAGAAAGATGGGCCATAGACAGGAGAGGTGGAAAAGGAGATATGACATGGTGGCACCCCACCCATGTACCAACCAGGAACAGGATGATGTCAGAAAAAGTTTTCAATCACAGGCATCTCTCATTGATTATTAGGGTACAAATAAAGCGAATAATTGTTATTCGTCCGATCGATCAAGGTATACAGAATGGATATGAAATAGATAGATATCCAACACTATCTATATCTGACTTTAACTTCAAGAAAAAATATATAATAGGATACAGGATAAGTAATACGTCCGAATATATTCGTATGTCAGGTGATATGTGATATGAGGAAGTCTATTGTGACTTCACCTAGAAACAAGATAACATATATGTGTTAGAATAACGCTTATATTTATTATGAAGCCAATGAGCCAATATATATACATGTACAGGTCTGGCATATATACAGAAAATATCTCATACAATAGGGTAAACACACAACTATGTAATACATATCTAACACCCCCTCAAACTTATGGTGGATCAACTACATGAAGTTTAGAGAGGTGAAAACTGTGTTGGGCTCTAGTTTGTGTCTTTGTGAAAAAGTCTACCAACTGAAGCTCGGAAGACACATACTGAAGAGCAACAACCTGGTCCTCCACCTGTGTTCGCATGTAGGAATCATCAACACCAATATGCTTTGTAAACTCATACTTCATCGGATCTTTAGCAATGCTAATAACACCTGTACTGTCAGACAAAAGAGAAGTCGGTGCAGAAATAGAAACATCAAAATCCTCAAGTAAATAAATTTCACACAATTTTGTTGATTTAGTACGTTGGTTTAGTGCAAATTTTGAGTTTTAGTTGCAAAACATTAGTTAAATCTACTTACGTGAATTGGTAAGTCTTTGCTTAGGCTTTGGGCCTGTTTGGCACGGCTGCGGCTTATGGTTTTTAGCTAAAATTTTTGAATTTTAGCTGTTTGAGACAAAGATTATGAAGAGAGATACTCGCTTGTGATTTTAGTTAATACATATGTTGGACTTTTAACATGTACTATAATTAACTTATAAATCTCGTCTTGAAAAAATATCCTATTTAAAAGTTAGATACTATAACAAAAATAAAAAAATCGTTAGCTTCGGTCAAAAAAATAGGTCCTTTATATTGTCTATGCACAGTGCCATTGACTCTCAAAGTCTTTGTATTTAAATTTTTCGATAGGTGTTGCCATCACAAGTGACAGTTTCTAGATCCAAAAACATGGATGACTAGGACTACAAAGTCTTTGGTCCGGTTTCTGAACCCCAAAAGCCACACCGGCACACACCACTGGGGTGGATGAGATTTTTTTAATCTCTCTGCAGAATACAAGCATACAAACAAGACAAAATATCTGGGAACTTCCAGAAAAGCATCATAGCGACAATTCAAACTCTTGTTGCAAACCTCGCTCGGGAGTGCTAACCTGCTGGAATGTATGCGGCTGTCGCCGGAGTTGGTCAGTCTTTTCGGACGAGATTTCAGCGGGAATCACCGGCGATCCTCGGGATTGCTGCCCTTCTCCGACGATCGCCATGGGATGGGAGGCATGTTTGTGTGGCGTGCGGAATAGACTAGATGAAGACGAGACCCTGCTGTGGCCCGACCGGTGGAAATTATGGCTTGAACTATCCAATTACGTTGGGCCTGAGAGGGGTAAACACTATCGTGGGATGGATGATCGTAGCCCAAGAATGCTGACAGGTTGCAAGACGGGCTGGAAGTTACACTACCGTGGGAAGTCACATGACTTGGGCTCATCTGATATCGGCCGCGTTATAAATTTAGATGGGTTAAACTGGATCGCGATATAAATTTAGATGGGTTAAACTGGATCGCGAATCTTGGCTGTGTTTTTTTAGATTTATGGTTCATACTGCAGTAATCAATTTTTAAATAATGTGTCTATAAGTTAATTATAGTAGACATTATATCGAATTTATCTATATCGGTTAAAATCACATGTGAATACCTCTTTCTCCACACTTTCTCTTATAAATAGCTAAAATTCAAAATTTTAAGCCAAAAGTTATAAGCCCATAACTCAAAAGAATCCACCCCTTTATCTTCCACCTTGAACTACCAACCAAACTGGCCGCCCTAGTACTACTACACCAAGCTAGCATCACCCCGCCTTGCCGCACCTCCCTCCTACCATCCCATGCTCACTTGACCCCTCGCCCTTCTCGCCGACCACCTAAACCCTGGCATCACACAGTTCTCTCGCACTGGCTTCTCCCATCTCGCCAACCAACCCCTCGTAGCGCGAGCCATCTATTGGAGCATATGGGTTTGGCCCAAATAAAATTCTTCATAAAACTTTAAAAACCCCAAAGAGTCGCTCTTGCATAGTGGAAGATATGAAACTTAGTACCATATTTCTACTCTAGGTGGAGGGACATCCATTTATAGGTGAGAGCATGTTCATACTTAGTTGAAGCAAGCAAAAGAAGAGTACACACGTGCGGTGGCTTGCTTGCCTTGCCATCGCCCGCTCGTGTGTGGCATCCGCATGAATGGTGCAGCAATTTCAGGTCTGGCTGTGTGCGAAGCTACAGCCTCTTTTTGCACCTTATAACTCTGCATGATGATGTGGCAGCATCTCTACGTTGGGATGAGAATGGTTAAAACGCGTTGCACTAATCCTGCGGGGCCGTTTATGGCACAGATTAATTATGTTTAATGCAATTTGTAATTTTTGTCATGTGTCAATGTGGTTTCCTTCCAAACTTTTGAGCGACTATAAGAGAAGAAGTCCTCTCTGCCCAATGCAAAGAAGAGAAACGGCATTATTGCCTTCTTCCTCTGTTGCACCGCGCTGCTTCTTCTACTTCATCCCTGCAGTGGCGTGCACCGTACATCAGGAGAGCAGTGTCTCTGAATAGGATTTACAATATATTTATTGGGAACGTGTTCAGTGTTTTGCCAAGTTGGGTCTCCGATTGTTCCGCACGACATCGTGAACACGTCATCGCAAGCGCTCGAGGGACTGGAGCAGTGTTGGTAGTGATCGAATATTCTTGGCAGTCAAGATACATAATTCCTTGAGCGACGTGAGGTGCTCCATATTATCTGGAGAGACCACGAAGATGAACGAAAAACCCATTTCTATCAGGAATAGCTCGCAACCGGATGCACAAGTCGTTGCAGGTGCTTCGGACCGCACGCACCGCCGTCTATTCTACGGCTCACCCACAAGCCCGGGCGTATGAGTAACGTATCACGTATACATCGGGACTGCGCGCCTGCACTTGTACGCTTGTGCAGAGATAATTTTGGGAGATGCCGGGGCGAAATGTCGTGTCGTGGACGGTTGACGGTAGTATTGTGGTTGAACGGGTACCGGAATCAGGGTTTTGAAACGGTTTGAAATCTTTACTAAGGATCCGGTTAGACCGATTTCTCCAATAATAAAACCGAATTGTATTCTAACGGAGGGTGTCCAGTAAAACCGAATTTTTATGATTATCCGTCGGTATTTTGAACTGAACCCTGTTCGGTAAAATCGTATTATAGACCTATGGACTCTCCATACATGGTCAACTTCACCAACTATACCAAGGAGAAATCCAGTGTTCCTCCCACTTTCCCACTCCATGTCTACAATCCTGTAGTATCATTCGCTGGTCTTGCTGCGTATGTTAAGAGAGATCAACTCCTTCATCGGTGCATTTCTAGCTTAGTCTCCCTTTCATATTAGTCCGGTCCGTATGTTTTTATATCTGACATGTTGCTCTGTTCGTTTGCCGGATGTGATTGGCATCAACTTCTGGCTTTTGGTTTACTTTTTGCTATTTATAAATTTCGTTTTTTTCTAATTTTTTGGTTTTTTGAGCTGTTTTGTATGTTCTTTTTTCTGTATTCGTTTGTATTGTCTGTAATGGGCTAACATGTTTTTTCTATTTTTAATTTTTTAAATTTAGTTACATCAAATAAGCTATTATCAGTTATAGTGAAATTTCAATCAGCTGCAGTGTAATTTTAGCTATAAGTTAGTTTATTTCAGCCTAACCGAACGGCATGAACTTTGGTGACGTCTATTCTCTGCTGAAGTTTGTGGCTCCACACGGGTACCTGCGACAGATAAGTATGCGCATACCTTGCTACTGTTGTTTTTTGCATGAAGATTATCTGTCGTCACCCAACATTCTTTTCCTACATCCTCCATAGATCTTCAAAGAAGGGTGCTCCATCTGAGAAGAGCAGGCACTGAACCTCAGGTAAATATTTGTGTCTCACAGACGGTTCACCAGAATTATCTTTTGTGCAGCTTGTCTGCTATGGCTTTTAGTTGCCTCCCTTCTGTCGTCTATTAATCAACTCCGTTTTCTTTTCTTCTCCATGCCTACTTAGGTGCACAGGGGAAATGGTCTCCATCTTTTGCTTCCTGGTGCTGGAAAAACGAAGCCACTTTGTTGATGGCGTCGATCATGTACATATATGCATCTAAACGTATATTGGTGCTTGTATTTACTTGTCTTTCCTCTGAAAAACCCGCTGTCTGGTGCTGTCCGCGCAGTCGTCCTTACAGAGCCTCACCTTGCAGGTTGCCTAGGTGCATTACCATTTACCTGTTCTATGGTGAATCCAATAATAAAGCATAAGTAGTATTGGTATAATTTTTAAGTTGGTAATTAAGATGATCAAACTCCTTTAATTTTTCTCTTAAGAAGATAATGTTTTACTTTTCATGTTTAGAACTGTTTACAAATAAACTTGCATCCACAAATACAATAATAAAACCAACACATTCTCCTCTATTGAAATATTGGTAAGTAAATAATTATATATTCCCATGTGACTTGTTAAATATAATTGTACTTGTAGTTGCTAAAATATCAATAGAAGGAAACTGAGAAGATAATAAAGGGCCTTTCGAAGAATATTGTGATGATCCCCTAGTAGAAGATGATTACTGGTTTTATGTCTTGTCTACGCTTAAGTACGCCTGTGGATCTTTTAAAAGTTCTTTTGTGATGTAATATAAACTTTGGGCTTTGATGCCTTTTTGTTGTAAACTCAGCTGATATGACGTAATCTCCTATAGTAAAAGTTGACTTTTAAGTATAAAGCATGAATAGATTTGTGCTCTGCTTATTTCGATTTGAGTTTCTGGCTTATTTTTTCACTATTAATAAATTTCATCTTTTTTTATTTTTTTAAGCTTTTTGCCAGTTCTTTTTTTATTTGTTTGCATTGTTCGTGATGGGCTAACATTCTTTTTTTATTTTTAATTTTTTTAAATTTAGGTATACCAAATAAGCCACCATCGATTCTGATGTAATTTACATCGATTCTGATGCAATTTCAGCCATAAGATAACTTATTTCAGTCCAACTGAACGGCACCTTGATGCACACTCATATTCAACACTCTACAATTGATTATCCGGGATAAACATTGTAGGTTGCCTAGGTGCATTACCATTTACTTGTTCATGGTGTACAAAATAGGTTAACCCATCGATATCCATATATGTTGCACATATATGCTACTGGCATCTCAGTTTATGTCGTTTTTTTTTGCGTGTCTAAGCGTGGAGTTGCCCTTCTCTGGCTGTCGGCTCGGGTACCGGCCCAGAACTCGATATTATGGGCTGAGAGGTTTGAGTGGGTTTGAGCCCGAAATACGTCAAAACAAAACACATAGCAATAAGTTTGGGCCAACAAAGGAGAAACTCTTAACAGCGAAAACACTATCGAATTCTTGCATGCCCACACTAACTAGCAAACAAACAGTGTTAGCAAAATTACTCAAAGGGTACTAATATTTCCATAATATCACAGATATTAGGAAACAAACAAATTTAGTGCTCATTTACGTCGTACGTAATGCAATGCATGATAGTACGAGTACAGCATCAGTTCGCTCGCAAATCAGCAGCAACAGATCAACTGTTCAACGTCCACGCACAAGTCGCAATCCGGCCAAGCCTGTGTACATCGGCTGGAAGGCTCACGCATTTCAACTGCATTTCCCTTCGATGCGTTTGGATGTCAGAAGCCATAGCCAAAAGCCATTACTAACGCCTAGGCAGGTCCTCTGCATGAAACCCGGTTTTTGACAGGTTAGCAGCCTTTGTAACAGTTTTTATATGACGGAGGCGTTTTGTAAACACAAAATAGAAAAAAAGAGGCGTCAAAAGGGATTTACAGTTGTACCTTCCAAGCCGTTATTGTTCAATCTTTTGCCAATTTGGGTCTCCGATTGTTTTGCACGACCTCACGAACTCGTCATTGCAGCAATCGATATACAAGCTCTCGAGAGACTGCGGCAGTGTTGGTAGTGATCGAATATTATTGCAGTGAAAGATACTTAATTCCTTGAGCGACGTGAGGTGCTCCATATTATCTGGCAAGGCGTCCCACCTGCAGTCCGCAAGTGTGAGACTACGAAGACGAACGAAGAACCCATTGCCATCAGGAATAGCTCCCAACCGGCTGCAGTCACAGAGTACAAGTCGTTGCAGGTGCTTCGGTCCATTCTTGTTAGTTGTTACCAACCATCCCATCGAAGGGCAAAGGCCGTCAAGTATATCTGCTTCAAGGTCTGCATCGCTGCTGTGTGGTTGATGCCAGCCCCATATTAAGTGAAGTCTTGTGATGCGTTCCTTGCCAGCTAGATTGGCTTCAAGAGCTTCCTCTTTGCTCCCAACATTCTCAAGACCGCTAATCCCTAGCCGTCGAAGCTTGTTTAGGTCCCTCAGCTGCCGTAACTCGTACCCAGGTTCCTTCCATACTCGGAAGTTAGGTAACGTTTGGAGTGACGTCAGCCTGGTAATGTTCGGAAGATTCAGTTCTGATGAGGTCAATATATGACATAAGTTGATGAGATTACTCATATCTTGACCAGGGTAAAACACCAGTTCACTGCAAGAACCGAAATCTAGCACCTCCATATGGTAAAGCTTCGTAAATGTGCTTGGTAAAATTAGCTTGGAAACGTAGACCGTCTTAATTGCAAGATAGCGTATATGCTTTAACTGGCAAATAGATGCTGGGACTGATAATTGCCCGGACTTTCTCCGGATATCTACGCTCAGTACCCGCAATTTCCTCAGCCCCGTGAACATACTCTCAAAGTCTTCGTCTTCAATTTTTTCTCTCATTGTACCACTATCAATGATTAGAGTGCGTAAATTTTCCAATTTGAATATCTTCTCAGCCAACAATGCTTTATTACAAGTCGTAACGAAAAGATGGCGAACATCTCCAGGAACTTTTCCTGTCCAGCCATTCTCAATTCTGAAGCAGTCACTTCCTGCTACCTTGTCTACTAAATCACGCAGCAGATCATGAGTCGTGTAGCAGTCCTGGCCACCACCTACATCACGTTGCAGAAATGAGCATGACAGTAACTCGTCACAGTACTTGTGACCTACATCTTCCATGTCATCTTTACAAACCCTTGTGCTATCCACATGCGAACTAACTCTTCTCGTCCCAGATTATATCTTCTGGGGAAAATACTACAGTATTCAAAGCATCGCCTGACGTCCGCGTCAAGTTGCTGATAGCTCCACCACAGAGCTCCCATGGTCTCATTCAACTGGTCAAGCTCTGCGGTGCTCTCCCACTCGTTGATATTTGTGATTCCCCGAAGTCGTGCTGCCACTGTTACTGCTGCAATAGGTCACCTGCCAAGCTTTTCGGCAATCTTCCTCCCAACATGCTCATATTTTACATCATTCCTCCCCGAAGTCGTGCTGCCACTGTTACTGCTGCATAATGCATGAACATCTTGAAGTACTGATCCTCGTCCAAATCAGATATTGCAATAGGTTTCTTAGCACCTAGAGCTCTAACTGCATTTTCTGTTCGAGCTGTCACAAGGATCTTGCTTCCTCTCCTCCCAACATTGAGTGGAGAAAGTAGCTCCTCCCGTTCCTGGTAATTCTCATCCTTGACCCAGAGATCATCCAGTACCAACAAGAAACGTCTGCCTCTCAATTTTTCCATCAACTCCGCTTTTAGTTCTTCACAATCTGTAATATTGGAGTGCCGGTCATTCGTAATCTGTTTCAGCATATCATGAAATATATCATCCACTCTGAAAGTCTCAGACACATGAATGCACATGATAGGGTCGAAATATTTGACCTCCTTTTCATAGTCACGAACATGTTGTGCCAGGGTAGTCTTCCCGGACCCTGCAATGCCATATAAGCCAATCACAGAATAGCACTCACTGCTATTGTAGCTTGGTGCACAATCATCTGCTCCCTCGCGAAGCATATTTATTATCATATCACGCTCGTTGTCTCGACCGAATACCTTCCGTGCAGCGGTTGATCTAATGCCTCTCCTATTCAGTGCACTGCTTCTTTCCTGGTTCAACAGATCTGATTTCTTCACTTCAGCTACGGTATTTTCTAGCCTCTCTATTCTTTTCTTCAAGTTCCATCTAGCAATAGTAGGCAGGCAAGAATCTACCGGAATGCCATCGTCCTGCAAGAAGCAAAATATCAAATGGTTATGCAAGCTACATATTTCACTAGTATTCTCTGACGTTTGGATGAACCACTAAGTGCACTTTAGTGACCTAAATATGGGTTTTTGGAGAACTGTGACCCTGTGAACACTGCTTTCCCTACCCCTCTCGTTCTCTGTCTCTCGCCCTTGCTACGAGTGCTGCCATTGTCAGCCTTCACCATGGCACCATCGTGCTGGAAACCCCTCCGGCCACGTCCACCTATCTGTCACGCCTAAGACCTTTGCTCATGTTTCCGTACATGTCATGTGCGTTATTGCTATTGCGTGTGTTGAGCCATATTTGACAAAGCAGCTCAGATCAAATCCAACGTGATGCTGGCACTTCCACCAAGATCACGGCTAGGGGTGAGAAATAAATAGGAATTATCCGTATTATGCGGTTACTGTATTCGGTAGTATACAAATATGGTATAGATTTTTCTATCCGATTAACAATTTATCTTCTATTTGTATTCGTATTCGAATTCATATAAAGATATGGATACAAATATGGTATGAATTTTTTACCATCTGAAATATTTTTTATCCGGACTATTCGAATCCATATTCGTATTCGGCGAAGCAATATACATATTTTATTGCAATACGTATGAACTTTTTACCATCTGAAATGTTGTTTCATCCGGACTATTCGAATCCGTATTCGTATTCGACAAAGCAATATACGTATTTTATTGTAATACGAAGTTACTGGACCCGGGCTACAGCCCACACCTAGCACGGGCCCTAGATCCGCAACAATGCCGCGTAAGACTTAAACAGGCAGCTTCAACGCAATTTCTGACGAATCATCACGTATGGATGCGTTACCGTTTGAGAACTAAATGCCGTGTACCTGCACTCTTAGTCTTTTTTGATTTTTTGGTTTTTTCTCTTTTTCTTCTTATTTCTTTGTACTGTGATATGCAGTTGTTTGAAGTAACATTTTGTCTATATCAAGGAACCATTTTCCACAGCTTTGCTTAAGATTAATAAGGATACTGGTGATCAGCAACCGCATATATTAGTGGAATCCGTACTAAAACTGTATGTGCAGTTGACTTTTCCTAAAGAGAAGAGCTATAGAATATTTAATTGTTTTTTAGCCAAAAGTAATCAGATTTTAGAGATTCAACGGATCCCCTCGTACAGCCCCCTCTAAAAAAATAATCTGAAGTGCTAGATCTCCATCTAACGGATCCACTCATACAATCCCTCATCAAAAAAATAATATGGAACGTTGAATCTTCATCCAACAGATCTCTCCGTATAAACCCGTTCCAAAGAAATAATCTGGGATATTGAATCTCTATCTAATACTTTAAAATCTGACTAATTTATCATTAAAAGTCCGTTATAGTCACTCGTAGTAATTTCCTGGGAACGTGTTTAAGCTTTTCCCAGTTTGGGTCTCCGATTGTTTTGCACGACCTCGTGAACACGTCATTGCAGCCAATGATAACCAAGAACTCGAGAGACTGGGGCAGTGTTGGTAGTGATCGAATATTCACGCAGGCAACGATAGTTAATTCCTTGAGCGACGTGAGGTGCTCCATATTATCTGGCAAGGCGTCCCAGCTGCAGCGCCTAAGAGTGAGCACACGAAGATGAACGAAGAACTCATTTCTGTCAGGAATAGCTCCCAACGGGCTGCACCCGAAGAGGTCAAGTCGTTGCAGGTGCTTCGGTCCATTCTTGTTACCAACCATCCAATCTGGGTACCTCGACCCTTCGTAGTCGTGGATTTCCAGTGTTTCAAGGCTCATCGGAGGGCAAAGGCCATCAAGTATATCTGCTTGGAGCTCTGCACTGCAGCCCAACCGGCTGCAGTCACGGAGGAAAAGTGTGAGACCACGAAGATGAACGAAAAACTCATTTCTGCCGGGAATAGCTCCCAACCGGCTGCAGTCACGGAGGAAAAGTTTTTGCAGGTGCTTCGGTCCATTCTTGTTACCAACCATCCAATCTGGGTACCTCGACCCTTTGTAGCCACGGTGGAATAGATTTCCAGTGTTTCAAGGCCCCTCGGGGGGCAAAGGCCCTCAAGTACATCTGCTTGGAGGTCTGCACTCAGGGGCGGAGCGACCGCTATACTCAAGTGCTCGGTGGCCAACTCTGCTCCAAGGTCTGCACTGCAGCTATTCCGGTCCCACGTTAAGTAAAGTTTTGTGATGCGTTCCTTGCCAGCAAGATTGGCTTCAAGCGCTTCCTCTTTGCTTCCAACATTCTCAAGACCAGAGATCTCTAGCCTTCCTCGAAGCTTGTTTAGGTCCCTCAGCTGCCGTAACTCGTGCCCAGGTTCCTTGCTGACTCGGAAGCTACGTAACGTTTGGAGTGACGTCAGCCGATATATGTTCGGAAGATCCATATGATCTGATAATATATGACGCAAGTTGATGAGGTTACTCATCATATCTTGACCAGGGTCAAACTCCAATTCATCGACAGAACCGAAATCTAGCACCTGCATATGGTAAAGCTTCGTAAATGTGCCAGGTAAATTTAGCTTAAAATGGTGGCGCGTCTTAATTGCAAGGTAGCGTATGTGCTTTAAATGGCCAATAGATGCTGGGACTGAGAATTTCCAGGACTCTCTCTCGAGTGGTACGCTCAGTATCCGCAATTTCCTCAGCCTCGTGAACATTATCTCAATGTCATCGTCTTCAATTTCCATACTCTCAAAGTCTTCGTCTTCAAAATCTTCTATCATTGTACCACTAGCAATGATCAGAGTGCGTAAATTTTCCAATTTGAGTATCTTCTCAGCCAACAGTGCTCTATTACAATTCGTAACGAAAAGATGGCGAACATCTCGAGGAACTTCTCCTGTCCAGCCATTATCAATTCCGAAGCAGTCACTTCCTGCTACCTTCTCTGCTAAATCATGCAACAGATCATGAATTGTATAGTAGTCCGTGTCCAGGTAGTTCTTTCCTCCTAGTTGCAGAAATGAGGTTGACACTAATTCATCAAAGTAATCCTGAGCAATATCTTCCATTTCCTCTCCTATTTCTGCTGTCTTTATAAACCCTTCTGCCACCCACAAGTTAACTAACTCATCGCGTTCCAAACGATGTGTTCTTGGGAAAATACTGCAGTAGGCAAAGCATCGCCTGGCCTGCTCATCAAGGTGCTGGTAGCTCCACCACAGAGCTCCCATGGTATCAGTCGGCACGCCCTGATCCCGAACTCTTCTCCAAAAGTCAACATTTGGTCTTATACGTAGCTGACCTCCCACTGTTCCGGCTAGTAGAGGTGATCTCTTCAGCCTTTGTGCAATGTCAGCCCCAATGGTTTCGAATATTCCACGATCTTGGCCATCTATGTCTGCACCTTCAAGGGCATAATGCATGAACAATTCATGGAAGTCATTGTCACCCAAGTCAGATATCGGAATACATCTTGATCTCACAGCACCCAAAGCTAACAATGCATCCGATGTTCGACTAGTCACTAGGATCTTGCTTCCTGCCTCCCCAACCTCCAATGGAGAAAGCTCCTCCTGACTCAAATCCTTGTTGTACCAGACATCATCTAGGACCAAGAGGAACCGTTTTCCACGCAGTTTCCCCTTCAAATGTTTTTGTAGGGCAGTAAGATTCCTGAATTGAGGGCATGGTTCCCATGTAGCCTGCTCAATCATCTCACTGAAAATGGTCTCCACACGAAAATTCTGGGAAACATGTGTGGATACATTTGCTGCTAGCCTAGCATTAGAACACCTAGGGATACATTAGATCGGAGAACTTACGGTCAGCCATGAACGCCATTGAGCGAAGACTCGTGCCTGCGTGATGCAGGCGTGAGGAAGAGTCGGTGAAGATCGTCCGGAGACGCCGCGACGGCGTCAGTAGCAGCGGCGGCGACGGTCTTCCCGTTGCTTAACAGTGCGCAGTAGATCGGATTACTTTTGAGTTTGTACGAGGTTTGTGTTTCTCACAGAAAAACTCATCTCTGGAGATGCCAGAACCCCTTCTATTTGTATTGCACTGTGCAACGGGGGACCGTAACCAAAAGTGGTTAGGCACCCCCGATCAGGGTGCGTGAGAAACGGTTGGGTCGTGGGCAACACCCCACGTTTCTCTCAACCGTTTGCCTAGATCAAAAACCAACATTCTCCCCCTTGATCGTAAGGCTAAACATCATAAGCCCTCTCTCAATAAAAGTTCACACCAAAGTAATGCGTCTAGTGATCAATTAAGTACCGCTGGACATCAGTACTTATAGTGCTCCATTTTATATCAATTGGATAACATATTACTTCATGGGAGTTGGTTACTTTATATGGTCCTCTTATTCCAGGATCACAGGCTCTCCAATAAACCCATGCCGGCAACATGATCACGAAAAATATTGGGTGGTAAGCCTTTTGTGAGCGGATCCGCAAGCATAAATTTAGTTCCAATATGCTCAACCTTAATTGTTTGATCCTGGACTCTATCTTTCAAAACATGATACTTTATGTCAATGTGCTTGGCGTAGCGCTTGACTTGTTGTTACTCGAATAGAAAAGCTGCGGGTTGATTATCGCAGATGTAATGAGTGGTCTAGAAATGCCGTCTACCACTCTTAATCCGGGATAAAGTTCTTAAGCCATACTGACTGCCGGTAGCCTCATAACATGCCACAAATTCAGCTGCATTGTCGACGATGCGATGAAGTGTTTGCTTTACACTTTTCCATGAAATTGCTGCTCTGCGAGGGTGAAAATATAACCGATGTGGACTTCTTAGTGTCTTTACACCCTTAAAATCAGCATCGAAAAACCGACAACCTCAAGGTTATCGCTCTTTCGTATGTGAGCATGTGACCTTTAGTGCCTTGCATATAACGCAGACTTTCTTAATCGCTTTCAGTGGTCCGGTCTGGATTTGGTGATATCGCCAAGCATCCGGTAACAAAAGCTAAATCGGGCGTGTACATACTTGAGCATACATGATACTTCCGAGGCATGAGCGTAAGGCACAGCCTTCATCTGATCAGATTCATAGTCATTCTTTGGGCATTGAAATTTCCCAAACTTATCGCCCTTAACAATAGGAGCAGGCGAGGCAGAGCATTTATGCATATTGTATCTCTTTAGTACTCTGTCAATGTATGCCTTTTGTGATAAACCTAATGTTCCTTTGGACCTATCTCGGTGAATTTCAATACCAAGAACATAAGATGCTTCACCGAGATCCTTCATGTCAAAATTGGACGAGAGAAAACTTTTAGTTTCCCGCAGCATGTCCACACTGCTGCTGGCCAATAATATATCGTCCACATAAAGAATTAAGAAGGTGTAATTACTCCCCCTGAACTTAACATATGTGCAATTATCAACATCATTCTCTTTAAATCCAAAATTCCTTATGACTTCATCGAACTTAAGATACCATTGCCTAGAAGCTTGCTTCAGGCCATATATGGATTTCTTTAGCTTGCATCCCAAATGTTTCTCGTCTTCCAAAACAAAACCTTCCGGTTGTGTCATGTAAACGTCCTCATACAAGTCTCCATTTAGGAATGCAGTCTTAACGTCCATTTGGTGCAACTCTAAATCAAAATGTGCTGTGAGCGCCATTATGATTCTAAATGAGTCTTTAGTCGAGACAGGAGAAAAGGTTTCATTATAGTCAATGCCTTCTCTTTGTGTAAATCCTTTTGCTACAAGTCTCGCCTTAAACCTTTCGATATTCCCTTTGGAGTCACGCTTTGTTTTGTAGACCCATTTGCAGCCTACTGTTTTGGCTCCGTTAGGAATTTCTACTAAGTCCCATACATCGTTGTCACCCATAGACTTAATTTCATCTTTCATGGCATCTAGCCACTTAGATGAATCCTTACTCTTCATAGCTTCTTTGTAAGAGCTAGGATCATCCTCCTTCCCAAGATTATCTTCATTCAAGTAAACCTCATAATCACTTGGGATAGCAGATCTCCTCACTCGTTCTGATCTCCTGACAGGTACATTAGCAGGCTCATTAGATTGTTCATTAATTGTCACAGAGGGCTGTGAAGGCTCATCATTAGGTACAACACTTGTGTTTTCAGAGCCCTCAACAGAAGGAGTAGCCACAGAATTAACTGGAGACGCAACAGGAGTTGCAACTACAGGATCAACTGTGGGCACAACCACTTGGGGTATAGGAAAATCAATCTGTCGGATTAGCGGTGAAGCAACATACATCCGCTTCTCCTCAAGATCAATTTTCCTAGGCTCTAGATCACCACTAATGCCATCATTTTCCAAGAACACAGCGTGCCTTGTTTCTACAAATTTCGTGGTACGATCTGGACAATAGAATCGGTAGCCTTTAGATCTGTCAGGGTAGCCAATAAAATGGCAACTCACAGTCTTAGGATCTAATTTCCCAATTTGTGGGTTAAATACTTTAGCTTCGGCTGCACAACCCCACACATGGAGGTAGTTCAAACTAGGTTTTCTCCCAGTCCATAATTCATATGGTGTTTTGGGCACCGACTTACTGGGAACCCGATTGAGTATGTGTGCAGCAGTCTTTAATGCTTCCATCCATAACTTTACAGGCAAAGTGGAGTAGCTCAACATACTTCGAACCATATCCATAAGAGTACGGTTTCTTCTTTCTGCTACTCCATTTTGCTGAGGATCTCCGGGCATTGAGTATTGAGCGACTATACCATTTTCTTGTAAGAACCTGGCAAAAGGACCAGGAATCTGTCCATAAGTCGCATGTCGCCCATAATACTCTCCCCCACGATCCGAGCGCACTACTTTAATCTTTAGACTGTGCTGATTTTCAACTTCAGCCTTAAATATTTTAAATTTATCAAGTGCTTCCGATCTCTCTTTAATAGGATAGATATAGCCATAACGTGAGTAATCATCAGTGAACGTAATAAAAGAATCATAACCATCTACTGATGTCACAGGGAAAGGACCACATATGTCAGTGTGAATTAATTCCAAAATCCCTGTGCTTCGAGTAGCACCTTTCTTTATTTTCTTTACATACTTGCCTTTGATGCAATCAAGGCAATGATCATCCGAATCACTAAAATCTAAAGGGTGGAGAATTTCTTCTTTAATGAGACGTTCAATTCTCCCCCTCGAAATGTGGCCCAAACGACAGTGCCACAATTTCGACGAAGTCTCATCAATTCGCTTGCGCTTTTTATTCACATCACATACATTCATAGATATAAGAGAATCTTGCAGGGACAACATGTAAAGCTTGTCGTGTCGGATGGCACGACCAACATTATCATTATTGAAATAAATCAAACACTTTCCGTGTCCAAAATTACAAGAATATCCATCATTATCTAATAATGAAACAGAAATTAAGTTTCTTCTCATCGAGGGAACATAAAGAACATCATTAAGTTTCATTACAAAGCCATTATTTAAGACTAAAGAAATAAATCCAATAGCTTCAATTTTGGCTTCCATCCCATTAGCCACTCTTAGGCTTCTTTCCCTCGAGACTTGTCAACATATGGAATCCCTGCAAGGAATTCGTAACATGCACAGTGGCACCAGAATCAATCCACCAAGAATTTATAGGAAAATCAGCATAAAATGCTTCATCAACAAAAGTAATTTCATAAGTACCTTTCTTGGCTAGCCATTTTAGCCATCCAGGACAGTTATCTTTGAAATGGTCCTTTGACTGACAAAAATGGCACTCATCACTTTTCTTCTGTCCACTTGAGCTTCCAGGACCTGAAGCGTTTTTAGGCGCTTTATGGTGCTGTGGATGCTGTGGCTTCTTATAAGGGGAATATGCTTGCTCCTTCTTTCCCTTTCCTTTATAGCCACCTCTATTTCTAGAGGACCGATTGTATTTGAGGAGTCGACTTGATTTACAAAATCGGTAGCCCCTCACCTTGAGCCTCTCTTCCTCCTGTGAAACATTAGCGATCAACTCGCTCATGGTCCACTTGTCCTTAATGGTGTTGTAGTTTACCTTGAAAGCTTCAAATTGCTTGGGAAGAGACATCATAATGTAATGGACAACAAAACCATCAGAAATAGCCATGTCCATTGTCTTAAGTCTGGCAGCAATATTGATTATTGTCATAATGTGCTCACGAACATTTCCAGTACCATTGTACTTGGTGTTCATGAGCCTGTGCATCAGTGTGGTAGCATAAACTTTAGAGGACCCTTTAAAGTGATCCTCGATGGAGGACAAATAGTCCTTTATCCTTTCCTTTTCAGGGATTGCTCCCTTATGGCCTCACCGATGGAGTTTTCATCACAAGAAGTGAAACACGGTTAGACCGCTCCCACTTCTCAAAGATTAGTTTTATATTCCTTCATTTTGTCATCATAATTGTCCTCCCTTCAAGGGAGCGACAGGCTCATCGAATCAACGCGTAGTCCGGATCCAAGAGTCGAAAAGTCGTCATAAGCGTAAACTTCCATTTCTGAAAGTTACTACCATTAAGTGGCTCAATTGCATTAACATGAGCGGAAACAGAAGCAGCTGAAAAATTATAAAATTTACATTAGCAAAAGCGCATAATTAATTTTGCATAAAAGTTAATCTTACGTTGGTATGATTAATAATATGCTCATAAGAATTTTTCGCATCACCGTTGGGCAGAAACGAAAAATTTAACATAATTCATACACATGCAATTACAATTAACGTTGGTCAAAGAGTAATAGCATGGTAAAAATAAACACAACAACCATAATTTATAACATGCAATTACAATTAACGTTGGTCCAAAAGTAATAGCATGAAATAATAAACATAACTCTCTAATTGAATTTCTCGTTGGTTTCATTCAATTAGAGACAAAACATCAGGCAGCGGAAAAAAAAATATCATAATATTTTCAGCCGCTTAGTTACATTATTCAGTAATATTTTTCATGAGAGATTAATCATAACAGTGCATGTAAAAAAATAAAATAAAAGAAAATGCACAAAATATATATATATATATATATATATATATATAAAATTTGGGCCAAAATTGGGCTAAAAATAAATTTGGGCTGAAAAAACAGCCTCAAAACAAAATTTGGGCCGAAATTTGACTCCAAAAGGAAAATCTGGTCGAAAATCGGCTCATGGCCCAAAAACTCATGACGGGAAAAAAAATCCATACGTAGTCTGCTTTACATGCTGCCCAAAAACTCTGGACGGCCCAACTTATAGTCCCATGGGCGCCTACAAGCGCGCACGGCCGGCCCTTCCACGCATGCAGCCCAGCGGCAACAGACGCGTGCGTGCGAGCCGTCGGATTTAGATCCGACGGCCGAGAACTTCAGCTGGCCATAAAAATTTTGGCCCGTAAAAAGAGAGCCGTCCGATCGGATCGACACGATATCTTGTGGTCAAACAAAGAAGAAAACGGTGAAAACCCTAACCCTAAAAGCATTTGAGCCCGCAAAAAACGGAGGCACGGGCGGAGGCGACATTGGTTGGCGGGTGGTCGCCCGGCAGCAATGGCGGTAAGGCGCGGCGATGCATCCGGCGGAGCGGCGACGGCAAGATCCGGGCCCCGAAGCGGCGCGGCGACGGCAAGATCCGGCAGGCGGCGCGGCAAGATCCGGCGAAGCGGCGACGGGCCAATAACCAGCGAGGGCGCACTACAAGACCCGAGGAGCGGCATGGCAAGGCGCAAGCGGCGGTGGCAAGGCAAGGCGCGCGCCATGGCGGCGGCGGCCTTGCTGGCGACAGCGGCGCGACGGCGGTGGCGGCTCTTGGGCGGCGGCCGGCGTGAGGCGGCATCCGTCGATGGCGCAACCGTGGAGCGAGGTGGGACGGCTCCGAAAAAAAATTGTAAGCATCTCCCCGATCCGAAAATAAAATCGATTGATTTGGGGATTTTGGGATTTGGGGATTTTAGGGTTCATCAAAATTTGGGGTTTCTTGGGTACGGGATTCACCTCCTTCTAATATGCTAACCGAGCACAACAGTGGACAACAGTGGCTAGGGTTCTAGGAGAACTAGCAGAGGGCTCTGATACCAAATGTGGATACATTTGCTGCTAGCCTAGCATTAGAACACCTAGGGATACATTAGATCGGAGAACTTACGGTCAGCCATGAACGCCATTGAGCGAAGACCCGTGCCTGCGTGATGCAGGCGTGAGGAAGAGTCGGTGAAGATCGTCCGGAGAGACGCCGGCGACGTCCTGTAGCAGCGGCGGCGACGGTCTTCCCGTTGCTTAACAGTGCGCAGTAGATCGGATTACTTTTGAGTTTGTACGAGGTTTGTGTTTCTCACAGAAAAACTCATCTCTGGAGATGCCAGAACCCCTTCTATTTGTATTGCACTGTGCAACGGGGGACCGTAACCAAAAGTGGTTAGGCACCCCCGATCAGGGTGCGTGAGAAACGGTTGGGTCGTGGGCAACACCCCACGTTTCTCTCAACCGTTTGCCTAGATCAAAAACCAACAACATGAACCCACATAACAAGGTCGAAATAGCTTTTTGTTTCCTCGTGCTTGCAAACATACTGTGCGAGGGTTGTCTTCCCAGACCCGGGGATGCCATGAATGCCAATTACAGAAAAACTTTTACCACCACTTGAGCTTGGGTTCTCACGAAGCATACTTATTATCTGCCGACGGTCCTCGTCTCGGCCAGTTACCTTGCGTGGTGGATCTGCAGCAGTGGGCTTCTGTACATATTTGGCAGTGATTTCTGGTCTATGGTCGCTTGGCAGGTTTGCCAGCCCAATAATATTCTGTGCTTCGCCAATGAGTTTTTCTATCTTCTCCACCAATTTCTTCAAGCGATCTTTCAAAGGCCCAGGCATAGTCCAACTTGATTTGGAACCAACATCCTGCAAATGCAAGCAAAAGCTGAGCTGGTTGGAGAAAAGTGAAGTCTGTATCTCCCAGGGGCCCAAAAAGAAAGGAACCAATCCAAAGCCGACCCTAACAACTCCAACTAGAAGCAACCAATCAACAAAATAGGGGATTAAGTACCAACTTAACAAACCAAATCTACTGAAACTTAGAGCCTAACATAGATTACTCGGCTTGGCCCGAGTTGGCCGCGCCTGGGGATGCCGACGCCTGCTGTGTCGGCCCCACATGACATACCAGCTGAAAGCCTTGCACAATTACATGGTCTAATTTCGGAAATAATTTTTACCTAAAATACATAGAAAATGCAAAACCACTTATTACCTTGCATGGTGGATCTAGAGCAGCGGGCTTTTCTACCTTCTTCACCATTCCCTTCAAGCGACTTTTCAAAGTCCCAGGCTTAGGCCAACTTGATTTGGAACCAACATCCTGAAAATGCAAGCAAAAGCTGAGCTGGTTGGAGAAAAGCAAGCAAAAGAACGGGGAAGGGAGAAGAGATGCTTTGGAGTTTGGAGTGACGTCAAGACCGCTGATCGCTATCCAACTTCGAAGCTTGTTTAGGTCCCTCAGCTGCCGTAACTCGTACCCAGGTTCCTTCCTTACTTCGAAGGTAGGTAACGTTTGGAGTGACGTCAGCCGATATATGTTCCGAAGATTCAGAATTCTTGGGTTGGATATATGACGCAAGTTGATGAGGTTACTCATCAAATCTTGACCAGGGTAAAACATCACTTCACCGCAACAATCGAAATCTAGCACCTGCATATGGTAAAGCTGCGTAAATGTGCTTGGTAAAATTAGCTTCAAACTGTAGCTCGGCTTAATTGCAAGATAGCGTATATGCTTTAACTGGCCAATAGATGCTGGGACTGAGAATCGGCTTTGGCTGAACTCTCTCCCAACTCTTACGCTCAGTATCCGCAATTTGCTCAGCTTCGTGAACATACTCTCTAAGTCTTCATCTTCAATTTCTTCATTCATTGCATTCCTATGAATGACCAGAGTGCATAAATTTTCCAATTTGAGTATCTTCTCAGCCAACAATGCTCTATTACAAGTCTCAACAAAAAGATGGCGAACATCTCGAGGAACTTCTCCTGCCCAGCCTTTCTCAATTCTGAAGCAATCACTTCCTGCTACCTTCTCTGCTAAATCATGCAGCAGATCATGAATTGTATAGAATTCCCTGCCATTGTAGTTGTTTCCTCCTAGTTGCAGAAATGAGGTTGACACTAGTCCATCAAAGTAATCCTGAGCAATACCTTCCATTTCCTCCCCTATTTCTGTTGTCTTTATGAACCCTTCTGCCACCCAATAGTTTACTAACTCATCACGTTCCAAACGATGTCTTCTTGGAAAAATACTGCAGTAAGCAAAGCATCGCCTGGCCTGCTCATCAAGGTGCTGGTAGCTCCACCACAGAGCTCCCATGGTATCTCCCATGGTATCAAGCACATCCCGATCCCGAACTCTTCTCCAAAAGTCAATATTTGGTCTTTTACGTAGCTGACCTCCCACTGTTCCGGCTACTAGAGGTGATCTCTTCAGCCTTTTTGCAATGTCAACGCCCATGGTTTCGAATATTCTTCGATCTCGGCCATCTATCTCTGCACCATCAAGGGCATGATGCATGAACAATTGAAGGAAGGTATTCTCATCCAAGTCAGGTATGGGAATACATCTTGATCTCGCAGCACCCAGAGCCGATAATGCATCCGATGTTCGACTAGTCACTAGGATCCTGCTTCCTTTCTTCCCAACCTTCAGCGGAGAGATTATTTGCGGTAGCTCCTGGTGACTCACATCCTTATTGTACCAGACATCATCTAGTACCAGGAGGAACCGTTTTCCACTCAGTGCCTCTTCCAGCTTCTGTTCTAGGGTGTTAAGGCTCTTGAATTCAGGGGACGGTTCCCCTGTAGCCTCCTCAAGCATCTCTCTGAAAATGGTATCAACACTAAAATTCTGAGAAACATGGATCCACATAACAAGGTCGAAATGGCCGTCCTTTTTCTCTTGCTTGCCATTTTTCTCACGGGCACAAACATACTGTGCAAGGGTAGATTTCCCAGACCCTGGAATGCCATGAATGCCAATTACAGAATAACACAGACCACTGTTGGTGTTTGGTTCGCCATCATCTTCTGTCTCATGAAGCATAGCTATGATCCTCTCACGATCTTCATCTCGGCCAATTACTACTGGCGGAGGAGCTGCAGTAGTTTTTCTTGGTGATCTCGGAGCTGCAGCAGTGACTATACCACGTGAATTATCAGCAAAAGTTTCTCTTGTTAGCATCAGCATGGCTTGGCATGTTCAGCAGTGGCAAAATTCCGTGTGCTTCGTTGACAATATTTTCTATCTTCTCTAGGCATTTCTTCAACTCCATTTTTGAAATATCTGGGGGTGAATCATCTGACATGTTACCACTCTCCTGTAAAACCAAATAACAGGCCGTACTCAACGGACGAGAGGATTTTTACGGAAAGAAAGAAAGAAAGAAGCCTAATGTATGTTAGGGAAATTTCTAACACCCCCAACAGTTTTGCTGCAATCCACTGTGACATCTAGCTTGACTTGCTAAGGGTTGCAATCCGCTGTGACAACCATGTCTTGTGGCTAAGGGTTGGTTTGGTTTGTGCCCGATCCAACGCTGCTAAAGTTTGGCTTTGCCAATATTTTGGAGACGGTTTTGGCCACATCCACAGTTTAGTCAACAGATTGGCAGGAAATGCATGGGACATGACCAAAGAGCCATGGGCATGCCAAAATTTGGCAACCATCCTCACGAGGGCCAGGGGTGAATTTTTGAGGCATTACCAAAAAAAGGCAAGGCAAGTTGGCGGTACAAACCAAACACACCCTAAATAAATCTCACTAATCAAACATTAAGTGGATTTATTTGTGGATCTTCCATGATTTGATCGAATTTTCTAAAAGAGATGAAACAAATGAAGGCAGGAATGGACCTGGTTTTTTAGGCAGGAGCACTTGGGCAAGGCAGACTGGAGCTTCTTCACCCAATTCCTCTGACTAGGAGGCTCGCCATCTGCCTCCAACTTGTCATCAGGCTGAGACAGGATCTGCCTTTCGAGACGGTGATACTCAACATCATCCAAGATGTCTTCGGCTTCGTAGAAAGCAGATTTAAGGCTCTTCAACAATGGCTCCAAGCGATTCCTGTGAGAACTGATCTCAAACGCTTCCTGAACCAGCATCAGCTCCAGTTGTACAACTTTAATCTCAAGTTGTTTCAGCTTCTCCGATGCGTCAAAGCTGAGGTAGGAGAAGCCTTTGCTGACGAGCTTAGAAATGATGGGCGAGACGACCCACCCTGCCGCTTTCATGCCCCAACCTACTGCAGCACCAATGGTCACTGGATCCGCCATTAGAAGCTGCGAGCTCTTAGCGACTTGCTGGCAGTGTTTCACATTTTAGGAGTGCCAAAGGCCGTGAAGGGAAGCTTTCTTGGAATGGCTAGGCTGAAGGACTAACAAGTCATCAGTGTGCGTTTGGGCAGCACAAATGGGCATTATACTAACATATTTCACGAGTTGGTAAGTTGTATAGCCCACTCCAGTACCCCACCCACCGACCCCAGACCCCACACACCGACACACAACATGTCCGGGCAGTATACAAGCAGCGCACAAATGGCCATTATGCTAACATAGTCCGTGACTTCATTTGTATAGGTACAAATGCCAATGGAATGATATACATGTACAAGGAAATTTGAATTGTGTAGATACTATTTGCCTAAATTTGCAGCACGCCCCACAAATTGTTACTTTTTATTTAATTTGGTGGAAATTCTTATTCCATTCAACTTTATCAAGCATTCAATTATTGCTATGATTAACCATGTTGCATGTGAGAATATGACGTTACTATCATATACTTTTTGTTAAAAAAATATAGAAGTATTCTCATCTAGATCGTGCATAAACTGCAAGGATGACTGCATGTGAGCATGTCGATTCCCCCACACGGAGAAATCTGAGCTTGTAATGGTAAACTTACTGTGAAATGGCACTGATCTGGAGAAAAGGTAAAGCACACTCGATGTACCTGACATAATAAATTATGTAGTCGGCTTGCTGGAATGGATGCGTCGTTTTGCATATAAGAGCCATACACAACAAAAAGCATACAGCAAGTAACATTTACATTTGTTGAGGGGACACTTCTATGCAATTGGCAAAGCTGTCACATATGCGCGTCTAAATGGCCCAAGATGGCCACTTGGGGAGTTTTGAGTCAAGGTCGCTCATTTGTTCTCTTTCTTCCTTTCTTTTTTCGTTGGTGCATCTAACTATGGAGTCGTTTGAACGGAAACTTTTGTATCGTTGATCTCAACTCTCAAGGGTGCTGTGTTCTGGGGTCGTGATCCGGCGATCAATCACACGAGTCACGAGATGTACAGTCTTGTCTCTTAGTTGATGAGGAGGGATGTGGCGTGTGGACGGCTCCAACCGGCTTTTAATTTCTTTTGTTTTGTTCTTTTGGTTTTTTTGGATTTTTGGAATTTTCTTTTCCCCCTATTTCTTTACATCGTCTGTGGATATATAATAGTATTTTTCTTTATTTTTAATTGAATGACTCTGAAATAGCTAATACCTACTGCAGTACAATTTCAACCAACAACCATAGCTAAAAGCCACATCTTTTAAGCCGTTTGGAGTACCACTGTAGCCCTAGCTCAAGTACTTGTATAAACAAACTAAATATCAATAAGTCGCTTCAAAACACTATCTCAATAAATCACTTTGAAAAGAAAATAGATAAATTGCCATATTTATTTATTTAATAAAAAATATAAATTATAAGCCAAAAAGAATAATTTTTAAATAATCATTTTTATTCAAAAATACAAAATTATACTTGCAAATTATTTTTTTGCACTTTTGACCTCATGTTGCCGTACGGGTTGGTCGACTTAGGCTAGTCGTCTAACGGTTATAGCTAAGTCGTCCAACGATTGAGCGACTAGCCCAACTGTTAGATGATTTGGTCATGTGTAACCTAACGGTTGACGACTTTGCTTTTAGTTACCTAATGGTTAGGTGATTTTAAATAATAATGTAATTATTATATTAATTCAATAAAAATAATTATAGTAGAGTAAATGATAATTTTTATATGAATTACGTGTGCGTGTAATTAATCGTACAAGGAGCTCCATATATGGCGCCCTCTGTAGTCTGTACGCCATCCATCAGCATGCATTGATTTATTCAACTTTTTCCCGGGGCGCGTTTGCCGTTACAACAAATCCTACTCGTCTATCTAGCATGCATACGGCTGATGATGATGTCCTGCTAATTCCTGCACAGTTCATACTTCATACTGTTCTCTACTATCTGAACACGTGTGACATGAATGCGTACATATACAAACCTCGTTAGCTAGAAGTATAAACTGTAACATCCGTACACGTCTGTGTAAGTGAGCCCATGTATATGAGGCTCATTCTTTACGCTTTTAAAATATATATGATATTATTAAGATAAAATAGAGGAGATCAGTTTATTAAACAGAGTTCTTACCGTTATTTAAATCATGTGATACACAGATAAGAATCATCTCCATACCCAGATCAATATATATATATATATATAGGAAGCCTCTTTTCTATACCCGGGTGTAGTTACACCCTATATCGTATCTCGCAATGTAGGGAGTATCTCGCGTAACGGAGGGTATGTACGTGTAGTATACAAGTATTTGAGACCATCTAGGTGGTATGAACAATTTTTTAGAAGTGGTATGTACATTTTTTCGACATACTCCTTTTTATGCGCGTATATAAGGGTATTTACAAAATACGCTAAAACTATGAACTCCTTTACAAGTTTTTCGTGTGGTTCACATTGGAGTATCTTATAATTAGTATACAAATGTACCTAAAGTGATAAAGAAGTATTTCAAGTTTGTTTAGGTGGTATATCAGAGATAGGTGTAACTACACCCGGTGTAGAATGTATTTTTCCTATATATATATATATATATATATATATATATATATATATATATATATATATATATATATATATATATATATATATATATATATATATATATATATATATATATATACGTATGTATGTATGTATGTATGTATGTACACACCCTAGCACACGGGATGAAGAATAAGGGCATCCACAGTGTATAAAAATAGAGGGTCTTAAACCACCTTAAGATCGACCTTATATATTACAGGGATGACCTTAAGCAGGCTATAAGCAAAAAAACCTTAAGACCAGTTCTCAAACTAAAGACCTGGCCATAAGCATTAAAATACATTTTTTCTTTATCTAGCAAGTGAGACCATCTTAAAACATAATGGATTATATATATTACAGCATTGATCTTAACCTTTAGATAAAACTCACCTTAAAATCTCTTAAATTATATATGATGCCCTAAGAATCGAGCAAGCAGCATGTGGTCCAGGCGCCCATGTGTCTCCGAGTTTGAAGTCCAAGTCTGCTGCCTCTGTCTGCTACACGTGACGTGATGGCCATGCAGCCTAACGTTTGAGCTGGCCAACCAGTCAATCAACGTTGCTTCCCTCAAAAGAATAAAAGACTGGTCATGGTTGGCATTTGGCAAGGACGTCCCGCATGAGGCCCATTCCTCCACCGCGTCCTGCTCGGCATGAACAGGCTCTGGTCTGCCCACCTGCACGGCTTGGCTCCGCCTTACGCGTCTTCCTCCTGTTAAAAATATGGTTAATATTTTAATTCTAAATTTTATTAAAAAACAAAAATAATAAATTAGTTATATAAAATACACTACTTATCATACTTTAAAATATACACAAGTAAATTATATCAATAAAGTCGAATAAACACGCAAACGACTTACAATTATGCTTGTTGAAGAACAGGAAGCAGCGTAGACTTGATGCAGTGAAGTGAGCGGTCGTGCAGATATGCGCTATCTAGAAACCTTATTGTCACCCCGTACAGGAGCTCCCTGCGGTAATTGTTCGGAGATAACCGCTCTCCCTCCTTTCAGGTGCACGCCGGGAAGAAATATTGGCAAAATTCAGACGGCGCAGTACAAAAACCCAAGATCGCAGAGAGGAAGGAAATAGAGGTAATGAGTTTCTCACACATACTCTGGACGTCTCCAAGTATATAGATAGACATACTGAAAATTGACATAGTTAAAACAACTATTTACCCTTTGATAATTGACCTATTTAACCAGTCATTTACCCACTGTTAAAAGCTTGTCATCAAACCCAATAAAATCGCATTCAAACATAGAGAGAGTGGTGCAGGGTTCAGCAAAAATAAAGATAAACTTAGTCTACCAAGTGGTGTGACACGTTACATCAACTATTAGTAGACTGCCAATGAACCACGCCTAAACAGAGTGTTATATGGTCATACTCCTTTATCTATTTATGAGTTTTTTTAAAAATATTTTATTCTCGTGAACTACGACTATACAGTTAAATTTAAATAGATATATTTTTTCTACATCCTACGGACTAATATCTTGTTCTTATTTGGAAGCTTTGCAAAATGTCTAGCGTGCGTGATGGACGTACACGCTATATATGCAAAATTTCTAGCGTGCGTGACGGACGTAAACACTATATATGCGTGTGGTGTAAGCGTAGGATGCACGGAGTACACGTATAGTGTACGGACTCCATGTACTTAGATCATATAAAAGAAGATTGTGCATTGTTGGACCGACCGCATGGTTTTTAGGTGGGCAATAGGTACTCACGTGGATACGAGGAGACTTGCGTTGACTGACTTAAATGATTGGATGGTCACCCACGAACATCTCGAAGTAATATTTAGCGTATAGTAGTACATAACAATGATGGTATCAGATTTTAGTTATATCTTAGACTTAGTAGTATATAATAATGATAATGCTAGAATTTAATTATATTTTAGACTTAGTAATAAAATAATTTTGACTATTTAAATTAAACTATAAAAATATTACTTAGATTAAACTAAATTTACTCACAGGTAGCTTCCAACGGGCTGCACAAGTTGTTATAGGTGCTTCGGTCCATGGGATGGATGAGCCCAAACAAAGAATAAAGATGACCCGCAAGTTAGACTACCATGGACATGACATGGATATGAGGGTCCTATGATCTTGTCCGGGACACAAATTTTCATGGGCTGAATTGGATCGTGAATCTTATCTGCGATCCAATAAAGATACGCACGCTGCAGCCGCGACAACGCCGCCATCATCTGCTGCGAACTAGAGGTGAAAAATGGGCCGTGTTTTTCCAAGCCATTCCAAAGTACGGTTGGCCCGACACGGTCCAAGCGTAGCACGGTTCAACACATAGCAGGCCGTACCGGCATAGCATGAATGATGGGCCGAGTTAGGCTTGGAAAGCTGTCATAATAGACGGCACGGCACAGTCCGACGTGATGTGACGTGCTTGGGTCGGCCCGGCCCGATGAGCACAGCCACTGGAACGGATCTAGAAACACATGCAACTGAATATACACTATACGTACCAAGATCAAGATGGCAATAATGGAAGCAGGAAACAATGTTGTTCTTTCCTGCAGAACGCCATTGAAGGACATGCGGATGAACATCAAATTTTTACATAGAAGCTCGTCTTTTTGGCCAGGGTGGGCTAATGGGCTTCACTGCGGATGTGTGGGCCATCGGAATGCCATGCGTCTGGGCATCCACGAGTGGACGCTGTTCTACTCGTCCCACTTTCCTAGATTCGTAAATCTCAGTCCCACTTTCCTAGTTTCGTGAATTCATGATTATTATTTACTATAAATAAAAATTTTGGCTTAGGTTGGGATATAAAAGATTAGAGTTTTAATTTGGTAATAAGCAAAAAGAAACTCAATTCACCCTCTCTCTCTCTCTTAGGCATCTGATCCACTTCAACGTGTTGATGAATATTCGAATTACATATATCATCGACTTTGACAATTTGCTAAAAAAACCGGTTACCACATTGCATACATCACCAAGGAGCACACTCGATAGGATGCTCCATCAGGAAATTTTCCGGCAGCAACACAATGCTTTTTTTATGTGGTTATCCCACGTGTACCCTCTGTTTTTGGAAGGAAGAGAAGATCGGGAAGTAGGGGGACGAAGAGATGGAAGGGCATGAGCGTCATTTTAGAGGGCAAATAATGGATTTTAATGTCTTTGTAGTGGCATTAAACTGATTACATACTGTTTGGTATCTTTAGAGTGGCAAATATTATTCCTATTAAGGAGAATATTAGATCATGGGAAATGTAAGATCACGCACACCAAATTCATTACACATTGTTTTTCAACGTAACATTATTCAGACAAACAAATAACTCCCTCGTTTAACGCAAAATAAGAACAGAACAATTGATCAAACACGTAACACAAAGTCACATCGATGCCGGCACGCAGATCAAAATGTTGAGGAATGAGTCCATTCTCATCGATTGATCAGTCGACCATCTCTCGGTGCTGTGTCAAGCTGTAGATGTTGCGCAAGACAGTTATCAAGAGGAAGAAGACACTGCCGGCGAGGGAGATCGGTGCCCACGGGCTCCTGAAGTACGTACGGGCTATGTACGCCCGCCAAACGCTCCATTTCTTCTGGCAATGTCCGTCCATCCGCCGGTGCACCTCCATCAATGGGCTGTTCTGGGGATAAACGCGTAGGTCATTCGACAGATTCATGAACATCTCGACCACCTTGTGCTCGTTGCCCAGAGCATTCCTAATGATCCCTCTGGACACCAGCAGGCTGACGTCCTCGGCTGACTGGATGATGTGGGACATGAAGAAGGCGTAAGCGGTGACGGAGAAGGACGTCCGTGATGCTCCCAAGGGAACATGGAGCCGCTCAAATGCAATCTGGTTAGTGAAGATGGACTCGGTTAATTCATTCACTGTGAGGATCGGCAGGCTGAGTGTGCGGCCGACGAATTTGATGTCATTCACGTTCTTGTTGTCCAGCTTCCTCAGGTGGATGCCTGCGTCGTGTATCGCCGTCGCGGAGATATCACTGGTCGGCGACGATTGCAAGTCACGTTCCTGGCCGTCATCATCATGAGCTTTTGGTAACTCGTGACGGATGCGGCTATGGCGGAAAACGTCGAGGGGGTGTAGCAGTGGTTCCTGGCTCTCAGACCATTTGGTGCTTGGTGACAAGAACTTGAGCACCAGCTCGCTAATTTTATGGACGGGCCCACACTCACCCTGCAAGCATTCAGGCCAATCAAATTAATTAATCTAGATTTGTCTAAACGTCAAATCTAGCTCTCATGCTGTGATGCACGGTAACACTGTAAATAAATACATTGTCATGTGGGGAACACCCTGCCAGCGCTGACATGGGGCCGGGCCCACTACAACTTGGGTCGGCATAGCCCCCCTAAGGTTAGCACCATTGCGTTGGTTTGCTAAGGGCGCGCAGTTTGACGGTCATTTTAGTTTTGTACTATATAACTGATGATGATTTATTTGATGTAAATAATTTAAAAATTAAAAAAAGAAAAAAGAAAAGATAAAAAACCCAAAAATCAGAAAATAAAATAAAATTAAGAAATAGTGAATTAAAAGGTGGAAGCCAGCAACTCTCACTAAAACGAGCGGGGTCTAATAGCTGTAAGTATTACAGATAAGATTAGTTTCAACAGATTGAATTCATTCTTGGAACCAACTATAGAACACCCATGTGCTCTTAGTCTTATAGAGCATCCACTTTTTTATTTTCTTTTCTGGAGTAATCTTAGAAAGCTTTGGTTTTCTAATCGTGACATTTACCACTTAACTTATATTGTGTAATTCAATAAATTAAAAAATATAACTAAAACATAACGTCATCATCTGTGTTTGTAATAAATTATTGAACCAAAGTCGTATATGCTAACATTAATTGGACCCTAAATTACCATTGATAATTTAATGAATTCTTACCATAAATTTAAAATTACAATCATTTTGAGAATTTGAAAAAGTTCATAAATTATCATAAGTCAAACTCTAAGTTACCATCGATAGTTTAAAAAAATACAACCAGTTGCACATTTGAGAAATTTCATAAATTATCATGAGTTGAGCCTAAGTTATCATTATATTTTTAAGAAATTATCACCTGTGAATATGAAACAGTTCAAAATTTCCTACCATTAGCACTTAAGTTACCATCTGCAGTTTCAAGAAATTACCAACCTAAATGTGAAAAATTACCTATCATCACTTTTGTGAATTTGAAGAACTTCAAAAATTACTGTTAGTTGACTCCTAAAGGCTATGATTTTTAACAAATTATTACCCCAAAGTTCTTTTTTGCTTTTATCGACGCGGACAAGGATGAACACTAGGCTAACAAAATTGCCACCCTGAAGTGTTATATTTGACCATTATTTTGTGAGTTCTTCATTGCTGTGCCAAGCCAACGTGCACCACTACGCCCAGGCTCGCACCCACCTCGCCCAGCGCTGCACACTATCTCAACACCAACGTCGCGCTGCTCCTACTTGTGCCTGGGTTTTCACCATGTGCTACTATGGTGCTTGGTCTCACCTCTCTGCCACGCGACGGTGAGGAAGACGAAGCGATGCAGTGAAGCTGATCGGAGTTAGTCGATGAGGGATTCGCTCAACTGATGGGAGCAGAGCAGGGTTATCAGTATCGTGATACGTATCGTAGTACCGTATGATACTACCGGAGATAGACGACACGTATTGCAGTACAGATCGAAATCAAGTAGTAACGTGGTGAGATCACGATCTAGCTCGTAGTATCATTAGGATCACAGTAGAATCATGATCTTGACAACAAACTATAAAGCATATAAATTTTGATATTACCTATTGTTAATTTAAGTTGCAGTAGTTTAATTTGCTTTGTTTTGTTGTTTACATGTTGTTCTAAGGTAAAAAAAAGTATTATCTTTAACATATTGCATTTTTAGATTATTAGTTTATTAAAAATAATTAAATAAGTTTTAGAATCCAACCTTAATTTAATATAACATGAATAAGTGTACTTAAATTATAAAATTAAAATAATTTCACGCTCAACAGTAATGAACTGCATGTAGAGATCTAATTTGCATGATGCTGTACTGTAAAAACAAAGGTGAATGTACATAAAAGTAATGTACGCACCGGCGGTTGTTTATTGCTCTCAACAGCGACAAGCTTCTCCAGAACAAGCAGCGGCAACTGGTTCTCGATTAAGAGCATGTCCCGACGGACGTACGGCATCGTATTCACGTGAGCGTGCCAGCCGAAGATGGGGTCGTCGTCGTCATAATCGTAGCCCTCTCTCCCGATGGCCGTCCTCACCACCTCCAGCATGAAGAAGCCGTCCATGATCATCATCTCGACGAAGCATTCCCGGTTTTGCGCCGGCCGGTCATGGTACATGGACTCAAGCTTCTCCGCCACTTCATTCATGGCTTCGATAAAATCCTGTAGCGGCTTGCGAGCCCGACGGAGGAAGTGCACGAGCACCCTCCGTTTATGGTCCTGCATGGGCTGGAGGTGCTCGTCGCGGTGGTGGAACGGACCGAAGGACACCACCTGCGGCGAGTAGTTGCTTTTGTTCTGATCCCTGATGCGCGGTGGTACCTGGTAGATGCACGCCCTCCATTCTTCCGGCTTCTCCCTGCGTTTCTCTTCTTCCGGCAGCCACGTCCAGCAGCCGCCTACACTGCCGGCTGCTGCAATTTGATTTTGAATGATTTCATATTTACCTCCCCACTCGAAAATAGATGCCGTCTCTTATGTACTTCTTTGGCCGTCAATTTTTCGTAGTAACAAGTTAGGAAAAAAGCTCAAAAATTATTACTATATTGTCCAGAAACAGTAATTATTAGTATATTGTGATAGCAGTACATTTCATAACGACCCGCTTGCAAATGTAGATCGTGCTCCCATGAGTGCAATTAAATATTTTAAGTTCTGACCACCATCACTATTATATAGAACGTATATAGTGGGTGGATTCTTTTCCACTCCCAACATGTGCTTATCACTTTTCCTACAGTAATTAATTTTCAAACAGAGTGTCTTTTTAAGACAAGATCTATAGGTGAATTGTGATATACATTGTTCTGATTTTATCTATATTGGCCAAAATTGTATGTGAATATCTCTCTATCCGTACTCTCTCATATAAACTGTCATAATTCAAAAAATTAAACCAAAAGCCAAAAACTATAGTCCAAAAGAACCCACTCATAGTTTAGAATTAGCAAGATAAAATAGGTATACTTTCGTAATATATAATTTGGAATTTGCTAAATGGCACTTAGAGTATTTTTTTTGTTTGTAAGTACTTAGTTTTTCATCCATTGGATATTGCTTTGTAGTCCACATTGTGCTTTACTTTGACTCTGATTTTTTCTCTGGGTGGACAATATGACAAGGAAGTAATTAATTTGTTTAGGATTGTTGGGAGCCGCAACATAAACGAACAAGTAGGTCTTCCTATGTAGTTTTTGTTGTGTTCCTTATATTTGTTTTGTTCCTCTTTTTTTACAAGCTGTCTGTAGCACCCTAAAAAACTATCTCTCTTATATCTCTCCCTTCCTTATCTTTACCTCTCTCTCTCTACATCTCTATCTCTCCCATCCATATCAATCTACTATTCTCACTCTTCCTTTTTTTCCTTTCTCTTTCTCTCTCCCTCGTGCGCACGGCGGCCCGGCTACTAGCCGCACCATGGCGGAGGCATGCAGGCCAGGTGCGGCCGAGAAGGACGACGCGCGAGTCGGGCGCGGCCGAGAGGCTGCGACAAAAGAATAATATGTATTGGAGCATTTATCAATGTATCACATCACATACTAATAACTAATGAGCAAACTAGTGGACGGGGGCGTATATACATTCAACGTCTAAATAAATGGGTACTCCTTGATAAAATAGTACTCGAATGGGAGGGTAGGAGGCAAATTGATTTCATCCATTGGATCTAAATCTGATGACTTAAAATTTGAGTACTATTTAGCAACAAAGCACTCAAGTAACAAAGCACTCAAAGTACTTCTTAGACATGACCATATAATTTTTCATGATTTTTAACACACTAATATCATATTATGACAATAATTAGCGATCAAACTGATACTTTAGTGACTACATCAATATTCAAAATTACAAACATTTGCAATCACGTGGACTATCATCTTCGCATGACCAATAGAAATAACTTTATATATAATTAAATTTGATGGCATGTCACGGTGAAAGAGACCAAGGCTACGTACGCTACCTGGTGTCAGCAGTTGCTGCTCAGGCGCTTGTTCAACGGTGACGGCAACACCTCTACACTCGTGGAAGTTGTCGAGCACCTCCTCGATGACAACTACACCCGACATCCAATCCAATCGTGGACTGCCCGCCGGCTGCAGAGAAGGGATTCGATCGATGCTAATTATATCGAACGTGTCTTTGTTTTCTGTTGCACTGAACGCAGTTGCAAATATGGGTCAAGAACCGACGAGACCTATATATATATATATATATATATATATATATATATATATATATATATATATATATCGTGTGTGTAGTGATGGATGGAGCATGTTTGAGATCATTGTACGTGCCTAGCTAGCTACTGTAATAAAGCCTGAAGAAGGGAGGAATACATTAAAAAAAGGTTAGATCTTTGCAAGGAAGGAATTGCGTTGCAGTAGAGGCAAGGAAGGTATAAAGCATAATGGTTGATTTTGCAGGAGGATGGACCACAGTTATCTTGCTACAGAATGCTCATGTTAGCCCGTCTTTATATTCTATTTTTTCTAGAGTCGCTCTAGGCACGTACAGGGGAATTTTTTTTGTGCCACCTAGGGTAGAGTAAAGAGATGCAAACTGAAAAAAAAAGTCCCAGGGGCCCAACCCCCTATTGCAACACATTCTCGCTGCAACCGATCGCTACAAAACCAACTCTTCAGGGTAATTAGCATCAGTCAAACCAACCTCTTGGCATGATCCAAATTCCAACACAAGGCCACGGGGACCGTACAGGTGCAAGAGCGGCGGTAGGTGCAAGGCATGGCGCGGAGGTGGAGAGGCGGCGAGGCAGGACGGTAGCCTCTTGGTGTAGTAGTACTTGTAGGCCGCTAGGCCTGGCAATGGACTAGAATCTATAGGGCTAAGAGGGTTGGGCTTCTAAATAGACTAGCTTTGGGTCATATTAAATAGGCCAAAACGAGAACAGGGTAAGGGTAGAGTTGAACTGACTTTTAAATAGGATAGGGTTAAGGCTACGTTTGGTTAGATTGAAAAACTATAGTTTATGACTAAATTTATACTATAACTGATTGAAATTATATTGTAGCTGAAGGTGATTTATTTGGTGTAACTAAATTTAAAAGAATTTAAAAATAGAAAAAAATATGTTAGCTCATCACGGATAATATGAACGAATACAGGAAAAAACAAAAAAATCTTCTCGGAAGACTCAATTATGTACTATGTCTCTCATCTCACAAGTTCGAGTTGTAGTCAAATATTAGAACCGGTCGACAAAATTCAGTCCCAAAGCAACCAGCTCCTATCTGTTACAGTAAGCTCAACGCCTCAACCTGCCCCTTGCCCCTTACCTACTGCCTCTGTGCCCCCACGCGTCCGCTAGTAAGGAATAGCCAAATCGTTAACATAGCAAGAAGAGAAAAATGCCAGCTTAAAGTTGGCACCATTCTGCTCACAGACCAGAAAACCATCACAAACACCAAACCACAAATGAAGCAAACTTTAGAATATCCGTGTGTGTAACATTAGGGCTGCCATGGATACCTATTACTCTTATTTAAATCTATACCCACACTATTAGATAGGATATAGCTAAGAAATAAAATACCTATTTAGATTAAGATATAGGAGAGTAATACTCACTTACACATCTTTATCCATACCTATTCAAATCTAAGGTTTTAAGTGTACTTGGGCTATTCTAAACCACAGTGTGCAAAAACAGGAGGTCTTAAGCCACCTTAAGGTCGACCTTATACATTACAGGGGTGACCTTAAGCAGGCCATAAGCAAAAAAACCTTAAGACCAGGCCTCAAGCTAAAGACCTGGCCATAAACATTAAAATACAATTTTTCTTTATCTGACAAGTAGGACTATCTTAAGGTCTATTGGGTTATATACATTACAGCATTGGCTTTAAGGTTTAGATGGGATCCACCTTAAAACCTTTTGGGTTATATACACTGTGTATGTCCTTAAAGCATCAGCCTTAAGGTTTAGATGGGACACATCTTAAGACCTCTTGGGTTATATAGGCTTGAACTATCCATACTAAGTTATAGATTTACTTAAAAGCATGTGGGAGCCACCTGACCACCTATGCCCGATAATTTACACAAAGTAGCTTTATACATATAGAATCATTTCCAATAAATTTTAGTCGATTTCGTAAAACTTTTGTGGTGTGAATGCGAGGTTGAAATTCTAAATACCGAAATTTTACAAAACCTTTCTATAAAAGCATCTGGAGCTCATGTGTACGTCTAACCCTGGCAATTTGCATAGAGTAGCTCTCCTACACACATAATTATTTTCAATAAATTTCAATTGATTTAGGAAAACTTTTATGCTGTGAATATGAGGTTAAAATTTTAAATACCGAAGTTTTACGAAAACTTCTTTCATAAGTCTTTTTAACTTAACCATTTTTTCCTTCTCTTTTACCTACTGGTTACCCAAATCTTACCCAGTGGCAACCCTATGTAACATAAAGGTGCTATGAATGGTTGAATACGAAATATGAAGTCTGGTGTACTCATTGGTTGCATTGGCTTCAATTCACACATAGGCCCCGTCGAGGTAGTAGTGAGTGTGGCGGCAACGTGTGGCCCCCTAGGGTGGGTCACAACATCACCGCCTCCAGCACCTCTACCCCCTCCACCTGTCTTTGCCCCCAATGACCCGGCCACCATCGCCCTCCTGCCCTCCGCCACTGCCCTCCTCGCCTCTGACCTGCCTTCTCCCACCCTGCCCTCCATCGCTAGCCAGGCTTCCCCCTCTGTCGCCCTCCATTCAATGGGGATTTGAGACGAAGGAAGTGTCGAAGTGGGGACTGGGGGACGACCAGAGGAAGAGATTGGGCAAACTGGGGTAAGACTGTTTGAGAGGAAGACAAAGTGAGAAAGAGGCGAAGAGCAAGCTGAGCCGTACCGCCAAAGGGATGCCTCATCTATGCATTAGGGCAATACAACACGGATTGGCTGGGCCAGCTGGGCCGTCGGCACTTCAAAACAGGCCAAAAGTTTTTACCCTGAAGCCCATTTTACTGGGGGAGGGGGTTGTTAAGCCGGTAAATCTCAAAATCGGCCGGTTTTCGGAACACTGGATTTGAGTGGGCTTGGGCCGTAATAAGTTTGGGCCAACAAAGGAGAAACTCTAAACAGCGGAAACGAAAACACTATTGAATTCTTGCATGCCCACGATAACTAGCAATCAAACAGTGTTAGCAAAATTACTCAAAAGGGCATTAATATTAGGAAAGAAATAAATTTAGTGCTCATTCACATCGTACGTAATGCAATGTATGACAGTACGAGTACAACATCCAGTTCACTCGCAACTCAGCAGCAACACATCCACGCACCAGTCACAATGTAGATCGGCAGGAACGGTTGCGTCTGAATTTGACAGGTTAGCAGATGGATTAAGAAACATAAACAGCCTTTGTAACATTTCTTACTTACGGAGGCTACATAGTAACGTTTCGCAAACAAAAAAATGGAAAAAGGAGGCAACAAAAGGGATTTACAGTTGTACCTTCCAAGCCGTTGCTCTTATTGGGAGAGCGACTTGCTGATTACCATAAACCAATATCTTTCATGGGAACGTGTTTAATCTTTTGCCAGTTTGGGTCTCCGATTCTTACGCACGACCTCCTGAACGCGTCGCTGCAGCGATAGACACCAAAGTACTCGAGAGACTGGGGCAGTGTTGGTAGTGATCGAATATTCTGGCAGCTCCATATTAACAAATCCTTGAGCGACGTGAGGTGCTCCATATTGTCTGGCAAGGCGTCCCAACTGCAGTCCACAAGTTCGAGAACACGAAGATGAACGAAAAACTCGTTTCTATCAGGAATAGCTCCCAGCCGGCTGCAATTTCTCTCGAGTAGAACTCGTTGCAGGTGCTTCGGTCCATTCTTGTTACCAACCATCCAATCTGGGTACCTCGACCCTGAATAGCCCTCGATTCGCAGTGTTTCAAGGCCCATCGGAGGGCAAAGGCCCTCAAGTACCTCTGCTTCAAGGTCTGCACTGCAGCTATTCCGGTCCCACGTTAAGTCAAGTTCTGTGAGGTGCTCCTTGGCAGCTAGATTGGCTTCAAGAGCTTCCTCCTTGCTTCCAACATTCTCAAGACCAGAGATCTCTAGCCTTCCTCGAAGCTTGTTTAGGTCCCTCAGCTGCCTTAACTCGTACCCAGGCTCCTCCTTCACCCTGAAGGATGATAATGTTTGGAGTGACGTCAGTTTGCCTATGTTCGGCAAATCAATATATCCCCAGCTGAATAAATGCCGCAAGTTGATGAGCTTAATCATATCTTCACGGGAGGAAAATTCTATAGTAGGACAACCTATAACCTGCATATGGTAAAGCCTGGTAAAAGTGACTGGTAGAGTTATCTCCATTGGGCTGCCGTAGCTCTGAAAATAAAGATAGCGTAGATGCTTCAACCGACCAATAGATGCTGGGAATGAGAACGTATGTGTTTTCGAGCGTGTTACGCTCAGTACTCGCAATGTCGTCAGCCTCATGAACATATCCTCAAAGACTTTTTCCTCGATTGCCGTGTTGTAAACGACCAGAGTTCGTAGATTTTCCAATTTGAGTATCTTCTCAGCCATCAATGCTCTATTACAAGTCGTAACAAAAAGATGGCGAACATCTCGAGGAACTTCTCCAGCCCAGCCATTCTCAATTCTGAAGCAATCACTTCCTGCTACCTTCTCTGCTAAATCACGCAGAAGATCATGAATTGTATAGTAGAGTTTTAAATTCGAATAACACCAATGGGCATTCAAAGTTTTAAATTTTTTATATGTTCAACATTCCAAATTTTTGGGATGTTACACCTGTAACACCCCGGTCCTCCACAGGGCCCAAGATGCTACCACCACACCCTTACCAAATCAAAAGTGTTGCTAATTCAACTTTTAGCAGCACATCTCCTGTTCTTTTTATAAGATTACCCACAGGGAGCAAATCACAAATACTGTAAGATAAATACACATATAACTAACTTCATATTTCACAAGCTATAACATAAACAGAACCCTGGCCCGCAAGCAAGTTAAACCAAACAACGAGCGATCAAGACTAAACACTGGGTTAAACATAAAGCCTCAGCGTATGGCTAAACTGTTATTTACATGTGCAGTACTAAAAGTTCTATCCCCATTCCATGCATGTCGTCGTCATTCACCTAAAAACAATGACAAAGCAAGGGTGAGTTCGGAGACTCAGCAAGCACACGATAAAACAGTAACACCACTTTAGCAATTCAATCAATTTCACGAATCAGAAGTCAGAATCAACTCTATGATCAGTAAAGCGTAAGTTAAGTCTCAGAATCGATATCTTGTAAATCTATCATATGTCTATAAACTGTAATTCAATTCTATGTCTATAAACTGTAAACTGTAAATCAATGTTGTAACTGTAAACTGTAAGTCAATGTTGTAACTGTAAATTGTAAATCACAACTGTCTGTAACTGTATCACTTTCTCTGTCACTTTCATGCAATGCGATATCATGCAATGCATCTGTATGCTCTGTAACTGTAGCTTATACCGGTATAGCGGAGTGTCCACCCGTCGATGGACCATTCATTCGCCTAGTCCTCTTTCATACGAGGTCAACCTCCACTCCCGTGGAGTGCCTACCTCTGTAGGTCTTATTCAAGAGCACTCCGAACTAGTCATATGACTTTCTCACTGACCTGGCTCTTATGCATTTGCATGATGCAATATGCCTCAAATGTGAATGTCTAATCATAAACGTTACTCGTCAAAGTATGATTAGCACATATTCACATGCAACATCTCAAATATTGTAAATCATAGCATCGGAATACGAATAACAAACATTCGCCATATTTTACTGTTCTACCATGCACTTGCCTGTTAACCTGGCGGACGGTGTGTGGACGACATCAGACTCGAACCGCCACCTGAACAAGCATTAACCATTTCAATTCATCGCTAATGCAATACATTCAACTACGAGCAAATGACATCGCTTTAACGTCCTACCCGACATAATCAAACCCTGTCCCACCGGGCAACCTCTCATTGACCCGAGGTTTAACCAGTTTATAAACTTAGCGATCTCACTATTTGTACTCGCCAATCGATTTCTACACGCTTAATCTCATTTTAGTCGATTATACTGTTTAACCTCAAATTATGCTCTCCTCCTCCCTCTTTTGCCACGGATTGACCAGATCTACAGTGGCAATACCGATTTCACCGTTCAGGTATTCATGCTAGTAACGATAATTAAATATTCACATGCATCAATTCTAATTATCGGTATACTAACATATGCCTGACTCGGCAAATAAACACGGAGAAGGGTTTTCGAGGTGTTACCTTGGCCCCGAGCGACTGGGTCGAGGCACTACTTTATTTTCCTTGGCCGGATCTGGCAACGGGTGAAACTTTCCCCCTTTTTTTTCCTCTCTTCTTTTTCCTTTCTCCCTTTCTTTCCTTTCTTTCTTTTCTTTCCCCTTTTCCTTTCCCTTCGGCTGGCGTTCTCTTTTTTTTTCAGCCGATCGACGCTCTCCTGGCCCTCTTCTTTTTCTTTACCTTCTTTCTCCTTTTTCCTTCGCCGTCGGCTCTCCTTGCTCTCGTCTTCGCCTCGCTCAGCCGGCGTCCTCCGCGTCCCCTTCCACACGGCCAGCTCCTCCCTGCACTTCTCGACTAGCCAGCCCCCTCCCCTCGCAGCTGGCTCCAGGCCCTCCCCCTGCCTCCTTGAGCGGCGAATGGCCGGGTGGAGCAGGGGAACTGCGGTGACTGAGGGCGAGGAAGGCGGGATGCGGCCGGGGAGTGATGGGGCGAAGCGACGACGGCGCACGCGCGAGCAGCAGCGGGGTAGCGGCTCACACGAGTGGGGCAGTGAGCGGCGGGGAATCGAGGCGGCGGCGGTAATGAGGGCGGCGCGGCGGCGCCGGCAGAGAGCAGCAGGGAAGCGGGATGGCGACCATGGCGCAGCAAGGTGGTGCGGCAGCGGCTACCAGAGGGCAACACGCGACGGCGACAAGCGGATAAGCGGCGACAGCAAAAGCGAGGAGAGAGCGGCAGCAGCGGATAAGCACGGGGGGGAGCCAAAAATATCTGGTTTTGGCTTCTCCCTCTGGCTCTCTCTCTGTTATAGCTGAGGGATGGGCTGGGCTGAGCTGGCTGAACGGCCCAGGTATTACAACACCTATGTGTAGAGTTGCAAGTTGCAACTGCTCAGATACTCTGAACAGTATTTTGACATGGCTATTCTGCTCAGATACTCTGAACAGTATTGCAAATGATGGTGTATCCGTTCCCATCGGGAGTAGTGCACAAACCACAACAGCCCTTCACCGGCTGTCGGCCCGGGTACCATCCCAGAACTCAATATTATGGGCTAAGAGGTTTGCATGGGCCTGTAATACGCTTCCGAACAAAACACATAGAAATAAGTTTGGTCCGACAAAGGAGAAAATCTGAACACGAAAACGAACTCTTGCATGCCCACACTAACTAGCAATCAAGCAGTATTACCAAAATTACTCAGAGGTTACTAATATTTCCACAACATCACAAATATTGGGAAACAAATAAGTTTAGAGCTCATTTACGTCGTACGTAATGCAATGGCAAATCGGCAACAACAGATCAACTGTTCAACGCCAAATAAGAGACACACGTCCACGCACAAGTTGAAATCCGGCCAAACCTGTGTAGATCGGCAGGAAGGCTCACGCATTTCAACTTCATTTCCCCTCCATGCGTCCGGATGTCTCAAGCTCCAGCGATGGGCGGCCATCTCCTTCAGCTCCCGCCGTCTACATGAGCAGACGGATTAAGAAACATAAGCAGCCTTTGTAACAGTTCTTAATTACGGAGGCTACATGGTAACGTTTTGCAAACATAAAATGGAAAAAGAGGCAGCAAAAGGGATTTACAGTTGTACCTTCCAAGCCGTTGCTCTTATTGGAGAGCGACTTGATTACCATTAAATATCTTTATTGGGAACGTGTTCAATCTTTTGCCAGTTTGGGTCTCCGATTGTTTTGCACGACCTCGTGAACATGTCATTGCAGCCAGAGATATTCAAGTACTCGAGAGACTGCGGCAGTGTTGGTAGTGATCGAATATTCTCGCAGCAAACGATAAACAATTCCTTGAGCGACGTGAGGTGCTCCATATTATCTGGCAAGGCGTCCCAGCTGCAGCACGTAAGTTTGAGACCACGAAGATGAACGAAAAACTCATTTCTGCCGGGAATTTCTTCCAACCGGCTGCAGTCACGGAGTGCAAGTCGTTGAAGGTGCTTCGGTCCATTCATGTTACCAACCATCCAATCTGGGTACCCCGACCCTTTGCGGTGCTCTCCCACTCTTCGATATTTGCGATTCCCCGAAGTCGTGCTGCCACTGTTACTGCTGCAATGGGTGACCTGCCTAGCTTTTCGGCAATCTTCCTCCCAACATGCTCATATTTTACATCATTCATGTCAGCATAATGCATGAACATTTTGAAGTATTGGTCCTCGTCCAAATCAGATATTGCAATACGTTTCTTAGCACCTAGAGCTCTAACTGCATTTTCTGTTCGAGCTGTCACCAGGATCTTGCTTCCTCTCCTCCCGACATTGAGTGGAGAAAGTAGCTTCTCCAGTTCCTGGTAATTCCTCTGCTCCCAGAGATCATCCAGTACCAACAAGAAACGTCTGCCTCTCAATTTTTCCATCAACTTCGCTTTCAGTGCTCCAGCCCCTTTAATTTTGGAGTGCCGGTCTTGCGTGATCATCCACTCTGAACGTCTCAGACACATTAACGCACATGATTGGGTCGAAATGTTTGTCTTCAGCCTCCTTTTCATAGTCACCAACATGTTCTGCCAGTGTAGTCTTCCCGGACCCTGCGATGCCATATATGCCAATTGCAGAATAGCACTCACTGCTACTGGAGCTTGGTGCATAGTCATCTGCTCCCTCGCGAAGCATATTTACTATCATATCACGCTCCTCGTCTCGACCGAATACCTTCCGTGCAGCGGTTGATCTAATGCGTCTCCTATTCATGTTGGCAATACTGTTTGGTGCACTGCTTCTTTCCATGTTCAACAGATCTGATTTCTTCACTTCAGTTACGGTATTTTCTAGCCTCTCTATTCTTTTCTTCAAGTTCCATCTAGCAATGGTAGGCTGGAAAGAATCTACCGGAATGCCATCGTCCTGCAAGAAGCAAAATCTCAAATGGTTTGCAAGCTACATATTCCACTAGTATTCTCTATTGAGTACTACCCCTGTTTCAGAAAGAAGTTCGTTCTAGAATGCATGACAGTAGCATCGAGCTTGGAGACAATCGCGTCTAGAGTTGTCGTCGGAGTCGAGCAGCTGGGGTCTCAACTAGGGTATCAACGGGGGGGCTCGGCTGTGATGTGGCGGTGCCACACGTGCATGTTCAGCCAGGCACATCAGAACGTGTTTGGTTCTGGTGTCATGCCATAGCGGTAATCATAAAGATAATTATATCCATAGATAAAACTACATAGTAGGTTTTGGTGTCACAGGACACCGGATCCAAAGAATTAGCATATTCATTCCATGTGTGCCCTAGGCTAAACTCAGTGCACACATTCCATGTGTGAACCCTTAGGCCAAACTTAGTGCTTCCAGTTTTTTTCTTTAAACCCAACGAAGGGAACACTAGCAGTCTAAATTTTTAGTAGCTAGCAGCAGTCTACGAGAAGTCTCCCACTACCATAGATGGTGTTATCACAGACGATTTTCTGAACCGCCTGTATTTATGTGTCAGTGATAATCAGAGGTTATCACAGACGATTTGTGAGTTATCTGTGAAAAAAGATAACACAAACGATTTGTAACTAGAACCGTCTGTGAAGAAAACTATTACAGACTGCTCGAGTTATCAACCGTCTGTGATTGACGAGTATCACAGACGGTTCTAGTTACCAACCGCCTGTGATTAGCTAGTATCACAGACGGTTCTAGTTACCAACCGTCTGTGATTAGCCAGTATCACAGACGGTTGGTATATAGAACCGTCTGTGATAGTTCATTCTATATTTTAAATTTTTTCTGTTTTTTTTGTTAGCTTCAAGAAATAATGTTACCTATGCCTTTTGAAAATAAGCAAATACAGAGGCAAACACAACAACATATTTCATTACAGGATAACAAGATAACGAACAAGCTGAGGATCAAGAGTGTGTCGGTAGTCGGCAATGGAGAGGCGGCGGTAGTCGGTGTCGTTGAGGAACAAGCTGGATGTATCGGATGGCGGTAGCATCACCTTTGTGGCACGATGGTGAGACTGCGTAAGACACTCTTACGACACTTACGTCAAGAGTGTGTTATGCAGTCAACCGTGGTGTCACAACGGAGGTGCTAGCTCACGGTGGTAGTCCGCGTCGTCGAGGAACAAACTAGATGCATCAGATGACGGTAGCGCCACCTTTGTGGCACAACGGTGAGACTGCATAAGACACTCTTACAACACCTATGTCAAGAGTGTGTTATGCAGTCAATCGTGGTGTCACAACGGAGGTACTAGCTCACGGTGGTAGTCGGCGTCGTCGAGGAACAAGCTGGATGCATCGGATGGCGGTAGCGGTACCTTTGTGGCACGACGGTGAGACTGCAAAAGACACACTTACGACAAGAGTGTTTTCTGCAGTCGACCGTGGTGTCACAACGAAGACGCTAGCTCATGGTAGTAATCGGCGTCGTCGAGGGAGGATGCAGGAAGCTAGCTAGCTAGTGGATGAACTCACGCGTGACTGCCGGTGAAAAGATAGATGAGGAGTAATTAATAAGGACCGAGCGGTGGGAGGAGCCAGTGCCTGCTATTCGATGTGGAGAGAATGGACGGGTGAGATCGAAATCCTGGGGTATACGCCACAGATCGGTGACGTGTCATTATCAGAGACGGTTTGTTATACGAATTAATCTTTGATCACCTCTATGGCTATCTCTTGCCTTGATTGATTTGTTCTTGATTTGTTTGGTTTTTCCTCTCCTCTCATCCTTTATTGATCTTGATGTGCCAAAGACGTATAAGAGATAGAGATAATCTCTAAAATCAATCTTCACTCATCTAGACACTTTGATAGCAAGTTCATGAAGAAACCTGGTTTTGCTTGATTTTTGCCCCAATGAGTGATTTCGTGATTCGAGGGTTTTTGGCTTGATTTCTCTGGTGTTCTAACTTACTATGACATGTGGAAATATATTTATAGCTATTTATGTTATTATTCACCCATGAGCAAGTCATATTCACGGTTTTTTGTTTTTGCTCGGCTTTGCTGCACTCTTCCTTCAATCACAAAAAGGTCAGAAGTTTGACCGTGATTCTCTTAATCGTTGATAAAATATGTTCTTGACATCTTAAAGAAGGTGTATGCTAAGTTTTAAATTATTTGGATCTACGGATCAGAAGTTTTATAGATTCTTGTTTTTAAAATTATGTTGATTTTACTGTTTACGGGCTAAATTCACTGTAGCAGTACTATTGTTACTGTAGCATGGTACTATGGTACTGTAGATGTGCTATGGATTTTGCTTTTATTTTTTGAATTTTCAGCTTCTTGATTTCACAGCCCATACATTTCTGCTGGAGTGCTAAGTAGCTTGGAATGATGGTCAGATATATAGTACCTGGTAACTTGTGATGCCAATCTCCTCATAGGACCAGTTTCGGTAAGAACGAGCAGCCGCAATCACACTGGCTGACCAGGCGAATACGGATCTGTAGCAGTTTCTGAAATCGAATGACCCGGACCAGCAAGGGATCCTCTGCACCGAGGAAACCGAGGGTGCACGAGAAATGGGTAGCAGCGCAGCTGATCTGCGCAGGGTGGCGCGCACGCATCGCCCCAACCGGCACAAGCTCTGCTGCGCCCACCACAGCAGCGCAGCTGATCTGCCTCGGTTGATGTGTACGCGTCGGCCCAACCAGCTCCTGCTGCAGCGAGCAACGCAAGTGCCGACAGCGTCGTAGAGGCGCTGCACCCACCACTGCAGCCAGCTGCTGTCATCACCGACGACCTTCTTCTCGATTTGGTGATAATCGATGAGATCCAGGATGTCTTCCGCTTCGTACAAAGCAGACCTTAGCATGCTTGCCAGTTTGTTGAGTATTTTCACATTATCTATCTCCTTTCTTGCTTCACTCATCATCCTCTGCTCTTGTACTTCCCTCAGCGTCAGCTTCAGTTTTGGGATAGTGTGAATCTCCAGCTCGCGGAGCTTTTGCGATGCGTCGAAGCCGAGGTAGGAGAGGAATTTATTCAGGAGCAAGCAGATGATGGGCGAGAGGAACCAACCTAATACGGTTACGCCCCAGCCCATCCCTGCAAAATGCCAGGCACTCGCCATGGAATGCTTTTCAGAAAAGGAGAGCAGGGACAGAGCAGAGGGAAGAAGGATCTCTAGTCTTGGTAGCTCTTAGCAATGTGCAAACATGCTGCTGTTTGAGAACTCAACAATGCCGTGTGCGACTTAAACAGGCAGCTTCAACGCAATTTCTGACGAAGCATCACCTAGCAATGCGTGTTGCAGATAAATGACGTAACTACATTCAACTAGCACGGAGAGACTTGTTCAAATTAATGATTCCTCAGCATTATAAACTAGTATCTTGGTGGTTCTCATAGGTTGCTGAGTCTTCTCCAGCGTGTCCTAGTGGCACAAATGTCAAATTAGAATTTTATAAGAGGACGCAATGTAGATGGGAAGAAGCAGCAGAAGGAGTTGATGTAATGCAAACAAATCTTGCTAATGTTGTGGAAGAGGAAGCTGGGCAGGGGAGCAGCAGCAGGTCGCAATGTAGAGGAAGCAGAAGAAGCAGGGGAAGCCGGTGTCATAGATCCGGGGTGATGAGGTTAGGAGCAGTAGGAGGAGCAGGAGTTGGTGTAGGTCGCCGTCCCCCTCCGGCGTGTCTTGCTAATGAAGAGGATTACAAGTGGGGATTTGGGGGCTTAGATTTGTAGAAAACAGAATGCAGGCTGGGCTGTTGAGGTGTTGATCTATGGTGGCTTGGATTTGTTGAAGGATTTAATGTGAAAAGAAATGGATGCTTAGATTTGGTGAAAGATTGAGCTGGCTGTGCAGGGGACGAGTGGATTTGTGGCTGCTGGTAGAGCTCTTCGCCGGCTATGGCCAGTCACCGGTGACAACAGTGAGAGGAGGCGGCTACTTCGAAGAGAAGGAGCTACGAGTCTATTTTAGGGCAACAAGCTAATATTGGAAATATCAAGAACAAAAGGCCACAATGCAAGGTATCTACTCTCCTTAAAGCGTATTTCTCTAACATGTTTCTAATATCCTAAAAACATATTGGAAAACTGCTATTTTCTAAATCAAATCTTATACTTAAACTATATAGTTTATTAATTAAAAGTGTTTCAACAACAGAACTCATACAGAAAAACCATATTATAATTCTATTTGACCAAGTATAATTATATTATAAATAGGCACGCAAAATGCACTCTAAAGGGCTAGAAAACCAAAATTACCAAGTGGAAAAAACTCTGCACCATCAATTGTGGGGGGCGTACAAAATATAAGGGTTTATATTAAAAAAAGTCCATGCTAAGTATAATCCAACAAAAAATGAAATAACCAATTAATCTATATATGATTTCCAAAATGAAATCCCTAAATGACTGAATAGCTGTAATTTGTAATAAAAAGGGACGAAATTGTATATGAATTACAACATAAATTACTTTTAATTAGAAAAATGCAATTCAATTTTCATATGAATTCCAAGGTAAACTCAGTTATATTTTCTTTCAAACTTCTGTTATTAATAAAAATATTTATGATATCTTAAAAAACTAAAAGACAAAAATATATATTTTCAGCTCTCAATTATATCATTTCATAATACAAACTTTGGACTGATCTAGCGCACTTTTGTATGGGCCCCCTGCTAGTTATATTAGTAAAGCGTAGCAAAAGAAGCCACCATATTCGCTCTTAAAGAATAAAAATTACAACGTTAATCGGAGGAAAAAGATAAAGATCTACGCATTGATTATGGAGGGTCAGCTTAATCAAATTGCTTTGAGTAGTCCATAACAAATACAACTATCAGATTGTGGAAGAATAACAAAGAGCTGAAGAGGTGTATTGCAAACCCTAGAAAAGCACATGTTCTATACACATTGACGAATACAAAAGAAGAAAAAGGATGGTACAAACAAATAGGCTAGCGGCTAAACGTTCACGTCCGTGAAATTTGATTGCCGTTCATTGCTTCTCAAAGCTCCGGCTACTCTTCCCAGGCGTATGAATATCAAAACCGGTTTTAAATTTTACCGGGAGGTCCAGTAGAACAGGCTCCATTGATTTTTGAAAATTTTCGGCGGTTTTCAGACAGAAAATTTCAAATAAAATCAGTCTAAATCGGTATTAAATCAGTCATAAATTGAAGTGAATCTGTGTAAACTAAAATATTTTAGACCGGTTTATAGTCTAACCAAAAATGTCTGGTAGAACCAATTTTCGGTCGATTTTGCTAACCCTACCCAGATGGCGGCCTTGAGAGGTTGAGCTATCGAGCACAGTTGCAATGCTGACACCATCGAGGACAGGCACATCTCGAGTGGAGTCATGGTGTCGAGGAGCACAGTTGCATATATTAAGTTGTTAAGACTCAAGAGGAAGCCTCCTTGCACCGGCCATATTAGGAAGTCATCAGTCCGCGTCCGAGTAAATAGTTTAGCTGTTTAGGACTTGGTGAGTTGTAGTCAAGAAAAGAAAACAGCTCGTTCACAGAGTCTGCATATAAGGATGGACTTGTTCCAACTAACCATTGTCATCTTGTAATCTCCAACCGTATCTCAATGGTATTTTGCAACCATCCGTCCTATAAAAAACGCAAACGTCAGTTTGCATGATGTCCTGTGACAGCACCTAACATTGAATATACTCGCCCTATGTCCGTATGTGATTAATTTGACTAATTCATACAAGATTAAATATAGCTATTTGTTAACCATAGGGTAGAAAATCATCTATCATTGATCTGACGGAGATACAGTTTGGCACAATGGCATAACAGGGTGAAGGGCATGTTCTTTTTCTCCGAAGCTGGCGGCTTTTGGCTTTTGCTACAGTACCTAACTTTTAAACAGAGTATTTTTTTCAATACAGGGTCTACAAGTTAAACGATATATACGTTAAAAGTCCAATATCTGTACCAGCCAAAATCGCAAATGAGTATCTGTCTCTCCGTAATCTGTACCGTAAACAGCCAAAATTCAAAAAATTCAGCCAAAAACCATAAGCCACAGCCACACCCAAACAGTCCCTTTATCTTGAGTAGCCATCTCACTAAGCGGATCAACCAAGCCAATCTCTTTAGTAGAAGAATTAATTTGACTAATTCATACAAGAAGGATGACTATTATGACTGTAGTCTTTGGTCCGGTTTGTGAACCCCACAGGCCACAACCCCACACACCACTGGGCCACTTGGGTGGATGAGATTTTTGCAGATCTCTCTATCAAATGTGGAAACTTTGCTCAATTGGGCTTGATCTGTGAGCCTGGCCAAGAATACAGATGGGCTGGAATATGGACCGTAAGTTACACTGCCATGGGATGTCACATACAAAGTTAGATGGGCCGCATTGGATCGCGAATCTTATCTGCTATCAAGATCCAGATGGCCTGAATTGGATTTCCAGTCTAAAATTCGATAGACTGAATTCCGATAAAACATTGTGTTCGCATAGTGGATCTCCTTGGGCGTTTAGGGCGATGTACGGATGAGGAGAAATCTTTTCTATTATATAAAGATGAGTCGGTGGTTATTGGTGTGTTCTCCTCTCTCCTCAGCCATCCGATTTGATCTGGATAATTTGTCTCTCTTCTCCCCTCTCTCTTAGGATACAACCGCCCACCCCTTCACTTTCTCTATCTCCTTATGCATTCTGATTACTCTTCTCTCTCTGTCGCTTACTTTTCAATGTTTGATGTGTGATGTTAGTCAGGCGGTAAGTTCTGTATCTATAATTTTTTTAGCTATGTTGCAACGCACAGGTCTTTAACTAGTTTATTGAAAAATTGACAGTCTTACCAAATGATCTAATATGGCGGAGTTTGTTGTCTCCTAGTAGAACTCACAAAAATCTCGACATTGGGAGGAAAGCCGCCAAGAAACTTCTTGAATTGGATCCATTTGATGACTCGGCTTATGTCCTTCTGTCGAACTTATGTGCTACAAATGCAAGATGGGTGGATGTTGATAGACTAAGAAATCACATGAAGACCATCAATTTAAACAAAAGACCTGCATGCAGTTGGCTTAAGCTGAAGAATGCGGTAAGCACCTTTGGTATAGGTGGCCGGAGTCATAAGCATGCAGAAAAGATATATTCGAAGTTAGATGAAGTCCTGCTGAAGCTCAGGGAGGTAGGTTATATTGCTGATACCTCATCTGCACTGCATGATACGGATGAAGAGCAAAAAGAGCAGAACCTTTGGAACCACAGCGAGAAGCTTGCATTGGCATATGGCCTCATCACTGTTCCGGAAGGATCTACAATAAGGATATTCAAGAATGTCAGGGTCTGTGCAGACTGCCATGTGGTATTTAAGCTGGTTAGCATGGTTTTTAACAGGGAAATTGTGCTGAGAGATCCTTATAGGTTTCACCATTTCAAAGGTGGGTCATGCTCTTGTTCAGATTTTTTGAGATAGTCATACACAAACGGCAATTGATTCAGTATGTAAGACTGTACAGAAAACACTGGTGGTTAGAGCAAAAGATTGGACTTTTGTAGTTGTTGTAGTAGTTTCTCTCTGCCAACTTCAAAGTTTATCATTTTTGTAGTCAGGTTTAAGGGAGATGCTGCTATAATTTTCTCAAAAGTGATTTACATAATTTTTAAAGTATAATAAATGATAGATAAATGATACTTTCCTCTTCATTTACTTTGAGATTATATTACTTTTATTAGAGAGGAAAATATAGAATCACTGCTCAGATTTTATTCATCTATGTGACTAACCGTCCAGATGTACATGTGAGTGCCCTCCTTTATGCCTTCACTGCATAGACGTTTTGTACCCAAACGGAAGATGTGGATAAATTTTCTTGTGAAGCTGTGATTTGTCCTCGATGTTCCAGTCTTCGTGATTTTGATGTGTCTGACCGAACAAGTCAGCATGACTATCCCGTGTGTTGTGATCATTAGCACGGTGGGGTTCTGGAGAAGCTCAATCGGAGTAGTCCTCTGCCCGTGCAGCCATCAGTGTTGTCGGAATGAAGATGGAAGCAGCTTGATATAGAGCCGTAGCGCGAGGAGGGTGGTCGACGGCGGCGGCGGCGGGGGGACCACGCCGTAGAGCTTGGTGCTCATCCACGGCGTCGTGCAGTAAGCAGGACGCCCCGATTCAGGGTGACGGCGGCGGACAGCGGGGTCGGAGCATCTTGTTACCGGCAATACGAATACATGGAAGGTCTCTTGTGAAAAAATGTGTTACAAGGGAATGGGATTGTCTCCTTGATGCACAAATGCCACATGGAGAAATGGGTGAGCTGATTGCAGTATCTACTACTTGAAATCTTGGATTCTCTTTTAGTTTGGCACAATTTTCCTCTCTTTTGGATTCCACTTACCTAAAATTGGAAGGCGTGTTAGATTGTTTTTCCAACTAGCAAGGTGGCTCGCGTACTTGCGCGGATATCCTTCCCACCTTTATTGCACATGTACCGTTTGGCTATTCGTTGTCTGATCTGATCCACCAGTGAGCAATTGCAGAAACTACTGTGCGACATTCAGCTTTATTATTCTCTCGTTCAGAGATTATGGCCTCTTGCTGTGGCCCCTTCCGGATCTTGTTCTGGTTGGTGGCATTTCCTGACTACCAGATCGTGAGGTTAGTAGAGGTTTAAACCAACTTCTTTGGGATTCAGATTCAGACCATGAGAACGAAGAACAAGTTCATCGTTGTAGCAGGAAGCAGCAATCTTGGGTCGCAGCAGCAGGAGAAAGGGAGTCACCACAACTCTTCGCCTACTGAATACTGACGCCTATGCTGCTTGAGTAAGTGTAACCATCCCATGCCATATTGGGATAGATCCGGGTTCGACTCCCGGCAAACGCAGCGGTTGCGCATTTCTGTTTTTCAATTTTAAAGAATGAACAAATGCTTTGTTGGTTTTGGTAGGACAAAAATCATCACAACTTTTCAAAAGAGTGAGAATATCATTCATGTCGACATTTGAGAATGAACCATAATAAATTAAGACAACCAACTAAACTAGCAACAAACTACAAAAATTATAACCAGAAATCTAGCAAGCACTAATCAATTCTTTTTCTTAAATGAATCAGTTCTTCCGTGCAGCAGAGTGCTTGTCGTCGGTATCGACGATGCCGTCGTTGCCGGCGAGCATGAAGTACTTAAAGACAGGTGTCAGGATGCTGACAAGCTCTTAATTTGATCGAATGGAGGAGCGCAACACAATATCATGGAACGCAATGATGTCCATGTACTCACATGAAGCAATCTGCAGCAAATTGTTTCTGCTATTTTCAGATATGCGTCGTGGTGTATTATTGTTTACGCCTGATGCGACAACTCTTTGCAGCTTGATATTTGTCTGCGCCAACATAGTAATGTTCATTATTTCTCAAATATCGTTACATAATCCAACTAGAGTTTATTTAATTCAAACACAAGATGAATACAAATATAACCTTAGACGTTCTGTATTTGAATTTGAATCCGAATTTCACCGTAAGAGATATAAGTACAAGTACAGCATGAGCAAAATACGTGTAAAGAAAATGATACTACGTTGTAGCTAACTGCTCGCATTAAACAAGTCTGGAAATGGTGCCTGGTGGCTCCTAAGTAACAAGATAAAAAAAGAAAAAGTCACAGATTTCAACTTTATTTCCCCTCCATGTGTCAGGATGTCTGAAGCTCCAGTGATGGACGACCATCTCCTTCAGCTCCTGCGATATGCATAAGCAGCTGGATTAAGTTGGTGTTTATTTGGACTTTTAAGCTTAGTCTTTGCCTTATTTTGCATTGTAACAGATGAAAATACATTTTAGCTGTTGGTAGCTTTTCAATGTAATTAAATTTGTCCGTGAATTTGTTCTTCATTCTAGCCTTTTGAAATTCTTGGTCGTCTGATCTGATACCGTAACCTGCATCTACATGGTCATGCTACAAACTATCAGTTTGGTCCTATTTCCGATTCATTTAGTTTCTCTAATAAGAACAAAAAATAATAAATGATCATATCATTACGGACAATATAACAAATAAAAGGCAAAAAATAAAAAAATAAGAAAGGAAAAAAAAGTTCAGGAAAGACGAAACTAAGAAGTCAGAGGACAGAAAACAGAAGGTCTAAGGAGCAGGACCTAAGAAACAGCCTTTGTAACAGCTCTTACTTACGGAGGCTACATAGTAACGTTTTGCAAACATAAAATGGAAAAAGAGACAGCAAAAGGATTTACAGTTGTACCTTCCAAGCCGTTGCTCTTATTGGGAGAGCGACTTCATTTCCACTATTTAATATCTTTCTTGGGAACGTGTTCAATCTTTTCCCAGTTTGGGTCTCCGATGGTATTGCACGACCTCGTGAACACGTCATTGCAGAGAAGAATATCCAACCACTCGAGAGACTGGGGCAGTGTTGGTAGTGATCGAATATTCATGCAGGCAGCGATAAACAATTCCTTGAGCGACGTGAGGTGCTCCATATTATCTGGCCAAATTCTGAGCAGATGAAGATGAAGGAAGAACTCATTTCTATCAGGAATAGCTCCCAACGGGCTGCAGTTATCGAGAAAAAGTTGTTGCAGGTGCTTCGGTCCATTCTTGTTACCAACCATCCAATCTGGGTACCTCGACCCTTTGTAGCCCTCGATTCGTAGTGCTTCAAGGCCCATCGGGGGGCAAAGGCCCTCAAGTATCTCTGCTTGGAGGTCTGCACTGCAGCTATTCCGGCCCCACATGAAGTAGAGTTGTGTGATGTGTTCCTTGCCAGCTAGATTGGCTTCAAGAGCTTCCTCTTTGCTTCCAACATTCTCAAGACCAGAGATCCCTAGCCTTCCTCGAAGCTTGTTTAGGTCCCTCAGCTGCCGTAACTCGTACCCAGGTTCCTTCCTTACTCGGAAGCCAGGTAACGTTTGGAGTGACGTCAGCCGACATATGTTCGGAAGATTCAGACTTATTGGGTTGAATATATGACGCAAGTTGATGAGGTTACTCATATCTTGACCAGGGCAAAACACCAGTTCTCTGCAATAACCGAAATCTAGCACCTGCATATGGTAAAGCTTTCTAAATGTACTTGGTAAAATTAGCTTGACAGAGTGGCCCGTTATAACTGCAAGATAGCGTATATGCTTTAAGTGGCCAATAGATGCTGGGACTGAGAATTGCCTGGACTGTCTACGGAGTTGTGCGTGCAGTATCCGCAATTTCGTCAGCTTCGTGAACATACTCTCTAAGTCTTCGTCTTCAATGTTTTCTTTCTTTGCATTCCTATGAATGACCAGAGTGCGTAAATTTTCCAATTTGAGTATCTTCTCAGCCAACAATGCTCTATTAAAAGTCTCAACGAATAGATGGCGAACATCTTGAGGAACTTCTCCTGTCCAGCCATTCTCAATTCTGAAGCAGTCACTTCCTGCTACCTTCTCTGCTAAATCATGCAGCAGATCATGAATTGTATAGTAGTCCTTGTCCTCGAAGATGTTCTTTCGTCTTAGTTGCAGAAATGAGGTTGACACTAATCCATCAAAGTAATCCTGAGCAATACCTTCCATTTCCTCCCCTATTTCTGTTGTCTTTATGAACCCTTCTGCCACCCAAAAGTTAACCAACTCATCGCGTTCCAAACGATGCCTTCTTGGGAAAATACTGCAGTAAGCAAAGCATCGCCTGGCCTGCTCATCAAGGTGCTGGTAGCTCCACCACAGAGCTCCCATGGTATCAGTCGGCACGTCCCGATCCCGAACTCTTCTCCAAAAGTCAACATTTGGTCTTATACGTAGCTGACCTCCCACTGTTCCGGCTAGTAGAGGTGATCTCTTCAGCCTTTTTGCAATGTCAACCCCAATGGTTTCGAATATTCCTCGATCTTGGCCATCTATCATTGCTCCTTCAAGTGCATAATGCATGAACAATTTAAGGAAGGCATGCTCATCCAAGTCAAGTATGGGAATACATCTCACAGCACCCAGAGCTAACAATGCATCTGATGTTCGACTAGTCACTAGGATCTTGCTTCCTGCCTTCCCAACCTTCAGCGGAGAGATTATCTGTTGTAGCTCCTGGTGACTCACATCCTTATTGTACCAGACATCATCTAGTACCAGGAGGAACCGTTTTCCACTCAGTGCCTCTTCCAGCGTCTGTTCTAGGGTGTTAAGGCTCTTGAATTCAGGGGACGGTTTCCCTGTAGCCTCCTCAAGCATCTCTCTGAAAATGGTATCAACACTGAAATTCTGAGAAACATGGATCCACATAACAAGGTCGAAATGGCCGTCCTTTTTTTCTTGCTTGTCATTTTTCTCACGGCCACAAACATACTGTGCAAGGGTAGATTTCCCAGACCCTGGAATGCCATGAATGCCAATTACAGAATAACATAGACCACTGTTGGTGTTTGGTTCGCCATCATCTTCTGTCTCATGAAGCATATCTATGATCCTCTCACGATCTTCATCTCGGCCAATTACTACTGGCGGAGGAGCTGCAGTAGTTTTTCTTGGTGATCTCGGAGCTGCAGCAGTGACTATACCACGTGAATTATCAGCAAAAGTTTGTCTCTTGTTAGCATCAGCATGGCTTGGCATGTTCAGCAGTGGCAAAATTCCGTGTGCTTCGTTGACAATATTTTCTATCTTCTCTAGGCATTTCTTCAACTCCATTTTTGAAATATCTGGGGGTGAATCATCTGACATGTTACCACTCTCCTGTAAAACCAAATAACAGGCCGTAATCAACGGACGAGAGGATTTTTACGGAAAGAAAGAAAGAAAGAAGCCTAATGTATGTTAGGGAAATTTCTAACACCCCCAACAGTTTTGCTGCAATCCACTGTGACATCTAGCTTGACTTGCTAAGGGTTGCAATCCGCTGTGACAACCATGTCTTGTGGCTAAGGGTTGGTTTGGTTTGGTTTGTGCCCGATCCAACACTGCTAAAGTTTGGCTTTGCCAATATTTTGGAGACGGTTTAGTCAACAGATTGGCAGGAAATGCATGGGACATGACCAAAGAGCCATGGGCATGCCAAAATTTGGCAACCATCCTCACGAGGGGTGAATTTTTGAGGCATTACCAACAAAAATGGCAAGGCAAGTTGGGGTACAAACCAAACACACCCTAAATAAATCTCACTAATCAAACATTAAGTGGATTTATTTGTGGATCTTCCATGATTTGATCGAATTTTCTAAAAGAGATGAAACAAATGAAGGCAGGAATGGACCTGGTTTTTTAGGCAGGAGCACTTGGGCAAGGCAGACTGGAGCTTCTTCACCCAATTCCTCTGACTAGGAGGCTCGCCATCTGCCTCCAACTTGTCATCAGGATGAGATAGGATCTGCCTTTCGAGACGGTGATACTCAACATCATCCAAGATGTCTTCGGCTTCGTAGAAAGCAGATTTAAGGCTCTTCAACAATGGCTCCAAGCGATTCCTGTGAGAACTGATCTCAAACGCTTCCTGAACCAGCATCAGCTCCAGTTGTACAACTTTAATCTCAAGTTGTTTCAGCTTCTCCGGTGCGGCAAAGCCGACGTAGGAGAAGCCTTTGATGACGAGCTTAGAAATGATGGGCGAGACGACCCACCCTGCCGCTTTCATGCCCCAACCTACTGCAGCACCAATGGTCACTGGATCCGCCATTAGAAGCTGCGAGCTCTTAGCGACTTGCTGGCAGTGTTTCACATTTTAGGAGTGCCAAAGGTTGTTGTGAAGGGAAGCTTTCTTGGAATGGCTAGGGTAAGGACTACGAACTCATCAGCGTGCGTTTGGGCAGCACAAACGGCCATTATACCAACTTATCTCACGAGTTGGTAGGTTGTATAGCCCACCCTAGACCCCACACACTTAGCAATTCTTATTACATTCAACTTTATCAAGCATTCAATTATTGCTATGATTAACCATGTTGCATGTGAGAATATGACGTTACTATCATATAATTTTTGTTAAAAAAAATAGAAGTATTCTCATCTAGATCGTGCATAAACTTCAAGGATGACTGCATGTGAGCATGTCGATTCCCCCACACGGAGAAATCTGAGCTTGTAATGGTAAACTTACTGTGAAATGGCACTGATCTGGAGAAAAGGTAAAGCACACTCGATGTACCTGACATAATAAATTATGTAGTCGGCTTGCTGGAATGGATGCGTCGTTTTGCATATAAGAGCCATACACAACAAAAAGCATACAGCAAGTAACATTTACATTTGTTGAGGGGATACTTCTATGCAATTGGCAAAGCTGTCACATATGCGCGTCTAAATGGCCCAAGATGGCCACTTGGGGAGTTTTGAGTCAAGGTCGCCCATTTGTTCTCTTTCTTCCTTTCTTTTTTCTTTGGTGCATCTAACCATGGAGTCGTTTGAACGGAAACTTTTGTATCGTTGATCTCAACTCTCAAGGGTGCTGTGTTCTGGGGTCGTGATGCCGGCGATCAATCACACGAGTCACGAGATGTACAGTCTTGTCTCTTAGTTGATGAGGTGGGATGTGGCGTGTGGACGGCTCCAACCGGCTTTTAAGCCGCGACTTCCTGAAGCCCGAATTAATGTGAAATATATCGGTTTTTAATTTCTTTTGTTTTGTTCTTTTGGTTTTTTTTGGATTTTTGGAATTTTCTTTTCCCCCTATTTCTTTACATTGTCTGTGGATATATGATAGTATTTTTCTTTATTTTTAATTGAATGACTCTGAAATAGCTAATACCCATTGCAGTACAATTTCAGCCAACAACCGTAGCCAAAGGCCACATCTTTTAAGCCGTTTGGAGTACCGTAGCCCTAGCGCGAGTACTTGTATAAATAAACCAAATATCAATAAGTCACTTCAAAACACTATCCCAATAAATCACTTTGAAAAGAAAATAGATAATTATCATATTTATTTATTTAATAAAAAATATAAATCATAAGCAAAAAAGAACAATTTTTAAATAATCATTTTTATTCAAAAATACAAAAATATACTTGCAAATTATTTCTTTGCACTTTTGACCTCATGTTGCCGTACGATTGGGCGACTTGGGCTAGTTGCCTAACAGTTATGGCCGGGGTCGGTGCACGACGCTCGGATCCTACAGCAAACAATCGAGACGTACAGTGACCGCTTTCCACATCCCCTGAAGGTTGTATGCTACCTTTAGATCCGATCGCTTTATGATTTTTCACTTATGTCCTAACCAATATTTTTGGTTGCAGGCAAGTACTACCTTGTCGACTCCGGTTATCCCAACCGCTTGGGTTACCTAGCTCCATACCGCAACACGCGGTACCATTTATCCCAGTTCGACAATGGGAGCCATCCGGAGGGGATGTAGGAGGTTTTCAACCACCGTCACTCGCAGTTGCGGAACGCCATCGAGCGTGTGTTCGGCATGTGCAAAGGCAAATGGCGCATTCTCAACAAGATTCTGAATTACAAGAGTCGGAGGCAATGCGGCATCATCATAGCTTGTATGGCGTTGCACAACTTTATCAACGACGCCGAGTCGGGCGCGGGCCCTGCCGGCCACATGGCTACGCAGTCTGCAGGATCTTCCGCACCACCCGTATACCACCTGTCCGGGCTGCCTACCAGCGCGAACGCTGACCTCATGAACATCATACGTGACTTTATAGCGGCGTCTTTGGTGGTTTAGAGAATTATGTACCGTGTATGTGCCATGTAGTTGGGCATCGTTTGTCTGCGAACATCATTAATATATGCAATGTTGTTTCCTCGAGTCTCTGAGCTTATTGCATCATTACGTTCAGCATTTCAGTTGCTACAGTACTACATTCAACCGCTACAGTAACTTCTTCAACCGCTACAATACATTTTTCAACCGCTACAATATTTTTAGCCATAAGCTTTCAGCTTTCAGCCGAACCGATCGCCCCTAAGAATCGAGCAAGCAGCATGTGGTCCAGGCGCCCATGTGTCTCCGAGTTTGAAGTCCAAGGCTGCTGCCTCTGTCTGCTACACGTGACGTGATGGCCATGCAGCCTAACGTTTGAGCTGGCCTACCAGTCAATCAATGTTGCTTCCCTCAAAAGAATAAAAGACTGGTCATGGTTGGCATTTGGCAAGGACGTCCAGCATGAGGCCCATTCCTCCACCGCGTCCTGCCCGGCATGAACAGGCTCTGGTCTGCCCACCTGCACGGCTTGGCTCCGCCTTACGCGTCTTCCTCCTGTTAAAAATATGGTTAATATTTTAATTCTAAATTTTATTAAAAAACAAAAATAATTAATTAGTTATATAAAATACACTACTTATCATACTTTAGAATATACATAAGTAAATTATATCAATAAAGTCGAATAAACACGCAAACGACTTACAATTAGGCTTGTTGAAGAACAGGAAGCAGCGTAAACTTGATACAGTGAAGTGAGCGGTCGTGCAGATGTGCGCTGTCTAGAAACCTTATTGTCACCCCGTACAGGAGCTCCCTACGGCAATTGTTCGGAGATAACCGCTCTCCCTTCTTCCAGGTGCACGCTGGGAAGAAATGTTGGCAAAATTCAGACGGCGCAGTACAAAAACCCAAGATCGCAGAGAGGAAGGAAATAGAGGCAATGAGTTTCTCACACATACTCTGGACGTCTCCAAATATATAGATAGACATACTGAAAATTGACATAGTTAAAACAACTATTTACCCTTTGATAATTGACCTATTTAACCAGCCATTTACCCACTGTTAAAAGCTTGTCATCAAACCCAATAAAATCTCATTCAAATATAGAGAGAGTGGTGCAGGGTTCAACAAAAATAATGATAAACTTAGTCTACCAAGTGGTGTGACACGTTACACCAACTATTAGTAGACTGCCAATGAACCACACCTAAATAGAGTGTTATATAGTTATGCTCCTTTATCTATTTATGAGTTTTTTTTTAAATATTTTATCCTCGTGAACTGCGACTATACAGTTAAATTTAAATAGATATATTTTTTCTACATCCTACAGACTAATATCTTGTTCTTATTTGGAAGCTTTGCAAAATGTCTAGCGTGCGTGATGGACGTACACGCTATATATGCAAAATTTCTAGCGTGCGTGACGGACGTAAACACTATATATGCGTGTGGTGTAAGCGTAGCATGCACGGAGTACACGTATAGTGTACGGACTCCATGTACTTAAATCATATAAAAGAAGATTGTGCATTGTTGGACCGACCGCATGGTTTTTAGGTGGGCAATAGGTACTCACGTGGATACGAGGAGACTTGCGTTGACTGACCTAAATGTTTGGATGGTCACCCACGAACATCTCGGAGTAATATTTAGCGTATAGTAGTACATAACAATGATGGTATTAGGATTTAGTTATATTTTAGATTTAGTAGTAAAATAATTTAGATTATCTAAATTAGATTATAAAAATATTATTTAAATTAAACTGAATTTACTTAAAAATAGCTTCCAACGGGCTGCACAAGTTGTTATAGGTGCTTCGGTCCATGGGATGGATGAGCCCAAACAAAGAATAAAGATGACCCGCAAGTTAGACTACCATGGACGTGACATGGATATGAGGGTCCTATGATCTTGTCCGGGACACAAATTTTCATGGGCTGAATTGGATCGTGAATCTTATCTGCGATCCAATAAAGATACGCACGCCGCAGCCGCGACAACGCCGCCATCATCTGCTGCGAACTAGAGGTGAAAAATAAGCCGTGTTTTTTCGAGCCAGTTCAAAGTACGGTTGGCTTGACACTGTCCAAGCGCAGCACAATTCGACACATAGCAGGCTGTAACGGTATAGCATGAATGGTGGGTCAGATTAGACTTGGAAAGCTGTCATAATGGACAGCACTATACGGTCCGACGTGACGTGATGTGCTTGGGTCGGCCCGGCCCGATAAGCACAACAACTGGAATGGATCTAGAAACACATGCAACTGAATATACGTTATACGTACCAAGATCAAGATGTCAATAATGGAAGCAGGAAACAATGTTGTTCTTTCCTGCAGAACGCCATTGAAGGACATGCGGAAGAACATCAAATTTTTACATAGAAGCTCGTCTATTTGGCCAGGGTGGGCTAATGAGCTTCACTACGGATGTGTGGGCCATTGGGAATGCCGTGCATCTGGGCGTCCACGAGTGGACGCTGTTCTACTCCACGTCCTTCCTAGATTCGTAAATATCAGTCCCACTTTCCTAGTTTCGTGAAATCAGGATTATTATTTACTATAAATAAAAATTTTGGCTTAGGTTGGGATAGAAAAGATTAGAGTTTTAATTTGGTAATAAGCAAAAAGAAACCCAATTCATCCTCTCTCTTAGGCATCCGATCCACTTCAACGTGTTGATCAATCTTTGAATTACATATATCATGGACTTTGACAATTTGCTAAAAAAAATCGGTTACCACATTGCATACATCACCGAGGAGCACACTCGATAGGATGCGGTGCCGCCGTCAGGAAATTTTCCGGCAGCAACACAATGCTTTTTATGTGGTATTGCTGATGGTTTTGTTTCTGTGATTTCCTCCTTATCCCACGTGTAGCCTCTATTTTTTGGAAGGAAGAGAAGATCGGGAAGTAGGGGGATGAAGAGATGGAAGGGCATGAGCGTCATTTTAGAGGGCAAATAATGGATTCTAATGTCTTTGTAGTGGCATTAAACTGATTACATCCTGTTTGGTATCTTTAGAGTGGCAAATATCCGATTGTCCCATTAGTTTACCAGTATTCATATTAAGGAGAATATTAGATAATGGGAAATGTAAGATCACGCACACCAAATTCATCACACATTGTTTTTCAATGTAACATTATTCAGACAAACAAATAACTCCCTTGTTTAACGCAAAATAAGAACAGAACAATTGATCAAACACATAACACAAAGTCACATCGATGCCGGCATGCAGATCAAAATGTTGAGGAATGAGTCCACTCTCATCGATTGATCAGTCGACCATCTCTCGGTGCTGTGTCAAGCTGTAGATGTTGCGCAAGACGGTTATCAAGAGGAAGAAGACACTGCCAGCGAGGGAGATCGGTGCCCACGGGCTCCTGAAGTACGTGCGGGCTATGTACGCCCGCCAAATGCTCCATTTCTTCTGGCAATGTCTGTCCATCCGCCGGTGCACCTCCATCAATGGGCTGTTCTGGGGATAAACGTGTAGGTCATTCGACAGATTCATGAACAACTCGACCACCTTGTGCTCGTTGCCCAGAGCATTTCATAATTGACAGGTTATTTCTTTTATAACTCATCTACAATTATGGATTAAGCTTCATTAGTGAGGTATGTTTCATTGTCCTTCCGTTATCTACATATGTTAACATGCGAATTGTAGTTGTTGTTTCTATTTCGTATCACATATTTTTATTAGTGTGATTGCAACATAGTTTGATCACGGATTGTTTTGCTTTTGGGTACTATTGTTTATTTCATACTTCCGACTTCAGTCTACCTAGTTTTTTCTTCTGGGTCCGCTACTAGACTTCGCCCTACCTAGATT